>BSQZ01000002.1:9200000-9895000 GCA_033239005.1 Lamellibrachia satsuma | reverse complement strand
TATAAATACTCCGGAGGAGCGTTTACAAGGGGGCGAGCAAGACTATTTTAAAATTCACACTGAGGTGTGTAGTCATGCCGAATTTTAGGCATCAAAATGTTCAGTAAGGTCCTGGCGGGCCATACCTGCTTTAGCATTATATTTAAAAATTTCCGTATAAAAAATACACATTTTAAGTAATGTGTACATTCACTACCTTTCTTTACGGTTTACAGTGTTATCTATCTTATAATCACCTCGAACCTGGAGAACAATGCGTTGACTACACTTCTGTAGTACTATATGTACTAATTGGTCGAGTGAGTACAAATTCAGTTATAAATCTCGACCTGGCGAGCGCCTCCCGGACCAATGCGTGCGGCCCCGAATAAAATCAGAAGAGGGAGGCATATATCTTACAATAGTACACTCAAAATGGCTGCGATGTAATCATTCCTTTTCCCGCTGTGTTAAAATGTGCTGCTTAACAGAATCACAGACGCCGACTGTTAGAATCAGATACACAGAAAACGATACACTGCATCACTGCATCGTGGAAAACCCGAGGTTCTTTGACTGTGGTTCAGTGTTTTTGACACGAATACTATACATTATACAGGTAAAACGGAAATGTTTAATATTGACCTAGCGGTTGCAATGCGAAAAAGCCCTCGCAAGATTTTCTTAACTAAGCTGGGACATTCAGCTATCTATGAAACATTTCTGTTCCCGAATACCTATTTATGAATTTTCGTAGCTACTATGCAGTAATTGAGCATGGACGAAATAAAACTCAATTATTTGACATTATACCCCTACATTCACTCCCACAACAGCCTGAGTCCGTTTTCACTAAGTAAACATATAATCAAAATGATTCCATTTAGCGGTGTTTAGAGAAAAGTTATCATCCCAATAATGGGCGGTGTTTACAGAAAAGTTATTATCCAAACAATGAGCGGTGTTTACAGAAAAGTTATCATCCCAACAATGAGCGGTGTTCACAGAAAAGTTATTATCCAAACAATGAGCGGTGTTTACAGAAAAGTTATCATCTCAACAATGAGCAGTGCTTAGAGAAAAGTTATCATCCCATCAATGAGGAATGTTTACAGAAAAAATCATCCCAACAATGCACCACCGCCCCCGTTCGATGCATAAGTGGAAATAATAAATAATTCCCTTGTAACCATGGCCTGTTGTGAGGACGCCGCAAAAGTTGCACTGTTTCAACAAATAAAAGCTGTTCGGATCAATACTGTTTTACGATGGATCCGATCAAAATGTTGGCACGACCATTCGATTATATGCTGCTCCTGATATCGTATTTTAATATATGTACAGACTAATGTAGTCGGGTGTAGACGAACCAGCTTATACCATGTACACCCATAATAGTCCTACCAGAAATCTATACACACACCTTACTTCATACCAAGTTATGTAAACACGTTCGCAGGAACATGGCTTTGAAATAGCACCCACCCGCCACCTTTTAATGTAGATAAGAGTTGAATTTGAATTGGCCTTACAAAGCGATGTCACACAGATTGTTATGTAACCAAAACAAGGATGTCGGTAAAGAGGCTAGACAATACAATTATATGTGCACATACATTTGAACAACACACCAAGCAAGTCGTTATTTGAGTAGACCCATCGCCCTGCTGCATTCATATTTTATAAATACATTTTTGTTTCTGTAGATTAATTATAACCTCTTTTATGTTGATACCATGTCTACTCCCAAATGCGACTGTAACACGATCGAGCTAGTAACTCGACTCATGTACGCCGAATCGTTACTGTTTTAGACAATTTACTACAACATGAAAAGTCTTGCTTTTGTTGGAATTCTGATAATCGTTTTGTTAAAATCGAGTAAATAACAACGACTTTCCGGTTATAGTTGACGATGGGGAACGATAACCATTATACATACCTCCAGGTTAAAACATGCCCGGAATGTCGACGAATGATCTATTCCGTATATCGGAGCAGCATATATCGGACCCGTGTGGCCTGTAGCTCGGATCCCGACAACAGTGACACGTTCTCCCGTTGTCTCGTCAACAGAGTCAGTAGCTATACCGGACGGTATTCCGGACGATCGACTATATACACCTATTCACCCGAGTGACCTTGTGACCGTGCGGAACGGAACGTAGGCTTAGCTTAATTATTTACAGACGCATTGACGCACCGTAGTTATGAATAATCGAACACCGTTTAAGCGCGTAACTGGGTCGGCGAACAGTGTTGAGTGAAATCTCTGGCAGCGAGTGAAATCTCTGCCAGAGAGGAAATTCTGATCGTTAGGTCGGCGACCTGTGCAGGAGAGTGGAAGAATTAGCGCAGCATCGGCCGTTTGAGGAGCCAGATTTCAGTCCCCGTGGACCGCTCTTGAAGCTGACACAAGAGCGCGAAGGTTAAACCGACGTAAACGACTAAGTACATTCAAATGGCATAAAACTCCGTCGTTAAAATGTTAACGGGAAAATACCACCGTTCAGGGAAAGCCTCCAAGACAAGTCCATATGGGATCACACTTAATACCCAGGACACTGACCTCCCGTAGGCCAGAAAACGAGCTATCTGTATCCTCGTAAAGTGCTCTGATGGAATTGTAGCAAATGTTTCCGTTTGAGACCATGACACAATCGTACTTGTTCAGAGGACGATTCCATTTATATAGAAACTGCTCTGTCAAGGTTTTGTCACCAGTCTACTATTCGGCTTCTTCTTCGTTCGATGATAATAAAAAAAACCAATAAAACACACAATTTATATAACGCCATATTCCCTGAACGCTCTGTGGCGTTTTACATAATGCAATTTTTTCTAAGTAGGCCTAGGGAAACATAAAAATTATATATATATATATATATATATATATATATATATATATATATATATATATATATATATATTATATATATATATATATACATAAATTTATATATGTGTATATGTATATATATGCATTAATTTTAGTGCCACAAGTGGTGTATGTTTCCAGATACTTCAAACCGTTAAACAAACACAGTATATCCAGTACGGGATTAACAATGTGGGGGCCTGGTACACACTTTGTGTGGATGCCTGGTACACACTTTGTGTGGGGGCCTCGCACACACTTTGTGTGGGGCTGGTACAAACTTTGTGTGGGGCCCTGATACAAACTTTGTTTTGATAGTACCGTCCTTATTTGGTCATATAAGGCGATGTCATTATAGCGTGCGTTGGTAGAGAGTTATGTAAGTTGACAACACTGAAACATCTCAGGCGGCTTTGGTGCAATGCAACCCCCCGCCCCCCTCCCCCCCCCCCCGAAAACGAGTTAGAATATTCATGACTGTCGATTTGTCTCGGGAGATATTTTCGGCGCTGGCCCTGAACTGGAAATTAGTAAGCGTACATATGTCGGTAACGTAATGAGGGTCGCGGAGTTCGTTAAACAGCCTGTGCCCCCTTGGGCCAAATGTCAAAGTTAGTTCTAGGGGAATTCCACCACTGTAACAAAGGTCAATATGTGATTTGGAGGTAAAAATGCCAGTAAACCTCATGTGACCTGTTGGGTTAACAATATCCAATAGTGCTGTATAACAATAACTATGCTGTATAACAATAACTATGCAACCTGAGCCTAGTAAACTGTTAGCGGATCATCATAGATGGATCATGTACTGACCTTCTCTCTGCACTTGGTTAAACTTCATCGTGACATCAGATAGCGTGGCACAGTTAATGAATGGTCTGGTTGTGAAAAGGAGTAAATGTACAATTTTAACATAACAATTAAACATATATGAGAATGATTCAACAACGGTTCAATAGATGGGCAAAATGTGCTTGTTCACGTAATTAGAATTCTGTCTATAAACAGGCACTCATTTATACAGTTGAGTGTAGGAAAATGTCCTGGATTCGAACGACATCAAGAAGATTTGGACTATTGTAGATTCGGTTGAGCATACCTAATAGTATCCACCGGATATTCAACACCAGGCTCTGTGACAACAGTCCTTGATGACCTCGTTGAATATTCGATAATCATCAGAAGGTCGCGTTGTTGACTCTTCTCCATGAGCCCTTCTTCCGTTTATGTTAATCCTATAATTTTGCTGAAAGACGCCGATGATGTTGGTATACACGGTTGGAACGGTACCGGGTGGGTATAAAACGTAAAATCTACATTCAGTATCGCTGGACCTCATGTTTGTTTCAACTGATTTTCATCGCTGCAATTGAACAAATAAATAACTCACTAGGTACCCAACTATATTTGGTGACAAACTCTACAATGTTGGTTTCAATACCACATAAACTATCTAACTACGCATGAACATCAATCAAAGAGCAACACCAATAGGTAACTATATACCATAACATTATCAGCAACATACTAGTTTCGGAGATATTCTACTTACGATCGATATAATACTTGAAAGCGAAGTATCTCTTCGTCTAACTTTGTAAGGCCAGTATGCCTACATGAATATTCCCGTAAACGTGCATTTGCCATCAACAAGTGTAACACAAGAATATTAACCTATCGGCAAATAATTGATCGGCTGACCAATTTCAAGCGAGCAAACGAATAGAAAACGATAAGGAAAACAACCACCACAGCAAGCAAGTAAGCACAAGCTAGTTTACACACTGCCTGACATGATTTTATTATGCCTTTCAGCACTGAACAATTGGCTCGTCTCAAGTGTTTGGAGAGACTTTGCGAGACGCCGGACTGTGTGCCAAAACTGGTGCACTTTGTATTGTCGTCGTGCGGCGTGCGTAGCTTTGGAGCACCAGTGCAGCCTAATTATGATCGCGATGATGAAGCTTCTAGTAAAACATTTAAAACAATCGCAATGATGCTCAAAAACACGCACGCACGCAGTGTATATGTCATCTTCTTTTGACCGAGAGTTCCCACGGAGCGTGGCAGCTGGGATCTTCGTCCGTCATGATACTCTGTCCATCGCGTATTGCTCGTAGACTTCTGCAGCCGCCATATCGATCCCGCTTATCTACATTGCAACATATATTGTTTTCGTCGGAACAAATACAAATACAATACAAAAGAAATCCCCTGTTTGGGTGTCTTTGCGGTGTTAGGTCGACGCATGAAATACTGCCATCAGACAGTGGTCTGTAGAGGAAGGTGGGGTATGTCCACACGTTAAGGCATGTCCACACGTTAAGGTATGTCCGCACGCTAAGGCATGTCCGCACGTTAAGGCATGTCCGCACGTTAAGGCATGTCCGCACGCTAACGTATGTCCGCACGCTAAGGCATGTCCGCACGCTAACTTATGTCCGCACGCTAAGGCATGTCCGCACGCTAAGGCATGAATCCGCGAATAAAACTCGTTTGTGTCGGTAAAAACAATTATTTAAACAAAAAATGTGCGCAGAATATCATGTAAGTTTATACATATAATATAGATTTGTAGCTCACAATTACAATAATATGATTGCATATCGATATGCTAATGCATTTTGGGAATGTGTGTTATTATAATAAAGTTTACTGCCATAGACGTCTATACCATGTGTGCGGCAAAATTAACAATCTTTTCCCGTCGCTCGAGAGATATAAGCGTGTGATAAGCCCCAGTCGTCAGAAGATGTGCCCCAGTGCAGTAAGTTCATTTACATAGCGTGACGACATGATGTAGATGTTATTAGAATATATATTTTATTTGGTTCGCCCGTTTATTTACGGATACATTAATCGTTATGTTATTACGTTCTTCGTGTTATACTAAAATCAGTGTGGGGAACATCTATAAATTCATAAAACGAGACCCTGTTCCAGGTAAATGCACCAGCCTTGACAAAACTGTGTCTTAACACAAACCGAAATGAGGGTCTCAACAGAGGGTTGAGTGCTTTTCTGCCAAACAATGTGAACTTCAGTCAATGTCAAGGGACGCCACCAACGGGCTGAATTATGGAGCAGGGGACTCTGCAGAAATTAAATACAAGCAAAGCTCCGATTAGTAATGACGGAAGAGTGACCAAAGCTGTTAGACAGATGCAACTTGAAACAACATACAACAAGATATACATATCTAAGAATTCTGTGCGAAGGCGACTAATGAACAAGAAGTAGAAACACTTCAGTGCTGTGCCACCACCCCCCACATACCTAGCTGCGACCACAATGAAGAATGGACACGCAGACAGACAGGCAAGGAGACGAGCATATGAAAACACACACACGCACGCACGCACGCACGCACGCACGCACGCACGCACGCACGCACGCACGCACGCACGCACGCACGCACGCACGCACGCACGCACACACACACACACACACACACACACACACACACACACACACACACACACACACACACACACACACACACACACACACACACACACACACACACACAACACACACACACACACACACACACACACACACACACACACACACACACACACACACACACACACACACACAACACACACACACACACACACACACACACACACACACACACACACACAATTGATTTGTCTCTCACCTGTTCACCTGTTCAACTGCACAATTTCAAAATACACTTAGGGTAATGACCATGACCGAAACAATGCTGCCCTCTCACACACTGTCTTCTATTGTTGTTTATCAGCAGTGGATCCAGTATTATGTGCTGTGGATTAGTTGACATTGTAAATATGGCTACACTTTAGATGGTTAGGACTTTAGATGTTTAGGAATGTGCTGTAAATTGTTATGAAGCATGTACATTAATATATGTACAAGGACTGTCTTCCATTTCCCAGCATTAGCACAAGCACCTGGAAATCTCACACATATTACACCATACTGGGCTAGCCTATATACTCTTTTACAGCACCCAGTCCATAACATGGAGCAGGGGACTCCTGCAATTGCTTGTTAAAACAGTGTTAGACTCGATTTTCCGCCTATAATGTGTCACAAAAATGTCATCCATGCTTGTTTTACCATGATGCGTTGCTATGGTAACAAGCCAGTCTAAATTTTAATTTGGGCACGGACCACAGACAGTATTCCCATAGGCGACCATTATAACGTTCTTATGCCTACATGGAAAATTTATCTTATCATTTTTTTTAAACTTTCACAGCACATGACAGACCCACTAAGACACATACTCTATGAAATTCGTGAAAATGATATACCTCCTTTTCGCACAAATTGCTTCAGCGCGTGACACCACTGTATTTTTGCCATGAAATTCCCCGGTTTCCAAAATATGAGTACATTCTGCTTAATGGCCACTGTGTCCTTACGCAACAGGTATACAAACTGACATCATTTCAAAGCTCAGGTGCTAACGTGCACAAAAACATCACTTCCACTCACTCGAGCATTCACACAATTTCTGCTTTCACAAATACACCAAAACTGCACAATCATTTTTCCTACGGACTCTATCTATGTAATGGCGGGTGGATTCCGACTGTGGTCCGTGCCCACATGTTGTGTGTGCTTGTTTGGAATACTCTGGAATTGTCTATTATGTCAAAGTAATATGTCTATGAAACAATACTATTATGTAGCTGATCCATAGAAGCAGACAAATAATTATACTTGGCTAGAAGATTTTGTTATGGTGAGGGTATGATTATTATATTAGCAATACATAATATGTTTTTGTTTTGTTTTCAGATGTGAGCTGTGCATGAGCGCTGCTAACAAGCAGCGTATTATCGACCCCTCTGTTGATGGTGGAAAGTGGCGCGATATTGTCACAACGTGTCGCAGAGACGAGCAACTGAAGCAAGCCAGTTCCTAGACACAGCCGACTGTTGGATGGCAGAAGTTCCTTGCCGCTGTACCACCGAACTTCAACAAGGGCCACGTACATCTTCCACTATCCAGTGGAAACATTGCAGGCGGCCAACTTTGACGAGGGTGACTCTGAAATTGACCCCGATTCTCCATCGGTCACGTTCACCTCTAAACCTCTCCATAGAGGTGAACTGTACTACACCAGTAGTCATGTGACTACTGTGACAGATCACAGCGACAATGCATACTTTGTCACGGCTGAGGTGTGCCACCACGGCGCAAACCATTGTTTACTCAAGACAGGATGCCACCACATTTAAGAGCTCCCTCTGGCGAACAACCACCTTACCACACATCGGCAATGTTGATAGTGCGCTATAAAACGCGCACGGAGAACACGAGATATGCTTGTTACATTTTTGTGGCTATGTAAATAAATTGGCATGTGAATAATGTGATTTTTTTGTAATATGTATATCTATATTATAGGCCTACTTGCTATTGATTACACATGTTGGTATGAATGTTCATTTATTTATGTGATTAAGACCGGGGCTAGTTGTTAGACGTAATACAGACCAGACACAGGGTCAATTCCGTTTTGTTAATTCCAATTCCGCTTGGCAAAAAACAATTCCAATTTGTCAATGCCAACTTTTAAAATCCTAGGCTAAGGAAAAATTCAAATCCAATTCGTTTTATTTGTACTTGAAATCATGTGTGCACAATCATATTTATTCAGATATAACTATTGTTCATTCAACGCATCTGTATATATATATATATATATATATATATATATATATATATATATATATATATATATATATATATATATATATATATATATATGTGGGACAATGCTACTTGACTCGGAATCGTGGCTAGTTTGCTGAAGACAAAAGTACAAGACAGATGTATGTTTGTATACGAACTTTTATAGTAAGCCAACTGATTATGCAAGAATACAATATGCATATATAATATAAAACGACATCATCAACTAGGTAATTGAAAATTCACCAACTAACAGCAAAGGTGGGGGAACCGACCACACGCAGGTGGAGGACCCCACCATACTACAAACAAGGGTAAAAACCTTGTGTACACATTACCTACAAAAAGGGGAAAGCGTCAGTACCTGACTTCGCCCTAAAACCCTGATGATGATTACGATAGCAATAACAAATCACTGTATATTTAACTATAAAGTACGAATATTATGACAATAGATCCACACATCTGACAAGTATGCAGACATTGTTTTGAACCTCCCATAACAGCCAGTCAGTAAACTGACCCACTGAGAAATCGGAATTAAACAGGTGCAGATGGGGTAGGAGGTGGGAAGACAACATCAAAGAGTGGACAGGAATGGAGTTCGCTGACTCCCAGAGGGCTGTAGAGAACAGGGAAACGTGGAGAGAGCTGGTTAGAAAGTCATCAATGGTGCCCCAACGATCCTTACGGGTTATGGGAAAGTGAAGTGAAGTGAAGTGAAGAGGGTTATTTAAAAAATAGGAACCTGGCCGCATTGCTCACATAAACGCCGTTTGATTTTCAATCAAAAGGTGTCTTTATGTGGGACAATGCTACTTGACTCGGAATCGTGGCTAGTTTGCTGAAGACAAAAGTACAAGACAGATGTATGTTTGTATACGAGCTTTTATAGTAAGCCAACTGATTATGCAAGAATACAATATGCATATATAATATAAAACGACATCATCAACTAGGTTTGCTATAAAAAATTGGCATTCAGCCATTTGATATGTACTTTCTGTGGCGACACCTCTTCTGGATTTTTGCTAACTAGACACCTTGGACAGCCCTGGACAGTTGGGTCGTTAATCTGCGTTTTGAGCAGTTTCCCCCTGTTTATATCAGTTGTGGTATCATTGTTATTTAATCAAATTGACTGTAAACTGAGTTTTCAACATCCCAATCACCAACATGTATTCTCCATGGGGAAATAAACGTTTTCCACTGAGAAAGAAAATGAGATAGGCCTGAATGGTATGACTTTGGTTTTACTGTCTGTTACAGTAACTTAGCATTTGTTTTTCATGCAAATGCTTGATTATGTTGTTCTTGTTCACAATGTTTCAATAAAAGAGTAGACAGTGTATATGCTATAATGTTGACTGTTACCATACTAATAGCAGACAAATATGATTTTAATAGTAAATTTTAGGGGTAAAGATTAACAGTATCAAGTTAATAATTCAAACAAAATAAATTTTAATATAAAAAATCAATTCCAAATAAATCAATTCCAATTGACTTTCGTAAATTCCGGAATTGGAATTGAGGGTCAATAAACCACCTTGGCGTGGACACCACCTTGGTGGGGACACCATCCAGGTGGGGACACCATGTACTTTGGTGGGGATACCACCTTGGTGGATACACCACCTTGGTGGGGATACTACCTTGGTGGGGACACCATCCAGGTGGGGATACCACCTTGGTGGGGACACCATCCAGGTGGGGACACCACCTTGGTGGGGACACCATCCAGGTAGAGACACCACCTTGGTGGGGATACCATCCAGGTGGGGACACCACCTTGGTGGGGATACCACCTTGGTGGGGACACCATCCAGGTGGTGACACAACCTTGGTGGGGATACCACCTTGGTGGGGACACCAACCAGGTAGGGACACCACCTTGGTGGGGACACCATCCAGGTGGGGACACCACCTTGGTGGGGATACCACCTTGGTGGGGACACCATCCAGGTGGGGGCACCACCCTGGTGGGGACACCACCCTGGCGGAGCTACCACCCTGGCGGGGTTACCACCGTGGTGGGGATACCAAGGTAATTAGATTGTCTACGTGGACTGTTCTTCGAGCGCTTCCTGCAGGTCTTTCATCACTCGCAGACACAGTTCGTCCCGCCACGGAAGAGTCGCGACCTGCACGTTTACAGGCAGATCGACTGACCCGGGCATGTTCTGAAACAACAATGGTCAATACAAGCATATCTGTATTCGTTGAGATAACATATCCTTCTTACACTGCTGTGATAAGCTTGCATTGTCTAAATATACAAGAATACACGGCAGCAATCCTGACCACATGTGGCACACTTACATGGTTCTGTATGAATAGCAATATTTCAAGGACATCACATAATACAAGGCCTTACGTTTTTGTGCAATGGTCTGCTGAAATTTACATTCAATTAAGCCAAATGTTCACTATTCGACTCTACTAAAATAATATTACAAAGGGGGAAAGGAAAACAGTTAACAGAATTACACCGGGCAGGCCCATCCTCTGGGCTTTGAAAAGGGGGGTTCGGGCATACGCCATCAGCCGGGATTTCTGGGATGATTTCTTTTCTACTACAGTTAAAAGAAATTCTCTGAAAAAGGGGAGTTAATTCGACACCCTGGTGGTGACACCATGGTGAGGATACCAGTGTACCACCTTGGTGGGATACCACACTGGCAGAGATACCACCCTGGCAGGGATGCCACCCTGGTGGGAATACCACCAACAACCTTTTGTCATGCCAGTGTTCTTACTGGACAGATATGTGAATATGACATATTGAACACAAAGAATCACACAGCACTAACACACACCTTCTTGGGAACTGCGTGCCAAGGATCAGGTGTTGCGTAGTCCTTCATGTTCCGCAAGTCTTCCTCCGTTACTTTTGTGACGGGAATACTTCCAACCGTAAAGTTCAGCATGTTGTACATTGTTGTATAACTCAGGGCACCTAAACAAACAGCAACGTTGCATGAATTCTCGCTACTCAAATGGTAAATATTGGATCTGCATCCTATTTAGAAACATAAAAATTGCTATGCAAAAGCATCAAATGTACGTGTCACATCTAATGCCACGGGATAATGATAATTGTATGATAATGGCTGGAGTCGTTCCTGGTGCTTTATGCAAGGCCTATGGAATGGAAGACAAGAAACAACTCTTCAGTTGCAGGAACTGAGATCAGGAACAAGAGAGTGAACAAGGAAATAACATTGGTAAAATGAGACAAACTATGGAATAACAAAGAAATCACATTTTAAGAAAATGGTCGTTCCAGCAAGGATTCCAATTACATATTGTAGTTCTTGTTATCACTAAGCCTCAATGGAGCTGACCTCATTTACTGTGATACAAAAATTTCAATAAAGCACCCTTCCCCGAGACAACTTCAGTGCAATCCTACCCCGAATCACCCCTACTCTGAATCACCCCTACCCCAAATCACCCCTACCCCATGCATCAAGAATGGTATCAAGTGGCAGAGCAGGAAAACCAAAGCCAGGGCTGACGACCGCGTCCAAGCCCAGACTTTGCCATTCTTTCATCACTCTGGTCCACATTCGCTGCAAAGAACATCAAAACGTCTTACAACAAACCAGCAAGTGTCTGTGTGTCTGTATGTATGTTTGTATGTATGTGTGTGATTTGTATGTTATGCTACTCCTAGACGCTTTGCATCTCGGGCACCAAACTTTCAGGGGTTCATCTATGACCCCACAGTCGGGTTGACACTATTTTTATTTTTTCGATACTCCCCGCTATTACCCTTTCAATGAACAATCAAATTACCCTGTGTAGTTATTACGTAAAACTGTCCACAACGCTGCACCAAGTACCAAGGCATAGATGAGTATTTCTGTGATAGTGTTGTCTAAACTGACATTTTACAGTCACGTGTGAACTATCAATTCATCCCCTCTGGAGGATGGGCATTTCTGATAGGTCAGATAATTACACGTACTACTGTCTACAGACAACTAAATCATCAATCTAACTGTGTTGTTTTCAAACATGTTTCATGATTCTTATTACTGGGCACACATGGTGAGAAAATGCATTGTCTTACAGTTTTATAAATGACATGTCTATATCAGCTGAACGCTGAAAACTAATTGTTTGTGAGCTGAAGTGGGAAGCATTGGCCCCCCTTTGGCTAAATTTTTTCCCCAGTATTTTTCCTTTGCTCTTCTATATGGTACCATGGGTGACTAGACTTACCCCCCCCCGTGAGATCCTAGATATGCCACTGGTAGTAAGACTGAACAACTGCTTGACCAGTTGGCATGAAGCAAATTAAATCAGTGCCTGTGATTGGTCAATATTGTGCAGCTTCTTGCAGTGCCACTTGCTGACAAATACACTGCAATAATAAAGCATGCAGTAATGAGGATAGTTTTATTTTATAATTGTTGCTTCATTTGAATTTCAAAGAAAACTACTGTAATGTATTTCAAAGGAACCTATTGCAGTTACATAATGTAGTAGTAATACTGTACGAGTGAGTGCCACATTGTGAGGGGCCGGTTAACAGGTCTTACCTCTGTCTCTGATATCAAGTTCCAATATTCAAACACAGAGCTACAACAAAGACAAAGAATACACCATTTAACTTGATCACGTGATTTATTCACAATGCTGAATTACTGTAGGTGATGTTATGCTCAGTGGTTTTGTAATATATTTTATTTAATATAGCACCAAATCTCAAATTGACTGTGGCACTCCACATCATATTAAACATTACTAACATAGTCTAGAAATGCTAAATAAACAAATAAATAGGTTAAAATACCATTACTACTAATAATAATTATTTAAACACAAATGTAGCACAATATATGAATAAAAACATAACTATTAAATTAATATACATAAATAATTTAATACACATAATAAAAAAATTATCGTAAATAGTCAAATAGCTAACTAAATTTAATAAGATAAAATTATGATATTCATAATTAAATTAGAATCAGTGGAGCAGCCCCAGTGTTCGTCTGCAGGACAGATAAAAATGTAGTTCGAAAGAAATTGGTCTTTAGTCAACATTTGAAAGAGGCAAGAGTGAACTACGTTTGTGGTAAGGCAGTGTTCCATAGAGTCGTTGCACCCACTGTGAACGAGTTACTGGCTGAGAGAATTGTGCTCCATAAGCAATGAGAGTAACAAGAGAGAACACACAGAGCAGACTGGTAGACCTGTTCTATAAGTTTCTTTTCCAGATGAACCACGTTTACCACATTAAATCAATTCACTCTGTATTGTTGGGTCAATCATTATGAAAAACTGGTTACATTCTTGGTCATTTGACAGCACATGAAACCCAGAATAAATAATATTCTGTAATCGCTAATCTATTCATAAGTGTTGAAGTGTCATTGACATACCGCTATAAACTGTGATCTGTGATTTCTTCAAAGTGATGTCTCGCCAAACACGGTGTGTTGATGTAGTGTTGATGTAGAGATGACAATGTCGTAAATGGTGTTCAGGCATTTCTTCAGATTGATACATAACCATACGTTGTACTAACGATGTATTATTTGTAGACTACGTCGTGTTATTTCCCAAGAGTTGTTGCAGTGATGTAAAGTTGATTCATACTTGATGCACTTCAGAACGTATTGACTGACCTTTGCCCTTGTGAAGCCTTCAGGTTAGCTGCAGACAATGGATGCTGCAATAACATGTACACTAGGTATTAACAGACAAAAGACAATTTCTTCAGCTGTTTATATTGTTAGTGTTGTCATTTATATGACACCCAATGTCGACTCCATCGACTCCACTTGCAGTACCATCAAAGAAACCAGTCAGCCACGACATCAGTCGATGCTCACTGGTGCACCTCGACTGGCTAAGAATTCGGAACAGTCGGTTCAACCACAATTAACATGAACCAAATGGGGCTTCGCGTGAGTGTGGCACTGAAAGGCACACCGCTGTGCTTTTCAAGATAAATCGTTGTGCTGCATGTTTTGTGCTGCATGTTGTTATGCGATACATAGGAAAACCAGTATTTCATAAATCCATTTCTTACCTCCACCACCAACTTGATGACACCACAAAATCACTCCTCTAAATTTTTTATTTTGGCATTTAATTCGTTTTGCAAATACGCCCCAAGCATCTCAAGTGTACATACATTCCTTCTCATGATGTGATAGCGTATCCTCTTCTGAAAACCATTCAAATCATACACCGCCTTCATTCCTCTCATTGCCCAGTCTACAGCATCGTTCTTCCTGCAGGAGATCATTACTGATTGATCATTAAAATTTAATAAAATGGTAAAAAAAATTTACTAAACAAATACACTGTAGATAGATTAAAATACGACTAAGAATAATAATTTTTATTTAAAAGTAAATATAATAAAATTATTATTTAATAAATTAATATACATACAGTACTGTAAATGATAAAAAATATATATATAAATAATAATATATTAAATAGTCAAAAGAAATGTATAAAAAATCATAAGAGAGGCACAAACCCAGAAAATTAAGACACAAGACTTTGAAATAATGGCTGAAGATAGAGATAGACAGCGTTAATTGCTCTCTGCCTCGTGTGGCGGATGACATAGGGGAGTAAGTAAATAGTCAAATTACCTGTGTTTAATATTGCTAACTAATGGGAACAAGATTATTATGAAATTACAATGAATGAGTCTTTAGTTGAAATTAGCTTGTCTGTTGATGAGACCAAAGTTGGTCTGCCATCCGTATAGTACAGGGGTCTCCACTTAACAGAATCACTTCGGGCCATATCTGATTCCATCAACCAGTTGATCCTCTTAAGCGAATTTCCAAAAAGCTGGACTCAGAATGATGTGGAATTTCATGTATTTCATGTGGATTTCTCAAACAAAATGTTCTTAGAATGACGAAAGTTGCAACTAAGTTACATACATTTTTGAGGGCTTGTTTGTGTTGCAAGGGCTACAGTCAATAATATTTCATGAAATGTTTTACCATCTTACCTGTACAATGTAGAATTGTTCACATAATAGATCTTTTTTGTGTATCTCATTTTATTAAGTGGCAGACATGATGGGGTTAAGTGGCACATGATACCCTTATGAAAATATACCATTGTATTCCATGGTAAAATACCAGTGTTTTGAAACAGGAAAACCATGGTAAACTACCATGGTGTTTTGAAACATTTAAACCATGGTATACCATACATTTACCAATAATAATATATGAAAAAGCATGGTCTACCACAGTTTAATGTAATATAACAAAATACCATGGTATACCATGACATACCATGTAATTCCATGATATACCATGTAGTTCCATGGCATACCATGTAATTCCATGGTATATTTTCATAAGGGAAATAGGGAGCAAAACTAAAAGGATGATTTTGTTAGCTGTGATTCTGCCAATGTGGAAAAACAGAAGGATTGGGTGGGGATGAAACTGGGAATAAGGGAGTAGCTAGGTGAGTGCAACACTAGACTACTGCAGACTCACATGTGACACATGATTTCTACACCGCCATCAGCCCAGAAGTTTCTTGTAAACAGGTCAAATGTCTCATTTCCCATTGAGCCAATGTTGTACTCCACCAGCTGAAACCAACGACAACATCTCATCGCGTTGTTGCTCACCTCGTTGTCCCTGAAGTCCGGGTGAGTCTGGCACCAATATTGGCCATTGATTTATTTTCTTCTCCTATCACTGATCCCATTTCACTGCCATTGCCACTATCCGTCTCCACTGTTGGAATCGGAGTTTTGTTGTACAATACCTCCACACGTTTTGAACAAGTGAAGGATGTTTCTTGTCAAGTTATGTAGGATTGTTTTTTGTTAGGGCATGTCGACTAAATATGTGTGCACCAAATACCAGAATAACATCTTATCTGGGTCATATGAACCACCTTGGCAACTGTATATCAACAAGTATATCATTTAGTAGGTAGATCTTGTTGAATATATCTGTTTGAATCAATAAAATACTCCCAATACACAACCTTTAATAAATTACAACACAGCGCCGACTTACAGCCTAACATGGACCAATCCTGGCTCTGTCGCTTCACAAAGTGCAATACACTTGGGCTACGCCAAAGTTACTCGCCAAAACAATAAACAAACATAGACCTATCCCTGCACCGTCCCACCAACTATTGTCCCTGCTGGTAATCCGAGATGCATCCTCTTCCCACTTGGCGCCTACAGCCTTTTAGTCTCGCCCTAAATTCGCTTCGTTAGTTTAATTTTTGAGGGTTCTCATTATAGTTTAATTTTTGAGGGTTCTAATTATATTCTTTTGTTATAACTTACAGCTTATAAGGTTCCTTTTTACTTACGGATTGTTTTGGTCATTGTTGGCCACATTTTTAATAACTATTTTAATCACTATTATTTTTACTGAACCCGGTTGCTGTGGAGTTAGCCGTTACCGTTACCATGACCAGAGTGCGCGTTTTACAGCACACCAAACAACCAGACCGGAAGAAGCGTTTAGCGCTTCTGCCGGACAAGTCGGCTCTGCTCTGGTCGAAGCAGTTAGTTATTGGCTAAAAGCCCCAAATGTGTTCTTTCATGCACTATCCCAGCACTGCACAGTCATTTGAGCAGTAGCATGCTCCTGTGCCCTGTCCAAACTTTGCAATTCTACCTGGAAAGATCTATGTCACGGAGGGAGTTTTATTTATTTCAATCCATGATATAGACCAGACATTGTTCCATCAACAATCTCCAGTTGGATCCGCAAAACCATTATGGAATGTTATACATAGTTACCTTCTGCACTCCTCGAGTTCCATCGGGTTAAGGCACACCAGGTACGGGAAATGGCTGCATCCCTTGCATTCCACAGACAGGCCTCAATGGAACAGATCCTGAGGGCCGGTACCTGGCGGTGTCATAACACTTGCACAGAAAGATCTATGCCTCTACTCCTCTGCTGCCAACAGGCCATTAGAGGTAGATTTGTTTATACCCCACCATCCATTCATCTATATTCTGCACTTTGAAGCGACGCAGCCAGGATAAGTCCACGTTAGGCTGTAAATTCTATATTTTTAGAATTAAAATATCTATCTATGAATAACATACTTACCTGACTCCATCACTTCACCATATTATCCTCCCTCCTGCCCCGCTGTGGTATAAATGGCTCAATGATGTGACACACAACCTCTCCTGAGCAGGTCCAACTGCACCGTCTCATGGTGGATCCTGTTGTACCTGAGTCTTGTGACAAGGGGACAGACACAGCAAAAGGGCTAAGGGAAGGACAACCCTGATAGAAAACCCCACTGACTGGGACAGTAGGGGTAAAGCTGATTACAGAAACTAAAACGATAAAATGTGTTACCAAGAATCATTATAAAAAGATTCAAGTCAATTGGCAGGAATGTTAGTGTGATTCGGTGCTATGCTCCAAGAAGCAAAAGAAGAATTCTACAATAGACTACAAAAAGTGCTAGATGAAACATCAAGGAGAGAAAGTGGGTTCAGACAACACAGGCAGGGAAGAAATAATTGGAAAGCATGGACTTGGAACCACGAACCAAAATGGAGAATTGTTTGTAGACTTTTGTACATTTAACGACTTAGTTATTGTTGGCAGTGTCTTCCCACACAAAACGATGCACAAAGCCACATGGGTCTCACCAGATGGGAAAACAGAGAATCAGATCGACCACATAACCATTAGCAGGAAATGGAGAAGAAGTCTTCTGGACACTTGAGTAAAGAGAGAAGCTGATGTGGCATCAGATCACCACCTACTACTAGGAACTGTGAGAATAAAGCTGAAGAAATATGCAGACTCAGCAAAAAATAAAACTTATGTTCAACTGTGCTGTGAAAAACAGGTTTGAAGCCCTAGAGAATATGACAGAGGACTCCACAGACATTGTCTGGACCACACAACAAGAAACGTGGAAAGAAGTGTGCAAAGAAGTCCTAGGCAAAAGAGTGAGAAAACGTAAAGTGTGGCTATCAACAGTAACATGGACGCTGATCAAAGAAAGGAAACAAATGAAAGAAATGGTCAATCTATGCAAGGTGGTAGAAAAGAAACAAGAACACCAAGCAAAATACTGACAACTAAACAAAGCAGTCAAGAAGAGCACAAGAAAAGACAAACAAAACTACATCAAAGAAATAGCAACACAAGCTGAAATGGCAGCACACAGAAGAGATATGAAGGAACTCTCTATGATATAACAAGAACACTAGCGGGGAAAAGAAGAACTCTTTCAAAACCAGTGAAAGACAAGGAAGGAAGAACCATAAACAAGGAAGTGGAGCAAAGATCAAGATGGGAAGAACACTTCAAAGAAACTATCCACAAAGGCCCACCAGCAGAAAGACCAGACATATCAATAGTAGAAATGTTAACACAAATCCTATGAAGGCTGAAATAAGTAGAGCACTGAAGATATTAAAGGACGGAAAACGCCAGGACCAGACGGCATACCACCAGAGGCTCTGAAAGCAGACAACAACAGATAACAACAACATATATGTTGCACCATCTTCTCTTGAAGATCTGGGAACAAGAGAAAGTCCCAACAGAATGCAAAAATGGATACCTTGTAAAACTGCTAAAGAAATGTGACTTGGGAATGTGAAAGAACTGAAGAGGAATGACACTCCTATTGGTACCAAGAAAAGTCTTCACATGCATACTATTGGACAGAATAAAGGGAACACTGGATGAAAAGCTATGTGAAGAACAAGCTGGTTTTCGGAAAAACAAATCATGCACTGACCATATTGCTACACTGAGAATAATGAGAACAATCAATTGAGTGGCAGTCGTCCCTATATATTAATTTCATAGGCTTTGAGAAAGTTTTTGATAGTGTACACAGAGACAGAGACGTTATCTGGATGCTGATGCATCACTATGGAATACCAGCAAAGTTTATGACACTAATCCAGCAAATGTAAGAAAACTCCACCTGCCAAGTTATCCACAATGGAAAACTGTCTGAGACATTTGAAGTAAAGACTGGTGTAAGACAGGGGTGCATCCTATCACCATTAATTTTTATCATGGTGATAGGCTGGATAATGAGAGAGACTGTTAAACAGGGCCAAAATGGCATCCAGTGGACATTCACTAAACAGTTGGATGATCTAGATCATTACTATCACATTCACACAAACAAATGCAAAAGAAGTCCAGCAAATTGACGCAGGAAGCAGAAAACACAGGCTTGAAAATAAACATACAGAAAACAAAACTAAAGGTGAACAAGCTAAGGTACAACTGAAGAGAAAAGATATAGAGGAGGACAACAAATTCACCTATCTGGGAAGTACAGTGACAGACAAAGGAGGAACAGATGAAGATGTCAAAAACAGGAATGGAAAGGCCAGGCATGCATTCAGCATTTTAAAGACAGTGTGGAACACCATGTTCTCAATACGAAACAAGTTCAGAATCTTCAACACCAACGTGAAAAGTGTGCTGCTATATGGCTCTGAGACTTGGAGAGTAACCAAAACAACAACCCGAATTCATTAACAAATGTCTGAGATACATCCTGAAAACCAAATGGCAAGATAAAACCACAAAGAAATCTGGAGGGCAGGCCAACACAGCATCTGGAGAGAGATTGCAAGAAGAAAATGGACATGGATAGGACACACCCTCCGAAAACAGAACAACAGTGTCATGAGACAGGCCTTAGACTGGAATCCACAAGGAAAAAGAAAAACAGGCAGACCCAAAACTACTTGGTGGAGATCAACAGACACGAGGAAGTAAAGAAACATGGAACCACCTGGAAAGAAATGAAGAAAGCAGCAAACAACAGAGTGCGTTGGAAAAGAGTCGTTTAGGCTCTATGTTCTACCTTGACTGAAGAGGACTAAGTAAGTAAGTCCTGTCCTGTTATTAAGTGATAACCTATAACAGGAAAATCTTCATAGCCAAGTGGGAAGAGGATGCATCTCGGATTACCAGCAGGGAGCTCAGTAGGGGTAGTGGGACGGTGCAGGGATAGGTCAACGTTTGTTTATTTTTTGCAAGTAACTTTGGCGTAGCCCAAGGGTATTGCACTTTGTGAAGCGATGGAGCCAGGTAAGTTTGTTATTCATAAATACATATTTTAATTCTAACAATATAGATTTTAAGGCTGTAGTCAAAAGTAGTCTGTACAAGTGTAACATTGGGTTTATCAGCATTGGTGTCATAGTAACCCAATTACCACAGACAGTGTGTTACAACTACCAATTATCCATATAACGAACAGGTTTATTTACAGCCATAAAATACCCACCTGATGACCAGCTGCCTCCAGGGCATCCCTTGCCTTAAGGACAGCCCTCTCCATGCATGGAACTGCTCGGAAGACTCCAGTGTTTAAAAAGAAACCAATTTTGAGGCGATTCTTGTCCTCGTAAATCTGAAAAGGAAGAACGTGAAAAATAACACGTATGATTTAACAACAATATTTATACTTTTACTATTAGATATTTGAACATACAAGAAAATGCATTTTCTAGCCTACAACCTACTACAACTGTAAATGTGTCGGAATGAGTGTTTTATTCCTCAAACCTGATACAATCTTCATCATAGACCTGTTCACTCTTTGGTTCATTGATGCATGATAATAGGTTCAATATGTCTGCCATTACGTTCTTAACACAACGCCAATATCTGAATATTATCAATGACCACACAACGTTTTGCATCATACAACAATTTAACATTATATTGGGTTACCATCCCACGGCAGCACTCAATATATTTCCAGGAGTTGCGCATTTTTAAATATACACCTTTTTCCATGGACAGGAGTCAGATTCCACAAGTGATGTAAAATTATACCCTTTTCAAGTTGGTGTCAAACCAAATATATAACCACTAATATGTAAAATTTTTATTATTCAATGATATGTGATGTATATTAATTAACAACATATTTTATTCATTGCTTAATGTTAACTAAAGTTAAATAAAGTTGCCCTGAAATAAAATAAAAGTTCTTGTTCTAAATAATATTATATTCCTAACCTTAATTACCCAATCAGTGTGATTTGATACTCCAAACACGTTGAGTGCATTAATGTGCATTGACACCTAAAACACACTCATAAAACATGAAATCTGTCTCATGGATGGTATACTGGGAACATGTGGAGTGCCCCCCCCACCATTCAGGTTACCATGTACACTGTCCTGCATGCTGAAAAAGCAGTGTTTGTGTTGTGAGCACTTGCACCAATACACTTGAGAAACGGTAAAGAAGTACCTGACTACGGAAGGGCACAGGAGGGGTGGCAGGGGCAACCTCGTACATGGTTGAATCAACAGTCAAAGCCTTCATAGCAATGGCTAAACTTTCCACGTCACGGGCCATGGGGCCATAGCAGTTCGGAACTGGAAGATTGAACAGCATACCCACAGGGAACTCAACAACATAAAGTGCAAATAACCTTATGTGACAAGACTGATTTAATAAGATTGCCACCCTAAGTGATACACTCCAGGTGGCAAGTGGACAAGGAAGACATTGGCTTATCAAGAGTCCAACAATGTTTTCATTTGTGTAGCCCAACCTTATCAGATATCTGTCCATTTTATTTTTAAAAAATTTCACACTGCTTGCATTAACACAATCAGCAGAATGCCATTTACTTCTAATGGGTTTCCTCTTAATCTAAAGGTTTTTAGTGTTGTCAAACCACACATCATGAGGCCATTATCATAGCTATGGTCTCTCAATTCTGGAATCAGCTTACTAGCTCTTTGTTGTACTCTTTATTTCTAGTTTATCTATGTCCTTCTTAAGATATATATATATATATATATATATATATATATATATATATATATATATATATATATATATATATATACTATAATCGAGATATTTATCATGTACATATGTTTACTTATACACTTTGCATATCGGGTGCTAAACTTTCAGGCGTTCATCTACAACCCCGCGAAAGGTTGTATTTTTTTATTCACCCCTATTACCCTGAATCCTAGAATTACCTAGAATGGTAGATTGTTCCCAGGGCTATGCCTGTTTTCTATTATTGTTCCATGATATGTAAACCGTGCACTGATCAGTTCGATATTATGTGTCCGAGGAACAGTTTATGCAACTAACAATTTACCCTGTCCAGAAGAAGGGTATTTTTGCTAGTGTTAGAAACTGGAAAGAATTTTATGTGTGACAGATACTCACCCCCTTTCTGACCACACAATATGGGGTGACAGCCAGCCGCCCTAAAAATAGGAAAGGCACGAGCATGCAACATTAACATGAACAAGGTTTTGGTTCCGTCTCAGGAGCTCGGTCTTGAAATGACACAGTAATAATTATGGGCCTGACTTCCTATAACATGGCAATGTGAGAAACAGGCTATCAGCATACACACGTGTTACATTGGTTAGCTCAGGTTTTAAAAATAGCTTGGTGCAAGTATTGAAAGTAAGATAACTTTGTGTGCATATAAAAAATATGATTAAGTATTCCTGTGCTAGTTACCCAAGTGGCTGTACCATGCATGCATAGCCAAAACCCTTGTGGTAACTGGATCTATCATGCCTGTATAGCTAAGATCATTGCAGTAACTGGCTGTACCATATCTGTATAGCCATCATGTCTGTATAGCCAAGACTCTTGTGGTAACTGGCTCTACCATGCCTGTGTAGCCAAGACCCTTGTGGTAACTTGATCTATCATGCTGTATAGCCAAGACCCTTGTGGTAACTGGATATATCGTGCCTATATAGCCAAGACCCTTGTGGTAACTTGAGCTATCATGCCTGTGTAGCCAAGACCCTTGTAGTAACTGGAACTATCATGCCTGTATATCCAAGACCCTTGTGGTAACTGGCTGTACCATGCCTGTATAGCCAAGACTCTTGTGGTAACTGCATCTATCATGTCTGTATAGCCAAGACCCTTGTGGTAACTGACTGTACCATGCCTGTATAGCAAAGACCCTTGTAGTAACTGGCTCTACCATGCATGTATATCCAAGACCCTTGTGGTAATTGGATCTATCATGCCTGTATAGCCAAGACCCTTGTGGTAACTGGATCTATCATGCCTGTACAGGCCGAGACCCTTGTAGTAACTGGCTGTACCATATCTGCATAGGCATCATGCCTGTATAGACAAGACCCTTATGGTAACTGGATCTATCATGCCTGTACAGCCAAGACCCTTGTGGTAACTGGCTCTACCATGTAGTAACTAGATCTACCATGACTGTATAGCCAAGACCCTTGTGGTAACTGGAACTATCATGCCTGCATACCCAAGACATTTGTGGAAACAGGAACTATCATGCCTGTATAGCCAACATCATTGTGGTAACTGGCTCTGCTATGCCCGTATAGCCAAGACATTTGTGGTAGCTGGCTCTGCTATGCCCGTATAGCCAAGACATTTGTTGTAACTGGCTCTGCTATGCCTGCATAGCCAAGACTCTTGTGGTAACTGGCTCTGCTATGCCTGTATAACCAAGACCCTTGTGGTAACTGGCTCTACCATGCCTGTGTAGCCA
This sequence comes from Lamellibrachia satsuma, assembly GCA_033239005.1. Classification (NCBI taxonomy): domain Eukaryota; kingdom Metazoa; phylum Annelida; class Polychaeta; order Sabellida; family Siboglinidae; genus Lamellibrachia; species Lamellibrachia satsuma. The sequence continues at coordinate 9,870,917 of BSQZ01000002.1, read as the reverse complement.
AGACCCTTGTGGTAACTGGCTCTACCATGCCTGTATAGCCAAGACCCTTGTGGTAACTGGCTCTACCATGCCTGTGTAGCCAAGACCCTTGTGGTAACTGGCTCTGCTATGCCTGTATAGCCAAGACCCTTGTGGTAACTGGCTCTGCTATGCCTGTATAGCCAAGACCCTTGTGGTAACTGGCTCTGCTATGCCTGTATAGCCAAGACCCTTGTGGTAACTGGCTCTGCTATGCCTGCATAGCCAATACCCTTGTGGTAACTGGCTCTACCATGCCTGTATAGCCAAGACCCTTGTGGTAACTGGCTCTGCTATGCCTGCATAGCCAAGACCCTTGTGGTAACTGGCTGTACCATGCCTGTATAGCCAAGACCCTTGTGGAAACTGGCTGTACCATGCCTGTATAGCCAAGACCCTTGTGGTAACTGGCTCTACCATGCCTGTATAGCCAAGACCCTTGTGGTAACTGGCTCTGCTACGCCTGTATAGCCAAGACCCTTGTAGTAACTGGCTCTGCTATGCCCGTATAGCCAAGACCCTTGTGGTAACTGGCTCTGCCATGCCTGCATAGCCAAGACCTTTGTAACTGGCTCTGTCTGAATTTGTTTCGAAACGCACACAATGGATATAACATGCACTGCAGATAAACACCTCATCAGTTAAAGTGGGCTGGACATGTGGAAATAATGGAAGGGGAACGGTTGTAGAGAGCAGCTGCACTCAGAGTGGAGGGTAGAAGGAAAAGACTAAAACTGAGATGGGAGGACTGCGTGGAGATTTGGCGGGAGTGGGAGGGGAGTGGAGAACGAGAACAAGGAATTGGGGAAAGTGGAGGTGGGTGGTGGAGACAGCTGTGAGACGGGATCAGTGACAAAGAAGGAAAACAAAGATCGATGATTGGTATTGCTTCCAGCCTCACCACGGACTTCAGGGAGAAAGAGAACAATAATACTGAGTGAGACAAGCAGTGATGCACACTGACGACAGAAGTGATAGGACAGAATGTCCTGCACCTCTGGAATCAGTAGAACACAATGTCCTGACTCCACAAAAACAATAGGACATTCTAACATGAAAGATGCTCACTGATTTTGGTTGCACTTTGAGACTTCAGCAGTAGTAGTAACTAGTTCAGTGTGCAATTCAGTGTAGTTATAAAGAACAATAAAGTACTAATATCAATGAAAAATGTTGTAGTTATTAGGTGACATTTTTTTTCATGATTCACATACAATGACATATTGCAGTCAGCGCCACTTTTAATGATTTGGCACATTGGTAACAAATTAGATACTAAAACAGAGAGGCGCCAAAAATTTTGTAACAAAATATCAATCACATGGATTTAAAAATTATCACACAAAAATGAAAATACTGAACTGCTAAAATAGCTTTTGGTAAGTGATATCGAAGTAAAATGTAATCATAATGATTGGCAATCTTGCAACAGTAACACTAGGAAGAGTTTAAAAACGTAAACTATGACACAGTGTAGTATTGTACTCAATTTATGAATATACAAGATCATGGCCAGTATGAAATATAAAATATTCTAAATCACATATGTGGCAAGGTAATTCCTGAGCTTCTCTAGACTTGTTTTTGGAACTGATATACTGAAGAATTTAAGCTAAAACATCTTGAAAGTGCCTAGTAACAGAAGTATTTTGACACCCACCTGCCAGTGGAAAGTTACTGCACTTAGTAAGCGCCCCTTGTTGGGCAGTTTTTGTGCTAGTAGCAACCCCAGTGGCTAGAGAATTAAAACATTTTCGTAAAACAGCGCCGTAATGCTTACTAACAGAAGTACTTTGCGTTTTAAAAACGTCTATCAATGTTGAAGTGCCTACCTCAGGGCCAGAAATACATGACGCATTAGCATGAACTGCCGACGCAGCCGAACAGCGAGAAGCCGAACTAGCGAACGAACTGCCTTACCACAAGGGTCTCAGTGTCCGCAGTGATAAAAAAGGTAAGACAAATGACCGCACCAACAATAATTTTATCGGACAAATGACCTGATCAATGCCACATCGATAGGACATTTTCAAGTTTAATGTCTGATTTCCGAGCCCAATGTGCATCACTGGACAAGTGTACGCACGAGAGTCGCAGATCAACAGGTTTGAGACTGTAGATTCCACACATAGCCGAAGGGATGCGCACACTGCCTCCAACGTCCGTGCCAAACCCTAGGATGCTCCCCCCACCAGCAATCAGGGCTGCCTCTCCCCCAGATGATCCTCCAGCGGTCCGGGTTGTGTCGTGTGGATTCACCGTGAGCCCAAAAATTGGATTAGTTGACTCAACACTGGAAATGAAGTTGAATGCCTATAACAACAATCATCTCAAACAGTGAATTTTTCATTTAGAATTTAACAGAAGATAAAACAGTGAATAAAGTAATATTAAGTATCTGGCTACAGACAGTGGTGGATATATGAACAAATAATTACAATGTGGCTGAATACTTCCCAGAGAAGTTGAGTTGGTGTTGGAATGAACAGGTCTGCCAGGGGTGAAGTACAAAGCGTTTTGAGCAGTTCTAAGAATTTTATACTGCGCTATATAAGAACGTACCTTTTTTACTTTGGAAAATATAGAAGACATTGAACATACAATATACACCTGAATGAAGGTGGTAATCTACACTGACCTCATCATAGCCTGTGGAACGTTAGTTTTCACAAAGGGAACAGCTCCTTGTTTCTTCAGCACCTGAAAGTATTGTGGTGTGAGTTCCTAGCTACAATATAAATCAAGGTCTACAGCGATGTTTATAAACTGATGATGTGATGAAACACTAAAACAGTTAGAATTATGGTTTCTTTGATCCAGTATAAAATCAATATTTTCTATTTGGAAATGGAAATTCTGAAAGACAAAGTCTTTACACACTGAGTTAGAAGTAATGGTCAAACTCAAACGGAGTAGATTTTGTTAGTCACGAAAAATTGCTACCTTTTGATATCTTGCTGGGTCATGCATTAGAGACATGTCATTATTTTAATATATATTAGTTACTGGGAGTATAATTGTCTTGCAAAGTAAACTTTTTTGAAGAAAAATATTTTGGAATGGAATACTAGTGATGTGGCTAGTGCGTGACTATTGGTGTAAATAAACACCATATTTCACTTCACTGGACGTGTGCAACTATTCATGAGAATCACCACAGGAAAGTTAATGAACGGCCCCGTGATGTTTATTCATTTAATATTTACCGTACAGTGATGCTTTTCAAACATGCTGGAAAGCAAATTCCATCGATAGCTCTCTTTGCAAAAAGTGTTTTTGTAGTTTAACCGTAAGTATTTCACTCAAAACGATTTTTCTAACAATTGTTGTGCACTCAATCTATGAAATAACTGTTGGTGAATTAGAATATTGATCATTGCGGAAAAGTTTCTTCACATTTATGTCAAAACGATGCAACTATAGCAACACCTCCTTTGACCAGGTACCTGTACGATGTCGCAGTCCTCTTCAAATGGTCTGTCGATCCAGCGAGCGAGGCCCACGGTGCAGTCATAACCCTGAAGCAACACTTAATCTCTGGCCCCAAATTCTTGGCAAGTTACAAAAATGCATAAGAACAATTTTGTTGAAATATTTTTTGCCAGTGGTATTATCTGATGTACTTAAAACTTCACATTTAAGGAGTGGAATAGTCTTTCAAGATCAAGCAGCAGAACCTACAAATATTTATACATCTAGCTTGCCAGATAACATAAACAACTAACTGCTCTTATGTAAACAAACTGACCATTTTATAAATGCATGGCAAATAAAATGAACAAACGACAAGGTGATTCTTGTGAAGAGGAAACTTTTCTCTTTTGTGCAAATAATCCAACATCATGAAAAACCCTGATAGATAGAACTATTTAAAAAATACATATTTGTGTAATTAGATGTCAACTATTCTACCCACTCTTACGAGTGTATTACTGAGGATGTGGGAAGTCTTTCCTAAGAAATGGTGGAATTGAGGTTGGACTAAAAAATAGGTGGGAGATGGACTCTCAAAAATGGTGGGAGGTTGGCCCCTAAAACAGATGGTATGCTGAGAGCCCTGCCACCCCCACCCCCATTGCTGTAATCACATTCAACAATAAACCATTGTTGTTCATACAAACAAGATGATGGGTGTTTTGACCTGAACTGCACTAAAATGATGAGCTGTCAAATATTTGTATGTATGGTAAATGGTAAACTTTATTCAGACAAAGAAACTTGCATTGTTTTAGTACAGGGGTCGGCACCCTGCGGCACGCGGGCCAACTGCGGCCCGCGTAGCTATTTCATGTGGCCCGCGGACTGACAATGATATTGTACAAAATGCGGCCCGCCCCGCCACATTGGGATACAAAATAACATGTCCCCGTGATGAACATAATAATATACCAAATATGTATTTTTACTTCATTTAATATTTAATGAATTCACTTTTGCGTATGCAGACATGAAAGTATGCAGCGCGGCCCTCCTAAGGAACACACCATTAAACAACTTTAGCTTGTATTTAATGTGTTCACATTGTGGACAGATCTGTGCGTTACCCATTGGAAAACTATTTTCAGTAAATAAACAACTTAACTAAGTTACATTTGGAAAATAGTAAATATCCCAAAAAGCCATCTTGCCCCATCCTTGGGGCAAGACGGTCCTCTACCTGGGGTAACACGGTCTATAACCCCCTCCCTGTGGTTTTTCCTTATACAGTCGCGCCTCGTTATTACGCGGATTCGGATATAACGCGGTCGGTCGTGGACCCCGAATTTGGGCCTGCTTAAACCTACTTATAATTACTTTGACAATTCTCAAGAAACATTAGGCGAACAATGTCAGTGAATGAGAATCAACGTGTTGTTTGTTTTGCGCTGTTGCCCACATCAATTGCTGTCGCTCGCTTCGCTTCGATGGTTTGTAAATTGCAATCGAGATTCACAAATACGCCTCGCGTAAAAATCAGATAAACAATTATAAATGCATTTAGTATGCAATACCAACATAACACTTGGGTGAAATGACATGCTTCCATTACATCGTAAATTTAATCGTTTTCGCGACGCGAAACCAACATGTCAAATTCTTAACCCAAGGCTCTACCGGTGCGCGAAAATACGAATTCGTCATCTGCACATGAAGTGGTGAATAGACGTTAAGTGGTGCGTAATAAATTTATGCTTCTGTCGAGATTAGTTGAAAGACAAAGTGAAACAATTATTAATTCTACCTATTGTCGTTTTCTGTTTTTTTTATCAGCTTACATACTACGTTTGTCAAATCATAATTTATACGTTTTCGGCTGCTCAGGTCCAGGTTATTATTTTCGATTCGTAGGCATATTGGTCCAGTACATCATCATCGTAGTAGATCTATTCCATAACGGTATACGTACATGTGTTTTATTCAGTTCAAGAGTCAAGAGTGTGTGACATTTAAAAATAATACACGTTGATGCTAGTATACTCGTTTAATAAGTTCCACAAACTGCATATTTGCGTATAAGATAGTGCTGCAAGCACACTGGGCTTCAACAGCGTTCATGGACTTGGTGCAGCGGGCAGCGATCGCTGTTGTTTAGTAGCTCCCTGGTGGCAGATATGAGAACACCTAACGCGCCTCGCGTACAGCGCGGTCCGAAGTTGTGGACCCCGACTACCGCGCTTGACTGTATGAACGAACTATTGCCTGAAATTAAAATGTATATTATATACAAATGGTATGATACTAATATATCAGGACATTATGGTTTTAAATATAAATGGGAGTTAACATATAATACATACCTTGCAATCCATACATAATCTAATATTGGTTTAGTGACATTCCATCATAATACAGCCTACGCGCTAGCAGAACGTCAATTATACAATGTTCGTATTATATTCAATGTATTAAACATAATTGGTCATGTGTAATACATTTGACAAAGTGTGACCATGTGCGTGTGGGATAAGACATAGGGACCGGCTTGCCCCATATGGACTGGGACTGTCTTGCCCCAGAGACGTGTGTCTTAATAAGATGTATACAGAGCATAACATATTATTCCACATTTTGTATTGTTTGATCTGTCAACTGATTAATAATATTATCATGTCACCAATTAAGTCCATGATTCATGATTCACATCGTTGTATAGTGAGTTTCATCATTTTACTATTGGCAAAATATTAGATCAATACATATAAAAGTTTAAACACACTGATTTAATTACGTCTGTCTCGTGTTGCTGAACTTTCGGGCGGGTATCAGATAGAATTAGCTTCATTTTGCACCAGATTTGGAACGTTCAGAGTTTTATATTTTGAGTACGTGGTGGGGGCCGTCTTACCTCCAGGGACCGTGTTGCCCCAGGTTACCCTACTACTTTATTTGTGTTTGAGTGATAACGTGTTGCTTTAACTAACGTTCGTCGCCTGCCAGCGAAATGGCGAACGGAGTTGTACGCTAATGGAAAAGGTTCAAGACTAAGGAGGTGGCAAGCAAAGCTCTTCAGGGCACACTCCATCATCCAACGGGAAAGCCCGTGTGGCAAGTCGATGAAAATGCAGAACGTAATAAGGGTCGGCGTGAACACTAAACTGTGTTCGCTCTCGTTGTCTAAACTACCGGCAGTTCCAGCACCTTGTGACATATATGAATGCGCGATATGAAGAACTCCTGCAGTACACCGTGCGTGCGTGCGTGCGTGCGTGCGTGCGTGCGTGCGTGCGTGCGTGCGTGCGTGGCCCGCTAACCTATTCAAAGTCACTTATTTGGCCCGGGTCTACGACTTTTCGTCTAACGACATTTGGTCTAATGCGACAATTCGTCTACTACGACATTTGGTCTAACGGGACAATTCGTCTACTACGACATTTGATCTAACGGGACAATTCGTCTACTACGAACCATATTAGCGCATATCAATCGCGTATGGAGATCACACGATGCACAAAGGTTTATAATATATGTACTATAAACACATATTCAGTGACTGTCATATAACGATAAAAAAAATTGATAAACTAAACGGAAAACACAACTGTAACTAAATAAGCCAACGAGCTGTTACAACAAACTCCCCCTGCACGCATCCTTCACAATAATAAGCAATACAGCATTATTTATAATTGTTTAATGAAAAATAATAAATTAGGAAGGTATTGTTACGGTTAGTTGTTCGTTGTATGCCTTCCATATTAGTTCCGCATTAAGTATTTATTTGCATCTGATGATAACATTATTAAAATGTTTACTTTAAATTTGTTACACGTATTATTATGTATGTGATTGATGTTTTGAGAATAAAGATGTTTTTCCAACTGCATCATACTTATTCTGCTGCCAGGTTGCGAGCTCATGAAACACACAATAGACACAGTCCTATTCTGCTCCAAGCGGAGCTCACAAAGAGGCAATTGTAACAGTTGAGGTTTCACTTTCAACTGCCTGAGTAATTATGAAAGGCTCTTTGTATCCTCTCCCAATTGCGGTGTTTAAGGTGTCGTTTTGAAGTAACATTTGTCTGAAGAAGTGCTACGTCGATCGATAGCAATACGCCATTGATTGTACAAGAGTATTTTATCGAACGAACACCACGTCTCTGCGTATATGCTATGGCTGATTTTTTTTACGAGTAGTCGTGGCAAACCGAAATTAGCGTTAGATGGGTATTGCTATACATAAAATCGAACAGAGAATCAACGTGTATACTGGCGATGTGATGAAAGACTGTGCAGAGGCAGAGCGGTAAGCATTGGGCAAAATGGCAGAGACACAGGACCATCATCATGCACCGAATACCGCAGAAGTGAAAATTAAAATCCAAAAGTCGAAGATGAAGAGCGTCACTGATAGCACAGAATCCACAGCTTCAATCATCAGCAGATTTATTGCACGACCTTTGCACGCTAACCCCGACTCATCACTCCCAAAACTCAACAGCCTCAAACGTACGATCCAGCGTGCTAGATGTCAGCACATGCCGCCGCTTCCATTGACTACCGTAGACTTGAATCTCGAGGGTCGTTGGAGAAACACGTCGACCGGTGAACCTTGGATCATCCGGGAGGTCGAGGTGCCAGATGAAGACGACAACAACCAAGTACATCAGATGGTCATCTTGGCTACGACCCAGAACCTGAAGTACCTGGCAGCTGCGACGGTTTGGTACGGGGACGGAACCTTTTCGATAGTCCCATCACTCTTCTACCAACTCTACACAATACATGCTCCTGTGTTTGGCAAGATTGTTCCGCTTGTGTATGCTCTCCTTCCTCGCAAGACGTACACTTGCTATCACGAGATGATGCAGACCATCCGCGATGCCATCGTCAATCGGCAACTGCAACTTCGCTTGACGACATACTGCTGCGACTTCGAAGGTGCCTGCATCCGTGCTGCTTGCGCCGTCTTCGGTGATGGCCTCATTGTACAAGGCTGCTTCTTTCATATGTGTCAGGCAAACTATCGCCAAGTCGATACTCCGTAACAAGTACATGTCTAGTGAGGAGTTTGCCCTCGACTGCAAAAAGATAACTGCACTAGCCTTTGTGCCTGCCAACGACATCTGTGCCACATTTGATGAGCTTCGTGCCACAATTTGCAATGACGCAAAGCCAGTCGCCAAGTACTTCGAGCGGACTTACATCGGCAGACAGAGAACTGTCATGCGTGGCCCGAGGTTTGCCATTGTAAGGAAAACGCCCAAGTTCGCGCCGAGAATGTGGAGTGTGTACGACCGTGCTGTATCTGACCAGACACGTACCACCAACAGTCTGGAGGGATGGCACCGTCGAATGGGCCATATCATGGGAAAGACGCATCCCAACATATTCGAATTTCTGCTGCGCCTGTGTGATGAGCAGTGTCACACAGAGTTGACCATTCAGAAGCTGGTTGCTGGCGATGCTGTGGAACCTCCCCGCAAGCGAATGCGCATCGTCAATGACCGGGTATCGCGAGTTGGTGGCGCAGTATCTCGAACGAAACACCATGGATTACGTGCTTGGCATTGCGCACAACATCACATACGTAATGTGAACATTTTAAACAACAATACAAGGTTTGAACTTACATGAGTTACACAATTTGTGTTTAATGGGTCGTCAAGATGATTCGTGTATTTACTTCCGTCTGTTGTGCAATAAACGATTTAAAAAAATATTATTATTTATTTATTGAAGCCTAGATCAATGCCTTGTTGGAAGTTGACAGAGGGAGTAATACGGAACAGCGTCCTTGGTCATTAACAATATATCCGCGAGACCATGGTTATAAAGTTCAATATGTTGAATCACGTCGAATTATTCTTCAGTCCGTTAAAGTATACATACATCGGATTATAAGTTTGTCATATGTATCAAGGTAAAATAATGTAGGGCATACTCTGAATCATGGTTTCGTTGCAGCACCGGGTAACAGCGAAGACGAAGTGCAAGTGACCTGAATTGCAACGCCAAGTGACCTGAATTGCAACGCCAAGTGACCTGAATTGCAACGCCAACGCCAACACAAATGTCGTAGTAGACGAATTGTCCTGTTAGACCAAATGTCGTAGTAGACGAATTGTCCCGTTAGACCAAATGTCGTAGTAGACGAATTGTCCCGTTAGACCAAATGTCGTTAGACGAAAAGTCGGATACCCATTTGGCCCTCCATTCAAAAAGGTTGCCGACCCCTGTTTTAGTACGTGAAAATCTACCATGAAGAGACAAACCTTGAGACCGTAGCAGTCTTTGAGACTAACAGGGACACCACACAGTGGTCCTGGACGTTGCCCAGTATCGCAGGCAAGTGCCAGGGCCTAAAAACACAAGAAGTTCTCTTAGAGTGGACTCTGTTTAACAGAATCAGCCACTTAGTAGAATCCAAATGGCTCAGACAGAATCATTTCCTATTCCTGCTGTGTTAAAATACGCTGCCTAACGTAATCACGTCTGCCGCTTAGTAGAATCAGACACACATAAAAAACGATAAACTGAAATATTATTTAATGTAGCAGTTGCAATGTGGACAAGCCCTCATGAGATTTATGTAACTAGATTATGACTTTTATCTATTTAAGAAAATGTGTCATTCGAGATAACCAATTTAAAAAAAATTGCAGAATGGACGAAATAAAACTCAATTGACTGACGTACATTCAGTTCCACATCATTCTGAGTCCATTTATTACAGTAAGATAAATCAGCCGCTTATCAGAATCAAATAATATATATGCTGTTGCTGAAGTGATTCAGTTAACTGGATTGAGTCCACTGTAAACAAGACAAACTTATAAATCTGTCCTTCTTAAACATGGACCCCAAGCTCACATGCAATATTCTAAGTGTTCTAAGGGAAGCATAAACTATTATAGAGGTGTAATAGAATTTCTAATATAGAGGTGTAATCAGCTGTTCTTCTATGTATTATGTTCTTATTCTTGCCAAGCATTGTATTATCCTTTGAAGCTGCAACCTCACATTGCTGTGAAACTTTAATCTCAGAATTATCTGTCTTTTCTTTGATTACTCTAGTACACTATATATATATATATATATACTAATTAACTGTTACTCCAAGTCTTTTCTTTACCAGATCCCATTTAATACTCTCCATCCATCCCTACGTCGTGTGTGTAGGCATTTAATTAGATATCCCAAAATTAAATAATATCTGCTATTTTTCAGACCATTTCACATACTTGTCTAGATCATTTTGTAAATTGCTGTCGAAGCACACTGGCATACAAAATGCATTTCCTAACTTTCTACTGTTCACCTTTATCTGTTCAAAGGTACTTGACTTGACAAATGCTTCATAGGATTTCTCATAAAATAGCAAGTTCTGCTAAACAAGCAAGAAATCATGGTTTCATCGAGTTCCTCTTCTGAAGAATTCATGTAATACTGCAATCTTACCTTTGTTTGAGGGTCAACAACCTTACATCTGTTTGAGGGTCGGCAACTTTACCTCTGGTTGAGGGTCAGCAACCTTACCTCTGTTTGAGGGTCAGTAACCTTACATCTGTTTGAGGGTCAACAACCTTACCTCTGTTTGAGGGTCAACAACCTTACCTCTGTTTGAGGGTCAGCAACCTTACCTCTGTTTGAGGGTCAACAACCTTACCTCTGTTTGAGGGTCAGCAACCTTACCTCTGCCTCAAGAATTGGTTCCACGAGACAGTTGGTCTTCTTGTGCACTTCTAAGGCCTACAACCAGCATATAAATGAACATTGCTGAACCATGTTTTTATGATTTGCTCCTTCACCTATGATACTGATGAACCCATATACTGGGCTAGACGTACATGTATCGTATTCTATCAAAGGAAAACAGACATGGCCAAAATTACAATACAATTTCACCTTGAACATTTTATGAAATCAATTAACAAAAATGTGAAGTGGACAAATTGACTTCATGTAGGAATACTCAAATTTGAAACTGGAAAAGTAACTGTTTTTCTTTGGAACAAAGCCAAAATTCAACCTTGATTGCCTCAAGAACTAGTATACAGTCAATGCGCAAATGGAAACTGACATTGATCTGATGGTTATAAACAACCATCAAGCTTCAAAATAAAATCATTGAAGTATAGTAATATGAAAACCAAACATGTTGCTAAGCTGTGACTGGTAGGCATAAGGGGCCATTAAAAAAATTACATAATGCAAATATATACCTAACTGTTATGGAGCATTACGAGGGGGGGAGTTTTTACAATACTGTCCATAATACTACTGAAGTACGTATTTTATTTCACAAGCTCAGAAATGACTACGAAATTTCTCAGTATTGTAGTTCAAAGCATTTAGTAACTGCTGAAAGCATGACTGAGAGCACGACTGAAAGCACAACTGAATGATGGTTAGCTGATTTTCTTAACGCCACCACTCTGTTTACATTGACACTGTGGACCATGATGAGGTAGTTGTTGAGCGTTATGTTTCACCAGAAAAAACGTGTTACATATTTTTGGAATGGTCCCTAAGAGTCAGCACACACCTGCCATTGGTAGGCGTGCAAGACATCAACAGCTTTCAGTTCGCCGCTCTGAAGCTTTTCCACCAGCTCGGATAGACTCAGCCGCAAGATCTCGTGGCGTTTGGCTTCAATGAGCTGCAATAGATATAATATAGTAAATAATATACAGTGCACCAAAACAAAAGAGGTTAAGCAGTTTATAATCGATAAGCAGTTCCAGTTGTAAACAGTTAGATTGGTGCGCTGGGGAGTTATGGAGGATAAGCAAGTTTAAACAGGTAGGTTTTTAGTTTATGTCAAAATGTTGTTATATTTCCTGCAGACTTAACACTAACATGGAGTGAATTCTCTGTGCAGCAACTGAAAGAGCTCTAGTTCCGACATTTATCTTAACACTGGGAAATAAAATTATTAGAATTAGATGATCGAAGCTGTCTGTGTTGTCTTGAAGGAATGAGCAATGATTGTAAAAATGCTGGTTGCTTGGATGAAAGTGCTTGATAGACAATTGTACAGATCTTAAAAATAATACAATTCAAGGCAATTTTTTAAAGCCAAACCTCAAGGAAACTTAGTTATGTTTTTATAAACGCTGTAAACATCATTGTCATTATACCTCAGTATAGGGAGTACCCCCCCGGGGGCCAATGCCCCACCCCCTCCACCACCACCCGTAAATACGTCTCTGCTCAAACGCCCGGATCCACCTTACCTCGCTGGCTTGGACCCGACGTTCCAATCCTTCCAGGGCGAGTCTGCAGCGTTCTCTCTTTTCGCGTCGTTTTGTCGCCAGCCGACGCGACTCGAGCCAGTTCCCGCCCCAGCGCCAAAACAGCCAAGTGGCGCTCACGACTCCGATACTTGTTAACACGGGAATCGGACCCGCCATGTGCAAATCCGAGCTCCATGTCAACGCCGACATCTTTACGCCCTCACGCTGCGACCTCTGTCGTAAATATCTTGGAATATAGAGAATTCAGCAGTAGACTTTGCCGCCTCCGGGTCAAAAAGATCAGTTGTCAAAAACGATGTCGCGAGCGGTGTCACTGAAGGGGCCAGATCATACACAATAATTGCATTGGTGGCCATGTTAACGTTTTGTCTGATTATAAGAAAACGTCACTAAAAATTCTGAAAAACATCCAGCTCTTTTAAAACGCCCCCACATGCGATGCCCGTAATTTTTTTTACAAAAAATAGCCATGTATTCGTGCGTCCACTAGACCCATAGCAAACAAATTCGCATAAATCCCTCCGCCAGTTAAACTCTAAAAAATTCACTATTTCACAGCCAATAGCTTCTGCTAAGAAACCTGTTAATATGCCTGCTCAATTGTACTTATGTCATATCATATGAATATTGTTTAATTTCACGTCACAATTGAATACGCCCTACATGCGTGTTAAACAATAAACAGGAAGGTCAACTGTGGTCTGACCCCTGTAACTGTGTCGCTGTGAACATGTTTCTATTTTTGATTGTTGTGTAATAACATATGAAGAGTCACAAGTAAACATCAACAATTTATTGCAGGCCTATTTTTGTACTTTGTACCCAGGGCAAGCAAACAGCGGTGTTTTAAATTAATGCTGCGTTATTTATAGTAAGGTGACGGGGCTGAAGGAGACACAATGTCAGGAGACAAGGCGAAAGGAGACGGGAGAGAAGGCGACGGAAGGGAAGCTGATGGAAGCGAAGGAGATGGGAAGGAGGGCGATAGGAACGAAGGAAACGGGAGGGAAGGCGACGGGTGCGAAGGCAACAGGAGCGCAAAACAACCAGGAGATAGGAGGGAAAGGTGATATGTTGATGGGCGAGAAGGAGATGGGCAACATGCCGCCAATTGACACGACAGCAGGACTGAATATGACGGAAGGGATACGACGCAAGAATTACTCCGAGGTAGTGATAGAAGGGATGAGGGGAAAGTGAGGGTGTTTGTGGGGGACTCGATAGTTAGGATAGAATAAGAAAACTGACAGAGCGCTGAGCAAAGGGGACGACTTGGTAGTTTGCTTTCTAGGGACAAAAATAGAGGCTATCACAAAAAGGGTGGAGACAATCATGGGTCCTGGCAAGGAAAGGAGGATGCATTTTAGTACACAGGCACTAATAACGCAAAGAGGGAGGGAACAGCTACCATTGCTCAGAAATACAGACAGTTAGTCAGAGAACACTTAAGCAGACACGGGTTGAGCAGATCATTCTGTCAGGAATACCAGTAATGGGAAGCAGGTTTAGGGTTATCGAAATTGCCGGAGGATGGCAATTCAACAATTCAGCAGCTATATGTAGGCTGCGGGTGGTAAGTTTATGCCTAAATTAAGAATAGACCACTGTAAGGCAAGTTTGAAGATAAAATTGCGTTTATTACAGTTTAACTATTAAAATGATACAAAACCAAGTTTCTCAGTCCTTGCACAATTTGCACTACTGATCTAACTTCAGGACCTTATCAAAGTATAAAAGTCAACCAAAAGTTTAAACCACAACCAAAAGCAAAAGCGTTAAGAACAACAACAAAAGGTAAAAGAACATATAATATTAAACATGATAATAATGACGACTCAAAATACGACTTTAAAGACGATTTAAAAGATGACTTAAAATACGACTGAAAAGACGACTCAAAATACGACTGAAAAGACAACTGGCCACAATCAGGAGTGGGCCAGGACTTGCGTTCGCCTGCTCAAATACAAACCAAACAAGTAAGCTATTTGCATATCATAGTGTATTGTGTAAGATGACACATCAACATCTGTTAAGTACCATAGTTCCAACACATTGGTGTTGTTCACAATATTGTCTGTAAAATACCTGTTATCTTATTCAGTACTAATATATAATCATACTTGTAGGTATTAATGTAATACTAGTACTCTACATGTAAAACACCCTTAATATAATAAATTCAACAGTCAACAATGTTGTCAGTTTCACATGTGCATGCCCTGACTAGCCTAGCTGTCATTCCACTGTTGTTTACAAGCAAGTCTTGGACACTGCTCAACTTACAGGTCTCTAGGGAAGATGCTCATCCATTTCCAAGAATGGTGGAGTCATTAGACGCAATGACAGGTGCACAGTACTTTACAACACTGGACCTACAATCAGCCTATGACCAGGCGCAGACGGAACCAGATGACCAGGATAAAACGGCATCTACAACACCGTTCGGTCTGTATGAATGCCGCTGCAATGTTCCAGCGCCTCATGCGAATGACCTTCAGTGCTGAGATGTTTGAAATATTACTGGTCTACTTAGATGACATTGTCATCTTCTCAAAGACTATCAAAGAGCACCTGAAGAGGCTGGATGCAGTATTCACCAAGTTACGACAGTTCGGATTGAAACTGGAGCTGAAGAAGTGCAACTTCTTTAAGAAAGTGCTGTACTTAGGTCACCTGACCGGTGCTGACGAAGTAGCAACGGATCTGTCCAAGATAGCAGTCATCGAGAAGTGTCCTGTCCCGAAAACTCTCAAGGACTTACGATCATTCCTTGGCTTTGCTTCCTACTACCGAAAATTTGTACCTAATTTCACGCAAATGGCGAGTCCACTACACCGAGTGGTAACCGATGCTTGCAGGGCAGGAAAAGGGAAGCGAAGAACCAGCAAAATGTACGACTTAGAGTAGATGTTGGACTGACGAATGTGAAACAGCATTCAATGCTTTAAAGACAGCACTGACAACAACACCAGTACTAGGATTCGCCGACTATAATATGTTTCGCGAATATACCTGCTTTGTGGAACATTCACTGTTTACACTGACAACAATCCACTGACGTATCTGAACAAGAAAGTAAAACTGACAGCCGTTGAGCAAACATGGGCTGCGTCTTTGGCACCATTCAACTTTGACATACGGTATCGCCCTGGTCACTGCAATGCTAATGCCGACGGATTGTCACGCCTTAGTGTTGTGTGTTGTGAATACAGATCCCACAGAACAGACGACAACATTGCCAGGACTGCCGAAAGGGGCAATGGGAGAATCACAGGCTGCTGATTCTACCATTGGTAGACTCATCTATATACCTGATGATAGGAAGACGCCCAACATTGGATGAGAAATCATCTGAGACAGCAAATGTGCTCCAGCTGGTACGCCAATGGGATCACATTGTGGAAGCAAATGGAGTTCTCTACCGACGCATGCTAGACTCTAAAGTTGGCGAAATTAATCAATTGTTGCTGCCAAGATGTTTGCAAGATAGCGTACTAGAAAGCTTGCACAACAAACAAGGTCACCAAAGAGTGCAGAGAACAGAGAAACTGGTGAGAGCACGCTGCAACTGGCCGACGTTACACAAAGATGTACAAACATGGATTAATCTATGTGAGCGTTGTACGCTTGGTAAATTTCCTGCAAAAAAATGAGATTTAACAAGATTGCCATCCCAAACAACAAGTTCCAGATGGCAAGTGGACAAGGAAGCCATTGGCTTATCGAGAGTCCAACAATTTTCTAATCTATGTGTAGCCCACCCTTATCAGATATCTGTCAATTCTATTTTTAAACATATTCACACTACTAGCATTAACACAATCATTTGGCAGTTTGTTCCATTCATTTATCACCCTGTGTGAGAAAGAGTACTTTCTCATGTCCAACCTACACTGCTCCTTAACTAACGCTGCTTTGTGTCCTCTGGTTCTACTGCCTTCTTTAAGTTTGAAGAACATATTCCTATCAACATCCTCATAACCGTCCACTATTTTAAACACTTCTATTTGGTCTCCTCTTAGTCTCCTGGTCTATAGTGTTGTCAGACCACATTGTAATAAGCGACTTTCGTAACTAAGGTCTCTCAATTCTGGAATAATTTTAGTTGCTCTTCTTTGTATTCTTTCTAGCTTGTCTGTCCTTACAATACGGCCTCCATGCTTGTATACAATATTCTAAATGTGGTTTAACTATTGCTTTGTACAGGGGTACAATTAGCTGTTTCTCCTTATACGTGATAGTTCTCCTAATTAGCCCTAGAATTTGATTTCCTTTCGAAGCAGCAATCCCACATTGCTGTGAAACTGTCATGTCAGCACTAAATGTTACATCTAAGTCCTTTTCTTGTGTGGTTCTACCTAATACAGCATCCCCCATTTTATATCCTTCGTCCATGTTTCCATGTCCTATGTGTATGCATCTACACTTCCCAAAATTTAATAACATTTGTCATTTTTCTGACCATTTAACTAATTAATCTAGATCATCTTGTAAACTTTGTTTATCTGTATCATTAGTAACCTTTCTGAATACTTTTGTGTCATCTGCAAATTTCAGTACTTTGCTAGATATGTCATCTTCCAAATCATTTATCTATATTAAAAACAGTATAGGGCCTAATACTGATCCCTGTGGTACCCCACTCAAAACAAATTTCCAGTTTGAAATCTCACCATCTACTATTACTCTCTGTCTTCTGTGTGTAAGCCACTTTTCTATCCAGTTGATTACATCATTGCCTATACCATGGGCTTTTAGTTTAAGTAACCATCTTTGATGTGGCACTTTATCAATAGCTTTCTGAAAATCTAAATATACAACATCCACTGGTGACCCGTCATCTACCCACTTTGTAATTTCTTCCAAAAATCATAAGATCAGTTAGACATGACCTTGCTTTTAGAAACCCATGTTGAGATGTATTTATTAATTTGTTTTACAAGGAATTCCACCATGTGGTCTCTAATTAATGTTTCGAGTAATTTACATACAACTGATGTTAAACTCACTGCTCTGTAATTTTCTGGTTTGTTCCTCGATCCATTCTTAAATAGCAGTGTAATGTTTGCTTCTTTCCATTCTGAAGAAACTATTCCTTCTTCTAGTGATAAGTTAAACACTTTTGCTAGTGGTGTACTAATTTGTTCAACAATTTCCTTAAGCAGTTTTGGTGGTATCCCATCAACTCCAGGTGATTTATTATCTTTCATCTTCTTAATACATCAAAGATTCCAACATTGGATTTATGTGCGTATGCACATACATACAACATATGCACATTTTTGCTTAAATAAGTTTGCTTAAGTGTCAATATAATCTGTATTCCAGTAAAGGGATCCATGTGCTGTTTTCCGTAGTACTGTTCGAGGTAACTAGACTGTCTACATGGACTGTTCTTTGAGCGCTTCCTGCAGGTCTTTCATCACTCGCAGACACAGCTCGTCCCGCCACGGAAGAGTCGCGACCTGCACGTTGACAGGCAGACCAACTGACCCGGGCATGTTCTGAAACAACACTGGTCAATACAAGCATATCTGTATCCGTTGAGATAACATATCCTTCTTACACTGCTGTGATAAGCTTGCATTGTCTAAATATACAAGAATACACGGCAGCAGTTCTTACCACAGTTGGCACACTTACATGGTTCTGTATGAATCCAATATATTTCAAGGACATCACATAATACAAGGCCTTATATTCGTTATTATTTATATTCAGTTATGCCAAATGTTCACTACTCTACTTTTATCAAATAATCTTACAAAAGAGGAAAGCAATACAAGATCAAAACAGTTAACAGAATTACATCAAGGCCCATCTTCAGGGCTTTGAAAAGGGGGGTCACGAGATACCCCAGCTGATAGGGTATATTTGGACTGGCTGCATAGTTGGAACCTTTGGAATCTAGTGCAATTCCCTCAGGACATTAGATTTAACAAGATTGCCATCCCAAACAACAAGTTCCAGATGGCAAGTGGACAAGGAAGCCATTGGATTATCGAGAGTCCAACAATTTTCTCATCTATGTGTAGCCCACCCTTAGCAGAAATCTGTCAATTCTATTTTTAAACATATTCACACTACTAGCATTAACACTATCATTTCGCAGTTTGTTCCATTCATTTATCACCCTCTGTAAGAAAGAGTACTTTCTCATGTCCAACCTACACTGTTCCTTAACTAATGCTGCTTTGCATCCTCTGGTTCTACTGCCTTCTTTAAGTTTGAAGAACATATTCCTATCAATATCTTCATAACCGTTCACTATTTTAAACACTTCTATTTGGTCTCCTCTTAGTCTCCTGGTCTCTAGTGTTGTCAAACCACATTGCAATAAGCCGCTTTCGTAACTAAGGTCTCTCAATTCTGGAATAATTTTAGTTGATCTTCGTTGTATTCTTCTAGCTTGTCTATGTCCTTTTTACGATATAGCCTCCATGCTTGTATACAATATTAAAAATTTGGTCTAACTATTGCTTTGTCAAGGAGTACAATTAGCTGTTTCTCCTTATACGTGATAGTCCTCATAAGCCATAGGATTTGATTTCCTTTCGAAGCAGCAATCCGACATTGCTCTTAAACTTTCATGTCAGCACTAAATGTTACTCCTAAGTCATTTTCTTGTGTGGTTCTACCTAGTACAGCACCCCCTATTTTATATTCTTCGTCCATGTTTCGTTGAAATATCTGCGCCTATATTAGCATATAGAGTAGTGGGCGCTGCATCTGTTGTAAAGCAGTCTAGGATCTAGAATAGTAAACACGTATAACTATATAGTGAGTAGCACAATAAACTAATGATCTTGACGTTTTTTTGTATGTTATTAACATAAAAGCAAGCAATACCGTTACAAAAATCAGCTGGGGTTTCTAGGAAGATTTCTAAAAATTTTTACATTTAAAAAAAATGTCAGGGTGGTTCGTTCGAACCCTCCGAACCCCCCCGAGGACGGGCATGATCGTTCAAGAAAGTAAACAACATTCTTAAAATGTGTGCGTGTGTGCGTGCGTGCATGCGTGCATAAGTAAGTATTGTCATACATGTAATGTTATACACTAATTCGTCTTGACTATTTTACATCCCCTGGCATAGATATCATTAAGGTAGAAGCACTTGTGGCTTTCATTGTTTAATTCAAGACACGTTTCCAACTTCCTTCAAGTATGCCTGGTGATAAACAAGTCAGCAAGGTGTACCCAAATGTATGAACCAACTGGTAGGGATACCACCGACAACCTTCTGTCATGCCAGTGTCTTTACTGGACAGATACGTGAATATAACATATTGAACAGAAAGAAACACACAGCACTAACACCCACCTTCTTGGGAACTGCATGCCAAGGATCAGGTGTTGCATAGTCCTTCATGTTCTGCAAGTCTTCCTCCGTTACTTTTGTGACGGGAATACTTCCAACCGTAAAGTTCAGCATGTTGTACATTGCTGTATAACTCAGGGCACCTAAACAAACGGCAACGTTGGCATGAATTCTTGCTACTCAATTGGTAAATACTGGATCTGCACCCTATTTAGAAACACACAAATTACTATGCAACAGCATCAAATGTACGCGTCACATCTAATGCCATGGGATAATGATAATCATATGATAATGGCTGAAGTCATTCCTGGTGCTTTATGCAAGGCCTATAGAATGGAAGACAACAAACAACTCTTCAGTTGCAGGAACTGAGAACAGGAACAAGAGAGTCAACAAGGAAATAACAGAAAAACTGTGGAATAACAAAATCACATTTTAAGAACATGGTCGTTCCAGCAAGGATTTAATTGACATATTGTAGTTCTAGTTATCACTAAGCCTCAATGGAGCTTACCTCATTTACTGTGCTACAAAAATTTCAATAAAGCAACCCCCCCGAGACAATTTCAGTGCAATCCTACCCTGAATCACCCCTACTCCGAATTACCCCTACCCCCAATTCACCCCTACCCCATGCATCAAGACTGGAATCAAGTGGCAGAGCAGGATAACCAAAGCCAGGGCTGACGACGGCGTCCAAGCCCAGACTTTGCCACTCTTTCATCACTCTGGTCCGCATTCGCTGCAAAGAACATCAAACCATCTTACAACAAACCAGCAAGTGTCTGTTTGTATGTTATGATACTCCTCCTAGATGCTTTGCATCTCGGGCACCAAACTTTCAGGGGTTCATCTATGACCCCACGGTCACGTCGATGCTGCTTTATTTTTTCGATACTCACCCCGCTATTACCCTTTCAACAAACAATCAAATTACCCTTTGTAGTTATTACGTAAAATTGTCCACAATGCTGCACCAAGTACCAAGGCATAGATGGGTATTTCTGTGATAATGTTGTGTAGACTGACATTTTACAGTCACGTGTGAACTACCAATTCATCCCGGACATTTCTGCTAGTACAGATAATTACACGTACTACTGTCTACAGACAACTAAATCATCAATCTAACTGTGTTGTGTTCAAACATGTTTCATGATATGTATTATTGGGCACATATGGTGAGAAAATGTATTGTCTTACAGTTTTATAAATGACATGCTGAAAGATGAAAAGCAATTGTTTGTGAGCTGCAGTAGGGAGCAGTGGCATATTTTTAGGGGGAGGCCATGGCTTAATTTTTAAATTTATTTCCAGTATTTTTCCTTTGCTCTTCTATATGGTACCATGGGTGACTAGACTTGGCCCCTCCCCTTTGTGAGATCCTAGATATGCCACTGGTAGTAAGACTGAACTGCTTGACCAGTTGGCATGAAACAAATTAAATCAGTGCCTGTGATTGGCTAATATTGTGCAGCTTCTTGCAGTGCCACTTGCTGACAAATACACTGCACTAATAAAGCATGCAGTAATGAGGATAGTTTTTATTTTATAATTGTTGCTTCATTTGAATTTCAAAGGAAACGACTGTATTGTATTTCAAAGGAAAATATTGCAGTTACATAATGTAGTAGGAATATTGTACGAGTGAGTGCCACATTGTGAGGGGCCGGTTAACAGGTCTTACCTCTGTCTCTGATATCAAGTTCCAATATTCAAACACGGAGCTACAATGAAGACAAAGAATATACCATTTAACTTGATCACGTGATTTATTCACAATGCTGAATTGCTGTAGGTGATGTTATGCTCAGTGGTTTTCTAATATATTTTATTTAATATAGTACCAAATCCCAAATTGACTGTGGCGCTCCACATCATATTAAACATTAATAACATAGTCTAGAAATGCTAAATAAACAAATAAATAGGTTAAAATACCATTACTACTAATAATATTTATTTAAACATAAATATAGCACAATATGTGAATACAATCATAATAACAATAACATAAATATGCAGAAATAATTTAATACACATAATAATGAAAAAATATTGTAAATATTCCAATTAATTTTGTTTTATTGCTAACTAAATTGAATAAGATAAAAATTATGATAAATATTCATAATTAAATTAGAATGAGTGGAGCATCTTCAGTGTTTGTCTGCAGGACAGACAAACATGCAGTTCATAAGAAATTGATCTTTAGTCAACATTTGAAAGAGGCAAGAGTGAACTACGTTTGTGGTAAGGCAGTGTACCATAGAGTCGTTGCAGCCACTGTGAACGAGTTTCTGGCTGAGAGAATTGTGTTCCATAAGCAATGAGAGTAACAAGAGAGAACACACAGAGCAGACTGGTAGACCTGTTCTATAAGTTTGTTTTCTAGATGAACCACGTTTACCACATTAAATCAATTCACTCTGTATTGTTGGGTCAATCATGATGAAAAACTGGTTACATTCTTGGTCATTTGACAGCAGAAACCCAGAAATGACTACAAATGATAGTTTTCTAATTACTCCAACTTGGAAGATTTTCCTGGGATAAGGAGGTTGCATTAGAAGTTGCAAATGGGTGGAAATCTCCTGCCCAAAATAGAAGAGTAGACTTCTGCGTATATGCCAACATTTCTGCTGCTGTGAGTTGAGTTGTCACTCCCGTTCTACTGTTGATGTACTGTTGGTTGAATAAATAATGTTCTGTAAACTACGAGCTGTAACGAGCTGTAAACTACGATGTGTTATTTACCAAGAGTTGTTGCAGTGATGTAAAGTTGCTTCATACCTGATTCACTTTAGAACATATTGACTGACCTTTGCCCTTGTGAAGCCTTCAGGTTAGCTGCAGACAATGGATGCTGCAATAACATGTACACTAGGTATTAACAGACAAAAGACAATTTCTTCAGCTATTTATATTGTTAGTGTTGTCATTTATATGATACCCCATGTTGACTCAGGGAATTCCTTGCAGTACCATCAAAGAAACCAGTCGGCCACAACATCAGTCAACGCTCACTGGTGCACCAAATGGGGCTTTGTGTGAGTGTGGCACTGAAAGGCACATTGCTCTGCGTTTCAAGATAAATCGTGTTTTGTGCTGCATATGCGATACATAGGAAAACCAGTATTTCATCTATCTTTTACCTCCACCACCAACAACTTAATGGCACCACAAAACCACTAATCTCAAATTTTTATTTTGGCATTTAGTTTTGCAAATATGCCACAAGCGTCTCGAGTGTACATACGTTTCTTCTCATGATGTGATAGCGTATCCTCTTCTGAAAACCATTCAAATCATACACCGCCTTCAATCCTCTCATTGCTCCATCTACAGCATCATTCTTCCTGCAGCAGATCATTACTGATTGATCATTTAAATTTAATAACATGGTCTAAAATTGCTAAATAAACAAATAGATAGATACGACTAAGAATAATAATATTTTTATTTAAAAATAAATAAATATAAAATAATTATTAAATAAATTAATATACATAAATAACACAAAAAATAAAATATATATACATAATAATATATTAAATAGTCAAAAGAAATGTATAAAAAAAATCACAAGAGAGGCACAAACCCAGAACATAGACACAAGACTTTGAAATAATGGCTGAAGATAGAGATGGACGGCATCCATTGCTCTCTGCCTCATGAGGCTGATGACACGAGGGAGTAAGTAAGTAAATAGTAAAATTACATGTGTTTAATATTGGTAACTAATGGGAACAAGATTATTATGAAATTACAACAAGTCTTTAGTTGAAATTAGCTTGTCTGTTGATGAGACCAAAGTTGCCCTGCCATCCGTATAGTACAGGGGTCTCCACTTAACAGAATCATTTCGGGCCAGAACAATCTGATTCCGTGAGGCAGTTGATCCTCATAAGCGAATTTCCAAAAATATTGGATTCAGAATGATGTGGAATTTCATGTATTTCATGTCGATTTCTCAAAGACAAAATTTTCTTAGAAAGACGAAAGTTCCAACAGTTACATAAATCTTGTGAGGGCTTGATAGTGTTGCAAGGGCTACAGCCAATAATATCTCATGAAATGTTTTACCATCTTACCTGTACAATGTAGAATTGTTCACATCGAAAATACTCATCGATAGGAAAAAAGCCATGGGGTTTTCCAGAAAAACGTAAATAATAAATTTTTTTTTGTGTATCTCATTTTATTAAGTGGCAGACATGATGGTGTTCAGTGGCACATTTTAACACCATGATACCCTTAGGAAAATATACCATCTTATTCCATGGTGTTTTGAAATAGGAAAACCATGGTAAAATACCATGGTGTTTTGAAACATTTAAAACATGGTATACCATACATTTACCATACACAATACATGAAAAAGCATGGTCTACCACAGTTTAATGTAATATAACAAAATACCATGGTATACCATGATATACCATGTAATTCCATGATATACCATGTAATTCCATGGCGTACCATGTAATTCCATGGTATATTCTCATAAGGGAAATAGGGAGCGATACTAAAAGGATGATTTTGTTAGCTGTGATTCTGCCAAGGTGGAAAAACAGAAGGATTGGGTGGGGATGAAACTGGGGACAATGGAGTAGCTAGGTGAGCGCTACGCTAGACTACTAAAGACTCACATGTGACACATGAGTTCTACACCACCATCAGCCCAGAAGTTTCTTGTCCACAGGTCAAATGTCTCTTTTCCCATTGAGCCAACGTTGTACTCCACCAGCTGAAGCCAAAAACACCATAATTATCATCAAGTTGTTGCTCTCCTCGTTGTCCCTGAAGTCTGGGTGATTCTGGCACCGATACTAGTCCGTTGCACAATACCATCACATCTTTTGAACAAGTGAAGGATGTTTCTTGTCAAGTTATGTAGGATTGTTTTTTGCTAGGGCATGTCGACTAAATTTGTGTGCACCAAATACCAGAATAACATCTTATATGGGTCATGTGAACCACCTTGGCAACTGGTTACTAGTATATCATTTAGTAGGTAGATCTTGTCGAATATATCTGTTTGAATCAATAAAATACTCCCAATACATAACCTATAAAAAATTTCAAAACAGTGCCAATTTACAGCCTAACATGGACTTATCCTGGCTCCGTCGCTTTACAAAGTGCAGTACACTTGGGCTACGCCAAAGTTACTCGCAAAACAATAAACAAATGTTGACCTATCCCTGCACCGTCCCACAAACCCCTACTGATGTCCCTGCTGGTAATCCGAGATGCACCCTCTTACCAGGGCTGTAACAAGTAGAAATGTTATCTACTTGAGTAAAAGTAGAAGTAGATCCTCAAAAATGTACTCAAGTAGAAGTAAAAGTACCCAAAAAATCTACTTGAGTAAAAGTAGAAACAAAAGTAGACCATGACTCACGAGCCCACAACCATAAGAAGTAAAAATAGTACTTTTTACATTTAACATGTGCAGACAAACACAGACTTCCTCACACTGGTAAGACAGCAAAAGATTGTAAGGCACATCACGTTACAAGAACGCTTAATTCAGCTTGAGCAGAACTCTGCATCCTTGATGCATGCACACAAAGCAGACTTTATGCGAAATACCAACAACAAATAAGGCCACAGGTGCTGTAGTTGTGTTAGCACCGTCATGACTATAGTATAGAACGCTCTCGCAAACAAAACAAAGTGTAGAAAAACAGGTCGCGCAAACGGAAAATCAAAAGAGAAATGGCGACTATCGGCTACACTCGATTTATATAGGTCAGCGATCCTGCTCCACGGTCAATTTTGAATTAGTGAATCAGAAGACAGATTATGGATGATTTACCCGTGTAGCGTGTAATTCCATTTCTGTATGCAGCGGATTAATTATGCAGCAAAAAAATAATAAATCGCCCAGTGTCGGTACTTCATTACATTTACAAAATAACATGTAATTCTACTTCGTTACAAGTAGAAGTAGATCCATAAAAATCTACTTCGTTACAAGTAGAAAGTAAAAAAAACTACTCAAGCAAAGCAACGAAGTAGATCTACTTCGTTACTTACTGGCTCTTACTACTTGGCGCCTACAGCCTTTTAGTCTTGCCCTAAATTGTACTCCTTTTGTTATAACTTACAGCTTACAAAGTTGCTTTTTACTTACGGATTGTTTTGGTCATTGTTGGCCACATTTTTATTCACTGTTTTTTGATATTTATCGATTCTATGTTTTGTACATGACAGTCATGACGGATCACTCCAGGAAGACACGCCATGAGTGGAAATGCCTGGTCTGCTCTAGGCTGATGTGCAGTGGGGACAATCAGCCAGGCATGTATTGCTCTTGTCAAGGCTGTACAGTCAACCACAGATGTGACATTTGTTCTGAGTGAACTCACCACACGAGAGCCAGATCCTCTCGAAAATGCCGCTCCACTCCAGCAATGTCAACAGACAGCCCTAGCATTCTGACTGAGCTAGGCGGCTCAAACAAATGGCCATGTTCTCGCACTTCTTGCTTGTCAAGCAGCAGTTTTCATGGTTTCTCTCCCCCTCTGTCTCCACAGATATTCCGGAAAGACAATCGGGATGCGGTGATGGCTGAGATTTTGTGTTTACTCCACCATCAATAGAACCCACAACCAACTATTATATCTCTCGGCTCTGTAAATGTATCTGGAACAGTCACTGCCATTGTATTTATTACCGGTGGTGACAATAGCTGGTGCCGGGTTTCAATGTCGGGCCCTTCGTCCCTCCATTCCCCGTAATGTCATATAACCTATGGCTATGTCTAAAACCTGCGACGTAAGTAGCACCCCCATTATGAGTGCTACCGGAGTGCTACCAGCTATGACCTGAGCGATTGACGGAGCTGTCCGGACTAATGTCCCAACAGCTGGATCTCAGACAAGGGGATTCGGGCACGTACCCAGCACTCCATGCGAATGGAACCCTGCTAGAGGGCCGACTCCGGCTGAACACCCAGAGCTGGAGGCAAATTCCCCAGAATACCACACTCGGCACTGGGCTGGACACCTGGAGCCAGAGATAATTTTCCCGGAATACCGCGTTTGGTGCCGGGCCGGAACTGAAGCCGGGGCCAGAGAAAACCACCGTTACCCGTGCGCTTACTTGTCGGAGGGTACGTCTGGAAACCCGAGATTGTTCCTGCCGGCCGAAACTTCCCGGCATTATCACCGGTTTTACTGAACCCGGTTGCTGTGGAGTTAGCCATTACCGTTACCACGACCTGAGTGCGCGTTTTACAGCACACCAAACAACCGGACCAGACGAAGCGTTTAGTGCTTCTGCCGGACAAGTCGGCTCTGCTCTGGCCAAAGCAGTTAGTTATAATCTCGGTACCCAGACCCAACAGGGAAACTGAGCATGTAACCCATTCGCACATGTCTTTTATGTCAAAGACACAAGTGTTGGCTAAAAGCCCCAAATGTGTTCTTTCATGCACTATCCCAGCACTGCACAGTCATTTGAGCAATAGCATGGTCCTGTGCCCTGTCCGAACTTTGTGATTCTACCTGGAAAGATCTATGCCATGGAGGGAGTTTTATCTATTTCAAACCAGGATATAGACCAGATATTGTTCCATCAACAATCTCCAGTTGGATCTGCAAAACCATTATGGAATGTTATGTACAATCATCTTGTACACTCCTCAAGTTCCATCGGGTTAAGGCACACCAGGTACGGTCAATGGCCGTGTCCCTTTCATCCCATAGACAGGCCTCACTGGAACAGATCCTGAGGGCAGGTACTTGGCGGTGTCATAACACTTTCACAGATTTTTATCTGAAAGACCTATCCCTCTACTCCTCATATCCCATTCACCTGGGACCAATAGTAGCTGTGGAGACAATTCTGCCACCAACAGGCTATTAGAGGTAGATTTGTTTATACCCCACCTTCCATTCATCTATATTCTGCATTTTGTGAAGCGATGCAGCCAGGATAAGTCCATGTTAAGCTGTAAATTCTATATTTTTAGAATAAAAATATGTATTTATGAATAACTTACTTACCTGCATGGCTCCATCACTTCACCATATTACCCTCCCTCCTGCCCCACTGGGGTCTAAATGGCTCAGTGATGTGACACACAACCTCTCCTGAACAAGTCCGACTGTACCTACTCGTGGTGGACCCTGTTGTACCTGAGTCTTGTGATGAGGCGACAGACACAGTAAAACGGCTAAGGGAAGGACAGCCCTGACAGAAAACCCCACTGACTGGGCCAATCACCCATCCAGGGGTAATGCTGATTACAGAAACCGAAACGATAAACTATTCAACTAACTCAACAACCCAAGATGATGCCTCCTTGGAGTGCAACATGACGCGACCTGATGAAAGCTCTCGGGAAGTCAGACCGCCGCTAGATCATCTGCTTACCGCAAAATGAAACTCCAGAATAGGCACCTGTAAT
The DNA here is from genome assembly GCA_033239005.1 of Lamellibrachia satsuma. Classification (NCBI taxonomy): domain Eukaryota; kingdom Metazoa; phylum Annelida; class Polychaeta; order Sabellida; family Siboglinidae; genus Lamellibrachia; species Lamellibrachia satsuma. The sequence continues at coordinate 9,842,471 of BSQZ01000002.1, read as the reverse complement.
GTCCGGACCATGTACCAGACTGGGAAGGCGGCTCAAGTGGCACATGAAATGAAGAAATACAACATCCAGGTGCTGGGCCTCAGCGAGACCAGATGGAACGGAGCCGGACAAACTAAGCTTGCTACAGGAGACCACATAATATACTCAGGACATGAAGATGAAGACCATGCACACATACACGGAGTGGCAATAATGGCAACACAAAGTGCCATGAAAGCCTGCATAGAGTGGAAACCTGTGTAGCCAAGAATCATTACAGCAAGATTCAAGTCAATTGGTAGGAATGTTAGGGTGATCCAGTGCTATGCCCCAAGAAGCAAAAGAAGAATTCTACAATAGACTACAAAAAGTGCTAGATGAAACATCAAGGAGAGAAAGTGGGTTCAGACAACACAGGAAATAATGGGAAAGCGCGGACTTGGAACCACGAACGAAAATGGAGAATTGTTTGTAGACTTTTGTACATTTAACGACTTAGTTATTGTTGGCAGTGTCTTCCCACACAAAACGATGCACAAGGCCACATGGGTCTCACCAGATTGGAAAACAGAGAATCAGATCGATCACATAACCATAAGCAAAAAATGGAGAAGAAGGCTTCTGGACACACGAGTAAAGAGAGAAGCAGATGTGGCATCAGACCACCACCTACTACTAGGAACTGTGAGAATAAAGCTGAAGAAATATGCAGACATGCTGTGAGAAACAGGTTTGAAGCCCTAGAGAATATGACAGAGGACTCCATAGACATTGTCTGGACCACACTACAAGAAACGTGGAAAGAAGTGTGCAAAGAAGTCCTAGGCACAAGAGAGAGAAAACGTAAAGTGTGGCTATCAACAGTAACATGGACGCTGATCAAAGAAAGGAAACAAATGAAACAAATGGTCAATCGATGCAAGATGGTAGAAAAGAAACAAGAACACCCAGCAAATTACTGGCATCTAAACAAAGCAGTCAAGAAGAGTCAAAAAGACAAACAAAACTACATCAAAGAAATAGCAACACAAGCTGAAATGGCAGCACACAGAAGAGACATGAAGGAACTCTTATATAACAAGAACACTAGCGGGGAAAAGAAGAACTCTTTCGAAACCAGTGAAAAACAAGGAAGGAAGAACCTTAAACAAGGAAGTAGAGCAAAGATCAAGATGGGAAGAACACTTCAAAGAAACCCTCAACAGAGACCCACCAGCAGGAAGACCTGACATATCAATAGCAGAAACGTTATTAAGTGTCAACACAAATCCTTCAAAGGCTGAAATAATTAGAGCACTGAAGATATTAAAGGACGGAAAATGCCAGGACCAGACAACATACAACCACAGGCTCTGAAAGCAGACCCGATAATAACAACATATACGTTGCACCATCTATTCTTGAAGATCTGGGAAGAAGAGAAAGTTCCAACAGATTGGAAAAATGGATACCTTGAAAAACTGCCAAAGAAAGGTGACTTGGGAATGTGCAAGAACTGGAGAGGAATCACATTCATATCCGTACCAAGTAAAGTCTTCACACGCATACTATTGGACAGGATGAAGGGAGCACTGGGTGAAAAGCTACGTGCAGAACAAGCTGTTTTCGGAAAAACAAATCATGCACTGACCATATTGCTACACTGAGAATAATGAGAACAATCAATTGAGTAGCAGACGCCCCTATATATTAATTTCATAGACTTCAAGAAAGCTTTTGATAATGTAGACAGAGACATTATCTGGATGCTGATGTATCACTATGGAATACCAGCAAAGTTTGTGACACTAATCCAGCATATGTACGAAAACTCCACCTGCCAAGTTATCCATAATGGAAAACTGTCTGAGACATTTGAAGTAAAGACTGTCACCATTAATTTTTATCACGGTGATAGACGGGATAATGAGAGAGAGACTGTTAAACAGGGGCAAAATGGCATCCAGCAGACATTCAGTAAACAGTTGGATGATCTAGATTTTGCAGACAACATTTGCCTACTATCACATACACCAAAACAAATGCAAAAGAAGTCCAGCAAATTGATGCAGGAAGCAGAAATGACAGACTTGAAAATAAACATACAGAAAACAAAACTACTAAAGGTGAACAAGCTATGGTACAGCTGAAGGGAAAGGATATAGAGGAGGACAACAAATTCACCTATCTGAGAAGTGTAGTGACAGACAAAGGAGGAATAGATGAAGATGTCAAAAACAGTCAAACATGCATTCATCATTTTAAAGACAGTGTGGAACACACCATCTTTCTCAACACGAAACAAGATCAGAATCTTCAACACCAACGTGAAAAGTGTGCTGCTATATGGCTCTGAGACCAAGACAACAACACAAATACTACAAACAATCCCTAACAAATGTCTGAGATGCATCCTGAAAACCAAATGACAAGATAAAACCACAAAGAAATCTGGTGGAGGAGACACAGGAGAGATTGCAAGAAGAAAATGGACATGGATAGGACACACCCTCCGAAAACAAACCAACAATGTCACGAGACAGGCCTTAGATTGGAATCCACAAGGAAAAAGAAAAACAGGCAGAACCAAAACTACCTGGAGGAGATCAGTAGACGAGGAAGTAAAGATACATGGAACCACCTGGAAAGAAATGAAGAAAGCAGCAAACAACAGAGTGTGTTGGAAAAGAGTCATTTCGGCCCTATGCTCTACCTTGAGTGAAGATGGGAAGAACACTAAGTAAGTTCTGCCCAGCTATAAAGAGATAGCCTATGACAGGAAAATCCTCATAGCCAAGTGGGAAGAGAATGCATCTTGGATTACCAGCAGGGAGATCAGTAGGGGTGGTGGGACAGTGCAGGGATAGGTCAATGTTTGTTAATTTTTTTTAACGAGCAACTTTAGCATAGCCCAAATTTATTGCACTTCATGACGCGACGGATCCAGGTAAGTATGTTATTCATAAATACATATTTTAATTCTAAAAATATAGATTTTAAGGCCGTTGTAAAAAAGTAGTCTGTATATGTGTAATATTGGGTTTCATCAGCATTATCACTTTCGGTGTCAATCTTATTAAATCAATCTTGTCACATAAGGTTATTTGCACTGTATGTTGTTGAGTTCCCTGTGGGTATGCTGTTCAATCTTCCAGTTCCGAACTCCTATGGCCCCATGGCCCGTGACGTGGAAAGTCTAGCCATTGCTATGAAGGCTTTGACATTACCATAGACAGTGTTACAACTACAAATTTTCTATATAACGAACAGGTTTATTTACAGCCATAAAATACCCACCTGATGACCAGCTGCCTCAAGGGCATCCCTTGCCTTAAGGACACCTCTCTCCATGCACGGAACTGCGCGGAAGACTCCAGTGTTTAGAAAGAAACCAATTTTGAGGCGTTTCTTGTCCTCGTAAATCTGAAAAGGAAGAACGTGAAAAATAACGTATGATTTAACAACAATATTTATACTTTTACTATTAAATATTTGAACATACAAGAAAATGCATGCTCTAACCTACAACCTACTACTACTGTAAATGTGTCAGAATGAGTGTTTTATTCCACAAACCTGATTCAATCTTCATCACCGACCTGACCACTTATTGGTTCGTTGAAGCATGATGATAGGTTCAATACGTCTGCCATTAAGTTCTTTATACAACGCAAATATCTGAATATTATCAATGACCACACAACTTTTTGCATTAAACAACAATTTAACATTATATTGGGTTACCATCCCATGGGGGCACTCAATATATTTCCAGGAGTTTTGGAATATACATCTTTTTCCATGGACAGAAACATGTTGAGTGCATTAATGTGTATTGGCACACTCATAAAACGTGGAATCTGTCTCATGGATGGTATATTGGAAACATGTGGAGTGCCCCCCCCCACCGTTCAGGCTACCATGTACACTGTCCTGCATGCTAAAAAAGCAGTGTTTGTGTTGTGAGCACTTGCACCAATACACTTAAGAAACGGTAAAGTAGTACCTGGCTACGGAAGGGCACAGGAGGAGTGGCAGGGGCAACCTCGTACATGGTTGAATCAACAGTCAAAGCCTTCATAGCAATGGCTAGACTTTCCACGTCACGGGCCATGGGGCCATAGCAGTTCGGAACTGCAAGAGTGAACAACATACCATCAGGAAACTCAACATACAGTGCAAATAACCTTATGTGACAAGACTGATTTAATAAGATTGAAACCCAAAGTGATAAGCCCCAGGTGGCAAGTGGACAAGGAAGACATTGGCTTATCAAGAGTTCAACAATGTTTTCATTTGTGTAGCCCACCCTTATCAGGTATCTGTCCATTTTATTTTTAAACATTTTCACACTGCTTGCATTAACACAATCAGCAGACTACCATTCACGTCTAATTGGTTTCCTCTTAATCTAAAGGTTTTTAGTGTTGTCAAACCACACACCATGAGGCCATTATCATAGCTAAGGTCTCTCAATTATTGAATCAGCTTAGTAGCTCTTTGTTGTACTCTTTCTTTCTAGTTTATCTATGTCCTTCTTAAGATATATGGCCTCCATAACTCTATGTAATCTTACTATAATCGAGACATTTATCATGAACATATGTTTACTCTTAAGACAATTTGCATATCGGGTGCTAAACTTTCAGGCGTTCATCTACGACCCTGCAAAGGGTTGTAATCTTTTATTCACCCCTATTACCCTGAATCCTAGAACTACCCAGAATGGTAGATTGTTACCAGTGGTATGCATGTTTTCTATGATTGTTCCATGATATGTAAACCGTGCCCTGACCAGTTCGATATTATGTGTCAGAGGAACAGTTTACGTAACTGTCCAGAGGAAGGGTATTTTTATTAGTGCTAGAAACTGGATGGAATTTTGTGTGTGACAGATACTCACCCCCTTTTTGACCACACAACATGGGGTGACAGCCAGCCTCCCTGAAACAGGAATGGCATGACTTCCTATAACATGGCAATGTGAGAAACAGGCTATCAGCATACACACATGTTACATTAGTTAGCTTAGGTGTTAAAATAGCTTCGTGCAAGTATTGAAAGCAGGATACATTTGTGTGCATATAATTTTTTTTTATTAATTACTGCTGTGGCAGTTACCCCAGTGGCCTCAATTGGTACCTCAATGGACTCCATTTGACCAATGCCAGCTTAAATGAGACCATTGGAATAACTGCATAGCCAATACCCTTGTACTGAGTGAGACAAGCAGTGATGCACACTGACAACAGAAGTGATAGGACAAAATGTCCTGAACCTCTGGAATCAGTAGAACACAATGTCCTGACTCCACAAAAACAATTCTACCATGAAAGATGCTCACTGATTTTGGTTGCACTTTGAGACTTGAGCAGTAGTAGTAACTAGTTCTGCATTCAGTGTGCAGTTCAGTGTTGTTATAAAGAACAATACAGTACTAATAAAACTGAACAATTTTGCAGTTATTAGGTGAACAAATTTATTTCATGATTCACATACAATGACCTATTGCAATCACCACTTTTAATGATTTGGCACATTTTCACAAATTAGATACTAAAGCAGAGAGGCACCAAAAATCAAGCACCAAGATATCAATCACATGGAGCTGAAAACTGTTATTCTTCATTCAAATACAATCACATATTGCAATCAGCACCACTTTTAATGATTTGGCACATTGGTAACAAACTAGATACTAAAACAGAGAGGCGCCAAAAAGTTAGCACCTAGATATCAATCCCATGGATTTAAAAATTATCACACAAAAATGAAAATTCTGAACTGCTAAAATAGCTTTTGGTAAGTGTTATAGAAGTAAGATGTAATCCTGATACTTGACAATCTTGCAACAGTAACACCAGGAAGAGTTCAAAAACGTAAACTATGACACTCACATAGTGTAGTATTGTACTCTTATGATGCTTTCATGTGAAAACAATTTATGAATATATAAGATCATGGCCCGCATGAAATATTAAATATTCTAAATCACATATGTGGCAAGGTAATTCCAGAGCTTCTCAGGCTCGTTTTTGGAACTGGTATACCAAAGAAGCGCCACTTATTGGGCAGTTTTGGTGCTAGCAGCACCCTCAGTGCTAGTGAATTAACAAATGTTCGAAAAACAATGCCCCTAATGCTTAGTAACAGAAGTACTTTGCATATTAAAAACGTCTATTATTGTTGAAGTGCCTACTTCAGGGCCAGAAATTTACGATGCATTAGCATGAATTGCCGACGCAACCGAACAATGAGAAGCCGAACTAGCGAACGAACTGCGGAGTTCGGTAAAAGTTGTTCTCAGTGTCCACAGTTATAAAAAAGATAAATGTCCGCTCTGACAATCATTTTATCGGACAAATGACCTGATCAAGGCCACATCGATAGGACATTTTCAAGTTTAATCAGTGGACAAGTTTACGTACGAGAGTCGCAGATCAACAGGTTTGAGACTGTAGATTCCACACATAGCTGCAGGGATGCGCACACTGCCTCCAACGTCCGTGCCAAACCCTAGGATGCTCCCCCCACCAGCAATTAGGGCTGCCTCTCCCCCAGATGATCCTCCTGCGGTCCGGGTTGTGTCGTGTGGATTCACCGTGAACCCAAAAATTGGATTAGTTGACTCAGCACTAGAAATGAAGCTGAATGCCTATAACAACAATCATCTGAAACAGTGAATTTTTCATTTAGAATTTAACATAAGATAAAACAGTGAATAAAGTAATATTAAGTATCTGGCTATAGACAGTGGTGGATATATGAACAAATAATTACGTGGCTGAATACTTCCCAGAGAAGTTGAGTTGGAATGAACAGGTCTGAAGTACAAAATGTTTTGAGCGGTTCTAAGAATTTTATACCGCGCTATATTAGAACGTTCCTTTTTTACTTTGGAAAATATAGAAGACATCGACCATACAATATACACCAGAATGAAGGTAGTAATCTACACTGACCTCATCATAGTCTGCGGAACGTTAGTTTTCACAAAGGGAACGGCTCCTTGTTTCTTCAGCACCTGAAAGTATTGTGGTGTGAGTTCCTAGCTACAATATAAATCAAGGTCTACAGCGATGTTTATAAACTGATGATGTGATGAAATGCTATAACAGTTAGAATTATGGTTTCTTTGATCCAGTATAAAACAAACATTTTCTATTTGGAAAAATGGAAATGCTGAAAGACAAAGTCTTTACACAGTGAGTTAGAAGTAATGGTCAAACTCAAACGGTCAAGCGGAGTAGTTTTTGTTAGTCAAAAAGAATTGCTACCTTTTGAGATCTTGCTGGGTCATGCATTAGAGACATGCTATTAATTTGATATATATTAGTTACTGGAAGTATAAATGTCTTGCAAAGTAAACTTTTTTGAAGAAAAATATTTTGGAATGGAATACTAGTGATGTGGCTAGTGCGAAACATAAGTGGCTGTTGATGTAAATAAACACCATATTTCACTTCATCGAACATGTGCAACTATTTGTGAGAATCACCACAGGAAATTTAATGAATGGCCCCGTGATATTTATTCATTTAATATTTACCACGCAGTGATGCTTTTCAATCAAACATGCTGGAAAGCTAATTCCACCGATAGCTCTCTTTGCAAAACATGTTCTTGTAGTTTGATAATTGCAATTATTTCACTCAAAACGAATTTTCTAACAATTGTTGTGCACTCAATCTATGGCGAATTAGAATATTGATCAATGCGAAAAAGGTTCTTCACATGATGCAACTTTAGCAACACGTCCCTTGATCAGTTACCTGTACAATGTCACAGTCCTCTTCAAATGGTCTGTCGATCCAGCGCGCAAGGCCCACGGTGCAGTCATAACCCTGAAGCAACACTGCATCTCTGGCCCCAAATTCTTGGCAAGTTACAAAAATGCATAAGAACAATTTTGTCAAAATATTTTTTGCCAGTGGTATTATCTGATGTTCTTAAAACTTCACGTTTAAGGAGTGAAATAGTCTTTCAAGATCACAGCAGCAGAACCTACAAATATTTATACATCTAGCTTGCCAGATAACATAAACAACTAACTGCTCTTCATATAATAAAATGGCAAATAAAATGAACAAACGACAAGGTAATTCCTGTGGAGAGAAAACCTTTTCTCTTTTGTACAAATAATCCAACATCATGAAAAACCCTGATAGATAGAACTATTTAAAAAAATACATATTTGTGTAATTAGATGTCAATTATTCTACCCACTCTTATGAGTGTATTACTGAGGTTTGTCCTAAAAATTTGTGGGATTGAGATTAGACTCAAAAATAGGTGGGAGATGGACTCTCATAAATGGTGGGACATTGGCCCCTAAAACAGATGGGAGATGGGACGTTGAGACCCCTGCCATACACCCCCCCGCCCCATTACTATAATCACATTCAACAATAAATGAAACTGTCAAGTTCATACAAACAAGATGATGGCGATAGCCTGTTTAGACCTTCATTGCACTAAAATGATGAGCTGTCAAACAATTTGTATGGTAAATGGCAAATTTTATTCAGACAAAGAAACTGTCAATTAAAAATTGGTGGGATCGAGGTTGGTCTCAAAAATAGGTGGGAGATGGGACATTGAGAGCCCTGCCACACCCCCCCCCGAATTACTATAATCACATTCAACAATAAACCAAACTGTCAAGAAACTTGCATTGTTTTAGTACGTGAAAATCTACCACAAAGAGACAAACCTTGAGACCGTAGCAGTCTTTGAGACTGACAGGGACACCACACAGTGGTCCTGGACGTTGCCCAGCATCGCAGGCAAGTGCCAGGGCCTACAAACACAAGAAGTTCTCTTACAGTGGTCTCGATTTAACAGAATCAGCCACTTAGTAGAATCCATATGGCTCGGACAGAATCATTTCCTATTCCTTCTGTGTCAAAATGTGCCACCTAACGGAATCACGTCTGCCGCTTAGTAGAATCAGACACACACAAAAAAACGATAAACTGAAATAATATTTAATGTAGCAGTAGCAATGTGGACAGGCCCGAAAGAGATTTATGTAACTAAATTACGACTTTTATCTATGTAAGAAAATTTGTCGTTCGAGATAACCAATTGAAAAAATGTTGCTGCTATGCAGAATGGACAAAATAAAACTCAATTGACTGACATACATTCAGTTCCACATCATTCTGAGTCCATTTGTTACATTAAGAGAAATCAGCCGCTTATCAGAATCAAATAATAAATGCTCTTGCTGAAGTGATTCAGTTAACTGGATTGAGTCTACTGTAAACAAGACAAACTTATAAATCTGTCCTTATAACGTAGCTCCCAAGCTCACATGCGATATTCTAAGTGTTCTAAGGAAGGCATAAACTATTACAGAGGTGTAATAGAATTTCTAATATAGAGGTGTAAGTAGCTATTCTACCAAGTCATATGTTCCTATTCTAGTCAAGCATTGTATTATCCTTTGAATCTGCAACCTCACATTACTGTGAAACTTTAATCTCAGACATAACTGTTACTTCAAGTCTTTTCTTTGATTACTCTACCTGGTATACCAGATCCCGTTTAATACTCTCCATCCATCCCACGCCTATGTGTAGGCATTTAATTACATATCCCAAAATTAAATAATATCCGATATTTTTCAGACCATTTCACATATTATGGGGTAGTCTAGATCATCTTGTAAATTATTGTTGAAGCACACTGGCATACAAAATTCATTTCCTAACTTTCTGCTGTTCACTTTTATCTGTTCAAAGGTACTAGACTTGGCAAAAGCTTTATAGGATTTCTCGTAAAATAGCAAGTTATGCTAAACAAGCAAGAAATCATGGTTTTATCGAGTTCCTCTTCTGAAGAATTCTTGTAATGCTGTTTGAGGGTAAGCAACCTTACCTCTGCCTCAAGAACTGGTTCGACGAGACAGTTGGTCTTCTTGTGCACGGCTAACGCCTACAACCAGAATACAAATGGACACTGCTGAACAGGGTTGAAAAAAAATCATGATTTTTATTTAAAAAATCGGATTTTTAAAATTTAAATCGGATTTTTTTTATTTTTTTTATTTATTTGATATTTTTGAAATCTGGTATATAGATGCTTAAATTTGTAAATGCTTTCAAACATGTTATATTCAAATCGATTTGGGTTCTTGTCTTAACAGAGGGTACATGATTTTTGGTTATATAAAGACATTAGACAATGTCCACAAGGCCTCACCCCCTGTAGTTGCATAATCTGTCTTGGAAAGGAAAGCATGCTGTGTGTCTGTGGCTGTAGCAGTGCAAATTATTGTTTGCCTATAGGGTGGATTAGCACCTGTTCAGGGCTCTGTGTACTCTAAGGGTCTCTAACCAGAATACAAACTGGTACAGTATTAAACAACTGAGTCAACATACTGAATTGGTAACAACTAGCACAAGCTATAAGTGGACTTTAACTCAGGGCTTCTGTGTTGAAAAGATACTTCCTCTGGAAGACAAGTTTGCGTGGCTTCACTGCATTCAGTAGAGAATAGCTCAAACATTCACAATGTCATAAAATATTTGACTATCAGGCTATCTGGTGACAATACAGCTACACAAGTGTGCGCACTTTGTGTTTTGTATTAAAAATATACAAAACTTTGTTGATCTCGATGCTTGTAAACAATTATTTGTGTTAAATTCATATAAATCAGCGATTAGAAAAACCGGAAGTCCAAAAAATCATAAATCAATGATTTTTTTGGAGTGATTTAAATCATGATTTAAATCAATGATTTAAATCAAATGATTTAAATCAAACAACCCTGTTGCTGAACCACGTTTTTATGATTTGCTCCTTCAACAATGATATTGACAAACCCATATACTGGGCTAGACGTACATGTATCATATTCTATCAAAGGAAAACAGGCATGGCCAAAATTACAATACAATTTCACCTTCAACATTTTATGAAATCAATTAATACAAATGTGAAGTGGACAAATTGACATCATGTAGGAATACTCAAATTTGAAAAAAAATTCAACCTTGATTGCCCCAAGAACTAGTATATAGTCAATAAGCAAATGGAAACTGACATTGATATGATGTTTATAAACAACCATCAAGCTTTAAAATAAAATCACTGAAGCATATAAATATGAAAATAAAAAATCTTGCTAAGCTGTGGCTGGTAGGCATAAGGGGCCATTAAAAAATTACATAATGCAGATATATACCTAACTGTTATGGAGCATTACGAGGGGGGGAGTTTTTACAATACTGTCCATAACAACACTGAAGTATGTATTTTATTTCACAAGCTCAGAAGTGACTAAGAAATATCTCAGTATTGGAGTTCAAAGCATTTAATAACCGCTGAAAGCATGACTGAAAGCACAACTGAATGATAGTCAGAGTTGACTGAATTACTTCAATTTTGTCTTCTTATTTGCTGTCCATCGTTTTTGATGATGACATCAATGAAGGGGGGTATCCTTGTGCTTTGCTCTTCGGTGAGAATTTAAGCCTATTTGTGCCACAAAACCTCTGCCGCAGTCATCGCAGAAGACGGTAGGTGTAGAAGCACCTAGAAGGCCATTGCGACGATTGTGCTCATGTTGATATTTTTGAGTTAACTTTTCTTCTATATGGATCTTTCCCTGATGTATGGCCCGCCTCCACTTTTGTCTGTCATGCGCAATAGGTTCCCAGGTGTTTACAGGGATGTGTGTTGTTTTGAGATGTCTTTTTAGCACATTTTTGTATCTCAAACGTTGTCCACCACGAAGGCGTTTCCCGCTGGATAATTCCCCATAGAACACCGCCTTTGGGAGTCTATCGTTGCTCATTCATTCTTTGTCCAGTCCAGCGGAGTTGGGATGCAGTCAGAATGGCTTCTATACTTGACATGTTGGCCTGTCTCAACACGTCTATATTTGAAATGTGGTCTTTCCATGATATCCGAAGGATTTGTCATAGATGCCGGAGATGCACTTGGGAAAGTTTTCTGATGTGGCGACGGTAGAGTATACGTCTCATCTGAGTACAGTAGCGTTGGCAGTACAACCGTCTTTTACACCTTGCACTTTGTGGAGTTTGCAATGCCATGTTGTGACCATACTTGCTTCCAACGTCCTCCAAAGGCTCCTTAGGCAGCACGTATATGGTTGTTAATTTCCATGTTGATGATGTTGTCAGATGCAATCGTGCTGCCCAAGTATGTGAAGTTATTGACTGACTTTAGTGGGGTGCCACAGATTTCAATGTGTGGACTGGTTGAAGTTTGTCCAGGTGGAGGTTGGTGGAGTGTTACAGTTTTCTTTGTACTAATTGTAAGTCCAAATAAGGTTGCAGTTCAAAGTTTTTACAAATCTCTTTGATGTCTTCTAGTGTGTGTGCAACAATAGCAGCATCATCTGCAAATAGCAGTTCACAAATGCAAAGTTCACGAGTTTTTGTGTTTGCTCTCAGTCTAGCCAAGTTGAATAACTGTCCTTCAGTTCTAGTGCGGATGAAAACGCCCATACTCAAGTGTTCCGATGCTGCAGATAGTACTGCTCCGAGAAAGAGAGTGAATAAAGTCATTTAATCCATGACTGATTTCAAATGGATCTGTAATTGTTCCACCAACAGACACTGAACCAGCCATGCCATCGTGAAATTCCTGAATTAACTTGTCAAAGGTCTCAGGGCATCCATATCTTCTAAGTAAGATCCACAGGGTTGATCTGTCCACTGTGTCGAATGCCTTTGACAAGTCAATAAAAATCATGTAGAGGCTTTGTTGTTGTTCAACAGCTTTTTCCTGTAGTTGCGCAAGGTAAATATCATGTGAATTGTGGAGCGTGAGGTGCGAAACCCACATTGACTTTCAGGGAAAATCTATTCGTAGTCTTTTCAGAAGGAGATTTGCTAGGATTTTTCCCGCAGTTGAGAGCAGTGAAATATTAATTACACAACTTGCATCTGACAACTGTTTTGCAACCACTCTGCCTATAACAATGTGCTCCCAGCCTTAGCTGGTCAATCGGTCTGCCACCCTTGATCATGGTGCTCACTTGGATGTTTGGAAAATTACATTATCTTTAATGAGAGCTCACAACATCAAATAATGTCAGTTAAATACAGAACTTAATTAATGAGGAGGCACAATCTGTCTTTTTATCGATCTGTTCCACTGGGGCATGGCCATGGGAAGAGCTAGACTGTACAACAGGATATGTATACACAGGTGTGATTGTATCTGAGTAGGTAGAGGGTCAGTCCAGTACTAGTAGTAGCCTCTCAGCCTCAGGGAAACTGGTCAGAGGTAATACAACTTAGCATTGCCCATAGTAAAATTAACAAAGACATTTGATGCCTAGCTGATGAAGCCATCTGGTTTGTGAACACCCACCTTCTCATGTCTTCCCAGACATGTCTTATCAGCTCACACAAACATTGAAACAACAAGCTTTAGCAGCTAGCTGTGTTGGTTACCTGGTACCAGCTGGGACTAGAATTGATCAGAAGACAGACCAGTGCAACAGAGGAATGCTGTTGCTAATTGCAATTAAAAGTGATCTGTCTGGGCCCCTGTCCCTGTCCTAGCCCTTGTCCTTGATATTATTATTTATATGGCCTTATGGGTCAGCTTGAATAAGCTATTGGCATTGGGCCATTGCTGGGAAAAGATGGCAGAGTATCAATTCTTTACTGTTTAGTTCTGTAGAGTAATCATTATTATGAATTTAGTAAACATCTCGATATGAATTTTATTCGTGAAAGTAAAATGCTGCTTAATGCTGAAGTAAGCCAGTAAGGTCGTTGCTGACAATGCCAATGGGCGCAAATCGGTTCTCTTTCTCGATCCACGTTCCCTCATGAATATCAGAACTGTGTCAGTGTATGGGGATTATCAATATATTGTCGAAATTGCGGATTTTAATATTTATAATACGTATTGGAAACTTACTGATTAATAGTTTATATGGTGCAACGGAGACATTTGCATCGTGGTTTGAGATGGCGTTCAAGCGTTGTGTGCTCGAAGTGACATTTCATGTCAACGGCCTTGACCTGACCTATGGCTATGCCAATATTTGGCAGACTTCGTTCACTGACGTAGATATAAAACCATGGACATATATTTAAATATAAGTCCATGTATAAAACAGTGCCAGTGGTTGCGTCGATTTCCCGACGAGAGGTATGTATGCAAATATGATCACTACGAACAGTTTTTGAAATGTCGTTGACGGTGGAGAACCGGCAGCAGCGGTTTCGTGAAAAAAATTAACGAAAATATATTGCGAAGTAAATAAAAGTAACGGAGTAAAAAGTCGCGTTACTTTAGATAAACTTCTTCGTTACAAGTAAGTGTTTAGTAAAAATTCTTTTTTCTTTTCTTAACACCACGACTCTGCTTTACAGTAACACGGTGGGCCAGTCCATTTATCGTAATGGGGGTAGTTGTTGAGTGTTATGTTTCACCAGAAAAAAAGGTGTTACATATTTTTGGAATGGTACCTAAGAGTCATCACACACGCACACGCACGCACGCACACACACACCTGCCATTGGTAGGCGTGCAAGACATCAACAGCTTTCAGTTCGCCGCTCTGAAGCTTTTCCACCAGCTCGGATAGACTCAGCCGCAAGATCTCGTGGCGTTTGGCTTCACTGAGCTGCAACAGATATAATATAGTACATAATAATATACAGCCAACCAAAACAAAAGGGGTTAAGCAGTTTATAATCGATAAGCAGTTCCAGTTGTTACACTTAGTCTTAGATTGGTGGGCTGGGTAGTTATGGAGGATAAGCAAGTATAAACAGGTGTGTTTTAGTTTATGGCTAAATGTTGTTATATTTCCTACAGACTTAACACTTACAGGGGCTGAGTTCCAGAGTCGGTGCAGCAACTGAAAAAGCTCTAGTTCCGACATTTGTCTTAACATTGGTAAAAATTGATTAGAATTAGATGATCGAAGCTGTCTGTGTTGTCTTGAAGGAATGAGTAGTGAATGTAAATATGCTGGTTGCTTGGATGAAAGTGCTTGATAGGTCATTGTACAGATCTTAAAAATAATACAATTCAAGGCAATTTTTTCACCCAAACCTCAAGGAAACTTAGTTATGTTTTATAAGCGCTGTAAACAGCATTGATAATAATTTGATAAAATGTATCAGCAGTTGGGTGCATAAATATTGTTAATGGACCCACGTGGTCTAGATAGACAACATCCCATTTATTAGTGTTGGGAATCAGTTTGACTTTCATAATCAATCATCGGTTTTGCCAAACCGATCGATGATTGATTATTATACATGGTTTGTGGGTAGCCTCGATTATCCAGGCTGCATGGTGTGGCGCCACTGTTTGTCACTCACAAGATTTCTGGCGAGTCCAGATAATTCGGGAACTTCATAACAACGAAACATTAAGCCTCATTTATGGAGAAAAAAATTGCAATTAATTTATAATTTATGCAATCATTTACCGTGTGTTAGTGTATTAAATAAAAAGGAAATACATTTCTCATGCCCGCCCACTTCCTTTTGGCTGCCGCCTCTATTTCTATTATTTACTATTGAAAAAATTTATTATTACACTATGATGGTTTTTCAGTTCTGTAAAGAAACTGGTGCGAAGTACTGTTAGACTCTTTCAATCATGTATTAAAATCAGCCAAAGTGATCGTCTAAGACATAACAAATTAAAAAGAAACAAAAATGATTTAACTAGTAAACAATAAGGGCTTCCTTCTTTTTCCTTAAAAATTGCAAAAACTCCGGACGATAAATACGTTTCTTTTTTATTTTGCCTTATCATCTTGAACCCTGAAGCAGAGCTAGGCGATCTCACAAAGGGCAGGTCAAAGGGGAGCGTAGTCACCTATTAGTTTACCATGTATAGTGGCACAACAAGTTACATGCAACAAATAAACCAAAAAGGGGTCCCGACAAACTTAATTAGTCATCCATAGCAATAGTTTACTTAGTCACGTACCTGTTAGTTTAATCACCTGTTAGTTTACCATGCTACCATGACATGACCGTCCTCGATGGGATTCGGAGGTTTCAAAAGAACCTGCCTTTCTGAGAAAATTTTTTAACTGTAAAACATTTTCAGAAATCATCCCACAAATCCCTGATTGTGTATGCCCGAACTCCCCTGAGGCAAGGCCTGCATGTAGTGGCGCAACAAGTTACATACGAAAACATTAAACCAGAGGAGTCCGATGCCCCACCCCCTCCACCGCCACTCGTAAATACGCCACTGTTCCAACGCCCTGATCCACCTTACCTCGCTGGCTTGGACCCGACGTTCCAGTTCTTCCAGGGCGAGTCTGCAGCTTTCTTTCTTTTCGCGTCGTTTTGTCGCCAGCCGACGCGACTCGAGCCAGTTCCCGCCCCAGCGCCAGAACAGCCAAGTGGCGCTCACGACTCCGATACTTGTTAACACGGGAATCGGTCCCGTCATGCGCAAATCCGAGCTCCATGTCAACGCCGACATCTTTACGCCCTCACGCTGCGACCTCTGGCGTAAATATCTTGCAATATAGACAATTCAGCAGTAGACTTTGCCGTCTCCGTGTCAAAAAGACCAGTTGTCAAAGACGATGTCGCGAGCGGTGTCACTGTGAACATGTTTCTATTTTTGATTGTATATGCAGAGTCATAAATAAACATCAACAATTTATTGCAGGGCTGCTTTTGAACTTTGTACACTGAGTAAGCAAAGTGCTGCGTTATTTATAGTACGGTGACAGGACGTAAGTAGACGGGAAGGAAGGAGACGGGAGAGAAGGTGACGGGAGAGAAGGTGACGGGAAGGAAGGAAACGGGAGCGAAGGAAACTTGAGGGAATGAGACGGGAGGGAAGGCGATGGGAGCGAAGGAGACCGGAGGGAAGGCGACGGGAGCGCAAGATAACCAGGAGACAGGCGAAAAAAGTGACGTGTTGGTGGGCGAAAAGAGAAGGACAGAATATGAAGGAAGGGATCCGACGCAAGAGCTACTCTGAGGTAGTGATAGAAGGGGTGATGAGGAAAACGAGGGTGTTTGTCGGGGACTCGATAATTAGGAAAACTGATAGAGCGCTGAGCAAGGGGGATGTCCGACGTTGTAGTTTGCTTTGTATGGGCTAAAATAGAGGCTATCACAGAAAGACAATCATGGGCTCTGGCAAGGGAGGATGTATTCTAGTAACCGTAGGCACTAATTAGGCTAATTAAGAGGGAGGGTACAAATGCCATAGTTCAGAAATACAGACAGTTAGTCAGAGAGCACTTAAGCAGACACTGGTTGAGCAGATCATTCTGTTAGGAATACCAGTAATGGGAAGTAGGGTTAGTGTTATCGAAATTGCCCGGAGGATGGCAATTCAACAATTCAGCAGCAATGCAGGGAAGAGGAAGTCGAATTTGTTGATTGGTGGGGATGTTTTGCAGGTAGTGCTGACATGTTCGTGAGGGATGGGCTTCGTCTAAGTGGAAGGTGTGCAGCAGTGTTTGCGGATGAACTTTCAGCTGTGGTCGACAGTGGCATGGGTAGTATCAACAATATTTTTTGGTAGCAAACATTGTGTAAACTAAAAGCGCAGGGGGCAACACGGGCTAGAACTAACCAGGGGAGAGAGTGAATTAGATATATGTTTATCTTCACAAAATTAATTAGTGGACAATGTCAAAATACATGAACTATTGGGTAACAGTGAGCATAATCAAACATAGTTTGACATCAACGTAAATTCAGAAAGTAAAAATAAAAGGAAATACAGGAGAAACTTCCACAAAGGTAAATAGAAACATATCAGAAAATACTTAGCAAAGCTAGATTAAATTTAATCCCGAAGTAATACCTATGAATATACCTATCGAGACAGCCTAAATTTTACCATGACAGTTCGTATTCTGCTCTATACCAAAGGCCTAAAATACGTGAGGCATGTTTGCACACCAGTGATCAATACATATTGATAACCTATGTTTTTATATATGTTTTTCTTAATTGAGTTCAAGTTTGATCATTGGTAGTAGTAATTAAACTACTAAGTATACATATTTGCAAGGCGAAATATTACCCTTCTGGCATAAGCAATTAACTAATTATGGCACAGTATGCCATAGATGTGTAGACAACCTCCACCTTCCCTGTGTACTGCTAGATTGATAGATAACGCCCAGAGTGGCAGATGGATATTCGCGACGAATCCGGGGTGGTTACATAATAATACATTTTTTTAAAGATCCATTATGTCAACTGTAGCTAGCATACCATTCCAACGGCTGCCAGTGGGGCCCACCCAAAACCAAACCTGCACACGGGGTTCAAGGGAACGTACAACAATTAGACGAGGGGTGATAAGATCACGAGGGTGACGGGGAGGTTTACGAGGGTGACGGGGAGATTTACGAGGGTGATGGGGAGGTTTACGAGGGTGACGGGGAGGTTTACGAGGGTGACGGGGAGATTTAAGAGGGTGATGGGGAGGTTTAAGTTTTCATTAAGAACGATTGTTTATTTCTAGTACAGCTACTACAAAGAAACAAAATAAGACTAAATCGCTATAAAGACAAATGCTATTAAATATTTTAGGCCAAATATATTTTCCAGTATTTCAATGCAAAGACAACTAATTCAATTTAGTAAGAACGTTAAGCAATTGTAATAATTTAGTGGCAGTCCAAATGTTACAATACGTTAATAACGTTTTGTTACACCAGGACTAATCAGTTATAGTGGGGCTAGTTGAAACACGTTTTTAATTGAAACATTGGACGTTACATTGACATTATAAATTAATATATAAATGTAAAACACAACTGACAAGACACAAACAGCTGGAACATAGCCCCCGATGATCGAGACCATTGAAGACTGACTGAACGGCACCAGACGGGAAGAGAAACGATCCACACAACTGGCTGAGAAGGACCACAGAAAACAAAGGTCTGAAAAACCTGCACGTTTTCAACCAACTGCTTACACCTGCAGCAAGTGCGACAGAGACTGTCATGCCAGAGTAGGGCTTTTGACCTACACCAGACGATGCATAACACGGAATTGATAACCACGGCGCAAACATTGTTTACTCAAGACATTTCACAGTATTACATGCACTAACAAGACGAGATATGCATGTTACGTTTTTTGTCTATTTAAATAAATCGGCATGTGAACATTGTGTCATTATTCACAGGAAATGCTGCACTATGCTGAACCCGCGGTTTAAAAGTATGCGCCAATTGCCTTCCGGCATACATCCATGGTAGGCCTAACCGAAATGGAAAAGTAGAACACATTTTGACCAGTGGAGTATCTAGGATCTCGCAAAGGGGAGGCCATTATTCTACCATGCTACCATGCAGTGGTTGCATACGGAAAAAATCAGTACTTTGAAATTCATCAACACTACACACACGTGGTAGAAATTATATGTTTATTCCCAGACCCAATCATGAATATACAACACTACATCAGGCAGAACGTAATGCAGACTGCAATAATTAATACTCCATATAATTCCTTGATAAACGTTTACATGTTTTTTGTACTCATATTAAAAACTATTATATTACGAACTACAGGTTTAGTATTGCTAACTGATTTCCTCTTCATACCATCTCACATATTATAATAATATATGTTATATATTGATTGTCTTATTCTTACACTTTATTTAAACATAAACTTATGCACTACGTTCAAGTTATTTGTCTTTAATCCCTAACTCAATTCTTTTGTTTAATTTATAACTTTATTGGGTGGCTGTCACGTTAGCGACCAGATTGTGGCCTTAGTGGCAGTCTCCCAGACTGACTTCGTTTCAAACCTATACAATTAACATTCATATTTGTGAATTTATGCATTTTGTAGACATTCGTAGTATGTTTTTGTATTTCTTAATTTATGTTACATGTCTTGTCGAATAAACAATTCCTGATACGAATCCTGCTAATCCATACGAATCCTATCTTATTCCTTTTGTGTTTGTAAATCTTAAACCTACTATATATACATATAATTTTTTAAGCACGACTACATTTTAAAGGAAAAATTATAATTTGTGATAGTGGCTGGGGTGAGATATTGTATATGATGTCAAACAATCACAATAGTCTACCCCATCCACCAAGGACATACATGATACATAGCATGTGGCTACGGCCATACTAATCTGAATACATCAAAGATTCCAACATAGGATTTATGTGCGTACGCACATACATACAACATACGCACATTCTTGCTTAAGTAGGTTTGCTTAAGTGTCTATATAATCTGTATTCCAATAAAGGGACCCTTGTACTGTTCGATGTAACTAAACTGTCTACGTGGACTGTTCTTTGAGCGCTTCCTGCAGGTCTTTCATCACTCGCAGACACAGCTCGTCCCGCCACGGAAGAGTCACGACCTGCACGTTGACAGGCAGACCGACTGACCCGGGCATGTTCTGAAACAACAATGGTCATTACAAGCATATCTGTATTCGTTGAGATAACATATCCTTCTTACACTGCTGTGATAAGCTTGCATTGTCTAAATATACAAGAATACAAGGCAGCAATCCTGACCACATTTGGCACACTTACATGGTTCTGTATGAATAGCAATATTTCAAGGACATCACATAATACAAGGCCTTATGTTTTTGTGCAATGGTCTGCTGAAATTTACGTTACGAGCGTGATCGTTAATGAAAATAATAAGTGATAAACAACTTTTACAAAACGATCTAGACAGATTAGTGAAATGGTCTGAGAAATGGCAGATGTTGTTCTATTTTGGGAAATGTAAATGCCTACATACAGGACATGGGAACTTGAATGTAAACTATAAAATGGGAGATACTGTTCTGGGTACTACTGTAAAAGAAAAAGACTTAGGAGTTACAATAAGCGCTGATATGAAAGTTTCAGAGCAGTGTGGTATTGCAGCTTCAAAGGGTAATCAAATTCTTTGATTGATTAGAAGAAACATAACATACAAGGGAAAAAAGTTAATTATACCTCTTTATAAAGCAATAGTTAGACCTCATTTAGAATACTGTATACAAGCATGGAGACCATATCGTAAGAAGGATATAGATACGCTTGAACGCTTACAAAGGAGAGCAACTAAACTTATTCCAGAACTGAGAGACCTTAGTTATGAAGAACGCCTGAAAGAATGTGGTTTAATAACTCTAGAGACAAGGAGGTTACGAGGAGTTCAGATTGAAGTTTTAAAGATATTGAATAGGTATGAAAATATTGATAGAAATATGTTTTTCTCACTCAAGAAGGATAGCAGAACTAGAGGACATGAGGTAAAATTAATAAAGGATCAATGTAGATTGGATATCAGGAAGCACTCGTTCTCACAGAGGACAATAAATTAATGGAACAAATTGTCTACAGATTGTGTAACTGCTAGCAGCTAGCAGCGTGAAAGTAAATAAACAGTGGAGTTGTGTTTTAACATCAAATGTCTTACTACATGTACTCAGTTTATGGTGGGGATCTTTTGTTTAGAAGAATTGGCATTACTAATTGTTTAGAAGAATGTATATCTAATTTGATCATTTTAATGTTTCGACTCGTAGGCTAATTGATTGGAATGTTTTGACCCGAATACCATACACACGTTGCATGTTGAACGATATTCATAAAGAGATAATGATCAAATTATATAGTTTAATTGGTGGTTCATTAAAACACATTTGGACAGTCAGTATGTTAGAACAGATCTATTTTATACTAGATGGCGTGGTTTTACGATAACAAATTGAAATACTTTTACCTACGAACACAAATTTGTATAATTAAGTATTATCAGAGTATCAAACATGTAATGTTATACACTAATTCGTCTTGACTATTTTACTTCCCCTGGCATAGACATCAGTAAGGTAGAAACAATTGTGGCTTTCATTGTTTAATTTAAGACATGTTTCCAACTTCCTTCAAGAATGCCTGGTGCTAAGCAAGTCAGCAAGGTGTACCCAAATGTATGAACCAACTGGTGGGGATACCACCGACAACCTTCTGTCATGCCAGTGTCCTTGCTGGACAGATATGTGAACACCCACCTTCTTGGGAACTGCGTGCCAAGGATCAGGTGTTGCATAGTCCTTCATGTTCCGCAAGTCTTCCTCCGTTACTTTTGTTATGGGAATACTTCCAGCCGTAAAGTTCAGCATGTTGTACATTGCTGTATAACTCACGGCACCTAAACAAACAGCAACGTTGCATGAATTCTCGCTACTCAAATGGTAAATATTAGATCTGCATCCTATTTAGAAACATAAAAATTACTATGCAAAGCAGCATCAAATGTACGTGTCACACCTAATGCCACTTGATAAAGATAATTATATGATAGTAGCTAAAGCCTTTCCTGATGTTTTATGCAAGGCCTATAGAATGGAAGACAAGAAACATCTCTTCAGTAGCAGGACATAACAAACAAAAGAGTGGACAAAGAAATAACATTGGAATAACAAAGAAATCACATTTTAAGAACGTGGTTGTTCTAGCAATAATTTTATTTACATATTGTAGTTCTGGTTATCAGAGGTGGCACTAAGCCTCAATGGAATTGAAGTCAATTACTGTGCTACAAAAATTTCAATAAAGCACCCGTTGTCTTGGGGGGGGCAGTGACAACTTCAGTGCAATCCTACCCCGAATCACCCCTACCCCGAATCACCCCTACCCCATGCATCAAGAATGGTATCAAGTGGCAGAGCAGGAAAACCATAGCCAGGGCTGATGACGGCGTCAAAGCCCAG
This sequence comes from Lamellibrachia satsuma, assembly GCA_033239005.1. Taxonomy (NCBI): domain Eukaryota; kingdom Metazoa; phylum Annelida; class Polychaeta; order Sabellida; family Siboglinidae; genus Lamellibrachia; species Lamellibrachia satsuma. Next base: position 9,819,797 of record BSQZ01000002.1, on the reverse strand, counting down.
ACTTTGCCATTCTTTCATCACTCTGGTCCGCATTCGATGCAAAGAACAACAAAACATCTTACTATAATCCAGCAAATTTATGTTTCCAAATGTATGTTATGCTACTCCTAGACGCTTGGTATCTCGGGCACCAAGCTTTCAGGAGTTCATCTACGACTCCACTGTCGCGTCGTCAGCTTAATTGTTTCGATATTCTCTCTGCTATTACCCTTTCTATGAACAATCTAATTACCCTTTGATAATGTTGTGTATCCCGACATTTTACAGTCACGTATGAACCCCCAATTTAACACGTCTGGAGGATGGGCATTTTTGCTAGTATTTACAATTACGCATAGTACTCTCTATAGAGAAGTAAATCATCAATCAATCTGACTGTATTGCTTTTCAAACATGTTTCATAATAATATGTATTACTGGGAAAACATGGTGAGAAAATGCATTGTCTTACAGTTTTATAAATGGCATGTTTATAACAGCTGAATGATAAAAAGCAATTGTTTGTGAGCTGCAGTAGTGAGCAGTGGTATATTTAGGGGGAGGCCATAAGGATATGACCCTCTTCGGCTTAATTAAAAAAAAAATTTTTTTGCTTTTGGTACCATGGGTGACTAGACTTGGCCCCCCTCCCCTTGTGAGATCCTAGATATGCCACGCCATTGGTAGTGAGACTGAACAACTGCTTGACCAGTTGCCATGAAACAAATGAAATAAGTGCCTGTGATTGGCTAATATTTTGCAGCTTCTTGCAATGCCACTTGCTGAAACAAAACAATCTCACTGCAATAATAAAGCATGCAGTAGTTTTTATTTTATAATTGCTGCTTTATTTGAATGTCAAGTGAAATTACTGTAACGTATTTCAAAGGAACCTATTGCAGTTACATAATGTAAAAGTAATACTGTATTAGTGAGTGCCACATTGTGAGAGGCCAGTTAACATGTCTTACCTCTGTCTCTGCTATCAAGTTCCAATATTCAAACACGGAGCTATAATGAAGACAAAGAATACACCATCACATTATTTATTCATAATGCTGTATTGCTGTAGGTGATGTTATGCCGAGTGGTTTTGTAATATATTTTATTTAATATAAAATAAATAAAATCCCAAATCCACAGCATATTAAACATTAACAGCGTAGTCTAATCGCTAATCTATTCATACGTATTGAAGTAGCATTGATATAGTGCTATAAACTGTGTTCTGTGATTTCTTCAAAGTGGTGTCTCACCAAACACACTGTGCTGATGTAGTGTTGATGTAGCAATGACAATGTTGTAAATAGTGTTCAGCGATTTCTCCAGATTGATGCAAAGCCACACGTTGAACTAATAATATATCATTTGTAGAGCTGTAAACTACGTTGTGTTATTTCCCAAGAGTTGTTGCTTCATACGTGATTCACTTCAGAACGTATTAACTAACCTTTGCCCTTGTGAAGCCTTCAGGTGAGCCGCATAGAATGGATGCTGCAATAATATGTACACTAATTATTAACAGAGAAATGACAATTTCTACAGCTGCTTATATTGTTAGTGTTGTCATTTATATGGCTGCCCATGTTGACTCAGGGAACTCCTTGCAGTACCATCAAAGAAATCATAGCCGAGCAGATATGTGAAAAGACTGTGCACTTTTTGATGAAAGCAAGACACTTGGCTCATCTATTCTACATACCAAGGGAACCATTTTAAAGATTGGAGGCCGTCCAGATTTTGCTGCATTCAGAAATGGCAGCCATTTAAAAAAATGCATTCAATTCACCATATCTTAATAACTGCATCACCTAGAGCTATAATTTTGGTGTCTAAATATAGGTTTTAGGGGACAAACATTTCAAATGTTCTACTTTTGAACTTCTCCGTCATTCATGTCTGCCATTTTTAAAGATTACAAATGTCATGATATCTTAACAACTAGCCGTAGTGTTTATGTTTTTGTACAGATTAGTTGGTAGCGATTTCAAATATGTTACTTTTGCCCTTCGCCGACATTCATATATCCGCCATTTTTAAAGATGGCACCCATCAAAGCGTATTATTCCTATATCTTAAGAACTACATAACCATGGGCCACAAAGTTGATGCCAAAATATAGGTTTTATGCAAAATAACAACACAAGTCCAGCGTAGATTGAAATAGGCCAAAGAATGACATTTAGATTTATTAATTAAGGAGCATGAAATTAGGCAAGCATACACCATCAAAATAAGATACATCCAATAATCTCAGCAAGCATGCCGGCCCCCAAAAGGTGTTTACACAAAATTAGTAAATCATGCCTATCAGCTACCCACTACCAGTACTATCTGTACCACTACTGACTTATATACAATTCACATGGTATCGGTGGGGGTCACTCCGCCGTGAATTAACCATACATATATATGTACAAACAGAGAGGCTGGGGTACTCGATCCCCCAGCCAAACATGGTAAATGAAAAAAGTGGGCTAACCACCCAACATTCTTGAACATTATGGAAACACAACACACAATTAGTCACTAGACATTAGTCAACCAATAACTACTAACCCATCAGACCGAGAGGTAGGGCCAAACAGCCACACAAATGTACTCGTAAAAGTACCCGCACTAAAAACCCTGCGTACACTACTGAAAACTTAGTGGAGGGAAAAGCGTTAATGCAGAACCTCGTGTACCAAACTATAACAGGGAAAAGCGTCAAAAAATTCAAAAACTTTGTGAACTACCTCTCTGTCTTCAGTGTTCCAGTGTATCCCTACATAATGCACCACTTGATTTATTAGAGAACACTGGGTAACAACTGTTAACACAATATTAGGGAGGGAGGGTGTGATTTTTCAAACGGATCGGAATAAACCTAACAACAAAACTGATCTTGCAATAAAATCAACAAATTCAGCGATAACGAATAATCAGTAACAATAGAAATTCGGAAATATTTGCAGCGCAAAGGTCTCACAACGACACAAGCTAACGTGGAAATCGAGAGAGGCTGGCTCTAGGTCATGTGTTTGGTGTATCCATACGCGTGAGCGAGTAATTAGGCCAATACTCTCTCTACCACAAAAGGTCTAACCTCAAATCGCCTTCACTGCCCTGTCATCTCGCATAAAATCCTTTATGCGCCGCTGTCACATAAATTCATTTATGCAAAATAACAACACAAGTCCAGCGTAGATTGAAATAGGCCAAAGAATGACATTTAGATTTATTAATTAAGGAGCATGAAATTAGGCAAGCATACACCATCAAAATAAGATACATCCAATAATCTCAGCAAGCATGCCGGCCCCCAAAAGGTGTTTACACAAAATTAGTAAATCATGCCTATCAGCTACCCACTACCAGTACTATCTGTACCACTACTGACTTATATTCAATTCACATGGTATCGGTGGGGGTCACTCCGCCACTAGGTCACCCTCTGTGACCGACCCCGATGCTATGATTTCACATATATTACTTTTGACCTTCGTTGACTTTCAGATATCCGCCATTTTGACAGATGGTGCCCAACAAAGCTTGTTATCCCCATATCTTAAGATCTACATATCTTATATCCTTGATGTTGATGTCAAAATATAGGTTATCAGGTGCGATGATTTTAAAGGTGTTACACTGTACTTAGATATTCTCTAAAACGGTAAAATTACCTTCAAACATTAGTTTAATTACATTATAATGATGCCTACCCCCTAAATCCACACCAAGGATTCCCAAACAGTTCACACATCCCACCGACATCTACCGCATTTGCACAGCATTGTGCAGGGCATGTTAGCTTTTAAACACCGACACTGTCCTCTCCAGCCTTTCGTGCTGCCACACTTGATGATCGCACGGCAAGCTGTACCTGCAGGTGGAAGTGTTATCCACTGCACCTTCCATTCAGGCACGTCCCCCTTTTGAGTCCAGCCAAAGTCTGCTGGACTGAGCAGGTGTGGTGCTTTCAGCAGGGCCTGGCCCCAGACGTGGCCAGCTTGGTATCCCAATTGGAGCAGGTGTTGCACGAGGGCATCCTGCGTTGGTGGAATCTTCTTGATCTCCCTTCCTTCCTGCGTGAAGAGGCGCAGTTCACATCGTCCTCAGAACTGCCCCGGTCGTATAGTACAACAACGTACCTCTCGATGGTTGGTGCATTTACCTCTTCCAGCGAAACACGATGTGGTATCACACCCGGTCAGTGCATGGAAGACAAGCAATGCCTTCCACTTGTCAACACCAAGCATGTGTGCAATAGCAGTTGCATCGATGTATCGGAATGATTTCCCTGTGCCAATCGCTACCACAAGACTTTAACAGCCAAGTCTGCAAGCAAAGCTGACATCTAGTAGGACAATGTCAATATCACCAGTTCTTAGGATAATATTCTGTCTTCCCTGTTTCACACCATCCGCAGCATTCAACACCGTCCTGTTGTCCTTCTCTTCGTGTGTACACGGTGATAGCCACTTCATGTTAGTTGCCTCTGAGCCAGCACCTCATCGCCATGTGTGATCACCACCTTGCCAGGAAATGTTTCAGCAGTCACTCGTTCACTTAGCTGGTGAAATAGTTCTGTCTTGTTGTCATTCTCTCGCAAGAACTCTGACCAGTTTGCATGTAACTTATTTCGACCCTCAACTCGTCTCCTTGTCCCCTTCCCTCTTTCTCTCCGTGTTGTGGTCTTGAGGCTGTCAGGTCTGTACACATCGAAAATTATGTCAACACGACAAACAGAACCGACAAACTGTCTCCTGATGTTTTCCATGAACATGGATGTATAGTCATCAACGTTTCAGACATAGCAGGCTTGAGGATGTTAACAAGAGCTGCACCTTCAATGATGATCATGTGAGCTTCCCTGTCATTGTGAGCACCAGGTATTCTAGGCACTGAAGCAGGTCAGCCTTTGTACAGAGCCTCATGTTGCCAGTGACAGGGGAAATGAATGATTCTCATGTTAGAAAGAAATCAGCGTTGCGTACTTGGCAGGCGATGTACAATGTTGAAAACAAGTTGTGGTCATGTTTCAAGGACAACAACTGTCATTGTGCATGTGATCTTTGTTTCTCAAGATGTCGACTGAAAAGACACAGGTTGTTCATTGTGATTGTTTCGTTGACTGTGTTTGTGCGGTCCACCAGACGTTTCTTGAAGATCTCTTTGCGTTGTTCTTCTCCAAGTTTCTTCGTCTTGCTGACGGAATCAAAAACCGCTACCTCTGCCACCACACGTGTGTCAAGAACTAGGAGATCTCCACTGGTATCCCAGAAAGGGTTGCCCATCTTCTTCATTGTCGAGATCAGAGACTTCACATCTTTGATGAAAACTGCCTGCGTGGCTAAAGAAACATAAACAACATTCTGGTAAGAACCACTGTTATAAGCAGTAGTGATGGATAGATGAAGCTAGTATAGGTGTATGTCTTAATTGGATAACATGTGCACAAAGGATGTTCACAAGCAGGGGTTTAATTTTCCATGCCCATTCACCCACATACACTTTTGGAGCACTTTCTCTAGGCAGAAAACGGCGCAATATAAGACCACACATTATTGTTTTACCTGGCTTGTCCTCGTGGTGACTGGGTTGAGATGCAGCTTCTGTCTTTTCCAATCCACGGAGAAACACGGTGACAACCCGGGCCATTTCTGATCCAGCCACCATCCACCTCAGTAATTTCGCTTGCTTCTCAGTAAGGCTGACTGCTCCCCGCCATCTTCTTTCACACAGACAATGTTTTGCTCATGACTTTTGTCCAATGGCATCCTGGCGAATGTTCGATGTGTCTTGTTGACTGTGAACTTGTATTCACAAAATGCTCTGAACACATCTGGGTGTTTGACTTGCAGTGTTTTCATATCCTGTAGACGAATGGTAACAGCATGAGCATAGTTGCAGTGGTCAAGTCAGAGCCATTGTAGGTTTGTCAAGGCATTCATGTAGAGAAGGAAATTGACTTCGTGGATGGCTCTGTCCCATGTCATCACATCCAAATCTATCTTCCGCACAAGGTGCCAGAACTGGAATTGCAGACTTCGCCCTGCTCTCTTTTTACACCACTCTTCAAATGCAAAGCTGCAGCTTCTGGTTGAGAGGTTATACACTCGGTGTAAGCGAGATGCATCCAAAAACCTATATTTTCATATCAGTTGTATTGCTCTAGGTGATGCAGATATGTGGATAACAAGCTCCGTCGGGCGCCATCTTTCAAAATGGGGGATATCTGAATGCCAACAAAAGGTCAAATTAATATATTTGAAATCGTCGCATCAAAAAAATCTATATTTTTCATCAACTTTGTGGTTCTAAGTTATGTAGTTCATAATAGGCTTTGACGGGCACCATCTTTAAAAAATATTTGAAATCTTTGACCCCTAAAACCTATATATGGACATCAAAATGATATCTCTACGTGTCGCAGTTATTAAGATATGGTGAAATTGAATTTGGTGGACATCTAAAAATCTTCGCGAAATGGTTCCCTTGGTATGTAGAATACATGTGCCAAGTGTCTTGCTTTTATCAATTGTCGGCCACGATATCAGTCGACGCTCACTGGTGCACATCGACTGGCTATAGGAATTGGGAACAGTCAGTTCAACCACAACATGAACCAAATGGGACTTCATGTGAATGCGGCACTGAAAGGCACATAACAGTGCATTTCAAGATAAGTTGCGTTTTGTGCTGCATGTGATATGCAGGAAAACAGATATTTCATCAGTCCATCTTGTATCTCCACCACAACCAACTTGATGGCATCACAAAACCACTTTCATGTGAAAAAACTTATCTTGGAATTTAATTCGTTCTGTCAAGTGTACTTACATTCCTTCTGCTGATATGATAGAGTATCTTCTTCTGAAAACCATTCAAATCATACACCGCCTTCAGTCCTCTCATTGCTCCATCTACTGCATCGTTCTTCCTGCAGGAGATCATTACTGATTGATCATTAAAATTTAATAACCTGGTCTAAGATTACTAAATAAACAAATAGATTAAAATATGACAAATTATTTTTAGTATTTTAAAATATAACAATATATTAAAATGATGAATAATTAAATAAATTAATATACATATATATACATACATACATATATATATATATATATATATATATATATATATATATATATATATATATATATATATATATATAATAGTAAAAGTATTTATATAGCGCCCGATCAATCAAGATTGCTCTCAGGCGCTTTACACGCATGCAATCATAACTTATTGAAATATTAATTATTATTAATCAGATTATTATTAATCACATTAAAAATATATTAATTATATAAAAAATAACTATATTGATATTTTTATTAATTATCAAAACAATACTAATAATAAATATTCTAAAATATAATCTAAATTGTCCTACCATAAATAACATATTATAACAAATTAAATCACTTCGTGCCAGAACAATCTGATTCTGTCAAGCGGTTGATCCTCATAAGGGAATTTCCGAAACTAATGGGCTCAGAATGATGTAGAATTTCATGTATGTCAAACGGTTGAGTTGTATCTTGTACATTGTAAATTGCTGCACAGTAGACATTACTTGGTTTTCTCGAACAGCACTTTTTTTTAGATATACGAAAGTTGCAACTAAGTGATGTAAATCTTGTGAGGGCTTGTTCATGTTGCAACGGCTGCATTCAATAATATTTAATTTCATGACATGTTTTACCATCTTACATCTACAATGTATAAATTTTCCCATTGAAAATACTCATCTATAGTAAAAAAAGCCTTGGGGTTTTCCAGAAAAACCTGTTATTTTGCAATATAATTAATCGCTTTTCGTGTTATATTAAGTGGCAGACGTGATGCTGTTAACTGGCACATTTTACAACTGTGAGAATAGGGAGTGATTCTGTCCCAGCCAGTTTTGATTCTACAAAGAGGATGATTTTGCTAGTTGTGATTCTGCTAATGTTGAAAACAGAAGTATTGGGTTGGGATGAAACTGGGAACAAGGGAGTAGGTAGATGAGCACCACACTACCGCGGACTCACAAGTAACACATGATTTCTACACCGCCATCAGCCAAGAAGTTTCTTGTCCACAGGTCAAATGTCTCTTTTCCTATTGAGCCAATGTTGTACTCCACCAGCTGAAACCAACAACAACATCTCATCGCGTTGTTGCTCACCTCGTTGTCCCTGAAGTCCGGGGTGAGTCTGGCACCAATATTGGCCATTGATTTATTTTCTTCTCCTTCCATCACTGATCCGATTTCAATGCCATTGCTACTATCCGTCTCCACTGTTGGAATCGGAGTTTTGTTGTACAATACCTCCACACGTTTTGAACAAGTGAAGGATTGCTTTTTGCTAGGGCTTGTCGACTAAATTTGTATGCACCAAATGCCAGAATAACATCTTACGTGGGTCATGTGAACCGCCTTAGCAACTGATTACTAGCAGAGGCGGTAAGTAACGAAGTAGATTTACTTCATTACTTTACTTAAGTAGTATTTTTTTACTTTCTACTTGTAACGAAGTAGAATTACGTGTTACTTTTGTAAGTGTAATGAAGTACCGACACCAGGCGTTTAATTTTTTCTGCTGCATAATTATTCCGCTGCATACAGAAACGGCATACACACTATGCACGGAATCACCAGGAGTAGATCCGATTTTTCTGCCTTTTGATTCGTTAATTCAAAATTGGCCACGGAGCAGACGCTGGCTGATATGGACGAGCCATCGACCTCTTCGAGGAGGCTGCCATCTGACAGCTTTTCGCCCGCCAGCGAGGACGAGGACTTATTCACCAGGAAGAAGCGGCGCGCCCATGTTCAACCAGCTGGAGCGTTATCTGTCAGATGACTCGGAGCATCTCTCTGGGCTGGCGGCTTATCCAAACCTCCGCACCCTGTTTGTAGAACTGAACACTGCTCTGTCTGCCAGTGCAGCCTGCGAGCGTCTGTTTAGTGCAGCAGGCCTCATCTTTAAGCCACCGCGTGCGTGCATCGGGATGCAGTGTTTGAGCAGCAGTTGCTGCTCAAGCTAAATGAAGCGTTCGTGTAACCTGGTGTGCCTTACAATCTTTTGCTGTGTTACCAGTGTGTGGAAGTGTGTGTTTGTCTGCACGTGTTAAACTTAAAAAGTTCTATTTTCGCTCTTATGTTTGTGGGCTCGTGAGTTGTGGTCTACTTTTGTTTCTACTTCAAGTAGAATTTTTTACTTTCTACTTTTACTCAAGTAGATTTTTGGGGGTACTTTTACTTCTACTTCTGAGTAGATATTTCAGGATCTACTTCTGTTTTACTCAAGTAGAACAATGTTCTACTTGTTACAGCCCTGGTTACTAGTATATCATTTAATAGGTAGATCTTGTCGAATATATCTGTTTGATTCAATAAACTACTCTCAATACATTTCAACCTTTAAAAATTACAACACAGCGCCGTTTTAAGGCTGTAGTCAAAAGTAGTCTATTGTGTAATATTGGGTTTTATCAGCATGTGCATCATAATAACACATTACCATAGACAGTGTGTTACAACTACCAATTATTCATATAATGAACAGGTTTATATACAGCTATAAAATACCCACCTGGTGACCAGCTGCCTCCAGGGCAACCCTTGCCTTAAGGACAGCCCTCTCCATACACGGAACTGCGCGGAAGACTCCATTGTTTAGAAAGAAACCAATTTTGAGACGTTTCTTGTCCTCGTAAATCTAAAAAGGGAGAACAACAAAAATAAGACGATTTCACAATATTGATACTTTACAATTAGATATTTTAACATACAGGAAACTGCATTTTCTAGCCTGCAACCTACTACTACTGTAAATGTGTGGGAATGGGTGTTTTATTCCACAAACCTTATACAATCTTCATCACAGACCTGTTCACTCACTGGTTCATTGATGCATGGTGATATGTTGCCCACTCAACTGTGTGTATCATTATCATGATTTTACGTGGGTAAAGGTAAAGTTTCTGCAGTATAGTGGTACTACTTGATAAAAGGTGGATGGGCCGATGTGACTTTACTTCTCTCGTGGGTTCAAATATATAGTTTTTTCCCAAAGTATACAATCGGCCAAGTCCACGCATTAAAAATTGCCTGTAAAAAATACTCAATAATAGTATAGTTCCTATTTATCCTACGAGAGAAAGTCTTCAGTTTTCAGGAAATGTTCATTATACTGGCTTACTCCCTGGGGTTAAGTTTTTATAGCCTGTCAAACATTTAGTCCTTTTTGGGTGGAACGACATGAAAATAACCTTAGCTGATAAAATGGCCTATAACTAGTCTTATTGTTCTCAGCTAAATGCACAAGAAATACATTTGCAAGATAAGGACAGTGTATAAAGTTGATACTAGAAAAAATCGCTTCATTCTCTTAAAACGTGGTCGGTTGAAATTTGGGTAGAAATTTTAAACATCACAAGAAAGGTGTAATTTTTAAACCTACATTTTGTAAACTTCATAACTAGTATTCATGACAAGTTGTTAACTCTTATTACCACTCTACCATTAGCTAAAGATGCCTCCCAATCTGAAACAAGCATTCTGTCTCTCTATAATGGTTGTGTTTTTTCTAGGACTTGATGTACGTGAAGTGAAAATTCCAGTGTATATATCGTATGTTCCATATTAGTTTGATACTTGTAGATCCGAATTCTCATTCAGATTTCTCTAAGAAATAACTACACAAGGCTTTGTAGTAAAACAAAAATCTGTATATATATATATATATATATATATATATATATATATATATATATATATATATATATATATATATATACTGTACATGATGTCAAGTCATAAATCCGCTAAACCTTTGCAGGAATTTGTTCAATTCCATATGATTTCGAATTGATATGTAATGAAACACTAGAAGGAGGGGCTAAACCAAACTTGTCACTGACCAAACCGAAGAAAAAGTAAAATTTGGGCTTTGAAAATCCACAACACATGTGATATGGAAGGTACGATACAGGCATGATCAACATCACTACCTAATGATATCGGTGCAATTCTGGTAGAATTTGAGCATACAAACATACCACACATTCAGTATCACCTAACTATCAGAAGAGAAAATACAATTCAAAGACTGTAAGCCATGATATATCGTACGTGCCACACATTTCGACTAAACATCTAAATTAATTAAGTCTGTGGCTTCAGCTATCGTGCAGGTATCCAATGTTTTACCACGGGTTTGGGATGGATCTTCGGATCGCTTCAAAGTACAGTTTTCGACAAAAATTCCTCAAACTTTCACGTCCTGGTTAATCTTGAGTGCCAATTCAATCAATATTGACTCTTTTTAAGGTGTGTCTAACGATGTTTCTTTCATAAAGAGTTAAAAAATAGCAAAGAGCATTTCCCGATAACTTACCGCAATTAAGTTCTTCCGCCATGGCGCTAACGTCGTTATTTAGTTGGTTCATGCGACGTTTCCAAGTTTCCAGCAATAACCTACGTTTCAGGCTTACCGTACGTTCCACATCCATTATTTTACCCCAAAAATACGGATGCCAACAAAGGAACGATTTGATGTTTCGGATATGAAGAGATTACTACATGTACAGCATATTTATAACATTAAACATATGGAAGGAATGGTAGTTTAGAGAATAAACTGTCCCAGTTAGGTGGAACGTACGATATCAAATCCAATATGAAATCGGTTTGAGCATTTTCAAAGATATATAACTCTAAACATAATAAATATGGAAATTTCAACTTTGGATATGTTATTGATTATGGTGTGGCCTACGGATATAGATATACAGTGCACTCAAAGCTATTTTATAACAGCCCAGTACACACACCTAGACTCAATATCGTACATTCCAAAAAAATATACAATACACAGTATAGGACCACAGAAAAATTATTTTAACTCGAAAACTTACAGGAGTCAACGATGATTATACTGAAGCATGTGGGTAATGATGGAAAACACTACTTTGGATCATTAGATTATTTCATTCTTGGGATGTTCACAAGCCACAGATCTTTCAATTATCATCTTATCATAAACAAAGCATAAATTTTCTAGCTGCTTCATGTCTTCTTTATTGGACCATAGTTAAAAAAATGGCAAAATGCAGTTATTCTGAAGCTATACCCAGTATAACCCCACAGGGTCACGATTTGGGCCAATTGTACACTTTGGGGAAAACTGACCCATATACAGTCTGCATATTTACCACATAAATAACATAACAATACAATATATGGTAACAACAACAATGGTGAGCAACATGTATACTCGTGAATATAGTAATGTAGTAACAATCATTAAAGTGGGACTAGCTAAATCACAAGATTTAAAACAGTAATATCTATGGTCTCACCGGAAATAAATGTTCAAGTGTCTCGAGAGCTCCAATTATTTTTCACATATCTAATCAGTAAATATGGGTAAATCTTACTTTCTAAATTGACTAAATTTCCGCGTAATCACATGGAATGTAATCTAACACTTTGAAGGTCGAATTCATGGGCTCTAACACTGAAGATCAAATTCCCTAATTAACACTTTGAAGAATACACTTTGAAGATCGTCGAGACGAATCGAGTTGAACAAGACGCCTTATCATCGTAGGAGCGAATATCTGCTGGCCGACATTTTCTACTCATCCGTCTGACGTCACTTGCAGAATTTTTTATCAAAGTTTAGAGGTGGGAGAAAAGGTCAATGTTTCAAATCCAAGTAGCTCCCATCTTATTTGATGGTCAATATGTCAGGAGAAAAAATTTATATTTTTAAAAATCAGTGAAACATCCGTGTGATTTCTTACTTTTTATGAACTAGGGCTAAAAAGTGTGATTTTTTGTGAAAAACTAGTTTTTGGCCTAATTTTGTCAATCATAGGGCTACAATCATGTATCTAATCATACATTTCTAGACACAAGGAATTCACCAAAGCATATTCAAAACTTTAAGACTAATCCCTTTCATGAAAACAGCATTTTCTGTTTAAAAAATTGAGTTAAACAAATTTAATTTTAATGTCACACATTTAACGCAAATTTAAACACATCTCCTAAATTTAAAACATCTTATGAGAACTAAGCCAAAACTCTGAATGATGACCAAATTCGTAACTGACGATTAATCCAAACTTTGCCATTTTTCATATTGACCAATCAAATTAATTTTGGAGAAGGTACGCTGCGTTTCTATATGGATGGCATACTGGTAACGTATGGAGCCTCCCCCCTCGGCTGGGTTACAATGTACACTGTCCTGCATGATGAAAACGTAGTTATGGTGTTAGCTGTTGCACAAATACACTTGAGAAACAGAAAAGTAGTACCTGACTACGGAACGGCACAGGAGGGGTGGCAGGGGCGACCTCGTACATGGTTGAATCAACAGTCAAAGCCTTCATAGCAATGGCTAAACTTTCCACGTCACGGGCCATCGGGCCATAGGAGTTCGGAACTGCAAGGGTAAACAGCATACCCCCAGGAAATTCAAGTGCAAATAACCTTGTGACAAGATGGATTTAATAAGATTGACACCCAAAGTGATAAGCTCTAGGTGGCAAGTGGACAAGGAAGACATTGGCTTATCAAGAGTCCAACAATGTTTTCATTTATGTAGCCCAACCTTATCAGATATCTGTCCATTTTTTTTAAACATTTTCACACTGCTTGCATTAACACAATTGGCAGACTACCATTCACTTCTAATGGGTTTCCTCTTAATCTCCTGGTCTTTAATAATGTTGTCAAACCACATTCCATGGGGCGATTTTAATAGTTAAGGTTTCTCAATTCTGGAATCAGCTTAATAGCTTTGTTGTATTCTATCTTTCTAGTTTATCTATATCCGTTTTACGATATATGTGGCCTCCATAACTGTATGCAATCTTACTATAATAGGCATTTATCATGTACATTTGTTATGCTTACTCATCTCAGACACCTTGTATATCGGGTACCAAACTTTCAGGGGTTCATCTACGACATTGCAAAGGACCCATAACACGTGTATTTTTGTAATGCACCCTTATTACCCTGAATCATAGAATTACCCAGAATCATAGATTGTTCCCAATGCTATGCATGTTTTCTATGATTGTTCCAAGTTATGTAAACTGTCCGCTAATCAGTTCGATATTATTTACGTAACTAACAAATTACCCTGTCCAGAGGTCAGGTATTTTTGCTATTGTTGGAAACTGGATGGAATTTTGTGTGTGAGAGAGATACTCACCCCCTTTCTGACCACACAACATGGGGTGAGAGCCAGCCTCCCTGAAACAGGAATGGCACGAGCATGCAACATTAACATGAACAAGGTTTTGATTTTGTTCGAGGAGCTCAGTGTTGAACATTTGTGGTAACTGGCTCTGCCATGCCTGTATAGCCAAGCCCTTTGTGGTAACTGGCTCTGCCATGCCTGTATAGCCAAGACCCTTGTGGTAACTGGCTGTTACATGCCTGTATAGTGAAGACCCTTGTGGTAACTGGCTGTTACATGCCTGTGTAGCGAAGACCTTTGTGGTAACTGGCTCTGCCATGCCTGCATAGCAAAATCCCTTGGGACTACAGATATACGGTGTTTATCTACCAAACAAATTAAACACCAAAATAACAAAATTGAGTCATGAGTGGTTTTATGTTGACATCAACTTGCAGAGGTAAACAATTCTGAGGAAAAACACGTTATAACACATTTATATGCCACGTCATGGACTGAGGAAATTTTCTTATCCATCACATAACAACGCGTGGCACAAAACACAATTGTCTCGAAATTCGCACAATAGATAACGTGTTTTGCAGATAAATGCGTCACATACAGACATAGTGAGTTTCAGGAGGAAGTTGATGAGGAGCCAGTTAAAGTGGGCTGGACATGTGGAAAGAATGGAAGGGGACGGTTGATGAGGAGCCAGTTAAAGTGGGCTGGACAGGTGGAAAGAATGGAAGGGGACGGTTGATGAGGAGCCAGTTAAAGTGGGCTGGACATGTGGAAAGAATGGAAGGGGACGGTTGATGAGGACCCAGTTAAAGTGGGCTGGACACGTGGAAAGAATGGAAGGGGACGGTTGATGAGGAGCCAGTTAAAGTGGGCTGGACACGTGGAAAGAATGGAAGGGGACGGTTGATGAAGAGAGCAGATGTGCTTAGAGCGGAGGGTAGAAAAAGACTGAGAATGAGATGTGAGGACTGCGTGAAGAGAGATTTGGCGGGAGTGGGAAGGGAGTGGAGAATGAGAACAAGCAATAGGGAAAGTGGAGATGGGTGGTGGAGACAGCAGTGAAACGGGATCAGTGACAAAGAGGAACGAAAGCAAAGATCGATGACCAGTAACGGTGCCAGCCTCACCCCGGATATACACAAAGAGGAGAGTAACAACAACGCACAAGACAGTCTGAGTGAGACAAGCGTACGTACGAGAGTCGCAGATCAACAGGTCTGAGACTGTAGATTCCACACATAGCCGCAGGGATGCGCACACTGCCTCCGAGGTCCGTGCCAAACCCTAGGATGCTCCCCCCACCAGCAATCAGGGCTGCCTCTCCCCCGGATGACCCTCCAGCGGTCCGGGTTGTGTCGTGTGGATTCACCGTGAGCCCAAAAATTGGATTCGTTGTATCAATGCTGAAAATGAAGGTGAACGCCTATAACAACACTAATCATCCGAAACAGCGAATGTCTACAAACAAATGTCATACAAACAAAAATAAAGTGATATATTTAGAATTTAACAGAAGACAACACAGTGAATACAGTCATAAAATATTTTGTCTCTCTCAAAACTTATATTATTTATTATACCATTTATCAGTGAGTTATTCCAACACAATGCTCTTTTATTTACAGAGACTCGCTTATAATGCGGGGTTGCAGTGGCATAGAGGCTAGAGGGCCAGATTGTAAAAAAAACTGTGTTCACCCTGGAAGAAGGCTGTTTGAGGTGGTACAATGGCTAGAACACCAGACTCTCAGCCGTTCACTCAACACAGCCTCAGTTCACTCACCTATGTGTGTGTGTGTGTGTGTGTGTGTGTGTGTGCGTGCGTGCGTGCGTGCGTGCGTGCGTGCGTGCGTGCGTGCGTGCGTGCGTGCGTGCGTGTGAGTATGTGTGTATGTATATACATACATACATACATACATTTGAACAAATAATTACAACATGGCTGAATACTTCTCAGAGAAGTTGAGTTGGAATGAACAGGTCTGCCAGGGGAAGTACAAAGTGTTTTGAGTGGTCCCACGGATTTCATACCGCACTATATAAGAACTTACCTGTAATGTTCTGGACTATATTATATTACTTGGGACAATGTACGACGTGGCGTGCTTCAATAAACATAACCACTTTTGTTGCAAGGTAACTACGACTTCAGTGTTTCCTCGTATTATTACAAGGTGGCAGCAGGAGCGAATCTACGTCTATGAGACAGGCTGTGGAACCGAAACCGGTACTTTGTCGCCAAAATGGCGCAAAACTAACTAGAAACATAGACATAGAGGTTACGCCAATGAAATGAAATCGCAAACAACATAATTTGATACATAGTAGCTTCGCTAAACCTGTTCTTAGCTTAGGCTAAATTAGTGGTGCAACTGACTGTGCGAAACCGAATATACTGTATATAGCCACATAAAGTCAGCTACTTGACAATATCTGGTTATATAACAAATTCTTTCACGCAAAGTGTATGAACGTAGTAATACAGGAAGCGATGACAGTGAACGAGCTTGATGACGCATTCAAGAATGTGCGACGTCATATACAGGGATTCCCCATCTACAAAGAGGGTCCGGCGAATGACCAAAAATAATCAAAGAACAGCTGATCGCGTCAACAAAAGCAGTGGTGTAGATACTGACTATCGATAACAAATGCTGATTGTAACAAATGTCAAATAATTACGGACAATCGTAATACGCCGCACATAAACTGCTTGATTGCAGACTTGCCGGTAACATTTAAATTGTTCAAACAGAAGTGTGAGGTCTACTTCACAGTCAGGGGCATAAAGCCAGAAAAATTATATTCTCTTGTATGTTGGCGATGAAGGGTTGAGAATTTTCAACTTATGGACATTACCTGATAGTAACAGAGAAAAACCAGATGTGTTATGGGCCAAGTTTGAAGAACACTTAGAGCCCAAGGTCAATTTCAGTGTACAAAGGTACTATCTACAAAGGCATAGCCAAACCGAAGGAGAATCAATCGACGGCTATATGACTCGATGCAAATTGTAAGCGCTCAAGTGTAAATTCAACCAAGCAGAGCTGGAAGAAAGGCTCGCTGAGCAGCTGATAGTGGGCACGAGGCTGCCTGAACTACAGAAAGAACTGCTCGCAAAAGATGAGAATTTTACACTAGGCCAAGCTTTGAATATCGGAAGAACACACGAAGCAATTAAGAGGAATGCAGACTGCGACTGATGTGCATTCCATCAGGAGAGTGAATAAAAGTAAGTGTCACTCCTGCGGTAGACCGCATACGATGAAGGAAAGATTCCCATCTCACGGCGAAAAACTACTGGCAAGCAATTTGTAAGAAACATGGTCGTGGCAACTGGAAACCAAAAACCAGGTCGAGAAGCAGGCATGATAAAAGATCACGGCAACGACACAACGATGGCTGGACATTCAGCCGCGAAGGCAAGAGAGATGTTCACTCGGTTGAACAAGCGAATACAGAGTCACATGATCAGATGACATCAAAATTCGAGCATTTCAACTTTGCAACATTGTCGAGATTGCTGAATGCAGCAAGTGCAAAAGATATTCGAGATGAAATGTTTACAAAACTGGGCATTAGATTGCCCAATAAGATCAAGGACGATACAGGTGCACAAGGAAACACAGAGTTTTCAGACGGATGTTCCTGGAAAAGTTAACAGCGGAGGGTTACCCCAGTCATGATTCCGTGGCGAACCGAAGTAACACGACACTTTCAGCATACAACGGCTCGAGAATTCAGCAATACGTGTCGATAACATTGCCATGTCGCTACAGTTGTATTGAATGGGGGTACGCAGAATTCTTCTTAACTGACACAAACAGCCCAGCAATTTTAGGATTTCCACATTCGCGTCAGTTAAAGCTTGTTAGGCTGCACTGCGTAATTGACAAACGAACTTGCAGTTCACACGACACAGACGACCATAGTCCTGTCAAGTATGTAGAAAACGTGAAGCAGCTGTATGCTGACAGATTTAACAGTTTGGGCAATTTCCCAGGGACATACCACATTGTGATAGACCCAAATGTGCTGCCAACGATCCATAGACCACGCAAGTATCCAATACAAATGAAGGATGAGATCAAATCGGAACTAGAAGATGGAGGAAGCAAGAGTGATAAGACGTGTGACAGAGCCAACTGATTGGGTATCAAGTCTGACGTTTTCACGCAAATGAGATGGCGGACTAAGGATGTGCCTAGACCCAAAGTATCTGAACCGAACAATAAAGAAATGCCATCAAAAGACACCGGCTGTAGAAGAGATTACGCGCCAATTTCAGGATCAAAATTTTTCTCGAAGTTAGACGCCAAAAATGGCTACTGGTCTGTGACACTGGACAATGAAAGCAGTCTGTTGACAACTTTCAACAGCCCTTTCAGAAGGTATTGCCTGAGAATGCCTTTTGGGTTAGTCATGGTGAAGATGTCTTCCAACAAAAGATGGACGCCAATCTCAAGAGTTGTCCAGGCACATTGGGCATAGAGGATGACGTTGCTGTGTTCGGACGCAGCGAGGTAGAACATGATGCCAACCTTCACAACTTGATGTGTGTGTCCCGTGAACACGGCTTAGTGTTCAATAACGAAAAGTGCGCGATAAAAGCTCCGCAGATCAGCTTCTTCGGCACCATCTACGATGAGAAGGGAGTGCAACCAGACCCGAAGAAAGTTGAGGACATTCAGATGATTCCTACTCCGGAAAGCACAACAGAACTGCAGGAATTCCTAGATATCGTCACATACATGGGCTCCTTCGTGCCAAACTTCTCGCAGAATACGACTCCTGAAAAAAATTGTCAGTAGTCCCAAATGCCTCGGAAAGCTATTGAGCTAGTCAAATCGTCGATATGCAAGGAAACAACGCGGGCATAGTTCGATCGAGATAAAGAGTCTGTCATACAAGTAGATGCGTCAGGGAAAAACCTAGGAGCTGTTCTCCTTCAAGACAAGAAGCCGATAGCATATGCTTCTAAGAGCCTCACGGATGCCGAGAAACAATATCCAAATATCGAGCGAGAGCTACTAGCAGTTGTATTTACAGCAGAAAGATTCCACATGTGTACAGAAAAGAATTCACCGCGGAAAGCAATCACAAGCCTTTGGAGATGATCCAGCTGAAGAATCTTACCGCGGTGCCACCAAGATTACAGAGAATGCTGTTACGAATACAACACTACGATATGACGATCAAGTACTGAGCAGGCAAATAACTACTTCTCGCAGATGGCCTATTGAGACTTCCAAATCCGATAAGTAAACAAGAAATCGATCTCGACGTCATTGTCGTCTTCTGCATAGGGAAACCAGCGATGACGCAGTATTGTGTAACCTGCGCGAAGTCATCGTAGAAGGATGGCCAGACAAGCGCGACTACATCCCGAAACCATTGCGACGATACTGGTGCTACCGTGATGAACTGTCTGTGGAAGATGGACTTATTATGAAGGGCGAGCGAGTTGTCATGCCCCAAAGCATGCAACCAGAAGTGTTAGAACGGCTGCATGCCGATCACAAAGGCATCGAAAGGTGCAAAAGTGCGAGCAAAGTCTTGTATCTATTGGGACGGCATCAACACAAACCTGGAAGAAATGGTGAAACGTTGCCCAACGTGCCAAGAACTCTGAAAATCCAATGCAAAGGAAACTCTGGTGTCACCAACGGGGGCATGTCAAATACTAGGCACATATCTCTTTCACTTCAACGACAATGATTATAGCGGACTATTAGTCGAAGTACCCTATTGTGCGCAAAATGCTAAAGCCGTGTACCGGCCATGCAGTTGTAGTGGCAACCAAGGGGCTACTTTCGGAACAAGGTGTCCCAGAGAAGATCATCAGTGACATTGGTCGACACTTCACCTGCATAATTTACCGCAGCTTCGCCGAAACATGGGGATTTGACCATATAACAAGCTCTCCACACTATCCGCAATCAAATGGATTTATAGTGAGATGTATACAGACGGTGAAGAACAATCTGAGTAAGGCCAGAGAAAGGCAGATGGATCCCGACATGGCTATGCTATGTCTGCGAACGACTCCCATCAACCACTCGTTGCTGTCACTGAGTAAGTTGTTGTATGCAAGGAAGTTGAAGACAAACGTACCCGTAAAGATCCGCAATCCATTGAATAGTCGTGACGAAATACAGAGTAGGCTACAGGAACGCCAGGACATTCAGAAGTCATACCACAACAGACATGCCCATGACTTACCACCATTCATGATTGAACAACCAATCAGGATACAAGATCATACTTCAGGACGATGGAATCAAGCGATTGTGAATGCAAGATCTTATGAACCGCGTTCATACATGGTTGAAGCACAAAATGGCCGTGTCCTGAGGCACAATCGCAGACAGATCCAAGATACGTCACCTGCAAGACGAAGAGTTCAATTTGCTGATGATCCCGCAGGTGAAATGCAAACCTTGCGAACACAGACAGCAGAAGAGGCATCGTCACCAAAACGTCACGGAGAATGTCAACACACTACATCAATTGATGTTGACACGAGTGTGGGACAAGGTGTAGCAGACGACGCTAATTATATACCTCACCATGCCTACCATACGCGGTCTGACAGAGCAGTGTCCAAGCCCAAGAGACTTGATATATAATGTCCAAGCAAAGAGACTTGACATGTAACTGTTAAGTTGTAGATTATGAAACTTCTAAATAAATGTGTAATTCGTAGGTTTTGTTAATTGCTTATCGAATAGTTTGTTTACCTCCACATGTAATGGAAAGACGATACTTAAGAAAGAGGGGATGTAATGTTCTGGACTATATTATATTACTTGGGACAATGATACTACGGACTTGAGGAGTAAACAGGCCGGGAGTGTTGTGTAAAACTCGGGTGTACGACGTGGCGTGCTTCAATAAACATAACCTCGGTCGTTGAAAGGTAACTACGACTTCGGTGTGTCGTTGTATTATTACAGTACCTTTTTTACTTTTGGAAAACATAAGACATCGACCATTCGATATACCCTTGAATGAAGGTGGTAATCTACACTGACCTCATCATAGTCTGCGAAACGTTAGTTTTCACAAAGGGAATGGCTCCTTGTTTCTTCAGCACCTGAAAGTATTATGAAGTGAGTTCCTAGCTACAATATAAGTGAAGGTCTACAACGATGTTTATTAACTGGTGATGTGATGAAACACTAAAACAGTTACAATTATGGTTTCTTTGATCCAGTATAAAACAAACATTTTCTATTTGGAAAAATGGTAAATACTGAAAGACAAAGTCTTTACCCACTAATTTAGAATTAATGGTCAAACTCACAAGAATAGTTTGTGTCATCCCATAGGATTGCCCAGCATGAAATGCAGATCTGTATAGTCAACGCAGTTGTTTTTGTTAGTCATGAAAAATTTCTACCTTTTGATATCACGCATTAGAGATGTGTCATTAGTTGGATATATATTAGCCACTTGGAGTATAAACCTCTTGCAAAGTAAACTTTTTTAAGAAAAATATTTTGCAATGGAATACAAGTAAGGTGGCTAGTGCGAAACAAAAGTGACTGTTTATGTAAATAAACACCATATTTCACTTCATCGGACGTGTGCAACTATTCGTGAGATTGATGTTTATTCATTTAATATTTACCGTACAGTCAGTGATGATTTTTAAACACGTTGGAAAGCAAATTTCATCGATGGCATATCTTTGCAAAACATGCTTTTGTAGTTCGATAATCGTAAGTATTTCACCCAAAACGACTTTTCTAACAATTGGTGTCTGCTCAATTTATGAAATAACTGTTGGTGAATTAGAATATTGATCATTGCGGAAAAGTTTCTTCAGATTTACGTGAAAGTGACGTAACTATAGCAACACCTCTCTTGACCAGATACCTGTACGATGTTGCAGTCCTCTTCAAATGGTCTGTCGATCCAGCGAGCGAGGCCCACGGTGCAATCATAACCCTGAAGTAACACTGAAGATGCATATCTGTTCCCAATTTCTTGGCAAGTTACAAAAATGCATAAGAACAATTTTGTCAAAATATTTTATTCCTAGTGGTACTATCTGATGTTCTTAAAACTTCACATTTAAGGAGTGGAATAGTCTTTCAAGATCAAGCAGCAGAACTTTAAAATATTTATACATCTAGCTTGCCAGATAACATAAACAACTAACTGCTCTTCATTATGTAAACATACTGACCATTTTTAAAATGCATGGCAAATAAAATTAACAAACAGGATGATTCTTTTGAAGAGAAAACCTTTCCTCTTTTGGGAAATAGTCGAATATCATAAAACACCTGAGAACTAAAACTACTTTAAAATATATATTGGTGTAATTAGATGTCAATTAAAAATTGGTGGGATCGAGGTTGGTCTCAAAAATAGGTGGGAGATGGGACATTGAGAGCCCTGCCACACCCCCCCCCCGAATTACTATAATCACATTCAACAATAAACCAAACTGTCAAGAAACTTGCATTGTTTTAGTACGTGAAAATCTACCATGAAGAGACAAACCTTGAGACCGTAGCAGTCTTTGAGACTGACAGGGACACCACACAGTGGTCCTGGACGTTGCCCAGCATCGCAGGCAAGTGCCAGGGCCTACAAACACAAGACGTTCTCTTAGAGTGGTCTCTGTTTAAAAGAATCAGCCATTTAGAAGAATCCAAATGGCTGGGACGAAATCATTTCCTATTCCCGCTGTGATTATGTTGTGCGGATTGAGTCTACTATAAACAAGGCAAAATTATAAATATGTCCTTCTTATAATATGGCCACCAAGCTCGCACACTGTATTCTAAATGATGCATAAACTATTGTTTCATATAGAGATGTAATTAGGTGGCATAAACTATTACAGAGGTGTAATAGAATTTCTAATATAGAGGTGTAAGTAGCTGTTCTTCCAAGTTATATGTTCCTATTCTAGCCAAGCATTGTATTATCCTTTGAATCTACAACCTCACATTGCTGTGAAACTTTAATCTCAGCACTAACTGTTACCCCAAGTCTTTTCTCTGATTACTCTACCAAGTATACCAGATCCCGTTTAATACTATCCATCCATCCCCACGTCCTATGTGTAGGTATTTAATTACATATCCCAAAATTAAATCATATCTACCATTTTTCATCCCATTTCACATTTTGTCTAGATCATCTTGTAAGTTGTTATCGAAGCACACACAAATACAAACGTTCTACTGTTCACCTTCATCTGTTCAAATGGACTAGACGTGACAAATGCTTTATAGGATTTCCCATAAAAGAGGAAGTTCTTCTACACAAGCAAGAAATCATGGTTTCATCAAGTCCCTCTTCTGAAGAATTCATATAATACAGCTTGAGGGTCATGCAGCAACCTTACCTCTATTTGAGGGTCAGCAACCTTACCTCTGTTTGAGGGTCAGCAACCTTACCTCTGTTTGAGGGTCAGCAACCTTACCTCTGCCTCAAGAATTGGTTCAACGAGACAGTTGGTCTTCTTGTGCACTTCTAAGGCCTACAACCAGAATATAAATGAACATTGCTGAACCATGTTCTTATTTTTTGTTTCTTCAACAATGATATTGACAAACCCATATACTGGGCTAGAAGTACATGTATCGTATTCTATCAAAGGAAAACAGGCATGGCCAAAATTTCAGTATTATTTCACCCCGAACATTTTATGAAATCAATTAACACAAATGGGAAATTGACAAATTGCCATCAGGTAGGAATACTCAAATTTAAAACTGGAAAAAGAATTGTTTTCCTTTGGAACAAAGCCAAAATTCAACCTTGATTGCCCCAATAACTAGTATATGGGCACAGGACAGTGAGGATACCGGTTGCATAAAAATGGAAAATAAGTTTTTTATTTCCGATGATTTCAGCAGTAGTCTGTATTTCATTGTTGTTTTAAACTGCAATGTCCAAATTCCTACCATATGTTGTCAGGGATACTGGCAATAGCCTATTAGTTCAGTAGGCTTCTAGTTGCCATACGATCGGAATAATTTAACCTTACACTTTAACTTTTTATATATTTTCTGAATTTTAGCACCCAAAATGAGAATGTGGGCAAGTCCTATGACCACCTTTTTTAACTGGGCATAGTCCACTATTAGGTAAACAACATATTAAAATTTCAGGATAGTGTTCTGCCACTTTTATTTTGGATATTTTTGGCCAATTTGGGAGAAATTTAGCACAAAGATGCCATTAGACGGAACAGTAACTTTCAGCAGACAGAACACCTAGTGAAGAACTATATACAGTTAAAACATAGGACTTTTTCCACATTCTCATTTTGGGCGCTGAAATTCATAAAACATAAAAAAGTTTAAGTTTACGGCTGAATTATTCTGAAAGTATAGCAACTATAAGCCTACTGAACTAATATTTTATTATCGGTATCCCTGACAAAAGTGTGGTAATTTGGACATTATACTGTAGCATGACTATGAAATATACACTGCTGAAATCCTTCTTGGAATTTTTTCTAAATATTCTTTTCCATTTATGTGCACCCAATATACCTATTGTCCTTTGTCCTATCATTTTTGCGTAGATAATCTGCACCAATATGTCTATATATTCAGCACATTTCAGACATGTAGCTTGTAAACTTCTTAAGTTAGAAGCACCTGAAAACAGAAAAAAATAACAGGTGAGTTTTTGGGCGTTTACCCCCTGTTCACATCACAGTGCGTTACAGATACAATTTGCATGTAGATGCTTAGTTCTTTTGCAGACGGGTTCAGGTATAGTTACGTATTCATTGGTTAAAATCTAAGCAAATTCATCAACTTTTGAACTTTCCTGAAAATTGGTTGATTTGACACAGAATGACGACCCAAATAGCCAATACGCAAATGGAAACTAACATTGATCTTATGGTTATAAACAACCAGCAAGCTTCAACATAAAATCACTGAAGTATATAGTAATATGACAACCAAACATATTGCTAAGTTGGGACTGGCTGGCATAAGGCGCCATTAAAAAATTACATAATGCAGATATCATATTATGCTTTAATGTTATGGGGAGTTTTTACAATGCTATCTATAACACCAGCTAAGTATATATTTTATTTCACAAGTTCAAAGCACTATTTTTATCGGCACAGAAGTGTACGAAATATCTCAGTATTGGAGTATTGGAGCATTTAATAACAGAAAGCACGACTGAAAGCACGACTGAAAGCACGACTGAAAGTACGACTGAATGATAGTTAGCTGATTGTCTTAACACCACCTCTCTGCTTTACACAGACACTGTGGGCCAGTCCATTTATCGTGATGGGGGTAGTTGCTGAGTGTTATGTTTCACCAGAAAAAAGGTGTTACATATTTTTAGAATGGTCCCTAAGAGTCAGCACCCACCTGCCATTGGTAGGCGTGCAAGGTATCAACAGCTTTCAGTTCGCCGCTCTGAAGCTTTTCCACCAGCTCGGATAGACTCAGCCGCAAGATCTCGTGGCGTTTGGCTTCACTGAGCTGTATTAGATATAATAATAATAATAATAATAATATTTTCTATAGCGCT
Organism: Lamellibrachia satsuma; assembly: GCA_033239005.1. Classification (NCBI taxonomy): domain Eukaryota; kingdom Metazoa; phylum Annelida; class Polychaeta; order Sabellida; family Siboglinidae; genus Lamellibrachia; species Lamellibrachia satsuma. Next base: position 9,794,076 of record BSQZ01000002.1, on the reverse strand, counting down.
AATTCCCGCATGGCGGATCGATGCGCTGTACAAGAAATATAATAAATGTATATTAATAAATATAAATATGATATAATAATATACAGTGCACCAAACAAAAGTTAGATTGGTACGCTGGGGAGTTATGGAGGATAAGCAAGTTTAAACAGGTGTGTTTTAGTTTATGGCTAAATGTTGTTATATTTCCTACAGGGGCTGAGTTCCAGAGTCGGTGCAGCAACTGAAAAAGCTCCGACATTTGTCTTAACACTGGGAAAAATAGATTTGATAGAATTAGGTGATCGAATCTGTCTGGGCTGTCTTGCAGGAGTGAGCAGTGAATGTAAATATGCTGGTTGCTTGAATGAAAGTGCTTGATAGATAATTGTACAGATCTTAAAACTAATGCAATACAAGACAATGTTTTCACCCAAACCTAGGAAACTTAGTTATGTTTTTAGAAACGCTGTATACATAATTGATAATAATTTGATAAAATGTATCAGTAGTTGGTTGCATAAATATAGTTAATGGACCCACGTGGTATAGATGGACAACATCCCATTTAGTTGTGTTGGGAATCGGTTAGACTTTCATAATCGATCATCGGTTTCGCCAAACCGATCGATGATCGATTATTATACTTGGTTTGTGGGTAGCTTCGATTATCCAGGCTATGTGCTGTGGCGCCACCATTTGTCACACACATCATCGCCTGGATGCAATGTTTACTTTTCATTGTGACGGAATTTATGTATGTACCCAGATTCTGGGTGCATAGATAATTAACAAATTACGATGTCATCAAGGCATCTGACCAATTCATAAAATTAAAGTGAACTTTTATAAGCTTATACAATGTAATTTGAATTAATTTTAAACCTTGATTACATTGACACAATTGTCAGATTGAAAAGGTAAATCAGGCAAACACATTTTAGCCTAGAATCTCGATAATGACGCTGATTGGTTGCTGACACTTCACTGGAACGCCTACACAAAATGTAAATATCACAGTGGGTAACAACGAGACCACGTCTCTGAGGCCAGACTCACTTCTCGGCAAATTCACAAAGGTGAGCGAGTGTCGGATAACCGAGACTAGTTTGTGGGCAGCCATTGTTGAATAAAACAAAACAAATTTCATTTGCCACAAGATAATGACTGACTGGCTGCATGTCCCTACTATGTGTCCAATAGACTTATAAAGTTGATTCGAATTCTATCGTATAAACAGTTCATCTTTATTTTATGAGTTAGCATGACATCGTAATTAGCTAATTAAGTTTGCACCCATTAGCCTGGATAATCGAAGCTACTCTAGATTATCCAGGCTTCATGATGTGGTGCCACTTTTTGTCACTCACAAGATTTCTGGCGAGTCGAGATAACTCGGGAACTTCTTAACAACGAAACATTAAGCCTCATTTATGCAACAAAAGTATGCAATTAATTTATAATTGATGCAATCATTTAGTGTGAGTTAGTGTATTAAGTAAAAAAGGAAATATATTTCTTATCCCCGCCCACTTCATTTTTGGCTGCCGCCTCCATTTCTATTATTTACTATTGAAAAAAGAAATTATTATTTTATGATTATATTATGATAGTTTTTCGTTTCTGTAAAGAAACAGGTGCGAATCCTGTTAGACTCTTTCAATCATGAGTTAAATTCAGCCAAAGTGATCGTCCAAGACATAAAAAAATTAAAAAGGAAACAAAAATGATTTAACTAGAAAATAATAAAGGGCTTCTTCCTTAAAAATAAAAAAAGTCCGGACAAGAAATACCCATCGACAGTGGCATCGAAGTTAAAGAAACTAAAGACATTCAAATCACCAAGACCAGATGGTCTGTATCCTCGTGTCCTACACGAATTGGCGAACAGTATCAGTACTCCACTATCCATCATATTTAACACATCACTGACAACAAGCATGTTACCCACAGACTGGAAAACAGCAAACATAGCAGGAAAATATTAGAGCACATAATCAGAGACAATGTCACTGAACACATGAAAGATAATGACCTGTTGAGTGACAAACAATTTGTTTTTATTAAGGGTCGCTGCAAAGTCCTCCAACTACTAATAGTACTTGACTCCTGGACCGAGACATTAGAAAATGATGGATGTATAGATGTAGTTTACTGTGACTTTATAAAAGCATTTGACAAGGTTCCACATCGTCGACTTATAGGGAAACTCCAGAGCTATAGAATCAAGGGGAAAATTCTAGACTGGGTTGCAGCTATGCTGTCCCACAGAAGTCAACGCGTTAGAGTTAACAACTCATTCTCATCTTGGCAGGATGTCACCAGTGGTATACCACAAGGATCAGTTATTGGCCCTCTGCTATTTGTGATCTTTATAAATGATTTATCAGAGGTTATTAAGAGCTCTGAGCTATTCCTATTCGCAGAAGACAAAAGCTCTTCCATGCAATCTACACTGAAGAGGACTGCACAAGTTTGCAACAAGATCTAATCCTTGCCGAACAATGGACAAACACATCACTCTTAACATTTCACCCAAAGAAATGCAGCCATATGAGAATCGGACTATCAAGCATAAGAAACAACGGATACACACTGGGACCTGAACACATAACAATTACAAGCATAGACAAGGTGAAAGATATCGGAGTCACTTTCGATTCATCGCTTAACTTTGAGGCACACATGTCAAATAAATAAAGCCAATTCGCTTATGGGGATAATTCGTCGAACTTTCGATCACATGGATGAGCAGTGTTTTTCTACAATTTTTAAGTCTCTTATCCGCCCACATATCGAATATGGTCTCCACACCTAAAGAAGCATATCACATCTCTTGAAAATGTTCAACGTAGAGCAACCAAATTAATTCCTGGTTTTAAAGACATTGAGTATAAAGAACGTCTACGGCAACTGAAATTACCAACTTTAGCATTCCGTCGCCTCAGAGGAGACATGATTGAACTACATAAAATCCTAACAGAGAAATATGATGCAGCTGTCTAATCCAATTTTGTGACACTGAGGGTCAATGAATTAGATACGAGAGGGCACCACCTAAAATATTTAAAGAAAGATGTCGATTAAACATAAACAAAACTCATTTACACACCGATGCACAGATATATGGAACAGCCTCCCACAGTCTGTGGTAGGGGCTCCATCGGTAGAGTCCTTTGAGAGGAAAATAGACAAGTTGTGGCAAAATCATCCAATCAAACTAGGTTACACTGCCCCACTCCTATCCTGGAAACCGTCAGACGCATGCGCTCAATCTGAAATGACGATAAACGCGAGAGCTGGCATAAGAGGCAGTACAGCCTAATAGCCAGAAGAAGACCTGTAAGAACCTGTAAGTCTCTTTTTTACTTTGCCTGATCAACTTGTACCCTGAAGCATAGGCACTCACAAAGGGGAGGTCAAGTCACCAATTAGTTTACCCTGCTACCATGTATAGTGGCACAAGTTACATACAAAAAATAAACCAAAAGAGGGACATGACAAACTTAATTAGCCATCCATAGCATTCGTTTACCTAGTCACGTACCTGTTAGTTTAATCACCTGTTAGTTTACCATGCTACCATGACATGACCGTCCTCGTGGGGATTCGGAGGTTCAAAAGAACCTCCCTTTTTGAGAGAATTTTTGAACTGTAAATATTTTTCAGAAATCATACCACAAATCACTGATTGTGTACGCCCAAACCCCCTGCATGTAGTGGCGCAATAAGTTACATACGAAAACAAATTAAACCAGCAGAGGGGTCCACTGCCCCACCCCCTCCACCACCACCCCTAAATACGCTACTGCTCAAACGCCCTGATCCACCTTACCTCGCTGGCTTGGACCCGATGTTCCAGTTCTTCCAGGGCGAGTCTGCAGCGTTCTTTCTCTTCGCGTCGTTTTGTTGCCAGCCGACGAGACTCGAGCCAGTTCCCGCCCCAGCGCCAAAACAGCCAAGTGGCGCTCACGACTCCGATACTTGTTAACACGGGAATGGGTCCCGCCATGTGCAAATCCGAGCTCCATGTCAACGCCGACATCTTTACGCCCTCACGCTGCGATCTCTCTGACGTAAATATCTTGGAATATAGAGAATTCCGCAATAAACTTTGCCGCCTCTGTGTCAACAAGATCATTTGTTAAAGACGAAGTCGCGAGTGGTGTCACTGAAGGGGCCAGATCACAGTACACAATAATTGCTTTGGTGGCCATATTAACGTTGTGTCTGATTATAAGAAAACATGATCACTAAAAATTCTTTAAATTTTTCACATCAACTGCCATCATGTCATTGACATGCTGACCAAGTTTTGTCAAAATCACGTACTTGCAGCTCTTTTAAAACGCCCTGACGTGCGATGCTCGTCAATAACAACAAATACCAATGTATTCGTGCGCCCACTTAACCCATAGCAGAAAAATTCCCATAAATCCCTCCGCCTGTTAAACTCTAAAAAATTTTCACAGCCATGCAATAACGTCTACTAAGAAACCTGTGAATATGCCTGCCCAATTGCACTTATGTCATATCATATGAATTGTTTAATTTCACGTCACAATTTAATACGCCCTACATGGGTGTCAAACAATAAACAGGAAGGACAACTGCGGTCTGATCCATGTAACTGTGTCACTGTGACATGTTTCTATTTTTTTATTGTTGTGTCCTTGCATAACATGAAGAGTCACAAGTAAACATCAACACTTTATTGCAGGCCTATTTTGGTACTTTGTACCCAGGGCAAGCAAACAGCGGTGTTTTAAATTAATGCTGCGTTATTTACAGTAAGGTGACAGGATGGAATGAGACACGACGTAAGGAGACGAGGTGGAAGGCGATGGGAGGGAAGGAGACGGGAGAGAAGGCGACGGAAGGGAAGGCGATGGGAGCGAAGGAGACGGGAGGGAAGGCGACGGAAGGGAAGGCGATGGGAGCGAAGGAGACGGGAGAGAAGGCGACGGAAGGGAAGGCGATGGGAGGGAAGGAGACGGGAGAGAAGGCGACGGAAGGGAAGGCGATGGGAGCGAAGGAGACGGGAGGGAAGGCGACGGGAGCGAAGGAAACGGGAGTGGGGGCGATGGGAGCAAAGGCGACAGGAGCGCAAGATAACCAGGAGATAGGATGGAAAGGTGACATGTTGATGGGCGAGAAGGAGATGGGCAACATGCTGCCAGTTGACACGACAGCAGAACATAATATGACGGAAGGGATCCGACGCAATAACTACTCTGAGGTAGTGATAGAAGGGATGAGGGAAAAGTGAGGGTGTTTGTGGAGTATTCGATAGTTAGGATAGAATAAGAAAACTGCTAGAGCGCTGAGCAAAGGGGACGACTTGGTAGTTTGCTTTCTAGGGACAAAAATCGAGGCTATCACAAAAAGGATGGAGAAGATCATGGGTCCTGGCAAGGAAAGGAGGATGTATTCTAGTACGTAGGCACTAAAAACGCAAAGAGGGAGGGAACGGTAACGTTAATGAGCCCTCCGTAAGTTGGGTCGGTGTTGATCTGCTGTTGGCGTGGTCGGCTGACAGCGACTGTGTATGTCTGTGTGATATATCGCTAATAAACGAACTTCATTACCGCGTTCTAATGTACAGGTATTTGACTGACATAGCAAAGAATGTGACGTGGTGTCAGGAAGTATTATCGAACTGATAAATGTCACGCTTGACGTGAATTTGTAGCCGCATTGACATTGTTACGCTAACGATAAAATTGCAAATGGCGACGTCGAACATTCCTCCGCCCAAGCCCCTGAATATTAACGATAAGTCAACGTCTAGTTTGTGGAAAACTTGGAGTAGGTTCGAGGTAGCCACTAAAATTGATGAAGCTGAGAAAAAGCGAGTGTGTACACTTTTGTCGTCATTGGCGAGGACGCAGTGAAAGTGTTAGAAACAAGTTAGCTGACGTGCTTAAGAAGTTCGATGAACATTGTAATCCTAGACAGAAGACGATATATGAAAGGTACAGGTTCCAGTGCAGGAACTAAGAGGCTGGTGAAACTGGTTCACACTACCTGACGCAGTTACGACACGCCGCAGGAAACTGCGATTTCGCAAATATTACAACCAGTCAGATAATCAGGGACCGTTGCGTGCATGGCGTGAGAGACTCGAAGGTCAAAGAGAGGCTACTTCGAGAGAAACATCTAACTGTGGAAAGAGTCTACGAGATGGTACAAGCAGCAGAGGCAACCGCAGAACAGACGCATGTCATGTCAGGCGAGCAGGCAGTCTGTGATGTGAAAGCAAACAGCGGACGAGGTAAAGGACACAAGGGACGCGGCGGACCCAGTCAATTACGTGACTATGCGAAGAAACAAAAGAAACCAACCACTGAGTGCAAATTTTGCTCATACGAGCATGCACCAAAACAGTGTCCGGCATACGGCAGGGAATGTCGTAAGTGTGGTAAGATGTACCACTTCCAGAGTAAGTGCAAGCAGCATAAGCACGTGAAACAAGTACAGGCTGCTGTTTGTGACAGTGAATACAACGTTGGAACATTGTCTGTATTTAGTGTGGGGAATAGACGCCGTGCTATGATAACACTGAATTTGGGTGACAGCGGCGTGCCAGCGCTATTCCAGATTGACAGTGGATCTGAGTGTTGCCTGCTGCCACGTCACGAGTACGTGAGAGTGGTTGGAGACAGATCGCTAGCCATGCTGCGGCCAGTGAAAACTGTCATTGTGACGTACAACGGAACACGCGAGAAATCGCTGGGTCGGTATAAGCTGTCTGTTGTCAGGAAAGGAGTGAAACACAGACTAGTTTTCAACGTCTCTCAAGGCAAGTACACACCAATACTTAGCGTGGGCGCTTCATAGGGCATGGGAGTGCTGAAAATCAAGGATTCGGATCCCCCTGAACTATGTGTACAACACACATGAGGCTGTCCAAGCGAAGAAAGTAACTGTTTGGGCTGTGAAAGCCGAATACCCAGGGCCTGGGAAAGCTGAAAGACAGCTATTCCATCGAGATCGACGAATCTGTAAGACCAGTGAGACGTGTACCCGTACCAGTGCGTGAAAAGGTACGCAAGAAACTTGACGAGCTAGCATGTGATGAAGTATTGTCAGTCACAGTCACAGAGGCAACGGACTGGGTATCAAGTATGGTGATTGTCCAGAAACCAAACGGACAGATCAGGATATGCATAGATCCCAAAGGTCTGAATAGAGCAATCAGACGGGAGTACTACCCGATGCCAACCATCGAAGAGGTCAGTACTCGGCTGAAGAATGCAATAATGTTCACTGTGTTAGACGCCAAGAAGGTTTTTGGCAAATCTCGCTGGATGAGAAGTCCAGTATGTTGACGTGTTTCAACCCGCCATTTGGTCGGTATCGGTGGCTGCGGATGCCTTTCGGGAGTAACTCATAAACCGAGATTTGGCGTTACGATGAATCAACTTGTAGATGGCCTGGCAGGCACAGAGGTGATCCACGGTGACTTTCTGATAGTTGGTTGTGGTACAAATGACGAAGTGGCAGAGATAGACCTTAACAAGAACCTGCGAGAGTTCTTGGATCGCGCTCGAGAGCGCAGTCTTCGACTGAATGCAGAGAAGATGAAGCTAAAGATGACGGAAGTCCCGTACATTGGTCATGTACTCACACGCGAAGGACTCCGTGTGGCCCCGAAGAAAGTAGAGGCAATCGAGAAAATACCTGAGCGAGAGGACGCCAAAGCTGTACAGAGACTGCTTGGCTCAGTGAACTATCTGGCAAAGTTCGTCCCACACCTGTTAGATAATCTCGAGCGCCGCAGACTGTTCATGGACAAGGATACTGAGTGGTGATGGTTGCATATACACCAGGAGGCTTTTGATCGCATGAAGAAAGCTCTCACGAGAACACCAGTACTGCAGTACTATGGCGTCAAGAAACCCGTGTGCATCCAGTGCGACGCGTCAGACGGAGGTCTTGGCGCGTCAGACGGAGGCCTTGGCGCAGTGTCGTTGCAGAACGGACTCCCTGTAGTGTATGCATCCCGTGCACTTATTGTCACTGAGAGAAACTATGCGCAAATCGAGAAGGAGTTACTCGCTATCGTATTTGCCTGCGAGAAGTTTGATCAACAGACTCAGACTCAGACTCAGACTCATTTATTTTGACCAAGTAAATGTAACACAATCGACATATAAACAAAGTAAATAAAATAAATGGTCACGGAGACTCCCATTAAGACATTGAGTATGTCGCTATCATGGGAGCCACCACTGGTTTAGTCAAGCAATTGAGCAATTGAAAATATATTAAAAATTAAGAATACAAGTGATAGCAATAATAAAAGTACTAAGTTTATAATTATATCATAATCATATATATATATATATATATATATATATATATATATATATATATATATATATATATATATATATATATATATATATATATGTATAAACTATATGTATACAAGCATATCCATGTACATATATGCATATGTATGGCTGCCTACAAGATATACCTACATATTAATTACACAAATAAATAACTATACACGTATGCCCTGATTTCGGCAAATGTAAAAATTTGTTTTGGTACAGTTGTATTCATAATTACCAAGAAGATATTGTTTTATGTAACTGGAGAAACCATATAGACTATGAGTATGGACCTTGTCAGTAATATCATTTGGACTATTGTTAACAGTTCTAATCATACTGTATCTAATACATTTGTTTGCGAAAACATGATTATTTCTTGACATAAATAAGCGATTTTTGTCTCGTGTGTCATATTGATGTATTTCTAAAGTGTTAGTATAAGGTATATTATAAAAATATTCAGGTAGTTGTTTATTTATTAATTTATGATAAAACTTAAGTTCTTGTAGCTTGTAGATGTCACTGACCTTTAATAATTTGAGTTCTTTATAAATAGGAGCAGTGTGTGCATTATATTTACTTAACGTGATTATTCTAATTGCTTTTTTCTGAAGTATAAATATGCGTTGCGTTTGATACCCCCATGCCAATATACCATAGTTTATATGAGGTAATATGATAGAATTGTACATTGTCCTTAGAATATGCTGTGGTAAAAAATGTGTCAGTTTTTTTAGAATTCCAGTGGTTCTAGATATTTTGTATGCTACTTTGTTTATGTGACTGTCCCAGTTCAAGTGATTATTTAATGTGATGCCCAAAAAGTTGAAGTTATTTACATATTCAATTACAGTTCCATTTACTAATAGCACAGGCTTTTCTACTTTCTTTTGTGGCATATGAAAAATCATAGCTTTAGTTGTGTCAACATTTAGAGCAAGTTTGTTTACGTTAAGCCAGTCACATATCTTGTTTAGTTCTTCGTTTATATTGTTATTTAAGTCACCGGGTCGATTAAAGACATCTAATGTACTGGTTACGGTTGTATCGTCAGCATAAGTTATGAAGTTGAAAAGGTCACTAGCAATTGGTAGGTCATTAATGTATATAATGAACAACAAAGGTCCTAATATCGACCCTTGCGGGACACCAGTAGTAATATATGCTTCTTTAGATTTTACGGGTCCAAATTGTACGTACTGTTTACGATTTGATAAATAGTTCTTAAAGAGGTTAAATGCTGTGCCTTTTATGCCATAGTGCTTTAATTTATTCATGAGTATATTATGGTCTATTGTATCAAAGGCTTTTGATAAATCAATATATATATTTATTGGAGTTAGATGTTTGTCCATTTCCTGAATAATTCTGTCTGTTATTTCAAGGGTGGCAAGTTCGATTGAATGTTTCTCTCTGAAGCCATATTGACTACTGTAGTATAGCTCTCTATTGTGGAAATATTCGTGTAGTTGGTCAAATATGACTCTCTCAAATACTTTAGAAATTGCTGGTAAGATCGAAATTGGACGGTAATTATCAAAAATGGTATTATCACCTTTTTTGAATAGTGGTATTACTTTAGCAACTTTTAGTTTGTCAGGAAATATACTTGTTGACAAAGATTGATTGAGTATTGTGGTGACAGGTTTACAAATTTCATGTTTTATTGTTTTTAATAATATAGTAGATATGCCGTCTTTGCCACTACTAGATTTAGGATGCATACGGTTAATTATATTAATTGTAGTATCTTCACTTATAGGTTTAAACGTGAATTTATGTATGGTCTGGTTTTTCAAATAATCTCTATGACATTTGCCGTTACTACTTATTTGTGATGCAAGTTTGGGACCAATATTTGTAAAAAATAAATTAAATTGATTGGCAATATCCGTTTTATCGGTAACAGTTGTTCCATCAATTTTAAAAGAGTTAGGAAATTGTTCAGTCTTTGTTGTTTCATTAATTATTTCTTTAATAATTGACCACGTTTTTTTAATGTTGTTCTTATGTTTCTCAAATCTCGATTCAAAATATATTTTTTTGGCCAGACGAATATTTTTTTTAAGAATTTTATTATAAGCGTGCAGATTAGTTTTAAGGACCTGATATCTTGCTGTGTCTATAGTAGTTTGCTTCATTTTTAGATATAGCTTATCTCTAAACGTTATTGATCTAATAATACCTTGAGTAATCCAAGACGATTTTTTTATATTTATGTTTGTTATATTTAATTGTCTTAGTGGGTAAGCATTTAATCATAGTATTTAAAATAATTTCTTCAAGAATGTTATAATTTTCGTTGGGATTACCATCAATATTCTTATTTAGTTTATCATAAATGTTTGAGTGTATTAATTCTAATCTAAATTTATTTAGCGAATCCGGACTTTTCTGTGTTATTGTTATGAATTTGGGTACCGTGTCTCGAGTTAATATGCAGTCCATGCAAATGAAACAGGGAAGATGATCAGAAATTTGGTTGATTAAAATGCCAGAAGTGGAGTTCAATGACCCCTCTGACAGTTTACATAAAAACTTGTCAATAAGTGTACCACGATGTTCTGAAAATCTGGTAGGCAATGTGATTCTAGGAAAGAAGCCTTGTGCACTGATCATGTCAAAGTATTCACTAAATACAGGTTTTTCTTTGATTTTCAGTAAGTCAATATTAAAATCACCTGCTATGATAACTTCACTCTTTAGTTTTTGTAAATGAGTGAGTATCGGGGTTAATTCGTCAATAAAGGTCTTGTAATTCTCAATAACATCTCTTGGTGGTCTATATATATTTCCCAGTATAATTTTTTTTGGATAGTTTTTCCAGTTATCTCAATAAACTGTCCTTCCCATACATTTGATACATTGTTAATAGATAATATTTTATAGTCATATTTATTACTAAGATATATCAATAGGCCACCATGAGCACTACAAATTTTACCTTGAGAGATTAATGTAAAACCATCTATTTGCAGCAAAGAAATGTTGGAGTCATTGGATAACCATGTTTCTTGTAAACAAATGGCTCCAATTTCACAGCTGTTGTTTCGTAAATTTTCTAATTTCATATTAATTTGATCCATTTTTGCATTAAGGCTTTGACAATTTAGACTCAACACTACAAAAGTATTCTGCTTGTTTTTTATTTTGTCTATTAATTCTTCATCAGTAAAATATGGAGAATGTTTAATAATTTCAACTTCTCCATCTGGTAAATTTTCAGTGAATTCGTTTATTTGTAAGATGTGATTTAAAGAGTTAACTGTTAACCCTCCAACATTTCTTAAAAAGGAATCATCATCGTTAAAAGGAAAACCATTTCTAGCCATGTTCAAAGTCCGTTACACGTGAACTTGACATAACTTGACATCATATTAACAGTAATTTGTACAACAATTAATATCCACAAATGGAGCATAGGTGCTAAAATGAAACGCGTTAACGAGAACATCTGTGATATTGAAAAGTGCAATGATAGCAAAAGAAAACATACAATGCTGTGACGTTAACATAGACAAATAGTGCTTGGACAGTGTTAATTAAATAGTCAGAATTACAAAAGAACAAAACAAAATGGGCAAAAAACAAATACGGATGAGTACACGTATTAGTGACGCCAGTGTATGTAGGCAGAATGCCTACAGCTTGCAGATACATCGCCATTTTTTTTTTGCATTAAAGTCAGATTTTGATTGTATCTGGAGACACTACACTACACACAACGTCCAAGTTGCTGGAGCTCGCGCTCAGTGGTAATATTCACCTTTCGCCCAGATGACGTAAGACAGACAATGCGCCCATCCATTGACCAAACCGCTGTCACTCCAGTAGTAGACCGTGCTTTTTGCAGCAAAGCACTACGTCGCCTCGTCAGATTCTCCGTTATGGCGGTTTTGTTCCCTTCAGCTTTCGCTTGACGGAGAAGATCTTCTGTCGTTGTTCATAGTTGGTGAACTTTACGATTATTGGTCGTGGCTTATCTAGAGTCGGTTTTCCAAGACGGTGGCTGCGGTCAATGCTGCGACTGTCCACCGTCACGCCTAGCGATCGCTACACAGGTCGGTCACCGCGGTGGTCGTATCCTTTTGTTGTTCGGTCACTCCGTGAAATACGAGGCAATTCCGACGGCTGTATTGTTCTTGTTCATCTAATTGGTCAAGAAGTGCCACATTCCCTTGTTCAAGCGTTTTCCTGGACGCTTCCAGGGCGCGTATTTTGGCGTTAATTGCGTGCATTTCAGCGGTTGTCTTGCTTGCGTCAATGCAGCCAGCCTGGTACAAATCCTCTTTGATCGCACTGAATTGCTCGGAGTCCATGATGGCTTTGATCAGCATGTCGGTGAATGTTTGTGTTTTTAGTAGTTTGTTGATAATGCTTTCGCTCCCATCGCCTTCCCTCCAATCTCCTTCGCTCCCATCGCTTTCCCTCCCGTCTCCTTCGCTCCCATCGCCTTCCCTCCCGTCTCATTCGCTCCTATCGCCTTCCCTTCCGTCGCCTTCTCTCGTGTCTCCTTCCCTGCCGTCTCCTTTCGCCTCGTCTCCTTACATCGTGTCTCATTCAGTCCTGTCACCTTACTATAAATAACGCAGCATTAATTTAAGACACCGCTGTTTGCTTACCCTGGGTACTAAGTTCAAAAGCAGGCGTGCAATAAAGTGTTGATGTTTACTTGTGGCTCTTCGTATGTTATGCAAGAACACAACAATCAAAAATAGAAACATGTTCACAGTGACACAGTTACAGGGATGAGACCACAGTTGACCTTCCTGTTTATTGTTTGACACGCATGAAGGGCGTATTAAATTGTGACGTGAAACTAAACAATTCATATGATATGACAAAAGTGCATTTGAGCAGGCATATTAACAGGTTTGTTAACAGAAGCTATTGGCTGTGAAATAGTGCATTTTTTAAAGAGTTTAGCAGGCGGAGGGATTTATGGGAATTTTTCTGCTATGGGTTAAGTGGGCGCACGAATACATTGGTATTTGTTGTTATTGACGAGCATCGCACGTCAGGGCGTTTTAAAAGAGCTGGAGGTACGTGATTTTGACAAAACTTGGTCAGCATGTCAATGAGATGATGGCAATTGATGTGACAAATTTTCAGAATTTTTAGACGTAATGTTTTCTTATAATCACACAAAACGTTAACATGGCCTCCAATGCAATAATTGTTGTGTACTTTGATCTGTCCCCTACAGTGACACCGCTCCCGTTTTTGACACGGTGGCGGCAAAGTTTCCTGCTGAATTCTCTATATTCCAAGATATTTACGCCAGAGGTCGCAGCGTGAGGGCGTAAAGATGTCGGCGTTGACATGGAGCTCGGATTTGCACACGGCGGGTCCGATTCCCGTGTTAATAAGCATCGGAGTCGTGAGCGCCACTTGGCTGTTTTGGCGCTGGGGTGGGAACTGGCTCGAGTCGCGTCGGCTGGCGACAAAACGACGCGAAAAGAGAGAACGCTGCAGACTCGCCCTGGAAGAACTGGAACGTCGGGTCCAAGCCAGCGAGGTAAGGTGGATCAGAGCGTTTGAGCAGTGTCGTATTTAGGGGTGGTGGAGGGGTGGGGCATTGGACTCCTCTGCTTTAATTTGTTTTCGTATGTAACTTGTTCCGCCAATACACGCAAGCCTTGCCTCAGGGGTTTCGGGCATACACAATCAGTGATTTGTGGGATGATTTCTGAAAAAAGTCATCAGGGAATTCAATCAGCAGAGGATTTCTGGAATGATTTCTGAAAAAGTTACAGTTAACAAATTCTCTCAAACAGGGAGGTTCTCCCCGAACCCCCACGACGACGGTCATGACACGGTAGTATGGTAAATTAATGCCACAATGGGTCATTAAAGTAACGAGTACGTAGTTAAGTAAACTATTGCTATGGATGTCTAATTAAGTTTGTCATAACCCCTTTTGGCTTATTTTTATTTTGTATGTAACGTATTTCTCCTGACTTTTGAATTTTTTAAGGAAGAATAAAGCCCTTATTATTTACTGGTTAAATCATTTTTGTTTCATTTTTATTTTTTATGTCATAGACGAACACTTTGGCGGATTTTAACTTCACTTCACTTCACTTTCCCATAACCCGTAAGGATCGTTGGGGCACCATTGATGACTTTCTAACCAGCTCTCTCCACGTTTCCCTGTTCTCGACAGCCCTCTGGGAGTCAGCGAACTCCATTCCTGTCCACTCTTTGATGTTGTCTTCCCACCTCTTCTTCTGTCTACCTCTTCGTCTCCCCCCTCTTACAGTACCTTGCAATATAGTCTTTGCAAGGCCAGATGATCGTGATACATGACCGTACCACTTCAATTTACGCTTCTTAACTGTTGTAAGAAGGTCATCATATGGTCCGATGGCTTCTTTGATCTTGTTGCGGACAGCTTCGTTAGTAACATGGTCTTTGTATGATATGCGCAAGATCTTCCGAAAGCATCTCATTTCCATGGCTTGTATCCTCTTCTGTAGATCTGCTGAGAGGGTCCATGTTTCACAAGCGTACAGAAAGATGGACATGACAAGGGAGCGCATCATCCTTATCTTCGAACTGACCGTGATGTTTCTGTCGTTCCATAATGGTTTCAACCTTGTTAGTGCTGCTGTTGTCTGTGCAATCCTGGCAAGTATCTCCGGTTTGGAACCCTCATCTGTGATAATTGATCCCAAGTACCTGAAGCTTGTTACTATCTGAAGTCTCTGTCCATTAACTTTGACCTCTGTGCTGATGCCTTGTGTGTTGTTCGTCATCAGTTTGGTCTTTTCGGCACTGATCTCCATGCCGTATGATGTAGATGTTTTTTCAAGGCGCTCCACTAAATTGACTAGTTCTTGTTCATCTCCTGCTAAGCCGTCGATGTCGTCAGTAAAACGAAGGTTGGTGATTGTCCTGCCTCCAGTGCTGACAGTGCCATGGTGGTTTTCTAAAGCATCAGTCATGATCCTTTCCAGAAAAATTTCGAAGAGCGTTGGTGATAGTAGGCATCCTTGTCGAACTCCGACTGTTGTCCGAAACCAGTCTCCTATGCTGCTGTTGAAGATTACTGCACTGGTGGCGTTGTCATATAGGTGTTCAATGGGTCGGACAAGCTTGGAGCCAATGTTGTACTTCCTCATTGTTGCCCAAAGGGCCGCATGCCATACCTTTTCAAAGGCCTTCTTGAAATCTATGTAGACATGATACAGGTTTTGCTGATGTTGAAGGTGTTTCTCGAAAAGGATTCTAAGGCTGAAGATCTGTTCCGTCCTGCTCGAAAATCCGCTTGTTCTTCAGCGATGATTTCTTCTGTCTGGGGTTTGAGTCTGTTGAGTAGTATCTTCAACAAGACTTTGCTCGGGTGGCTGATGAGTCTGATTGTTCTGTAATTTTGGCACATCTGTAGGTTGCCTTTATTGGGAAGTATGATGATCAGTGACATAGTCCATGGGGTGGGCCATTCTCCTGTTGCAGATTGTTGTAAGTGTGGTAATCAGGGCTTCTCCCCCAGCTTGAACCAGTTCTGCTGGTATGTTATCAATTCCAGCTGACTTTCCTTTTTTCAGAGACTTTACTGCAGCCTCCACTTCCTCACGAAGAATGGGGTAGTCGTCCTCTTCAGTAGTCTGTGTACAATTTAGTACTACTGGGTCTCCGTTGGTGTTGTGGCTGTACAATTCTGAGCAGTATTCTGTCCATCGATTGAGGATCTGCTGTTCTTCTGTCAGGCATTTCCCTGATTTGTCTTGGATAGTGGTAATTATCCCTTTCTTCACTGATGTCAGGTCTTTCACTATTTGATAAGCCTTCTTGCTGTTGTTCTTGCTCAAGCTGTCTTCAATTTCACAGCATTGTTCTGCTATCCAGTTGTCTTTTGCTCTTCTCATATCTTGTTTAATCTTCTTGTTGACTTCTCTGTATTTTGCTGCACCTTCAGGATCACTTTTTCTCCTTTTCAATTCCCTTCTTTTGTCACAAAGATCTAGGATGTCTGTTGTGACCCATGGTTTCTTTGTCCGACGGTGTTTTCCAAGGATCTCGTGGGCTGTGTCGGTCACTATTTTGTTGAAGGTGTTGGTCAGCAAGTTCACGTCGGTATATTTGTCATCCAGTATGATAAGTGGTGCAAATTTCCCACCTAACACACGATTGAAATAGTCTAATAGTACTTCACACCAGTTTCTTTATAGAACCGAAAAACTATCATAATATAATCATAAAATAATAATTTCTTTTTTCAATAGTAAATAATAGAAATGGAGGCGGCAGCCAAAAAGGAAGTGGGCAGGGATAAAAAGTATATTTCCTTTTTACTTAATACACTAACACATAGTAAATGATTTCATAAATTATAAATTAATTGCAAACTTTTGTTGCATAAAGGAGGCTTAATGTTTCATTGTTATGAAGTTCCCGAGTTATCTCGACTCGCAGAAAATCGTGTGTGCAAACAGTAGTGCCACATTACAGAGCCTGGATACTCTAGACTAGCCTCGATTATCCAGGCTTCTGGGTGCATATTAAATTAGCTAATTACGTTGTAATCCGGGCATATGGCTAACTCATAAAATAAGGATGAACTGTCTATACGAAATAAGGATGAACTGTCTATACGATGAAATTCGAATCAACTTTATGAGCCTATTTGACATGTGGTAGGGACATGCAGCCAGTCAGTCATAATCTGATGGCAAGATGAAATTTGTTTTGTGTTATTCCGACAATGGCTGGCCACAAACTAATCTCGCTTATCCGACTCTCGCTCACCTTCGTGAATTTGCCGAGAAGGAAGTCTGGCCTCAGAGACATGGTCTCGTTGTTACCCACTGTGACCACTACATTTTGTGTAGGCATTCCCATGAAGTGCTAGTAGTTTATCGAGATTCTAGACTAAAAATGTGTTTACCTGATTTAACTTTTCAGTCTGACAGTTGTGTCATTGTAATCAAGGTTTAAAGTTAATTAAAATTACATTGTATAAACTTATAAATGTTCACTTTAATTTATTTTATGAATTAGTAAAATTCCTGGATGACATTGTAATTAGCTAATTATGTATGCACCCAGAATATGGGTGCATACACAATTTCTGTCACAATGAAAAGTACACATTGCATCCAGGCGATGATGTGTGTGACAAACGGTGGCGCCACAGCATGCAGTCTGGATAATCAAGGCTACCCAAAAACCATGTATAATAATCGATCAACGATCGGTTTGGCGAAACCGATGATTGATTATGAAAGTCAAACTGATTCCCGACATTAATAAATGGGATGTTGTCTATCTAGACCACGTGGGTCCATTAACAATATTTATGCACCCAGCTGCTGATACATTTTATAAAATTATTATCAATGATGTTTACAGCGTATCTAAAAACATAACTAAGTTTCCTTGAGGTTGGCATTTTTACATTCATTGCTCATTCCTTCAAGACAACACAGACAGCTTCGGTCATCTAATTCTAATAATTTTTGTTCCCAGTGTTGACAAACGTCGGAACTAGAGCTTTTTCAGTTGCTGCACTGACTCTGTGGAATTCACTCCCTGTTAGTATTAAGTCTGCAGGAAATATAACAACATTTTGCCATAAACTAAAAACCTACCTGTGTAAACTTGCTTATCCTCCATAGCTCCCCAGCACACCAATCTAACTGTTTACAACTGGAACTGCTTATTGATTATACACTGCATAACTTCTTTTGTTTTGGTGTGCTGTATATAATTACATATTATATCTGTTGCAGCTCAGTGAAGCCAAACGCCACGAGATCTTGCGGCTGAGTCTATCCGAGCTGGTGGAAAAGCTTCAGAGCGGCGAACTGAAAGCTGTTGATGTCCTGCATGCCTACCAATGGCAGGTGTGTGCTGACTCTTAGGGACCATTCCAAAAATATGTAACACGTTTTTCTGGTGAAACATGACACTCAACAACTACCCCCATCACGATAAATGGACGGGCCCGCAGTGTCACTTTAAAGAAGAGTGGTAGCATTAAGAAAATCAGCTAACTGTCATTCTGTTGTGTTTTCGGTCATGCTTTTAATCACGCCTTCAGCAGTTATTAATTGCTTTGAACTCCAATATTGAGTAATTTACATACTTCAGTGGTGTTATGGACAGTATCGTAAAAACTCCCCCTCCCCTCATAATGCTCCATAACATGCAGTTAGGTATATATTTGCATTGTGTAATTTTTTAATGGCCCCTTATGCCTACCAGTCACAGCTTAGCAAGATTTTTTGTTTTCATATTACTATACTTCAATGATTTTATTTTGAAGCTTGATGGTTGTTTATAAGCATCATATCAATATCAGTTTCCATTTGCTTATTGACTATATACTAGTTCTTGGGGCAATCAAAGTTTTTTCATATTTGAGTATTCCTACATGATGTCAACGTGTCCACTTCACATTTGTATTAATTGATTTCATAAAATGTTCAAGGTGAAATTGTATTGTAATTTTGGCCATGCCTGTTTTCCTTTGATAGAATATGATACATGTACGTCTAGCCCAGTATATGGGTTTGTCAATATCATTGTTGAAGGGTCAAATAATAAAAACATGGTTCAGCAATGTTTGTATTCTGGTTGTAGGCGTTAGCCGTGCACAAGAAGACCAACTGTCTTGTGGAACCAATTCTTGAGGCAGAGGTAAGGTTGCTGACCCTCAAACAGAGGTAAGGTTGCTGACCCTCAAACAGTATTACAGTAGTACATGAATTCTTCAGAAGAGGAACTCAATGAAGCCATGATTTCTTGCTTGTTTAGCATAACTTGCTATTTTACGAGAAATCCTATACAGCTTTTACCAAGTCTAGTACCTTTGAACAGATGAAGGTGAACAGTAGAAAGTTAGAAAATGCATTTTGTATGCCAGTGTGCTTCGACAACGATCTACAGGATGATCTAGACAAATATGTGAAATGGTCTGAAAAATATCAGATATTATTTAATTTTGGGATATGTAATTAAATGCCTACGCATAGGACGTGGATGGAGAGTATTAAACGGGATCTGGTGTACTAGGTAGAGTAATCAAAGAAAAGACTTGAAGTAACAGTTATTTCTGATATTAAAGTTTCACAGTAATGTGAGGTTGCAGATTCAAAGGATAATACAATGCTTGGCTAGATTAGGAACATATAACTTGGAAGAACAACTACTTACACCTCTATATTAGAAATTCTATTACACCTCTATAATAGTTTATCGCATGCGGGCTTGGGAGCCATGTTATAAGGACAGGTTTATAAGTTTGTCTTGTTTACAGTGGACTCAATCCAGTTAACTGAATCACTTCAGCAAGAGCATTTATTAGTTGATTCCGATAAGTGGCTGATTTCTCTTAATGTACCAAATGGACCCAGAATGAAGTGGAACTGAATGTATGTCAGTCAATTGAGTTTTATTTTGTCCATTCTGCATAGCAGCAAAATTTTGTCAATTGGTTATCTCGAATGACAAATTTTCTTACATAGATAAAAGTTGTAATTTAGTTACATAAATCTCATTCGGGCTTGTCCACATTGCAACTGATGCATTAAATATTATTTCAGTTTATCGGTTTTTTGTATGTGTCTGATTCTACTAAGCGACAGACATAATTCCATAGGAAATGATTCTGTCCAAGCCATTTGGATTCTACTAAGTGGTTGATTCTGTTAAACAGAGTCCACTCTAAGAGAACTGCTTGTGTTTTTAGGCCCTGGCACTTGCGTGCGATGCCGGGCAACGTCCAGGACCACTGTGTGGTGTCCCTGTCAGTCTCAAAGACTGCTACGGTCTCAAGGTTTGTTTCTTTGTGGTAGATTTTCATGTACTAAAACAATGCAAGTTTCTTTGTCTGAGTAAAGTTTACCATTTACCATACAAATTATTTGACAGCTCATCATTTTAGTGCAGTTAAGGTTTAAACAGGCTGTTGCCATCATCTTGTTTGTATGAACTTGACAGTTTGGTTTATTGTTGAATGTGAATTTAGTAATGGCAGTGTCAGGGGTCTCAACGTCCCACCTCCCACCATTTTTGAGAGTCCATCTCCCACCTATTTTTGAGTCCAACCTCAATCACACCAATTTTAAGACAAACCTCCCACTTCCTGCCACAACTCTCAGTAATACACTCGTAAGAGTGGGGAGAATAATTGACATTTAATTTCACAAATATGTATTTTTTAAATAGTTCTATCTTTCAGGGTTTTTCATGATGTTGGATTATTTGCACAAATAAGAAAAGGTTTTCTCTCCACAAGAATCACCCTGTCGTTTGTTAATTTTATTTGCAATTTTTTTATATGAAGAGCAGTTAGTTGTTTATATTATCTGGCAAGCTAGATGTATAAATATTTTAAAGTTCTGCTGCTGTGATCTTGAAAGACTATTTCACTCCTTAAATGTGAAGTTTTAAGAACATCAGATAATACCACTGGCAAAAAATATTTTGACAAAATTGTTCTTCTGCATATTTGTAACTTGCCAAGAATTTGGGGCCAGAGATGCAGTGTTGCTTCAGGGTTATGACTGCACCGTAGGCCTCGCTCGCTGGATCGACAGACCATTTGAAGAGGACTGTGACATTGTACAGGTAACTGGTCAAGGGACGTATTGCTAAAGTTGCATCATGTGAAGAAACTTTTCTGCAATGGTCAATATTCTAATACACCATAGATTGAGTGCACAACAATTGTTAGAAAAGTCGTTTTGAGTGAAATAATTGCAATTATCAAACTACAAAAAACATGTTTTGCAAAGAGAATTTTTTGCAAAGTAGAATTTGCTTTCCAGCATGTTTGATTGAAAACTAACAAAAACTACTCTGTTTGACCGTTTGAGTTTGACCATTACTTCTAACTCAGTGTGTAAAGACTTTGTATTTCAGCATTTCCATTTTTTCATAGAAAAATGTTTGTTTTATACTGGATCAAAGAAACCATGATTGCAACTGTTTTAGTGTTTCATCACATCATCAGTTTATAAACATCGTTGTAGACCTTGACTTATATTGTAGCTAGGAACTCACTTCACAATACTTTCAGGTGCTGAAGAAACAAGGAGCCGTTCCCTTTGTGAAAACTAACGTTCCGCAGACTATGATGAGGTCAGTGTAGATTACCACCTTCATTCTGGTGTATATCGTATGGTTGATGTCTTCTATATTTTCCAAAGTAAAAAAGGTACGTTCTTATATAGCGCTGTATAAAATTCATAGAACTGCCCAAACAATTTGTACTTCACCTCTGGCAGACCTGTTCATTCCAACACCAACTCAACTTCTCTGGGAAGTATTCAGCCACGTTGTAATTATGTGTTCACATATCCACCACTGTCTATAGCCAGATACTTAATATTACTTTATTCACTGTTTTATCTTCTGTTAAATTCTAAATGAAAAATTCACTGTTTGAGATGATTGTTGTCATAGGCATTCAACTTCATTTCCAGTGTTGAGTCAACTAATCCAATTTTTGGGCTCACGGTCAATCCACACGACACAACCCGGACTGCAGGAGGATCATCCGGGGGAGAGGCAGCCTTGATTGCTGGTGGAGGGAGTATCCTAGGGTTTGGCACGGACATTGGAGGCAGTGTGCGCATCCCTGCGGCTATGTGTGGAATCTACAGTCTCAAACCTGTTGATCTGCGACTCTCGTATGTACACTTATCCAGTGATGCACATTGGGCTCGCACATTAGACTTGAAAATGTCCCATCGATGTGGTCATTTGTCTTATCTTATCACTGCGGACACTGAGAACAACTTTTACAAAACTACGCAGTTCATTCGCTAGTTCGGCTTCTCGCTGTTCAGCTGCGTCGGTAATTCATGCTAATGCATTGTCTATTTCTGGCCCTGAAGTAGGCACTTCAACAATAGTAGACATTTTAAAAACGCAAAGTACTTCTGTTATTAAGCATTATGGGCGCTGTTTTACGAAAAAAAATTTTATTCATTAGCCGCTGGGGTTGCTGCTGGCACCAAAACTGCCCAACAAGGGGCGCTTTATAAGTGCGGTCACTTTCCATCAGCAGGTGGGGTGCTCGAAATACTTCCGTTATTTTCAAGATGTTTTGGCTAAAGTTCTTCAGTATACCAGTTCCAGAAACAAGTCTGAGAAGCTCTGGAATTACCTTGCCACATATGTTATTTAGAATATTTAATATTTCATGCTGGCCATGATCTTATATATTCATAAATTGTTTTCACATGAAAGCATCATAAGAGTACAATACTACACTATGTGAGTGTCATAGTTTACGTTTTTGAACTCTTCCTGGTGTTACTGTTGCAAGATTGTCAAGCATCAGGATTACATCTTACTTCGATAACACTTACCAAAAGCTATTTTAGCAGTTCAGTATTTAAATTTTTTTGTGATAATTTTTAACTCCATGGGATTGATATCTTGGTTCTACATTTTTGGTGCCTCTCTGTTTTAGTATCTAGTTTGTTACCAATGTGCCAAATCATTAAAAGTGGTGCTGATTGCAATATGTGATTGTATTTGAATGAAGAATAACAGTTTTTAGCTCCATGTGGTACTAAATTTTTGGTGCCTCTCTGCTTTAGTATCTAATTTGTGACCAATGTGCCACATCATTAAAAGTTGTGCTGTCATTGTATGTGAATCATGAAAAAAAAATTTTTCACCTAATAACTACAACATTTTCATTGATATTAGTACTCTGTTGTTCATTATAACAACACTGAACTGCACGCTGTATACTGAACTAATTACTACTACTGCTCAAGTCTCAAAATGCAACCAGAATCAATGAACATCTTTCATGGTAGAATGTCCTATTGTTTTTGTGGAGTCAGGACATTGTGTCCTATTGATTCCAGAGGTTCAGGACATTTTGTCCTATCACTTCTGTTGTCAGTGTGCATCACTGCTTGTCTCACTCAGACTGTAGTTTGTATTATTGTTCTCCTCTTTATCCCTGAAGTTCGCGGTGAGGCTGGAATCGATACCAATCATCGATCTTTGTTTTCCTTCTTTGTCACTGATCCCATCTCACTGCTGTCTCCACCACCCACTTCCACTTTCCCCAATTCTTTGATCTCGACCCAGTTACCACAAGGGTCTTGCCTATACAGGCACGGTAGAGCCAGTTACCACAAGGGTCTTGCCTATACAGGCATGGTAGAGCCAGTTACCACAAGCGTCTTGGCTATTCAGGCATGGTACAGCCAGTTACCATAAGGGTCTTGCCTATACAGGCATGGTAGAGCCAGTTACCACAAGGGTCTTGGTTATTCAGGCATGGTAGAGCCAGTTACCATAAGGGTCTTGCCTATACAGGCATGGTAGAGCAAGTTACCACAAGGGTCTTGCCTATACAGGCACGGTAGAGCAAGTTACCACAAGGGTCTTGCCTATACAGGCATGGTAGAGCCAGTTACCACAAGGGTCTTGCCTATACAGGCATGGTAGAGCCAGTTACCACAAGGGTCTTGCCTATACATGCATGATACAGCCAGTTACCACAAGGGTCTTGCCTATACAGGCATGGTAGAGCCAGTTACCATAAGGGTCTTGCCTATACATGCATGATACAGCCAGTTACCATAAGGGTCTTGCCTATACAGGCATGGTAGAGCCAGTTACCACAAGTGTCTTGGCTATTCAGGCATGGTAGAGCCAGTTACCACAAGGGTCTTGGCTATTCAGGCATGGTAGAGCCAGTTACCATAAGGGTCTTGCCTATACAGGCATGGTAGAGCAAGTTACCACAAGGGTCTTGGCTATTCAGGCATGGTAGAGCCAGTTACCACAAGGGTCTTGAATATACAGGCATGGTAGAGCCAGTTACCACAAGGGTCTTGCCTATACAGGCATGGTAGAGCCAGTTACCACAAGGGTCTTGGTTATTCAGGCATGGTAGAGCCAGTTACCATAAGGGTCTTGCCTATACAGGCATGGTAGAGCAAGTTACCACAAGGGTCTTGCCTATACAGGCATGGTAGAGCCAGTTACCACAAGGGTCTTGGCTATTCAGGCATGGTAGAGCCAGTTACCATAAGGGTCTTGCCTATACAGGCATGGTAGAGCAAGTTACCACAAGGGTCTTGGCTATTCAGGCATGGTAGAGCCAGTTACCACAAGGGTCTTGAATATACAGGCATGGTAGAGCCAGTTACCACAAGGGTCTTGCCTATACAGGCATGGTAGAGCCAGTTACCACAAGGGTCTTGGTTATTCAGGCATGGTAGAGCCAGTTACCACAAGGGTCTTGCCTATACAGGCATGGTAGAGCAAGTTACCACAAGGGTCTTGCCTATACAGGCATGGTAGAGCCAGTTACCACAAGGGTCTTGGCTATTCAGGCATGGTAGAGCCAGTTACCATAAGGGTCTTGCCTATACAGGCATGGTAGAGCAAGTTACCACAAGGGTCTTGGCTATTCAGGCATGGTAGAGCCAGTTACCACAAGGGTCTTGAATATACAGGCATGGTAGAGCCAGTTACCACAAGGGTCTTGCCTATACAGGCATGGTAGAGCCAGTTACCACAAGGGTCTTGGCTATTCAGGCATGGTAGAGCCAGTTACCACAAGGGTCTTGCCTATACATGCATGATACAGCCAGTTACCACAAGGGTCTTGGCTATTCAGGCATGGTAGAGCCAGTTACCACAAGGGTCTTGGCTATTCAGGCATGGTAGAGCCAGCTACCACAAGGGTCTTGGCTATTCAGGCATGGTAGAGCCAGTTACCACAAGGGTCTTCCGTATACAGGCATGGTAGAGCAAGTTACCACAAGGGTCTTGGCTATTCAGGCATGGTAGAGCCAGTTACCACAAAGGTCTTGCCTATACAAGCATGGTAGAGCCAGTTACCACAAGGGTCTTGCCTATACAGGCATGGTAGAACAAGTTACCTCAAAGGTTTTGGCTATACAGTTACCCCAATGGTCTCATTTAAGCAGGCATTGGTCAAATGGAGTCCATCGCGGTACCAGTTGAGGCCACTGGGGTAACTGGCACAGCAATACTTAATCATATTTTTATATGCACACAAAGTTATCCTTATAATATATATATATATATATAATTATATATAGCCTGTTTCTCACATTGCCATGTTATAGGAAGTCATGCCATTCGTGTTTCAGGGAGGCTGGCTGTCACCCCATATTGTGTGGTCAAAAAGGGGGTGAGTATCTGTCACACACAAAATTCCATCCAGTTTCTAGCACTAACAAAAATACCCTTCCTCTGGACAGAGTAACTTCGTAGTTACATAAACTGTTTTTCTGAAACATCATATCGAACTGATCAGTGCATGGTTTACGTAACTTGGAACAATCATAGAAAACATGCATAGCACTGGGAACAATCTACCATTCTGGGCAATTCTAGGATTCGTGGTAATAGGGGTGAATAAAAATACAACCCTTCGCGGGGTTGTAGATGAATGCATGAAAGTTTAGCTCCCGATTTGCAAATTGTCTAAGAGGAGTAAACATATGTACATGATAAATGTCTCGATTATAGCACGATAACATAGAGTTATTGTGGCCATATATCTTAAGAAGGACATAGATAAACTAGAAGGAAAGAGTACAACAAAGAGCTACTAAGCTGATTCCATTATTGAGAGCTACCTTAGCTATGATAATGGCCTCATGGTGTGTGGTTTGACAACACTAAAAACCTTTAGATTAAGAGGAAACCCATTAGAAGTGAATGGTAATCTGCTGATTATGTTAATGCAAGCAGTGTGAAAATGTTTAAAAATAAAATGGACAGATACCTGAAAACATTGTTGGACTCTTGATAAGCTAATGTCTTCCTTGTCCACTTGCCACCTGGAACTTATCACTGTGGGTGTCAATCTTATTAAATCAATCTTGTCACATAAGGTTATTTGCACTGTATGTCGAGTTTCCTGATGGTATGCTGTTCACTCTTGCAGTTCCGAACTGCTATGGCCCAATGGCCCGTGACGTGGAAAGTCTAACAATTGCTATGAAGGCTTTGACTGTTGATTCGACCATGTACGAGGTCGTCCCTGCCACTCCTCCTGTGCCCTTCCGTAGTCAGGTACTACTTTACCATTTCTCAAGTGTATTGGTGCAACTGCTCACAGCATAAACACTGCTTTTTCAGCATGCAGGACAGTGTACATGGTAACCTGAACGGTGGGGGGGGGCACTCCACATGTTTCCAGTATACCATCCGAGAGACAGATTCCATGTTTTATGAGTGTGCTTTATGTGCCAATGCACATTAATGCACTCAACGTGTTTGGAGTATCAAATCACACTGATTAATTAAGGGTAGGAATATAATATTATTTAGAACAAGAAATTTGATTTTATTTCAGGGTAACTTTATTTAACTTTAGTTAAGCATTAAGCAATGAATAAAATATGTTAATTAATATACATAACATATCGTGGAATAATGCAAATTTTACATGTTAGTGGTATATTTGGTTTGACACCAACTTGAAAATGGTATAATTTTGCATAACTTGTGGAATCTGACTCCTGTCCATGAAAAAAGATGTATATTTCAAAATGCGCAACTCCTGGAAATATATTGAATGCCCCATGGGATGGTAACCCAATATAATGTTAAATTGTTGTATGATGCAAAAAGTTGTGTGGTCATTGATAATATTCGGATATTGGCGTTGTATTAAGAATGTAATGGCAGACATATTGAACCTATCATCATGCATCAAAGAACCAATAAGTGAACAGGTTGGTGATGAAAATTGTATCAGGTTTGTGGAATAAAACACTCATTCCGACACATTTACAGTTGTAGTAGGTTGCAGATTAGAACATGCATTTTCTTGTATGTTCAAATATTTACTAGTAAAAGTATAAATATTGTTGTTAAATCATATGTGTTATTTTTCACTTTCTTCCTTTTCCGTAGATTTACGAGGACAAGAAACGCCTCAAAATTGGTTTCTTTCTAAACAATGGAGTTTTCCGCGCATTTCCATGCATGGAGAGGGGTGTCCTTAAGGCAAGGGATGCCCTTGAGGCAGCTGGTCATCAGGTGGGTATTTTAGGGCTGAAAATAAATCTGTATGTTATATGGATAATTGGTAGTTGTAACACACTGTCTATGGTAATTGGGTTACTATGACACCCATGCTGATAAACCCAATATTACACTTGCACAGACTCCTTTTGACTATAGCCTTAAAATCGATATTTTTAGAATTAAAATATGTATTTACAAATAACATACTTACCTGGCTCCGTCGTTTCACAAAGTGCAATACACTTGGGCTACGCCAAAGTTGCTCGCAAAAAATAAACGTTGACCTATCCCTGCACCATCCCACCACCCCTACTGACCTCTTCCCTCTTGGCCATGAAGATTTTCCTGTCAAAGGCTATCTCTTTATAGCATGACAGGACTTACTTAGTCCTCTTCACTCAAGGTAGAGCATAGGGCCAAAATGACTCTTTCCAATGCACTCTGTTGTTTGCTGCTTTCTTCATTTCTTTCCAGGTGGTTCCATGTATCTTTACTTCCTCGTCTACTGATCTCCTCCAAGTAGTTTTGGGTCTGCCTGTTTTTCTTTTTCCTTGTGGATTCCAGTCTAAGGCCTGTCTCGTGACACTGTTGGTTCGTTTTCGGAGGGTGTGTCTTATCCATGTCCATTTTCTTCTTGCAATCTCGCCTGATGCTGTGTTGGTCTGTCCTCCTCCAGATTTCTTTGTGGTTTTATCTTGCCATTTGGTTTTCAGGATGTATCTCAGACATTTGTTAATGAACGTTTGTAGCATTCGTGTTGTCTTGGTTACTCTCTATGTCTCGGAGCCATATAGCAGCACACTTTTCAAGTTGGTGTTGAAGATTCTGATCTTGTTTCAAGTTGAGAAAGATGTTGTGTTCCACACTGTCTTTAAAATGCTGAATGCATGTTTGGCCTTTCCAATCCTGTTTTTGACATCTTCATCTTTTCCTCCTTTGTCTCTCACTACACGTCCCAGATAGGTGAATTTGTTGTCCTCCTCTATATCTTTTCCCTTCAGCTGTACCTTAGCTTGTTCACCTTTAGTAGTTTTGTTTTCGGTATGTTTATTTTCAAGCCTGTCTTTTCTGCTTCCTGCATCAATTTGCTGAACGTCTTTTGCATTTGTATTCTAAATGAGGTCTAACTATTGCTTTATAAAGAGGTATAATTAACTTTTTTCCCTTGTATGTTATGTTTCTCCTAATCATTCCAAGAATTTGATTACCCTTTGAAGCTGCAATACCACACTGCTTTGAAACTTTCATATCAGCGCTTATTGTAAT
The DNA here is from genome assembly GCA_033239005.1 of Lamellibrachia satsuma. Classification (NCBI taxonomy): domain Eukaryota; kingdom Metazoa; phylum Annelida; class Polychaeta; order Sabellida; family Siboglinidae; genus Lamellibrachia; species Lamellibrachia satsuma. Next base: position 9,765,493 of record BSQZ01000002.1, on the reverse strand, counting down.
TCCTAAGTCCTTTTCTTTTACAGTAGTACCCAGAACAGTATCTCCCATTTTATAGTTTACATTCAAGTTCCCATGTCCTGTATGTAGGCATTTACTTTTCCCAAAATTGAACAGCATCTGCCATTTCTCAGATCATTTCACTAATCTGTCTAGATCGTTTTGTAAATGTTGTTTATCACCATTGGTATTAACCTTTCTAAACAGTTTTGTGTCATCTGCAAATTTCAGTACGTTACTTGTTATACTGTCGTCGAAGTCATTGATATAAATTAAGAATAATATAGGTCCTAATACTGATCCTTGAGGTACCCCACTCAAAACCGATTTCCAATTTGAAACTTCTCCATCTACTACAACTCGATGTCTTCTGTCAGTCAGCCATTGTTCTATCCAGTCAGTTATGCTATCCCTGATACCATGGGCTTTTAATTTAAGTAGTAATCTTTGATGTGGCACTTTGTCAAAAGCTTTCTGAAAATCTAAGTAGATAATATCTACTGGCGATCCCACGTCTATCCACTTAGTGATTTCTTCCAAAAAACATAACATATGTGTTAAGCATGACCTCGCTTTAAGGAATCCATGTTGAGATGAATTTAATAATTTATGATTAACGAGGAAGTCCACCATATGGTCTTTAATTAACCTTTCTAATAATTTACAAATCACTGACGTTAAACTCACTGGTCTGTAATTCTCTGACTTATTTCTCGAACCCTTTTTAAATAATGGTATGATGTTTGCTTCTTTCCATTCAAACGGAACAACTCCCTCTTTTAATGACAAGTTGAATACTCTTGCAAGTGGTACACTGATTTTTCTACTGTTGCCATTAGTAATTTTGGAGGAATCCCATCCACTCCCGTTGATTTGTTATCCTTCATTGCCTTTATTTTCTTAGCTACCAATTCTGGAGTTACAACTAACGGTCCTAAATAGTCAGATTTAGCCCCCTGAAATTTAGCATCAGCAACTGGTAATGAACTAATATCTTCTTTGGTAAACACTGAACTGAAGTAACCATTTAGGTCTTCCGCCATTAAGAACCCCTGTGATATTATATTTCCAGCACTGTCTTCTAGAGATCCAACCTTGTCTTGTACGTTTTGTTTACTCCTGACATATGCATAAAAACTCTTGCTGTCATGTTTTATGTTACATGCCAGTTTTTGCTCATAACTTCTTTTAGATTGTCTGATTTCAGTTGTAGCTGTATTAAGTGCCTCTTTGTATTTAGCTTAGTCTTCTTCCTTTCTGGTACGTCTATAAACCCTCCACATAGTTTGTTTTAGCATTATTTTTCTAATTGCCTCTTTTGACAAGCGTTTCTTTCTACACCGTTTTCCTTGTTTTTGGAAGGGAACAAATTTATCGATGATACTCTCAATTTCATATTTTACAATATTCCATCATTCAATTGCAGTCTTATTCATCAGCATGTTATTCCAATCTAGCTTTGCTAAGTATTTTCTCATATCTTTGTAGTTACCTTTGTACGTTTTCTTATTTTTACTTTCTGATTTTACATTGATGTCAAAATGTATTTGATTATGGTCACTATTACCCAATGGTTCAAATATTTTTACATTGTCCACTAATTCTTTTTGTGATGACAAAACTATATCTAATACATTTTCTCCCCTGGTTGGTTCTAGTACGTGCTGAGTAAGAAAGCTATCCAGAATTAAACATAGAAATTGTTGATCCTCAATCCCTGTGCTCTCTAGAGAATTCCATTATATGTGTCCATGGTTAAAATCTCCCATTGTGATACATTCCCCTTTACTAACTTCCTTTATAGCGTTTTTATTTTTGTGTTGTCCTCTTCGTTTATGTTTGGACTTCAGTAAACTAATCCAATAGTTAATTTTGAATTTCCTGAAACAATTTTGCACCAAACAGCTTAATCGCAATCTGCTTCCCTTTCTAGTTTTATTTCATAAGCCTGAATAGATTCTTTAACATATAAAATAACTCCCCCGCCCCTTCTTCCTATTCGATCTTTCCTAAACATTACATATCCTGTCAGTCCTAATTCAGCATCTGTTATATCTATGTTGGCCCATGATTTAGTTATACCAATTATGCGAGGGTCAATATCTTCTACCATAATGTTTAATTCGTTTTTCTTATTTACTATGCTCCTTGCATTTAAACATACGCATCTATAACCTTTTTCAGAGATGTTTTTCGGATGATTTGATATTGGTTTATCTGTGCTAGTGGCCTCTTGTTCTGCTTGAGACACCTCTAGGTAGCCCCCCTGCACTTCTAGTTTAAAGAATGTTTACTTTAAAAGTTTAAAATATTTGTCATTGTACCCAAGCCGCTATCTAATGCTGCTGAAAGTTTGTCCGCGAATACTGCCGCCCCCTTTCCACTTAAATGAAGCACATCCTTCATGTACATATCAGCTCTCCCAACAAAACTTCCCCATAAATCCAACTTCCTCTTCCCTACACAGCCTCTGGACTAACATGTTAATTGCCATCCCCCGACAATTTCGATATTTGTGACCCCTCCTGCCCATTACAGGTAAAATTCCTGACAGTATTACCTGCTCAACCCGCATCTGTTTTAGTGTTCTAACCAACTGCCTATATTTCCTAACTATGGCAGTTGTACCCTCCCTCTCTACGTTATTTGTCCCTACGTGTACTAAAACAGATCCACCCTTACCCGAGCCTACAATGTTTTTTACCCTCTCAGTTATCGCCTCTATTTTGGCGCCAGGCAAGCAGACCACCACATCATCTCCCTTGTTTAAGACTCTGTCGGTCTTCCTAACTATCGAATCCCCCACAAACACCCTCGCTCTCCTCCTCACCCCCTCTATCACTGCTGCAGAATATAAGACATTTGCCTGTCATCAAGAGGGGCAGACAGGTCCATGGCTAAGGGCCTGATTCCCAAGTCACCTTTCTTTGGCAGTTTTACAAGGTATAAATTTTTCCAATCTGTTGGGACTTTCTCTTGTTCCCAGATCTTCAAGAATAGATGGTGCAACGTATCTGTTGTTGTTATCGGGTCTGCTTTCAGCGCCTCTGGTGGTGTGCTGTCTGGTCCTGGCATCTTTCAGTCCTTTATCGTCTTCAGTGCTCTAATTATTTCAGCCTTCGACGGTGGATTTGTATTAACACTTAATAACATTTCTGCTATTTGTATGTCTGGTCTTTCTGCTCTTGGGTTTGTGTTGAGGATTTCTTTGAAGTGTTCTTCCCATCTTGATCTTTGCTCTACTTCCTTGTTTAAGGTTCTTCCTTCCTTGTCTTTCACTGGTTTTGAAAGATTTCTTCTTTTCCCCGCTAGTGTTCTTGTTATATCATAGAGAGTTCCTTCATATCTCTTCTGTGTGCTGCCATTTCAGCTTGTGTTGCTATTTCTTTGATGTAGTTTTGTTTGTCTTTTCTTGTGCTCTTCTTGACTGCTTTGTTTATTTTGCTTGGTGTTCTTGTTTCTCTTTTACTGTCTTGCATCAATTGACCATTTGTTTCATTTCTTTGATCAACGTCCATGTTACTGTTGATAGCCACACTTTGTTTTCTCTCTCTTTTGCCTAGGACTTCTTTGAACTCTCCTTTCCAGATTTCTTGTAGTGTGGCCCAGACAGTGGCTATGGAGTCCTCTGTCATATCCTCTAGGGCTTCAAACCTGTTTCTCACAGCACAGTTGAACATAAGTTTTATTTCTCTTGACTTTAGTTTGTGCACATTGTACTGTTGTTGTGGTCTATTTGTTGAGTCTGCGTATTTCATCAGCTTTATTCTCACAGTTCCTTGTAGTAGGTGGTGGTCTGATGCCACATCTGCTTCTCTCTTTACTCGTGTGTCCAGAAGACTTCATCTCCATTTCCTGCTAATGGTTATGTGGTTGAACTGATTCTCTGTTTTCCCATCTGGTGAGACCCATGTGGCTTTGTGCATTGTTTTGTGTGGGAAGACACTGCCAACAATAACTAAGTCGTTAAATGCACAAAAGTCTGTAAACAATTCTCCATTTTCGTTTATGGTTCCAAGTCCATGCTTTCCCATTATTTCTTCCCTGCCGGTGTTGTCTGAACCCACTTTTGTATTTGTGTCTCCCATTATGATTTCTATGTCTCTCCTTGGTGTTTCATCTAGAACATTTTGTCTATTGTAAAATTCTTCTTTTGCTTCTTGGGGCATATCACTGGATCACCCTAACATTCCTACCAATTGACTTGAATCTTGCTGTAATGATTCTTAGTAACACAGGGTTCAACTCTATGCAGGCTTTCATGGCACTTTGTGTTGCCATTGTTGCCACTCCGTGTATGTGTGCATGGTCTTCATCTTCATGTCCTGGGTATATTATGTGCTCTCCTGTAGTAAGCTTAGTTTGTCCAGCTACGTTCCATCTGGTCTCGCTGAGACCCAGCACCTGGATGTAATTGTTCGTTTCATGTGCCACTTGAGCCACCTTCCCAGTCTGGTACATGGTCCAGACATTCCAATTCTGGTGTTTCTTTTGGTGGTAAGCAGATGATCTATCAGCGGTCTGACTTCCCGAGGGCTTTCATCAGGTTGTGTCATGTTACACTCCAAGGATGCATCATCTTGGGGTGTTTCGTTAGTTGAATAGATTTCTGTCAGGGTTGTCTTTCCCTTAGCCCTTTTACTGTGTCTGTCCCCTTGTCACAAGACTCAGGTACAACAAGGTCCACCACGAGAAGGTACAGTCGGTTTTGCTCAGGAGAGGTTGTGTGTCACATCACTGAGCCATTTAGACCCCAGTGGGGCAGGAGGGAGGGTAATATGGTGAAGTGTTGGAGCCATACAGGTAAGTATGTTATTCATAAACATACATATTTTAATTCTAAAAATATAGAATTTACAGCCTAACGTGGACTTATGTTGACTCTGTTGCTTCACAAAGTGAAGAATATAGATGAATGGAAGGTGGGGTATAAACAGTTCTACCTCTAATGGCCTGTTGGCGGCAGAATTGTCTCAGCACCCATTGGTGCTGAGACAATTGGTCCCAGGTGAATGAGATCCAAGGAGTAGAGGGTTAGATCTTTCAGATAAAAATCTGTGAAAATGTACTGGCCCTCAGGATCTGTTCCATTGAGGTATGTCTATGGAATGCAAGGGACGCGGCCATTGACCATACCCAAGGGAACTCGAGGAGTGCAGAAGGTAACTGTGTATAACATTCCATAATGGTTTTGCGGATCCAACTGGAGATTGTTGATGGAACAATATCTTGTCTGTATCCTGGTTTGAAATAGATAAAATGCCTTACATAGGTAGAATCGCAAAATTTGTGCAGGGTACAGGAGCATGCTATCGCTCAAATGACTGTCCAGTGCTGGTATAATGCATGAAAGAACACATTTATGAGCCTTTAGCCAACACGTCTTTCCCCGGAATACACCGAATGCTGTATTCCGGGGAAATTATCTCTGGCGCCATGTGTCCAGCCCAGTGTTGAACTTGGTATTCCGGGGAATTTACCTCCAGCTCTGGGTGTTCGGCCGGAGTCGGCCCTCCAGCATAGTTCCACTCATATGGAGTGCTGGGTAAGTGCCTGGATCCCCTTGCCTGGGATCCAGCTGTTGGGACATTAGTCCGGACAGCTCCGTCAATTGCCTAGGTCATAGCTGGGCCTTCGGTAATACTCATAATGCGGGCACTACTTACGACGCAGATTTTAGACATAGCCATAGGTTATATGATGTTACGGGGAATGGAGGGACAAAGGGACCGACATTGAAACCCGGTGCCAGCTATTGTCACTGCCAGTAATACAATGGCATTGACAGTTCTGGGTTCATCCACTGAGCAGGGAGATATAACGGTTGGTTGTGGGTTCTGTTGATGGCGGAGTAAATGCAAAATCTCAGCCATTACCAAATTTCGATTGTCTTCCTGGAATCTCTCTGGAGACAGAGGTGGAGAGAAACCACGAAAATTGCTGTTTGACAAGCTAGCAGCGCAAGAACGTGGCCGTTTGCTCGAGTCGCCTGTCTCTGTCAAAATGCTATCTGTCTGTTGACATTGCTGGAGTGGAGCGGCATTTTTGAGAGGATCTGGATCTCGCGTGCTCGACGATGCCAGTCCAGACTTCGTCTGTCCACTAAGAAACAAATGTCGCACTTGTGATCGACTGTACAGCCGTGACAAGAGCGACACTCGCCTGGGTGTTTACCCCCACTGCGCATCAGCCTAGTGCAGACCGGGCATTTCCGTCCATGGTGTGTTTTCCTGGAGTGATCTGTCATGACTGTCGCATACAAAACTTAGAATTGATAACTATAAAAAATAGTGATTAAAGTGTGGCCAACAATGACCAAAACAATCTGTAAGTAAAAGGTAACCTTATAAGTTGTAAAATATAACAAAAGGAGTACAGTTAGAACCCTCAAAATGAAAATAACGGAGCGAATTTAGGGTGATACGAAAAGGCTTTAGGGGCCAAATTTTAAGAGGGTGCATCTCGGATTACCAATGGGGACATCAGTAGAGGTGGTGGGACGGGGCAAGGATAGGTCTAAGTTTGTTTATTTTTTGGCGAGTAACTTTGGCATAGCCCAAGTGTATTGTACTTCGTGAAGCAACGGAGCCAGGATGAGTTCATGTTAGGCTGTAAGTCGGCACTGTTTTGTAATTTTTTTTAAGTTACTGATTCAAAAAGAGATTTACTTGAAAAGATCTACCTACTAAATACTAAATAATATACTAGTAACCAGTTACCAAGGCGGTTCACATGACCCAGTGTGATAACCTGCTATCAGTTAATGCATGCTCCCTGTAGCTGTCAGACAGAGCTGCCAGGCGGGTTTAGGGTCAACGTCGATATGCGTCAGCCCGCTGGCGTAGACTAGCAAATGTATCTAATTATATGTGATTAAAGTAGTTGTTGTTCCAAACGACGTGTAGTACTTATTCATCTCCGGATGCGAACATCACATAACTGGCGACGAGGATACAGTTGGAACTGTTTTGTGAATATCGGACCTTGTTTCTACGGGGCCGTGACCTGAGGCTGAGATCTGCTGATCGGCAGACTGGCGAACCAGCGTACGTGTTTCCCGCATCGTAAACAACTATGGCACAGCCACTGGCATACGCAGCCAGCTTCGGCAAAATCGACGAATTTGATCCGGATACGGACAATTGGGATATCTATTGTGAGAGGCTCGATCACTGTTTCACTGCTAGAAACATTGACGAGAACGCAACAGACTTGAAAAGAGCCATTATGCTGAGTGAAATGGGTAAGAAAGCCTATACACTCCTCAGAAACTTGTGTGCGCCCTCAAAACCCGGTGATAAGACGTTCGCCGAATTAGTTAAACTAATGCGCCAGCATCAGCACCCCACACCCTCAATCATAGTGGAACGTCTGAAATTCCATCAACGTGACAGACAACCCAGGGAAAGTGTGGCGGCGTACGTGTCAGAACTGCGACGTTTAGCAGGCACGTGCGATTTCGGGGACAACCTTGATAGCTCGCTGAGGGACCGGTTAGTTTGTGGCATCAACGAAGACGCTATACAACGCAGGTTGTTAGCGGAGAAAACTCTCGACTACAACAAAGCGTTTGCGCTAGCTCAAAGCATGGAACTGGCGGCTCGCCATGTGCAAGACATGAAACAACATAGTCATGTCAACACGCCTAAGGTGTCGTCCGCTTCGCCTCAAGGGCAGATCAACAAACTCTCTACACATAAATTTGGTCAGAATGTGCGACCATGTGACCGTTGTGGTGGTCTCAACCACACATCTCCAAACTGTCGGTATAAAGATGTGACATGCAGAAAATGTGGTAAAGTCGGTCACATTGAACGTGTTTGTCGTAGTGCTCCGACTCAAGGACAGACACAGCGAGGCAGGGGATTTCCATTCCGAGGACGTTCCTTTCACCCTGGCTATGGAGGAAGGGGCCGTGGCGCGGGTTCAGAGGCCGAAATGCAACGAACCAAGTTGTTCTTTGATGCAACTGCACATGACAGCACAGATTATGACATCTACAAGGTAGATACAAGCCCATCACTCCATTTACAGAGAAAGGAGAGGCAACCCCAATTTTGGCAAATGTGCTGCTAAATGGACAACCTTTGACCCTTGAAGTTGATACAGGAGCTGCAACTTCTCTCATCAATGAAGAGACATATAGAACATTATGGGAAGAACCTCCACCTCTTGAACCAGCCCACGAAAGGTTGCGATCATACTTAGGTGAGAAAATACCCCTCCTGGGATCCGCCAGAGTGAACGTCAGATATGGAGACCAATCAGCTGATGTCCAAGTACTCATTGTCCAAGGGAAACGAGCGAATCTTTTCGGGCGTGACTGGCTTAAGGAAATTAGGCTAGACTGGGGATCCATCATGAAAGTAGGAAGTATGGAGTTAGAGGACACTCTCAACTTGTATTGTGATGTGTTCAGAGAAGAACTTGGTGAATTGAAGGACACCAAAGTGAAAATTGACATCACAGTTCCTTCACAGCCACATTTCTACAAGCACAGAAATATCGCCTATGCTCTCCGAGGACGGGTAGAATATGAACTTGAACGCTTGGAGAAACAAGGTGTCATCGAACCGGTCAAGTACTCTGAATGGGCAGCACCCATAGTACCCGTGCTGAAATCTGATCAGTCATCCGTACGTATTTGTGGAGACTATAAGATGACAGTTAACCAAGTAGCGAAGCCTGACTGCTACCCGATTCCCAGAATTGAGGACTTGTTTGCATCTCTCTCCAGGGGGAGACTTTCACAAAGCTTGACATGAGTAACGCCTACCAACAACTGGTTCTTGATGAGGAGTCAAGGAAACTGACTACAATCAACACACACAAGGGGTTGTACCAGTACAGACGTTTACCCTTCGGTGTATCAGCTGCTCCAGCAATCTTTCAGCGTACCATGGAGTGTATGCTGCGCGACATTCCTCATGTTTGCGTATACTTGGATGACATCTTGATAACTGGTGTTGATGATGCAGAACATAATGACAATCTGTCCAAAGTCTTGGATAGACTTAACAAGGCTGGACTCAAACTGAATGCTGGAAAGTGCAACTTCAAGAGAGAATCAGTGAAGTATCTGGGATACCGCATCGATGCACAAGGATTGCATCCACTCGAGGAAAAAGTGCAAGCTCTGGTGTCAGCACCAGCACCACAGAATGTGACGGAACTGAAATCATTCCTTGGAATGGTACAGTATTACCAGAAATTCTTACCAAATCTCGCAACGACACTAGCGCCACTACATCGACTGCTGCAGAAAGGGGTTACTTGGGCATGGATGAAGAAGGCAGATCATGCTTTCCAAACGGTCAAGTCCCACTTGGCCTCCTGTCAACTACTGGCACACTACGATCCAAACCTTCCGGTCCACCTGGCCTGTGATGCCTCGCCATACGGAGTAGGCGCTGTCCTGTCGCACATCATGCCAGATGGCTCAGAGAAGCCTATAGCTTATGCTTCCCGCTTCCTTGGCTACAGCGGAGAAGAACTACTCCCAGCTTGACAAAGAAGCATTAGCCATTATCTTCGGAATAAAACGATTCCACCAATACATCTATGGAAGGAAGTTTCAATTGGTATCAGACCACAAACCTTTGATGAGTATCCTGGACGCACAGAAAGGCATTCCCGTGATGGCTTCTGCAAGACTGCAGCGATGGGCACTTATGCTAGCTGCATATGACTACAGTATTGTCTACCGTCCAGGACCCAAGCTTGCAAATGCAGATTGTCTGAGTAGGCTACCGATGCCACAGAGTGTGCCTACACCTCCAGTTCCCGTGATACAATTATGCTACTAGAGAAGATGGAGGAATTCCTGTGAATGTGTCCCAGATTCGGACATGGACAAACAAAGATCCGTTGTTGTCGCGTGTGAGGAAACTGGTACAATGTGGTTTTCCAGAACATTTGAAATCGGACAAGGAATTGAAACCATACATGCAGCGGAAATTTGAACTCAGTGTTCAAGATCAAGTGCTCCTGTGGGGAAATAGGGTAATCGTGCCACCTCAAGGCAGAGCGCGTGTGATTGAAGGACTACACGAAGCACACCCAGGTATCGCGAGAATGAAGGCCCTAGCCAGAGGTCTGGTCTGGTGGCCAGGTATCGACGCGGCATTAGAGGATAAAGTAAAGACATGTTCTGTCTGCCAAGAGAGCCGTGCAGCTCCTGCTGAAGCAAGATTACATCCATGGGATTGGCCAGAGAAACCATGGTCTCGACTCCATTTAGACTATGCTGGTCCTCTACAGGGGAAGATGTTCCTGGTCCTCATCGACGCGCATTCCAAATGGATGGATGTGTTTCCGGTGCATAGTGCAACAACAAGTGCTACACTGGAATGTTTGAGGCGAACATTTGCTATCCATGGCATTGCTGAAACCGTTGTGACTGATAATGGTACTTGTTTTACAAGTGAGGAGTTTGCGACTTGTATGGTGAGCAATGGTATTCAACATATCTGTGTGGCACCTTATCATCCTGCTTCCAATGGTATGGCTGAGAGAGCAGTTCAGACCTTCAAACAAGGTTTTGCGAAACTGACGGGAGGAACAGTCGAAACCAGAGTGTCCAGGTTCTTATTCCGTTACCGAATACCCCGCAAAGCACAACAGGGTTGTCTCCAGCAGAGATGTTACTGGGGCGACGTCCGCGTTCGCATCTTGACTTGATGCATCCAGACATTGGCCAGCGTGTCCATCAACGACAACAGAAACAAGTGGAGTCTCACAACGTGCATGCTAAAGATCGCACACTCCGAGTTGGCGACACAGTGTATGTGATGAACTTCACTGGCAAGACAAAATGGCTTCATGGAGTTATTGTAGAACAGACTGGTCCAGTGTCATTCAGGGTCCGCCTTGATGATGGGAGAGTATTACGCAGACACGTTGACCATGTGAGAAGTCGTCGTGTGAATGATGAGAAGGAGGAGATATCGGTGCCTGAGAAGAAACTGCGCCCTAGACTGACTTCCGAACTGCCTCCTGAATTGCCTGTTGAACTGCCTCCTGAATTGCCAGTTGAACTGCCTCCTGAAACGCAAGAACCTGTTCAGGCAGATCCACCTGAAGTAACTCAACCAGAGATGGAATCACCCCACACACCTGAACAAAACTCTACACCCAGGGCAAATCTTCGTAGATCCAGAAGAATCCGAAGAGCACCTGAGAAACTGAACTTATGATTTGAAGTTACGATCAGTAGGAGTAAAGTGATTGGATTATAACATCAAGAGACATTGAATTATGTAATCTTAGCAACATAGAGTTATATAATCAAGATACCTAGAACTAGAGACTCTCAGTCGTTTTAATGAATGACGTTTTCAGTGCATGCAATTATCATATTCAATGCTAGTTGTATCTAAAGGGGGAAGAGTGTGATAACCTGCTATCAGTTAATGCATGCTCCCTGTAGCTGTCAGACAGAGCTGCCAGGCGGGTTTAGGGTCAACGTCGATATGCGTCAGCCCGCTGGCGTAGACTAGCAAATGTATCTAATTATATGTGATTAAAGTAGTTGTTGTTCCAAACGACGTGTAGTACTTATTCATCTCCGGATGCGAACATCACACCCAGATAAGATATTATTCTGACACAAATTTAATAAACATGCTCTAGCAAAAAGCAATCCTACATGACTTGACAAGAAACATCGTTCACTTGTTGAAAACATGTGGAGGTATTGTGCAACAAAACTCCGATTCCAACAGTTGAGACGGATAGTGGCAATGGCATTGAAATCGGATCAGTGATGGAAGGAGAAGAAAATAAATCAATGGCCAATATTGGTGCCAGACTCACCCCGGACTTCAGGGAAAACGAGGTGAGCAACAACGTGATGAGATGTTGTTGTTGGTTTCAGCTGGTAGAGTACAACATTGGCTCAATGGGAAAAGAGACATATGACCTGTTTACAAGAAACTTGTCGGCTGATGGCGGTGCAGAACTCATGTGCCACATGTGAGTCTTCGGTAATCTAGTGTAGCACTCACCTAGCTACTCCCTTGTTCCCACATTCATCCCCCCAATCCTTCTGTTTTTCAATCTTGGCACTGGTATTTTACCATGGAATACGATGGTATATTTTCATAAGGGTATCATGGTGTTACAATGTGCCACTGAACACCATCATGTCTGCCACTTAATAAAATGAGATGCACAAAAAAAGATTTATTGTTTAGGGTTTTTTGGAAAACCCCATGGCTTTTTTGTCTATTGATGAGTATTTACCTGAACAATTCTACATTGTACAGGTAAGATGGTAAAACATTTCATGAAATATTATTGACTATAGCCCTTGCAACACAAACAAGCCCTCACAAGATTTATGTAACTTAGTTGTGACTTTCGTCTTTCTAAGACATTTTTTTTGGAGAAATCCACATGAAATTCCACATCATTCTGAGTCCAGTATTTTTGGAAATTCACTTAAGATGATCAACTGCTTGATGGAATCAGATTGTTCTGGTCCAAAGTGATACTGTTAAGTGGAGACCCTGCACTACACGGATGGCAGATTAACTTTGGTCTCATCAACAGACAAGCTAATTTAAACTAAAGACTTGTAATTTCATAATAATCTTGCTCCCATTAGTTAGCAGTATTACACACATGTAATTTTACTACTTACTTACTTACTCCCTCGTGTCATCAGCCTCACAAGGCAGAGAGCAATGGATGCCGTCCATCTCTATCTTCAGCCATTGAGTCTTGTGTCTTTTCTGGGTTTATGCCTCTCTTGTGATTTTTCTATACATTTATTTTGACTATTTAATATATTATTATGTATATATATATATATTTTATTTGTTGTATTGTTTATGTATATTAATTTATTTCATAATTATTTTATTATATTTATTTATTTTTAAATAAAAATAATTATTCTTAGTCGTATTTTCATTGATCTACCTGTATTTGTTTATTTAGCAATTTTAGACAATGTTATTAAATTTTAAAGATCAATCAGTAATGATCTCCTGCAGGAAGAACGATGCAGTAGATGGAGCAATGAGAGGACTGAAGGCGGTGTATGATTTGAATGGTTTTCAGAAGAGGATACGCTATCACATCATGAGAAGGAATGTATGTACACTTGAGATGCTTGTGGCATATTTGCAAAACTAAATGCCAAAATAAAAAATTTAGATTAGTGGTTTTGTGGTGCCATTAAGTTGGTGTTGGAGGTAAAAGATAGATTGATGTAATACTGGTTTTCCTATGTATCGCATATGCAGCACAAAACATGATTTATCTTGAATCGCACAGCGGTGTGCCTTTCTGCGCACACTCACACGAAGCCCCATTTGGTTCATGTTAATTGTGGTTGAACGGACTGTTATCAATTCTTAGCCAGTTGAAATGCACCAGTGAGCGTCGACTGATGTCTTGGCCGACAGGTTTCTTTGATGGTACTGCACGGAATTCCCTGAGTCGACATGGGGTGTCAAATAAATGACAACACTAACACTATAAGCAGCTGAAGAAACTGTCATTTGTCTGTTAATACCTAGTGTACATATAATTGCAGCATCCATTGTATGCAGCTAACCTGAGGGCTTCAAAAGGGCAAAGGTCAGTCAATATGTTCTGAAGTGCATTACGTATGAAGCAACTTTACATCACTGCAACATAACATTGGGAAATAACACGACATAGTCTACAAATAATACATCGTTAGTATAACGTATGGCTATGCATCAATCTGAAGAAATGCCTGAACACCATTTACAATATTGTCATCTCTACATCAACACTACATTAGCACACCGTGTTTGGCAAGACATCACTTTGAAGAAATCACTGAAAACAGTATATAGCACTGTGTCAATGACACTTCAACACTTATGAATAGATTAGCGATTACAGAACATTATTTATTCAACCAACAGTACCTCAACAGTAGAACGTGCATGACAACTCAACTCACAGCAGCAGAAATGTTGGCATATACGCAGGAGTCAACTCTTCTATTTTGGACAGGAGATTTCCACCCATTTGCAACTTCTAATGCAACCTCCTTATCCCAGGAAGTTGGAGTAATTAGAAAACTATCATTTGTAGTCATGTCTGGGTTTCATGTCCTGACAAATGTCCAAGAATGTAACCAGTTTTTCATCATTATTGACCCAACAATACATAGTGAATTGATTTAATGTGGTCAATGTGGTTCATCTGGAAAACAAACTTATAGAACAGGTATACCAGTCTGCTCTCTGTGTTCAGTCAATTTATGATTTGGTACTATATTAAATAAAATATATTAGAAAACCACTGAGCATAACATCACCTACAGTAATTCATCATTGTGAATAAATCATGTGATCAAATTAAATGGTATATTCTTTGTCTTCGTTGTAGCTCCGTGTTTGAATATTGGAACTTGATATCAGAGACAGAGGTAAGACGTGTTAACCGGCTCCTCACAATGTGGCACTCACTCGTACAGTATTACTACTACATTATGGAACTGCAGTAGGGTCCTTTGAAATACGATACAGTAGTTTTCTTTGAAATTTAAATGAAGCAACAATTATGAAATAAAAACTATCCTCATTACTGCATGCTTTATTATTGCAGTGTATTTGTCAGCAAGTGGCACTGCAAGAAGCTGCACAATATTGACCAATCCCATGCACTTATTTAATTTGCTTCATGCCAACTGGTCAAGCACTTGTTCAGTCTTACTACCAGTGTCATATCTAGGATCTCACGGGGGGGGTAAGTCTAGTCACCCATGGTACCATATAGAAGCGCAAAGCCTCCCCCCTAAATATACCACTGCTTCCTACAGCAGCTCACAAACAATTGTTTTTCATCATTCAGCTGATATACATGTCATTTATAAAACTGTAAGACAATACATTTTCTCACCATGTGTGCCCAATAATACATATCATGAAACATGTTTGAAAACAACACAAATTGATGATTTAGTTGTCTGTAGACAGTAGTACGTGTACTAGCAGAAATGCCCATCCTCCAGAGGGGATGAATTGATAGTTCACACGTGACTGTAAAATGTCAGTCTACACAACACTATCACAGAAATACTCATCTATGCCTTGGTACTTGGTGCAGCGTTGTGGACAGTTTTAAGTAATAACTACACAGGGTAATTTGATTGTTCGTTGAAAGGGTAATAGCGGGGGAGTATCGAAAAAATAAAAAAACAGCATCGACCCGATCGTGGGGTTATAGATGAACCCCTGAAAGTTTGGTGCCTGAGATACATAGCATCTAGGAAGAGTAACATAACATACAAACAGACACTTGCTGGTTTGTTGTAAGATGGTTTGATGTTCTCTGCAGCGAATGCGGACCAGAGTGATGAAAGAGTGGCAAAGTCTGGGCATGGATGCAGTCGTCAGCCCTGGCTTTGGTTATCCTGCTCTGCCATTTGCTACTAATCTTGATGAATTAGGTAGGGGTGATTTGTGGTAGAGGTGATTCGGAGTAGAGGGTGATTCGGGGCATGATTACACTGAAGTTGTCTCGGGGAAGGGTCCTTTATTGACATTTTTTGTAGCACAGTAAATGAGGTCAGCTCCATTGACGCTTAGTGATAACAAGAACTACAATATGTCAATTAAATCCTTGCTGGAACAACCATGTTCTTAAAATGTGATTTCTTTGTTATTCCATAGTTTGTCTCATTTTATCGATGTTATTTCCTTGTTCACTCTCTTGTTCCTGTTCTCAGTTCCTGCAGCTGAAGAGTTGTTTCTTGTCTTCCATTCCATAGGCCTTGCATAAAGCATCAGGAACAGCTTCAGCCATTACCATACGATTATCATTATCCTATGGAATTAGGCATGACAGATTCTGTTGCATAGTAATTTGTATGTTTCTAAATAGGGTGCAGATGCAATATTTATCAATTGAGTAGCGAGAATTCATGCAACGTTGCGGTTTGTTTAGGTGCCACTAGTTATACAGCAATGTACAACATGCTGAACTTTACGGTTGGAAGTATTCCCGTAACAAAAGTAACGGAGGAAGACTTGTGGAACATGAAGGACTACGCAACACCTGATCCTTGGCACGCAGTTCCCAAGAAGGTGGGTGTTAGTGCTGTGTGTTTCTTTCTGTTCAATATGTCATATTCACATATCTGTCCAGTAAAGACACTGGCATGACAGAAGGTTGCCTGTGGGATCCACACCAGTTGTGTCTTAAATTTGGGTACACCTTGCTGACTTGCTTAGCACCCGGCATACTTGAAGGAAGTTGGTAACGTGTCTTGAATTAAACAATGAAAGCCACAAGTGCTTCTACTTAGCTGATGTCTATGCCAGGGGACGTAAAATAGTAAAGACTAATTAGTGTATAACATTATATGTTTGATACATTGACAATACTTAATTACACACGCACATACACATTATAAGAACGTACCTTTAACTTTTTTAGTCCTCTGTTGTTTAAGTATAAATAGTGGGCATTTGGTATCCACATCCATTTTAAAGGCATTATATGCATTATATTTCCTATAACCACAATAGACACGTTCTTCATTTGATGATAAAACACAACTCCAATAGTTGTTTACTTTCATGAACGATCATGCCCGTTTTCGGGGGGGGGGGGGGGTTGGAACCACACTTTTCAGATCATTTTTTTTAATTTGATTTTTGTAACGGTATTGCTTGCTTTTATATTAATGACATACAAACAAAACACCAACTATGCAGCCAGTCCAAATATACCCTACCAGCTGGTATCAACCGGGGTATCTCATGACAATTGTGGATATTATGCTCGAACGTCTCTTTTCAAAGCCCTCAGGATGGGCCTTGAAGACAACGCAAGCTTATCACAGCAGTGTAAGAACGTTATGTTATCTTAACGAATACAGATATGCTTGTATTGACCAGTGTTGTTTCAGAACATGCCCGGGTCAGTTGGTCTGCCTGTCAACGTGCAGGTGGCGACTCTTCCGTGGCGGGACGAACTGTGTCTGCGAGTGATGAAAGACCTGCAGGAAGCGCTCAAAGAACAGTCCACGTAGACAGTCTAGTTACCTCGAACAGTACTACGGAAAACCGCACATGGGTCCCTTTATTGGAATACAGATTATACAGACACTGAAGCAAACTTACTTAAGCAAGAATGTGCATATATTATGAATACGCACAAAAATCCTATGTTGGAATCTGATGTATTTAGATTAGTATGACCTTAGCCACATGTATTGGGGTAGACAATTGTGATGACTTGACGTCACATACAGTATCTCGCCCCAGCCACCACCACAAATTGTCGTTTTTCCTTTAAAATGTCGCCGTTTTTAATCTTGTTCACGTGATATCACACGTGACATGCTTAAAACCAATGATGAGCATGCGAATTTTAACCCTGCGAAATGATTTTTGTCAGTAGTACGTCTTACTACTAGCCCCGCTCTTATCACATAAATTAATGAACATTCATACCAACACCTACATATGAAATCGAGCGCAAGAAGGCCTATTATAAATATATATATATATTATATGTGTGTGTGCCTGGTGTACTGTGTTGCATATTCATGATTGGGTCTGGGAATCATAATTAAATCCATCTCAACATGGATTCCTAAAAGGGAGGTAATGTTTAACAAATATGTTGTCTTTTTTTTTAAGAAATCACTAAGTGGATAGACGAGGGATCACTAGTAGATATTATCTACTTAGATGTTCGGAAAGCTTTCGACAAAGTGCTACATCAAAGATTAGTACTTAATTAAAAGCCCACGGTATCGGGGATGGCATAATCGACTGGATAGAACAATGGCTGACTCATAGAACACAGCGTTTAACAAGATTGCTGTCCAAGGCCACAGAAAGCAAGTGGGCAAGGAAGCCATTGGCTTGTCAAGAGTCCAACATTTTTAATCTATGTGTAATCCGCCCTCCTGAAATATGTGTCAACCTTGTTTTTAAATATATTCACGCTGCTAGCAGTTACACAATCTGTAGATAGTTTGTTCTATTCATTGATTGTCCTCTGTGAGAATGAGTACTTCCTGACATCCAATCTACGCTGATCCTTTACTAATGTTACCCCATGTCCTTTAGTTCTATTATCTTTCTTGAGTGATAACAAATATTTCTATCAATATTTTCATACCCATTCTATATCTAAGAAACTTCTGTCGTAGTAGATGGGGAGGTTTCAAAATGGAAACCAATTTTGACTGGTATACCACAAGGATCAGTATTAAGACATTTATTATTTTTAATATACTAAATAATATAACTAATTTGCGGGTGACGCAGAAGTGTTTAGAAAGGTTAAAAATCGATGGTGATAAACAACATTTACATAACGATTCAGATAAATTATTTAAAAACACGGGAATTTGACGTAAGCTATAACATGGGAGATACTTTTGTAGGTAATAGCGTAAAAGAAAATTATTTAGGAGTAACAATTAGTGCTGATATGAAAGTTTCAGAGCATTGTGGTATGGCAGCCTCAAACGGTAATACAATTCTTGGGTTGATTAAGAGAAATATAACTTATAAGGAAAAAAGCTAATTGTACTTCTGTATAAAGCAATAGTTAGACCTTATTTAATAATAATAATACCTTTATTTGTCCAAAAAACATGGATATACATTTGATAAGTTAAAAAGTTAAGTTAAAAATGCAAAGTACAAAACCTGCAAGAAAAGAAATGCTCCACTTAATGCAAACACAAGATTTGTAAAAAAAAAGAACCAGCAAAAACATGTATGTATATAATTCTATAGTTCGCACATACACCTCCGTAACTTAGCAATCATGAGTTAAGGCCCTGATGGTGGTTGATGCAAATGATATGCTGTAATCGGCAGTGCGTGCAGAAATGGGCAGGTACCGCCTGTCTGATCACGCTGGAATGAATGTGGTGTGTAGTGGATGTGTTGCATCGCGTAAGATGTTTTCTGTCTTCTTTGTCATGTACTGACAGTGCAAGCTGCAAAGTGGTGTAATATGGGTGGACTTGGCAGCTTGTTTTACCACACGCTTTAGCTTGTTCATGTTTTTAGCTGAGAGTGAGCTATGGTAGCACAGAAAACAATACAGAATAACTTACTGCACTACTGCCTGATATAAGGTTGACAGCACACTTTGACTAAACTCAAACTTTGACAGTTTCGAGAAGAAATGCAGTCTTTGTCTACATTTCTTGTACACAGATATTATGTTTTCATTCCAGGCCAGTGTTTCATCTCTAATCACACCCAGATATTTATAAGTGGTAACTCGCTCTACAGTTTCGCTGGAAGATGAAGCACCGTTCACTTTCACATACTGTGATATATTCTTGACGAAGTCAAGTACCCATATAATAAGTGTTGGATTCACGTTCATGTTCGTCAGCTGAGATGCCATCAGATAAGGTTGTATCGTGTTGAACGCACTGGAAACAAATCTGCCAATAACAGTCTAGCTGATGTTCGTGGCTTGTCAAGGTGTTGGTACACATGATGTAACAAAGTGATGACAACATCGTCAGTACTTCTATTCGGCTGGTATGCGAACTGATGCGGATCAAGAAACGGACTACACGTTCTAGAAATTTCATAACATTTGAGGTAAGTGCCACGGGTCGGTAGTCGTTATTCACAACTGGTTTTGAGATCTTTGGTAATGGTATTGTACATGATGTCTTCTGTAGCATACTGTGAGTGTTCAAAGAAAGTTGGAATGGTCTTGCAAAGACGCCAGCGAGTAGATCACTGCACATATTCAGATTTTTATTGCTGATCCCATCTGGGCCAGTGGCCTTTCTGGAACTGGCATCTTTCAAAATAATCCTCACCCCAGTCTCCGTAACATCTAATCGGCCATTCTCGAGACTCGGCAGTACTTCAAGTTATTCAGTTTGTTTGTCTGAGAAATCCAGAACATAGTAACGAGACCAAGGTCTTTTTTCTTTTCCTCGTATGCAGCGTTCTTCATTTATTTTTTTTTTAGTTTTGCTTGGATTTTCTTCAATTCATCCCTATCCTTTTCTCTTGTAGCTCTTTGCTTGTTTTACAACAGTTCTTTTAGTTGTTTGTCGACCTAAGGTTTGTTGTTTGGGTACGCAGTAATTGTTTTAAATGGAATGCACACGTTTTCGCAGAATCTGACATACTGCGTAATTGTGTCAGTGACCTAATTTATTCCGTCACTTGCCCATGCTCTAATCATTGCAGTCAAAAGTGGCACGTAGAGTGTCTATGGCATCATCTGACCACTGTCTGATCTGAATTTTGTGTGGTTTTTCGCGTTTGATCTTCTGTCGATACACAGGGATTAGCTGGAGCTTATTGTGATCAGAACTTCCGAGAGAGGGAGTTTTCGAGAATAGAATACTGTATACAAGCTTGGAGTCCATATCATAAGAAGGATGTAGATACGATTGAATGAATACAGAGGAGAGCAACACAAATTATTTCAGAACTGAGAGACTGGTTATGAAGATTGACTGAAAGAATGTGGTTTAACAACCCTAGAAACAAGAAGGTTAAGAGATCAAATTGATGTTTCTTAAGATATTGAATGGGTATGAAAACATTGATACAAATATTATTACCAGCTTTCGTGTTCATAAAATAGACAAACTGGAGAGCCCAACCCAAAAAAATTGCCCACCTTAACTCCTACAATTGTGGTAATGGCAGTGGGTCAAAGTTGGAAGTGTTTATCCCAAAAATGCACATATCTTGCAGTATGGCCCTTCCGGTGTCCACAATCTATTTTATTTTTGACAGTTTGGGCTGTTTGCAAGTATGCCCAGCATATTATTGCATCTGTGACAGCACGTTTTGGTTCTTGAGCTAGTGCATTATAATATATATATATATATATATATATATATATATATATATATATATAACGTGCTGATGAGAAGCCCTATATCCCCACTAAAGCATCAATGTAATATATACTAAATAGAGTGAATGTTATGAAATTTGTGTAGGCGCTGTAACCTCATATCTATTACATATTATAAAAAATAAGTTATTGTCCAAATGAAATATATATATATATATATATATATTGTTTGTCTAAATGAAATATATATATATATAATTATATATATATATATATATATATATATATATATATATATATATATATATATATATATACTAATTAACAGGTCTTATAACAAAGCTACAATATCAATATATACGTAGGCATTTAACATTTTTTCACCAACTGAATACATGGATCACATCACATATTCATGACTATGTACTTTCGTATGGTTACGACATCACATGCACATGACTATGTACTTTCATATGGTTATGACATCACATGCACATGGCTGTACTTTCGTATGTTTATGACGTCACATGCACATGACTGTGTACTTTCGTATGGTTATGACATCATATGCACATGACTATAAAATTTCGTAAGTTTATGACATCACATGTACATGACTATGTACTTTCGTATGTTTGTTACGTCACATATACATGACTATGTACCTTCGTATGGTTATGACATCACATGCGCATGGCTGTGTACTTTCGTATGGTTATGACATCACATGCACATGACTATGTACTTTCGTATGGTTATAACATCACATGCACATGACTATGTACGTCCGTAAGTTTATGACATCACATATACATGACTATGTACTTTCGTATGGTTATGACATCACATGTACATGACTATGTACTTTCGTATGGTTATGACATCACATGCACATGGCTATGTACTTTCGTATGGTTATGACATCACATGCACATGGCTATGTACTTTCGTATGGTTATGACATCACATGTACAGGACTATGTACTTTCGTATGGTTATGCCATCACATGTACAGGACTATGTACTTTCGTATGGTTATGACATCACATGCACATGGCTATGTACTTTCGTATGGTTATGACATCACATGCACATGGCTATGTACTTTCGTATGGTTATGACATCACATGTACAGGACTATGTACTTTCGTATGGTTATGCCATCACATGTACATTACTATATACTTTCGTATGGTTATGACATCACATGCACATGGCTATGTACTTTCGTATGGTTATGAAATCACAAGCACATGACTATGTACTTTCGTATGTTTATGACATCACATGCACGTGACTATGTACTTTCGTATGGTTATAACAGTATTGTTCAACTGTCGTGGCCATGAAAACCACTACCATCTAAAAAATGTATATGCACAGTCGTTCATCATAATGATTAATATTATGTTTATTTAAATATAAATACTTAGTGTCTTTTGTATTATTTTGTTGTATTTGTTTTGTTGGTTTGATGGATTATTATTATGATGTGGAGGGTTCTTGGGTGAATGCAGCTTGACGCCTTCTCTTTTAGGTCTGAGTGCAACACATCAAACAGGACGTTGTGTGCCTGCTAACTCGGCCCCTGCATACATTTGACCCGGCAAACGCAAACTGCAGCGCCAGTTGTGCTGGGGTATATAGTTCAATAGCGTAGTGACGAGGGGCATAGGGTGCACTCGAATCCGGGCGCCGTATCTGGGAGGGCACCAAATCGACGGTCAACTTACCCATGAAGCAGTTAACTTCATATTAAAAATCCTCAGTCGTATAACCTTGGTTGCGTATATTCATAATTTGTTTTGTCATGCAGCGTATTTCTTATTAGATGCATTGTAAAAAGTGAATTGGGAGTACAAGTTCAGAGACAGGGATGACGGCGGAAAAGAATGTCAGGAGAACTAGCACGAGACGGTCTCTCGACCGAACAGGAAATCACGCGTGTCATGAAAATAACTCTAGATCGGCTCCAACAGGAAATGTTTAAAGAGGTTCTTTCGTCTCTAGGAACTGAATGCCAAATTTGGCTTTTAGTTGGGACTGCTGGACATGGTACATATCGTGGAAGTTGAGTACCAGTGTTCAACTTTGTAGGAGCCTGGTACAAACTTGTAGTGGGGGGCCCTTGTCGAGTTCGTGAAAGACGAAGATCGCTTGGCATTCATTCGCATCTTAAAGGTTATTCAATGATGTCTGAGCATAACCGTTCATAGATTGTTCTCGGTGACCGCATACAGATATAAATACAAGAAAATACAGTGTGTGGCAAACAAGAAAACAGCGTACAATGACAAGCAAGAATTACAGCATACGATGACATACCAGAAATTATTACAAGACAATAGAGACAGTACAAGTTCTCTTGAACTAACAGAGTGACATCCAAATACTTTCCACGAAATTAGTTACCAACGGTCATGTAAATAGTTAGATCTACTTCTACATCTGTTGAACTGTCTCAAACACCAATGAACTGTTAATCCGACGCATGATATCCCATTCCGTGCTGAGCATAATCTGTTCTGGTTCATTATGGATCTTTGCTTATCCGTGATCAGTTTCAGTTATCACAATAATCAAAGTCAGATACATGCGAAGGAATACCTCCACATTGGGGAAAGCATCCCCGTGATTTCTCTTGATCAACATTTGATACGTACATCGTCGCCTCTGGTGAGAGTTCATGCTTTAGGTCACCTGCAACTAGTCTACCGAACTGGATCAGAGTGTCATCCAGATCCGATGAGTAAAATGTCTCAGCAGCATGTTGCATTTCTCTTAGTTCCATGACTTCCATCTCTGTTGAGTTGCGGAGAAATTGACAGCGGTCACTGACATCAGAGTACGCTGTGGTTCTTTTATTTATGTCCGAAATAAGACGGCACATTGGGGACGGTAATGAAGGCGCCAACATGAAAACTCTCGCAATGGTCCAAATGGGCCTTTTCCACACGACCATAATCTAGAGGGTTCAATGTAATATTCCTCTTGCACGTGCGGACATATTAAAACAATTTCGTCATATCTGATACCTCAGTCCCGGAATGTTTAAACTCGAATCGTTCAGGAATTGAATGCAGAAACGTCGACAACGATTTCAAAAAAAGAACTGCTTGCTCGTGGATTATGATTCATTTTGTAGGGGGCTGGTACGAGTGCACTCCTTGGGCCGTGGTTAATCCGGTACTGATCGAGTCTGTCACGACGATTTCGATGGAACCGAACTCCATGCAGTGGGCTCCGAGAGACAACCATCATTACGCCACTGCATGCGTAACACGTGGCCGAACACGGATGTACACATCCTCCGTACTTGCTGCGACAGCGGCCGTGCCACAACGTACGTACATGGATTGTTCGAAATGACCACTGAGTTTGGGGGGGTCCCCTAAAAATATTGGTCACCCCCTCACGAAAAAAATATTCTAAAAAAATCTTTTTTCAGGCACTGTAATGGCTATTAGCGCCTATTTTTTAAGAAAAGACTTGATAAAATGTGGGACCCCTCAGACCACCTCATTTCGAACACTGCGTACATATCTCCATTGGATACAATCCCGTTACGCCAGCGTAGGGCCTATACCCAATATCGATCGCAGATGGCTTCTGTGGCAGGCATCTAGCTTGTGAACCACAACGGTCAGTAGGCCCCACTGCCCACCGGTGGAGTTGTACAACATATCTGGAACAACCATCGCATTGTACACCAACATTCGTCTGTCCAGTGGTAACTTAGGCGTGAGAAACGTTCACAGCCAGGCTCGCAGGCCACGAAGTCCTAGTGTATTTCAAGAGCATTTGAAGACATGCGAATACCCTTTTTATTCAAAACGTAAAGTAAAGCTCTTCAACAAGTGTTTACACTACTTTCTAACAGGAAATAGTATTGGTTGGTGCTCAGCTATTGACCAATCACTGACCACGTTTCAAACATTATTCGGTAAAAGGCGGATATTACCGGTAAAATTAACTGAGGAATTCGCTTGCGATACACACAAATACATTTTTTATCTCACTTTCGCAAAAAGGAATTATTTTTGTAATTCTCAGTGCTAAAGATAACGGAAATATGCGTGAGATTTCAGACCTTTCCGTAAAACCGTGACATTTAATGCCAAACCGTGAGTCCCGCGGGGTTTATTGTATTTTGCACGCTGGTGCACGGCGCGTTGGCGCATTGTCGCGTTGGCGCTTTGGCGCGTTGAATACAGTAGGTGCGCTCTCAGTTCGGGCAAGCAAGTGTGAAGTGATCGATTAGTTTATATACTACCACTATTAGATACAATGACAATTGTTACCTAACAGACGAATCATGCATAAGCATAAAAACTGTAGGGGAAGTAGGGGCATGACGGGATAGTTAAGGATATTTGGCCATTTTAATACTACAGGAATACGCACTGAAAGGCAACATGTATATATTAAGATAAGGTGATAATAGGGTTATAAAATGGCGATACAAAATTTGTCTAACTGTTTTTACATTTTTAGATATTCAGCAGATTTGTTAAGACAAACATTGTCCCGATTTACCCCAGGCTTGGGGGAAATGGGACGGGTATCTCGGTTTACCCCTTTCATTGATATTTTACATGAAATGTTCAATACAGTCAGGAAAAACACGGAAACACAGTATCCCATTCTGTCCCATTGGAACTTGTTACAGATTCGCCTGGTTCTTCTCATTTTCGCTCAACACTAATCAGAAGTTATTGATTCCATATCAAGCTGTGATGCAATACTTTCCTTTCGTGAGTACTGTATTCTTAAAGGTTACGCGTTACTCTAGGAACTCTCTGCAAAAGCAACTGACCACAGTAGATCATAAACCAGAAGAAAACAATGTACTCTGCTCGGAGAACGATTCCTCTGACAGAAACGCCACGTGTCACGGTGAATATGTTCCCATGGAAAGTTTACATTGTTAATATTATTTTCACATGGTTATGAGAAAATGGTAAATCCCATATTACCTCAGAACCTCATTACGCCCCTACTTCCCCTACCTATAAAATTATTGAGGCGTTCACCGTGATTGTTGTGCGTCTAGGAACTTTATAACTCTCACATATATATATATATATATATATATATATATATATATATATATATATATATATATATATATATATATATATATATATATATATATATAAGAAAGAATTGTATAGGTACAGTTGTCATGTTTATGCATGATTTGTCTATTAGGTAACATTTTTTTTGTATCTAACTTCACACTCGCTTGCCCGAACTGCCAGCGCACCTACTACATTCAGCGCGCCAACGCGCTGAATGTATCGCATTATGCAGGTTCGATGCAACCTGGCATTTATCATTCCTTAACCTTTCTTGATTATGGCTGGGATCACGGTATGTTCCAGTAGGTGTCTGGGTGGACGTCGTGTAGCACCGTATTTACCTCACTCTTGAAGAGTCCTACCATAGACATAGTTAAGACCTCGGTGTCGTACTTCGTGTCGATACTGAAAACTACTAGTTTGAGTTGCTCCTTGGGGATGCGGGCAATGTTCTACACATGAAGCATGCTAGCGCCCACGTAACGGGATGTTTTGGCGTAAACATCAGCACCCGGTCGGCACGCGGTTGGCTTCGGCCACAGCCGCCTTACTAATCTTCCGGTGGGTCGTGCTCCACCTCTGGGCGATGCGCCGAAGCGACTGCTTGTTCGTGTCGCTATTAGCCTGTAATACGAAGGTGCCCTTCTTGTTGGTTACGTTGTCCAAATTGCTGGTGCCGCTGGTCATTTTGTTCGACGTGATTGAAGCGTCGAACTCCCGACATGAGCCATCATCACGTCTCTCTCTCTCTCTCTCTCTCTCTCTCTCTCTCCGGTGCTATAGTTAAAACAGTGGCGACACAGAGCGGGCTACTCATTGATTGTGAGCGGCATCTATATTGAATATTAAGTACTAGAAATGGTGTACCTAATGACCAGATGCATGCAATGGACGAATCACTAAGTATCGAAATGAAACAGGAATTGTGTTTAATATGTTCACACCAAATTTAGTTTAACATAGACATTGACAATGGAATAAACATACTTGGGTCGTTTGATTTTTATGTCATGATCCTTTGAGGAGATACAATATTATCAAAACTGAGCATTTACGCATGGGCATGGAGGCAAATTATTCGCGGGAAAGCCAAAATAGTTACTGCAAAACGTTGTAAGAGTTTTCTTCTTGGTCTTTCTTCTTCTTTACCATTGGTTACTATACGAAGTCTCACAAGTTTTTAGTTGGTAGAATGACATTGGCAGCTCTTCTTCTTCCGGTTACGAGTTTCCCTCTGTACATATACAACTTGCAAGTTGCACGTCCGATCCCCATGTCATGACATATGCCAGGGCTGGGGCAAGGCCATGTTGATGTTACTATTAACAGTATAAAGTCTAGGCATGCAGGCTAATTACAAAATCTGCATCATAAGATACACAAAGTTTAGTATTTACACTGATGTCAGGAAACGTTTAGGAAAGAAATGACAACAACGATTACTTGAAATTATGATCATTATATTAATAATATAATAATATCCAAACACTGTTAAATTAAGAAATTTTTTAAATTGTATCAGAGAGATGACGGATGAGCATTGTTTATTCATTCATGCAGCACTTTTTGATCGACCTAGTTTCAAAGTTGTGTTAATGCTACGAGCATCACAACGTTTTATTGTGTGGCATTCTGCTGCAATGCAAATAGCAGGGATAAGAAAATTATGCAGTTGGATTTGGTTCCCTGTGCCTAAAGAGCCAACAATAATTTTATAATTGTATTGATTGGATCTCACGAGATAAAGCTAAAATAAACGTGAGAATTGGTCTTCGGGTGTATTTTGAACTGTATTAATCACACGGATAACGCAGGCTGTATTTTGTCACATCAAAGTTTGGTGATAGTGTCATAGTTCATGATAGTTCCAACAAAATTATGCATAACAGGCTAAGGCAGTACAGTTGGCTACAGACTGATGAGTATAATTTAGAATTATAAATTAATTGCCGGCTTCATATTGTTACTTCTTCACAAATAAAATCGCTGAAATTGGTTAAATTGCACATTTTAGGCACAACAATCACCTGGAACACTTTCGGAAGTGTAACTGCTGCCTGATCCCATTACCTGTCTTCATATCCACTGTTTGTAGGTTCGGTGATGATTACTTGGCAGAATGAACATCCCCAATGGGTCAATAACACCCCCCTGTTCCCCACCACCCCTGGATGTCCAACCATGTGATGTTGAAGAGAGGTTTGATCCCATCAACAGATCCTTCCAAGGTGATTGATGTTTGTGACTGTCTATACCTTGTAAACAAATTGTTTATTATTTACTTCTTGAAATCACTTTCACATGCTAACTAGTGTATTTTATTTCTTCGCAATATTAAAACTCAATTGATTTAGCCCATCATGAATCGGGTTCATTGAAGTATTATGCACAGCCAATTTAATAAGACTTGTTAAAATCAATGTAATTAAAACAAAACAAAATTTTGCTGCATTGTCTGCACCTGGTCGAAAATATTTTAATACTTTGTCCAATGATTTCCACAGTGGTGTATTTAGGGGGACTTTGGGCCATGGCCCCACTGGCTGAAATTTTTTTCCAAGTATTTTCCGTTGTGCCACTGGGTGACTAGGCGTGGCCCTCTTTTGGCCTCCCTTTGGAAGATCCTATATGTGACATTATACATCGCTGAATTTCGCCAAAACCATAATTAACAAATATGCACAAACAAGCTAGCGTGTCCTAGTGGGTACTAGGTTATTTAAAATGAGATTGTGAAGACAATGGTCTGCCTGGATATTTCTGTATTTAATGTGCGAGTGTTTAGTGACACCTACTGGTGTCATTTTGTTGGATTCACTCAAACACATACAGTGATGATTGCTATTTTCAGACCTGTGTGATGGATCACCAGTCATCTGTTTCATGTGCGAGGGGGCAGCACTGCATGGAGACACTCACCCAAACAGTTATCTTCGACAGGGAACTTTACAAAAGTATGTGCACGCTTAACAGTTTGAGATAATGAATTACAATTTTACAATATACAAGAAATTGTTCTACAAACTGGTGTAATTTCAGACCTGTCTTATATTTAGGTGAAGGTGGGGCATGTCCTCACACCTAAGATATATTGTGTCATAACTAATGAACTGTTTACGATTTATATGATTTTCAGGCTGAGAAATGGGTCAGTCATCTACCCGGGCGATATTACTGTCCCAATTTTTGGTGAAAACATTATGCACGATGGCCTAGATCGATTGTTCTGCCTGGCAAAGCAAGTAACAGTTTCTGTTTTTATTGTTTTACATATTTTTATCACTTTAAAACACCACATATATTAAGCGGTGCTACATCTGCATTACTTCAGGTAGAACTAGGAAATTAGCATCTTTTGAAGAAGAAAAAAATCAGTAAAATTATAATCACTCAACTTATGACGTTTTGCAGGATTGCATTCGTCCATATATTATATATATATACACATTTTCATACTACAACATAAAAGCTATCAGATGATGGCAATGTCGATTCATAACCTTGAATGATGAAAATAGATTCCAGTAACTATAAAGTTATACTAAATCTAAAATCTTGTTAATAGTTATTATTTGGTGCTTCTGTGAGGTTACAAAATTAAGCACATTATAGTAAAGTGCTAAATGCTGCATGTTAAATATAAATGCATATAACATTGTACTAAACTTGTGTTGTCTACGTTGATGCTATAGGAAACTCATCAGCGTCTCTGAGATGGCATCTTTAGTGAGAAAACCTGGTAAGGAAGATGTTGTTTTATATCACTTTTTATTTTTTTCTCCCTCTGTGTTTTTATGAAATAGTCAGTCACATGTACAATGTCATAATAGTAGATTTTATCATTTCAGAAACTCATCAAGAAAATGAGGAAATCATAAAATTTTTCAACTATTTGAAGACCTATGTCTACAGGTAAATAATGTGGTTCTGGGTGGTCTGATAATGATATCGCCTCATAGAATGGGCTGTCTTTTGTGATATTCACAGATTAGATTGTAATATAAAATGTAATAATGTGTGTGTAATGGATGTAATTCAGTGGAATCGCATGGGTCAGCATCTTTGACTAAATCCATTGGTTATAGGACCTGCAGGTTTCATTTAGTACAACTTCTGTAGAAAAAGGGGCTACAATTGAATTTTAATTGAT
This sequence comes from Lamellibrachia satsuma, assembly GCA_033239005.1. Lineage (NCBI taxonomy): Eukaryota > Metazoa > Annelida > Polychaeta > Sabellida > Siboglinidae > Lamellibrachia > Lamellibrachia satsuma. The sequence continues at coordinate 9,735,460 of BSQZ01000002.1, read as the reverse complement.
TGTGTGTGTAATAACAAAACATTAACACGGTTCTCCCAGAACTTCTGTATTTTTCCACATTTTAAGTGCAATTCCTTTTTTTATCCTACATATTCCTAATAATTGTGGAGATCTTCTTCAGGCGTGTCACTGTGGAGACGGCCCCCGTCCTCATGCCCCGCTTACTTAATCACCTGAAGGGGTTGTTGTTGCACATACAGCGACTGACTGATCTACCTTCACATGTTGTTGGAAGTGCCGCATCATCTAAACAGGTGAGACATTGTCACAGCATAGACATGACAAGCACAGGGACAGAACACCCTCTTGGGAAATTACTTTTATGCAGTCATCAACACAATATAAGTATGAAACGGGGGCGAGGTGGTTAGAGTATCGTATTCTCAATCAAGAGAACCCGGATTCTTTTATTGCCGTTTTGAAGCTTAGGCAATTTCTTTCACTCTACATTGCCTCATTAAGCTGTATAAATGAGTAAGGAACAGAAGGCATTACTACATTTCTCACTGTGGCTATTATAAATGAGTAAGGAACAGAGGGCATTACTACATTTCTCCCTGTGGTTATTATACAGCAGTAGTAGCAGTGCAGTATTAAATTGAACCCATATGATTACACAATTAAAAACAAAACATATGCACACATGTTCTCTTGTCGCAGTATCAGAATACTACGCACTACGTGCAAGGTATTCATTCAGTGTTATTGACTCAATCATAAATAATGCATATACAAATATTACAAAAACTTCTATTGTACCAAAAATATTGGAAACCTTCAAATGACTACGAAATGTTATTACAGGTCTTCTTTGTATTGCTAGTCTTGTTTGTATTGCTACAGTCTTGCAGTCGTCAGGTGTTTCACCTGCATCTGGACCTGCACTGGGCACTCCTGGAGCTACTCCATATCATCACTGTCCAGTTTCCAGGTGAGGGCTCCATCCACTACTGGCATTCTCAGCTTTGTTTACAACATTACTGTGTTGATTTGTGATGTTAAAGGTCCCTCAGTTTGATTTTTTGCTTGTCTCATTTCAGATTCATTTGGCAAAAAAACAAACCAGTTAGTGTCCACTATAACATGCCAGCTCATTTGTACAAATTTGTTATTTAGTTTTGATGAAATCTATGGACAAGCTGTTAAATTTTTTTTAACTGGATCCGATCAAGATTCAGCCAGAAAAATTGCAAAAGTGGTCCAGCTGTTCATATTATGATATAATGCTAATCATACTCACAAGTTACTAATGATCAAAGTTAACTCTTTCAATGATTCTACCAAAAATATGCAGTCTTATTAAATTGCCCAGATTATTTAAACTATTCACACTCTGTAGATTTCAACGTCAACAAACCTGTTTCGCAATGATCTAAATCAGTTGAGGATGGAGTAGTAATACTACTTGCTCTAGAGAGTCACAATAATCTGTTTGGTTGACATCTCCCTGACAGATGTGACACGTGACAGCGCCTGTGTGTGGTGTCATTACACGAATACAGAAGATGTTGTGAACAACGATGTCTTCTCGCAGTGTGTGCACATGTTTCTGTGGGACGTCATCGCGCTGGCCATGAAGACCCACAGCTTGGTAAGTGTGCTGTCATCTTGTGTACCGTTTATTAAAACAGTAGTGTGTCTTTATGTACCGTCTTAATATTTTTATCTGTGATATACGTATTTGACCAGTCTCCTGCCTGTTTCAGATCAGATTATCTGTCTCCGCACAACAGTTTTTTGGTCCTAAAACTAAGCTCAACCTGGACAAATTCGCTTTCTATGTAACCACATCCAAACTATCCATCGTTTTAAAATCATCTGAAACTTTAGCTACCTTCTGCAGAAATAATTTTTTATTTCCACTCTAAACCCTCAGCGATCCCTCGCCCTGATGGTGACTTTTGCGTATTCCCCTTCGTGATGTCATGCTTATTGATTCTGTTTTATCTACACATCTGAGCTCGGGTTCCTGGGGATATAGGCACTATAGTAGTTTACTATTATTATTATTATTATTACTATATTAAGCCATATACGGTCGAACGTCATTATGACATGGGATCCACGAGTTCGGACCGCATTGTAAGCAAGGCACGTTAGGTGTTCCATATCTGCCACCAGGGACTGCTAAACAACAGCGATCTCCATCCCTGGTACCAAGTCCAAGAACGCTGTCGAAGCCACTGTGCGCTGGTCGTGCTGTCTATGCGCAGTTAATATTACTTGTTAAACAAGTCAGCTAGCATCAGTGTATATTATTTTTTTAATATCACACTGTTGAATGTTGAACTGAATAAAATACATGTATGTACAGTTATGGAATAGATTTGCTACGATGAACTGGTACTGATTGGTCAACTAACGCGATTCGAAAATAATAACCTGGATCAGAGTAACTGAATACGTATATGAGTTGCCACACAGTGTAATAGCAACAACTAAAACAACAATTATAGGTTGCATCAATAATTATTTCACTTTTATTTCAACTGATCTCGAAGAATAAAATCACACATGTACCTCTCCTATTCCACTGATTCACCGTTTCATATGCACTGCTTTGAGTTTGGTTTGGCAGCTTGAAAACTTAGATTTAAGCATGCCATTTCACCCATTTTGTACTGGAGTTGGCTACTGAATAGCATTTAATACTATTTGACTCGTTCTTAAGCAAGGTGTATTTGTGAATCTCGATTGCAATTTACAAACTGGTGAGGGTGAAGCCAGCAGTGTAATATGATAGATGCAAGTGCAGTATAAACATTGAAACATCTCGTCACTCGTTCATTGTTCACCTAATGTTCATTGAGTAGGTTTGACAAACACGAGGAGTACATCACGCAAAACTAGCACTAGTTAGTAAATATATTGGTGTGGTGATCGTAACGTCGACACGTGAGTACGTGTGAAACGTCCTCTGAAAGACAGCTATTCCCCCCGGCAGCAGAAAATCAGGGTCCACGACTGACCGCGTTATATCCGAATCCATGTTGTAATGGGGCATGTGTTAATAACGAGGCTTGACTGTATGTTAGAATTATGCTTTCTTTTCAACTGTAATAATATTATTTTACAGTTTATGCCTGGTCAGAATGCTTAATGACCTCTCAGCTCAGTTGAAAGGATTCACATCAACTTCACTTGTATTGTTGTCACCTTTAGATAGCACCCCAGCAGTTTTGGCAGCTGACGCCATACCCATGCGGTTGTGTGAAGGAGATGCTGATAATGTTGAAGCAATTGATCGACACACATCGACAGGAGACAATGGGAAGGCAGGTGAGGACTTCCCCTTGGGGTTGAGGGCTTCCCCTGGAGTAGTGGGCTTCCTCTGGAGTTGAGGGCTTGCCTGGGAGTAGAGGGCTTCCCCTGGATTAGAGGGCTTTCCTTTGAATACTGGGCTTCCCCAGAAGTAGACTGCTTTCCTGGTAGTAGAGGGCTTCCCCAGGAGTAGAGGACTTCCCCTGGATTAGAAGGCTTCCCCTGGAATACTGGGCTTCCCGGGAGTAGACTGCTTCCCTGGTAGTAGAGGGCTTCCCCTGGAGTAGAGGGTTTCCCAGGAGTTGAGGGTTCCCCAGGGGTAGAAGGTTTCCCCTGGAGTAGAGGGCTTCCCAGGAGTAGAGGGTTCCCCAGGAGTAGAAGGTTCACCGGGAGTAGAAGTTTTCTCTGGAGTACAATTTTCTTTGACGTGGTAATAATTAACAATTTTTTTTATATTTAAACAAACATCACTCGGTTTGCCAATTGCTTACTTTTGATGTGATTGTTTTAGTCGTTCTGGGGGGAGATGTCCTCCCTCTTCGCCTCAGTTCTTCAGCCGGCACAAAACTCCTCTGACATGGATGAGATGGGTGAGGCAAATTTGTATAAGAGCTAAGACTGATGCCAGTAATTAGAGACAGGTGACATAAAATGTGGTTTGACAACATTAAAGATTAAAGGGATTGTTTTAGGTGCATGAATGTAATAATTCTTATCCAACAGGCAAATATCATAATATTCCTTACCCATAATATATTGTATATATATTGTGCAGAGTCTTAGAAGTCTTAAATCGCATTTTGTGTTTTAAGGCCTATAAAATGCCAATTTAAAAAGTCTAATTTGATTTTACCATACTAGACGTAGTAAATTCCGTTTGCGATACGATTCTTTAATCAAATTACACAGTTTGATTGTATAATGTATAAAGTCTACAAGAGCATGATGGACTAAATTTATCAAGGAGCGAATTTTTAAATGTTGTTCATGTGTAATGACTGGGTGTTTAGTCACTGAGGAGGGGAATGTTTCACAGACTCGGACGTGTTCTGCGTGCCACCGAGCTACACATGTCAGGATCCCCTTGACTTCAGCTGGTGGTTTCTCATGAACATCGCCCCTCTTTACGCTTATGATGAGCACGGAATCTCACAGAAGAAGGTCAGTCCGCTTGGTGTAGTTGCTGTGGTTTTTGTAATATCAGTTGTGACTGGACATAATCTATTTTAGTTGTCCGTTTTTATGTTTGTGAAGATGCTTCTTAAATTGTTTTCTGATCATGAAAGGATGTTTAAGTAGTTATTCAAGTCTTCTCACTATCATTCTCTTACAGGGTGAAGTCTTCTCACCATCGTTCTCTTACAGGGTGATGGCCACATCATTAAATCTGTTCCGCCTTCTCGACGACTTGTCTCCATCTTTCTCGATCTTCTTCCATCTTTCCCACTCTGCTGTTCATTCATGCCTTTTCCAGATCTTTCTTCACGCGATCCATCCATCTTAATGTTGGTCTTCTCCTTCTACCACCCTCTTCTGTTGCCCAGGCTCCCTTTGTCAATTGCTCCTCACTCATTCCTAGTATGTGTCCAGCCCACCTCAGTCTGCTCCCCACTAACTCCTTTTTAGCTGATTGTTTATTCCGATCTCCACTCGTAATTCCACCTTCTGTCATTTTGATCTACACCTTCTCCAGATGTGGCTGTTCTCTGCTACCTGTAGCTCCTCCTGTCTCTCTATCAAAGCTCCAGACATACACAAGCTGGTGCCACCCATTAGTTATGTGGCTGTGCAAATGAAGCTCATTCCTCAATAAAAAATTTATCTATCTAGTTTTTAGTTTTTTGTTATTTAAATTTGTTATTTATTTTGTTGAAATCATCGGACAAATTACTTTTGCAAAAATTGGGCAAAAGTGGTCTGTCTTTATATACTATGACATAAAGCTACCCATACTTTTGTCAGTTACCCAATCTAACTACCAAAGTCAATTCGTTTGATGATTTTAGCAATAGTATGCACTCTTATAAAACCTGCTTTGGATATTACTTAAGCTTTATTACTTAAGAAACTATTACTTAAGCTATTCATTTTGGGCTAAATGATTTTAGGGGGAAGTTTTAAGTGATGAGGATGCTGTGTGTTTCAGCAGCTGGTGACCAGTAATTATCCATTGATGACGCAACTACTAAAGAAGTCACTCACTCTGGTGAGTACGGTGGACATCACATCACACTACATCAGGACTGGTCCAGTTAAAACATCAGGAGGAGACAGGAGTCACTTCTCAAATTTTTATTTTTATTTAAATTTGGAGTAGTCCACCCCATCCTTGCTGTTAGGGGTAGACTACATCAGTGTCCCTCGCAGATTGACCTGTTGAAATTTAGATTTTTCAGTTTCCATGTTAACCAATAACATTGCTTGCTAGAATTTTCAAGTCCGGCACATGGAACTGAACATTTATTGGTAGTGGACCCATCGTTGCTGGTCGGACGGGTGATGATTTGCATTTCCAGGAAACGGTCTTTGAAGTTTTGGTGCATCCAGTTCTCAGAATGGGATATTCTGACAAATCCACATTTTAACAGGTTGATCTGCCAGGGGTACTGTAGTACTACTACCACCCCTGGCTAGTGAGGATGCCCCACCCCCATTGTTCTGGTATTTTACCTGGTTGTGACACCGTAATCATTGTTATTGTTTTAGCAATGAGGAATCAGAGCCTAGACTTGATGGTGTATCCCAACTTTAGTATGGAACGAATCAAAAGATGAAACAAAGATAACAGACATGGCCATGTAATTCAAATGGAAATCTAAGCACCGCATAATGGTCATTGTCCTAGTGTGCAATTCCCTGTTTATAAACATATTTTTCAGGGTGCAAGAAACCCTCAAAAAGGGGTTACCATCTATGGCACTAATCATTTACCACAAACCAAGAAGTAAAATGTTGACCCGTCCCCATTCAGAAGTAATATGGTGATCTGTACCCATTCTGTTGTAGCGTGAGTCCCAGCAGCGGCGACACCTGCGCTGTTGTTTGCGTGTGTCTGCGCTGTGGGAAGGCAGTATCGTCACACTAAATATGCTGTGGGACTATTTCTACAAGTGTCTGGTAAATATAGTCATGTGTCAGTGGGCCGTCATTTTCTCCAGTGATCCACATGCTTTCGTGTGGGAACAATCTCGATACACTGTAAATAGCCTCATTAATCCATTTTTTTATATTTCTGTTTCTGCACACCATTTTGGGAAACCAACTGGACGGATAACACTGTCTTATGATTAACCTTAACCAGTTTATTTTGTATCACACAAAACATTAAACGTCAGATGCACCAGATCAGATAATTAATGGTCTCAGTGATTGTCTTTACATTGTTCTTTGTTCAGCATAATGTCAGTTACTGGTGATCAGTGGATGACAATATCATGTTTCAGTAATCCGCCCGCTTTGTTAATCCAGCCAAAAACCTTGGTAACAAAAGTATGCAAATAAACGAGACATGACTAATAATAATTTATTGTACAAGACACAACAAGTGGTATTGATAAAAAATAGAACACTTATATATTTACAATATTACTATCGTTATCAGGTAAAAGAATGGGGAAATTATTTTAAAACTAAGTGACCACTAACGATATTGAAAGTACATTTTTCATTTTCTTAGTGAATGCTTTTAAAGAGCATTTATGGTTTAGGAATAATACGATGAAGGACTAAGAATGCGTATTACTTCAAACTTTTACATACTCAAGCTTTAGACATATTGGTAAAATTTTATTTGTGAATTTTATTTTTAACAAGATTATAAATGTGCTAATTGCCCTATTTGTACTTTTGTAGAATGACCAGTTCCACTTACCAGGGAGTGGGGTCGTAGGGGTTGCGAGTGTCAGGTAAGCAACTACTTTAAAGATAATTTAAAGGTCTCTTCTCAATTTGTGTTTTACTCAGATTCATCTAGAGAATATATTGACCAGTCTAGTATCACCTATGACATGTTAACTCTTTTGTACGAATTTGTTGTTTTGTTTTGGTAAAATCATTGGACAAACTGTTAAATTATTTTTTACCAGTTTCATTAAAAAAATTTGGCAAATGGAGCAAGAGTGATGCAGCTGTATATACTATGACATAAGGCTATTCATAAAAATTAATTCTGTAGCACTTAAATCCTTGGGAACTCGAGCTCAGAACTAAACAAACAAAAGTCATTAAGCATGATATGAACAGGGACGGAGATTTAGGGTGGAAATGCTGTTTTATAAAAATTCTTGAGTTTTTTGCGGAAGGTAGCTGTAGTTTCAGATGATTTTAAAGTGACAGGGAATTTGTTCCCGATTTTGGGCACAACTACAGAGAAATCATGCTTGCACAGGTTAAGCTTAGTTTTAGGCATGAAAAGTAATTTTTTTATTATTTGGGTTGTAGTAAAACGTCTGCTAGTCTGCTAGAGAAATGCCAAAGTCTGGTTCAAGCTGGGAACTATGGGTGAGTGTTTCATGGAACGGTCAGTCATTTCTTATCTTTACAAAAAGATTTGCTCGCTTACACAATACATGCATTAAGAATTGAAAGTATGACATTTTACTAGGAATTGAAAGTATGAAATTTTACTAGGAATTGAAAGTATATTTTATAGGAATTTACTAAATAAAATGCCTGTCATTAATTTAAACATTGTAATTTGCAACATGGTTGTATGTGTACATGATTGCACGTGCGTATGTATGGGTTCATAATCATTTGTCTTTAATTAAATCACTGCATACCATATAGTTCCCAACAGACGAGCAGTGCACAAGTGTGTAGGCTTGGGCTTAAATGTCGAATAAGTGCACAAGCTCTCAGGCGGACACAGAGACTGCATGCATATCATGCACGTGCAATTCTGTGCCAGCTGTACGTGGTGCCACCTCCACTCTTGAAAATCTGTGTGTTTTTGCATGTGGTTTCTCTGAAAAAGGAGGGTGCGCGTCTATTAGTGCACTTATGTTGACAACCATGCGGTAAGTTATCTGATTTTAATGAAAGAAAATTGAATGGTATTTCAAGGACGGATTACGACACAAGTTTCCAGCTATTCCTGCGTCTGTTGGCAATGCATCTTGGGAAATCTACGTCTGGCAATTCGACGCTCTGGAAACAGATGAAGGGGCGGTGAGTGTTTGAATCAGGGTGATTACCGAATGTCCTTATATGGTATTGTATTGTTTGTACAGTGTGCTATAAAAATTAAGAAATGGTTAAGAATGTTACAAATAACTGTTTACCTGCATGGTTCAGTAGCATCTAATGTAACTTTTCATAAGACAGTGCATGCGTACAGACAGACATACGCACACACACACACACACGCACATGCACACACATGCTCGCATACATACACACACAAATATAGATATAAAAGTCATGTTGGTTTAAATATTTGTCTAACCTCGCTGCATCATACTGTTTGTTTCAGGTTCTACTCGAGGTTCCACAGTCGTCGCATGCAGGAGCTGAGTGAGACAGGCCTGAACCACCTGACCACTCTCTTCCTCTCACTCACATACAGCGTCAGTCTACAAGATGTTGTTAGTATTCAGTCTGTCTACAAGATGTTAGTATTCAGTCAGTCTACAAGATGTTGTTAGTATTCAGTCAGTCTACAAGATGTCGTTTGTATTAAGTCAGTCAGTATTTCAAACTCCCTCATCAATTCATCGAGCCTATCGCAAATCGAGTTCGTTGATCTTCATATCTGCTGTGTGTATCTATTCTAAGCAATATGCGCAGTCAGTTTAATAATAGAACCTATACTTTTGTTAAAATCATTGAAATAATTGACTTTCATCTTTGTGTAACCTGTTAATGATTATTTTTTTCTGAAAGCTTTTGAAATAATTATATAGTCCACAGCATTATGTGGCCTTGACTAAGATAGTTTAACTCAAGTTTTGTTTGAATTAATTTGTGTCGAATATTAACGTATTATATTAAATTTCTTCTCTCATTGAATGACTCACCTTCTGTCATTGAATGACACACCTTCTGTCATTGCAGGGCTCTAAACTGTTTGATTTCTATCACATGCTGGACATGAAAGTCATCGATGTTCATCGCCACCGTGCCATCTGGCGGGGAAGCTTTGCATTAATGCTGCGGTTTTTGGAGAAAGAATTGGACATCGGTTTTATGGCAGAAAAGATGGTGCAGGACTTCAACTGGTTGTGTGCGTGAGTATGTTGTATATGTCTCCTTATCTCATCACAAAAATACACAGAGACTAATTCAGTTTTAAAATCTGAACTGTCAAAATGATCACTTATCTAGTGGGCTAGGGAAGTTTATGGAAGAATGGACCCTTAAAGTGAAACAAAAGGCATTTTGGAGGCCTTTGAACCTATAATCAAGAATATCACGCAAGTGGTTAACTAAATATACCTCGTTGAACACCGAAAATCTTTTTGCATGGGCAGCGCCATATTTGTTAAGAATCCTAAGTCGAGTGCTGACTAGGTTTCCCGCATCTCCAACTTTAACGCCTCATCGTAGAAGTAGACAATTTTAGTCACATACTTGCTAATAAATTTGGTCATGCTGTTTGCGTCTAAAATCAACTTATTTGGCAAGATATTCCATTCATTCATTGTTCCGCCTCACGTTCCGATTTGATAGTTCTCTTGATTGAGTGTTTGCGTTGTGTCGAAGCCTTCGGCTGAGGTACATGCTGGAAGATTGTCGGTACCGCTTCAGGCTTTAGCGTTCTCTGTTGCCGATGTTTTGAAGGGTCTTGACCCATTAGTTGATGAAAATATATCAACTTCAAAACACAACTCTTCAAAATGGCCTGAACAAAGTCTAGCATATTGCACAGGCTTCCAACCAGTCGGCCCGCAATTGTGAATTCATTGCTTCACTACTATCTGCTTTTCTTGAGGAAATCGAAAAAAAGACAACTCTCTATACCTCACTGAATCGTGTTTACATCCGAATGCTGCACAGTGCAGCATTGTAAAAGTTTTTGTTGCATGCAAATCCAATATAAAAGCAAATAAAACTGTAACTGCACATCTCAACCACATTAATAATAATAGTCACGGCTGCATTGGGGGTTAATGGGCTGCTCGCCGCTGATTGGTCAAAATTGCTAACACTGGTGAATATGTCGGCTTCTACGAAAAATGAGATTAGACCAGAATTGTGCACTTTTAGAACAGATTCCAAGTAAACCACTGGCATGATATTCTTCATTATGGTTGCTAATGGTTAGTTTTTAAGCACTCTTATAGGTGCAAAGGCCCAAAATTATGCCTTTGGTTTAACTTTAAATTATAAGATATAAGATACTGAAATGTAATAAAAACAAATTACTGAATAGATAAAACTAAGAATACTTTATACACGAAGATGAACATTGCACCATGACATGACATTCATTGAAGTTTTCTGTAAATATGACTTGTTTCAATCAATAAATAAGCATACTTTCTGTCAGATTCAGCAGTGATTTGAGGACCATCTACAAAAGGGGACTTTGTTGTTTCAGTGAGTTGCGGCAGTCAGGCGAGGGACCATCTCCAAACTACGAGTTGGTGATGTTCTACGTTGACTCGCTACAAGACATCATAGAGGCCAGCACCTTGTATCTCCATCAGCACCAGCTGCTTGGTGAGTCTGTTGTGTCACTCAGTGAGTCTGTCACATTACTCGGTGAATTTGTCACGTCACTCAGTCAGTCTGTCGCATCACTCAGTGAGTCTGTCCTGTCACTCAGTGAGTCTGGTGCTTCATTTTGCCTTTCATGTCACTCAGTGAGCATGTCATGTCACTCTGCGAATATCTCATGTCACTCTGTAACTCTTTTTATTGACTATTATAGGCACAGGTCTGCGTGACTTGCTGCACTGCTGTCGCGTCAGTGAACTCAGTGTCCTCATGAATCTTGTTGATGTCCTCCTCATCCAACACAGGTGAGTCCCTATGACCTCTCAGAGTGCTTTTCACTTTACCCCCTGGCTGACCTGACCTTCCAACTTCTCTTGGAAGCATTCAGCCATGCCGCAATTACGGTACAAAGACTATTCGTTCACATATATCCAAAACTATATATCGCCAGGTTCTCATTTATATGGATAAGTGAACTGAAGCATTGCGGAATGAATGAAATTGCCAAACTTTGAAACACAAGCAAAGAAGCAGTTTAATGACAAATAAGAAGGTATTAAGATGCACAATCACTTGTCATTTAGACTTGAATGTTGCAGGGTTGCGTACAAACGAGCCCCGCTGGGTCATGAGAAGATGCAGACAGTCGACAACAACTCGGTACTCTTGTACTGCCGTGGTGAGTAACCTTTCTGAGCTGGCGTCAACTACATTTTGTTGTCCCAGATGTCTCAGTTCCGGTTGTAATAGCAATCATTTTATTTACCCAATACAAAATAGTTGGCAGTCCAAATTAATATTGGTACCAAACTTTTTTATTAAATATCCGAAGAGCCATCTTGTTTCCTTGCTTATCCTCCTTTGCTCCTCCGCAGCGTACACACACTGGACACACAGTGTACACATAGTGTACACATATATAGTGTAAGCCCAGTGCACTCATTCAGCTGTTGATAACTTGATTTTGTAAACTGCATCTAACCTTTTGGGTTTGACATGCTGCTAAGCTCGGGTTCCTTTTTTGCACCTAGAACATACTAAGCTGAGTGTACATTCATTGTTCACACAAAAGATAACTATAATGCCATTAGTATCTGCTTGGTGCTGCCTAACCAAAATGGTATGTGTAATGGCTATAATTATGCGATGCTATTATATTGCTGAATGGTTTCCGGTGTTTGCAGAGCTGGCTGGTGTCCTCTGGCAGCATTTCTACCAGTTTGTGAGGGTGCACAGTTGTACCCTCACCCCACCACCCCTGTTGGCTGACCTTGCTGCTGGCTTCACACTGCTCCTAGTAGACTCGTAAGTCATACCTCAACGAGATGATACTACATGTACCAAAGTCAACCTATTACGCAATACACATGTCACGAAATCAATCCTAGTTAGTGTCCACCAAAGTTTGTTTCTCAATACAATGAGGGAACTGTTTCACACCAGATGTCACCACGTTTCAATTACACACCAGATGGCACCACGTTTCAATTACACACCAGATGGCACCACGTTTCAATTACACACCAGATGGCACCACGCTTCAATTACACACCAGATGGCACCACGTTTCAATTACACACCAGATGGCACCACGTTTCAATTACACACCAGATGGCACCACGCTTCAGTTACACACCAGATGGCACCACGCTTCAATTACACACCAGAATGCACCACGCTTCAATTACACACCAGATGGCACCATGCTTCAATTACACACCAGATGGCACCACGCTTCAATTACACACCAGATGGCACCACGCTTCAATTACACACCAGATGGCACCACGCTTCAATTACACACCAGATGGCACCACACTTCAATTACACACCAGATAGCACCAACCTGTTTCATAAATACACATACACATTTATGTCAACCATTCGTGGTTACAATGTGTTTAAAACTAGTCAAACACTGGAGAAAAGTTGGCAGTAGTGAGTGAGACAAATAGTCAGGATGACAGATATGCAGCATCAGTTCTATAAGATGAGTATATAGCAACCATGTGCTCTGCAAAAATTCGAGGAGTACACATCTCACTGGCAAGAAATTCATTGAAAGGATCATGTTATACGAGTTATTTATACATTCGTATGTCGTCAAAAGGGTACCAGAGCACTGCAAAGTCTATTGATATAGCTAAGACGGTTCATTCCTATATATGCCTTACTAAAATTATATAACTCGCTAATCCTTCCCCACATCAACTGTTGTATACTAGTGGGGAGCTCAACTGAACAGAATAACAAAACTACTAATGTTAACAAACAGTCAGTATAACACACACACTGACCCAAGTTTAAAACTGCTAAAATTTGTTCATAAATATGTAAATATAAACTGTCCTGAATATCTGTAAAATATAATCATACAACTCAATTGTGACGTAGATACTCATGACACCAAAAGTCAAGAATATATCCACAAGGAAAGTACAAACACTGAACTGGCAAATAAAAGCATTAGACATGGCATCACTCGTGTATTTGATAATACCCCTAATTCAATCACGGACAAAATCCAAACCCACTCTCTCCAAGGTTTCAGTGTGTACACAAAAAACTATTTAATTTCAAAGTGCAGCACAATCTGTCGAATTAGGCACTGCTATATTATGCACATTCAAACTGTAATTACACTTAAAATTTACTTAAAACAAAAATATTGATTTGTGAAAACAGTTTAACTAGTTATATATATATAGCTATGTACACACACATATATAATATATATATATATATATATATACTTTCATCACAACCTTTGTTCACTTTATACGTGTAACATATAAACTTTGTTTTTGTTAAATTTATGTATTACTACTTAATCTCAATTGTATGGGCAGTTGTCTCGTAACTAAATAATATCTACTGTGTATTTGATGTGTGGAAAGTACCTAAAGATATATGTGATTATATGAATATATATATATATATATATATATATATATATATATGTATATGTTTTTTATTGTTGCATCAATTGGCCTATGATGTCTACTTTATATTCATACGTGCAAACCTATATATTCATACATGTAAACCTATATATTCATATGTACAAACCTTCCTTTTTTCCTCTTGTCAAAATAATTATGACTATGAATTTAACTTTGAATTTAACTCTTAGTCAAATTAATGAATTATTAATGAATCTAACTTTGTAATGATTATGGGTGGCTGTCACGATAGCGACCTGTTAGCTATCATGATAGAGACCTCTTAGCTCTCATGATAGAGACCTCTTAGCTCTCACGATAGAGATCTCTTAGCTGTCATGATAGAGACCTCTTAGCTCTCATGATAGAGACAACTTAGCTCTGACGATAGCGACCTCTTAGCTCTCACGATAGAGACTGCTTAGCTCTCATGATAGAGACAGCTTAGCTCTCACGATAGAGACCTCTTAGTTCTCATGATAGTGACCTCTTAGCTCTCACGATAGAGACCTCTTCGTTCTCTATCAAGAGAACTCAGCTCTCACGATAGAGAACTCTTAGCTCTTACGATAGAGACCTCTTAGCTCTCACGATAGAGAACTCTTAGCTCTCACAATAGAGAACTCTTAACTCTTACGATAGAGATCTCTTAGCTCTCACGATAGAGACCTCTTACCTCTCACGATAGAGACCTCTTAGCTCTCACGATAGAGACCTATTAGCTCTCACGATAGAGACCTCTTAGCTCTCACGATAGAGACCTCTTAGCTCTCACGATAGGGAACTCTTAGCTCTTACGATAGAGATCTCTTAGCTCTCACGATAGAGACCTCTTAGCTCTCACGATAGAGATCTCTTAGCTCTCACGATAGAGACCTCTTAGCTCTCACGATAGAGATCTCTTAGCTCTCACGATAGAGACCTCTTAGCTCTCACGATAGAGACCTCTTAGCTCTCACGATAGAGATCTCTTAGCTCTCACGATAGAGACCTCTTAGCTCTCACGATAGAGAACTCTTAGCTCTCACGATAGAGACCTCTTAGCTCTCACGATAGAGACCTCTTAGCTCTCACGATAGAGAACTCTTAGCTCTCATGATAGAGAACTCTTAGCTCTCACAATAGAGAACTCTTAGCTCTCACGATAGAGACCTCTTAGCTCTCACGATAGAGACCGCTTAGCTCTCATGATAATTCTTTCTTTATTGGTTACTTGTATACAAATGTACATACTGACCAAATAAAATTTACATTCATTCATTCAGCTTTTGATCTTCTGTCATCTCTGAGCCTTGACATTGGTGGAAAGGAAATAAGAGATTGTTAATTAAAAATGGGGATGTATACTTATTAAGGCATGTACACTTATTGGGGCATGTGCACTTATTAGGGCATGTATGCTTATTAGAGCATGTACACTTATTGGGGCATGTGCACTTTTCAGGGCATTGTACGCTCAGTAGTTTGAATATACGATCCATATGAATTAGCACTTTCTAAATGTGTCCTAGATCTACACAATTATAATAAAGGCTTAACACTATCACGGTTAAGGTGGTTGGGGTGGCTATTATATGCTTGTCTTGAATTGAGTAGTTTCAGTAGAATTTCTTAAGATAAATTAACCATTTAATTAAGAGTAAAGCTTACAAACTATTCTAGTCCTGGAAACATTATGTAATTCTGGCGTGGAGTGAATGATTATGATACTTTATTGGACATTTCATAGAGAAACGTTACAGTTGCGAAAGCGTTGTGTTGCAGGCCACCTAGTGGACAGACTGGAGTGAGGGAGACCTTGAAGGAATGCTTCTTGCATTTCGGCTGCAGTGAACAAGTCAACGCAATGTGAGTCCATAAGTGCTTGTTTGTCTCATAGTCCACCATAGACACCCCACCTGAAATGATGTTTTTTGAAAGAATTCTCAAAATGTTTACTATCTATGACGTTAACTTTTATATAAATTACATACCCTTAAATCACTTTTATTCATGGATAAAGTAGATTCAGTAATCAATCCCGTTGTTCAATCTTTCATGGCCATGACAGATCCTATGCAATCAGATTCTATGCAGTCATGGTGTTGTAAACAAATTGTTGTTTTTGTGATGCAGTTATGATTTTGTTGGATACTACGAAATATCGTCATAGTATTAAGTTTGTATGTGATTTGTCACCAGGGTGTCGTGTCGCTATCTCTGTCACATGATGCCCAATAAGGACGTGATGTCAAGACTGGCAGTCGCACTGACCAATCATGAGTCCCGACTCATTCAGGCATGGTTCCAATGTAGCTGTCTCCTTCCCAGTGATACGTCGATGCTCCAAGAACTCACAAGGTCAATGATAAACCACTTTCGTCAGTAATAAATAATAAAAACGTGAATAAATAAATTTGTATATATTGCAGTTTTTGACAGCTGTTTGCAAATGTACTGACCAGCAAGGTTGATTTTGATAAACAGATAACAGTCAAATTATAGTCAACACACTGTGAGTCATTAAAACACAACATGTTACAATAGATATAGTTTATACTATATAATATGATTTTACAATGAAAATGCCCACACTTTGTATATTTAACTAAATGCATATGTGTACCTTAGGTTGATTCTCAAGCTGGAGTCTGTACAGAGCATCTTCTCAAGGGCAGATATTGACACAACTAACTCCTGTGATGTCATTGTGTGTCTGTTCATTCAGGCTCTTGGGGCCATCTACAGCAAACTGACGGTAAACACAGACAGTGGCGTCCCTCAGGATTCAATTCATTCCGGCTCTGCACAAAGCATGGATATAAAATATTCTTGCTCTTTTCCGCGAATTTCAATATTATATCTCCTGTCTTACAAATAGATGGGACAAACATTGGATCTGTAAATTGACTTTAATTGTTTGGTATCACAATAAATAAACATTTAAATTGGGACAGCCATACAAACGAAATATGTAATAAAATCAGTAAGACGTATTGTTTTATAATGTTAAACTTTTTAACCACAAAATATAATTTTGAATAATCATTGGATGCTCAATAAGCAAATGGCTTGCTTGTCCACTTCCCATCTTGGGTTTTTGCCTTGGATGGCAATCTTGTTAAATCTGGTTAAAATTCCCTCCTCAATTTGATGTCTTATTTCAAATTCATTTTGCGAAATATCAAACCTACCTAGTATCCACTGCAACATGGCAGCTCGTGTGTTCAATTTTTTTATGTAGTTTTTGTGAAATCATCAGACGAACTATTAAATTACAAAAAATACGCATTTAATAGAAATTAAATGGACTGTGGGTGTTACTTAAACTATTCACACACACTACATATTGAGACACACCGAACCGGATTTGTGATAGGCTAAATCAGTTGAAGGTGGCGTTTTAAATAAACTCTAGTGTTCTGGCTGTTGCAGGACCTGAAGTCTAAGATAGAGCTGCGATGTGAGATGGAGCGATACCTCCAGGGCATGCCAGGCTGTGTGAGCATTGTGCTCAAGACTGCCTCTACCTCGCTCCACCAGAACATCTACCTCCTGGCCGGCTGGCTCACCCGGCACTGTGCCACCAGTCTCTATATACAGGTCAGTCAGGGTCAACTGTTGTCAAGCAGGAATGGTGGGGGAGTGATAATAACAAAACTTGTTTTGTGCCTAAATCCTCGGGAACCCAATCTCAGAGGCACAAGAAACCAGAATCGTTAAGCATGGTATTGTAAAGTCATCATCAGAACAGGACCACCTTGGATTTGAGGTGGAAATGAAAAAGGCAGCTATGGTTTCAAACACTTTTAAAATGATGGAGAGTTTATTCTACATTTTGGGCATGGCTAAAGCGAAAGTTCGCTTACCTAGGGTAAGCTTTGTTTTAGGAAGAAAAAGGTGTGTGAGAGATGATCTGAGCTGCATGCAAGAGACAGGAATGTTACTTGATGTGCATGACACAACTAGACATTATTTGTTATCCTGAATTATTTACTGAACTTGACATATTTTAGGTTACCTACTGAACTAGATGTTATTCTTTGTTTCGTACTGAATTAGATGGTAGTTGTTACTGTAAGTTACTCTAGTCATTTGTAGTATCGTGTGTTTCAGTCTAAACCTGACTGTCTGCTGCCGATTCTGCTTGATCGACTTGTCCTTCCCAGAATCCTCCTCACGCCGTCGAAGCCTGTTCCACCGCACATGCTCAGTGCATTGCAGAAAACGCTGTATCTGGTTAGTAACTCAGTGGTGACTGTCATGTCCTTGATGTCAATTACTTGCTGAATACACAACCACAGGGCGTGTCTTCACCACAGGAACTCTCTGAACACGTGTAGTTGTTAAATAAAGCAAATTCTTAAAATGCCACATTATTTTTCTATGAGAAATGTGGAACATAGATTAAATAAGTTGATAATTCAAATTTATATTTAGGTCACCATATTTAAATATTTTAAAATCTAATGGGTTAATAACAATTGAATGCCTTGTACTTGGCATAGACAATTTAATGTAACTACAAACTCCTATTGTTCTGAGTTACATTGTCTAGGTCAAACGTTTTCATTTGATCAACGTACAAACCATCCCAGTGGCCCCAGGCACGCCTACAAAATGTCAGCCCCACACGTACAAAACTGACAGAGATTTGAGGGAACAGACAGACAGACAGACACAGCCATAAACTACTTTATAGCATAGAAAACAAATACAACAGAAATGTCCAGGACACGACTGAATTGTGGTAATGCTTACTTTCTATCACCTTTTTTCTTTTTTCTTTCTTTTTATATTTTGTTACCTCATTTATGAATAAACTAATTGGATGTTACATGATTTACAATCTTCCTTTTTTAAGGTTGTTCCACATTAGTTTTGGCTGTATACTTGAACAGAGCTTTGTGAAAGTGATCATCAAGTTGGTAGATAATAATGAAGAAATGATTTTCTTTTAATCACAGCTATTAGGATTTACTTACTAAACGGCTACAATCAGTGGCCTTCACCAGGAACTAAATTCTGGGACGACGTATTCTTCTTCTGCTTGCCAGTTGGCATGGCAAGGGGATACAGACTGCATATGGGACGGCCTGCTTGCTATGCCAACTAGTGAGCTGACGAAGAACTAGTAAAAAAAAGGTAAGGTAAAGTCATCCCCCAGGCATTACGCCTTAGGAAGCCATGAAGGCTTATATGGCCAGTGCTTAAACCTGGTTTCTGTAGTGCGAAACAACTTAGAGTGCAGTTATACTGACTCTCCTGGACGGGACACTAGTCCATCGCAGGTACCTTCCAAACAGTGTTTGTACTCATTTGCAGCTGAGTAGACTGAGGCAAAGTAGGGTAAACGAAATTGCCTAAGCTTCGAAAACGAACCGTGCCCAGTGTGGGTCTTGAACTCACAACCCTCGAATTTAGAGTCCAACACAACCACTAGGCCATGGCTGCCCCCTAGTACCGGTAATTAAATCTCAATAGTTGTGATTAAAAGAAAATCGTTTCTTCATTGAACCATTTGTAACAATTTCTGTTTCTTGTCAGTTTGTGCAGGGTTTGGGAGACCTGGACTACAAAAGAGACCCTTACATCCAGAGGAGACTGAAGGATGTCATCCTGCTCTATCTCCCAAGGTTTCCCCTGGTATGCTTCAGTTTCAACTGTTTTAAGACATCCTAAATGTCAAATTTTATTGTATAATATACAAATCGTATATAGTCTCTGATGTGATTGTTGACAAAATCTGAAATTTAAAAAAAAAATAGGCATAAGACATGTAACCCAAGTTATGCTACGTTACCAACTCACAGGAATTTATTCCAGAGCAGTTGTGATGTATATGTATAAAATATAGCATTATTTTTACAGATTTCATGGTACAATATCTGCACCTGTGTGCAGGTTTCCAAGGGTTTAGGCACTAGAAGTTTTCTAATTATGTTATTTATTATTATTATTTCTAATTGATAATATTTATAATTATTATTACTTCTAATGATTATTATGACTATTATCACACTGATTATTTTGCATTTCTCAACGTTTTCAGTCATCGTCCGGTGGCCAAAGTGTTTCGGCTGTACACCCACTGCTGGTAATTCTACTTTATTTCACTGTTCAGGCCAGTTTTCTGCGGGGTACAATAGCTCAGTGGTTAGGACTCGGTCGAGGGACAATTTTGTTCCAGTTCACTCAGCTGTATAAATAAGTACCTGGCTATATGTGAACGAATAGTCTTCGCCCAGTAATTGTTGTATGGCTGAATGCTTCCTAGAAAAGTCATGTTGGTGTTGGAAGGAACAGGTCTGTTAGGGGGTGAAGTGTAAAGTGCCTTGTGTGGTCCTAAGGGCTGAATACTGTGCTATATAAGAACTTACCTTTTGTTGTTGCCCTAGAACAGTAATCACAGAAGAAACATCACTTTTATTGTGGTAACCAGGATACAGCCTCAAATACATTTTGCTCTTGCAGCCACTCCTTTTCAAAATATGAATTTTGTTACTGCAGTTTTGTTAAGCCTTTAAGAACTACTTATACTGCTGTTTATATTTTAAGTGGAATATATGTTGAATAAACATGTATGTTTCATGTAGACCTCCCTCAGTGATTCGTGCCGGGTTGTGCCCCTGCCAGAAGCCGTGAGCCTGAGACACTACGTCCTACATGTCCTCTCCTTGGACTGTCTCTCTCCCCGGGGAATGATCCTTCCACCTAATGCACACTTGGTAGGTTCTCATCTTCCCATTCCCTGCCGGGAACAGGTCACTATTTTACATCTGGGTTCACGATATATGAAAGTGCAAGTGATGGTAATTTTGGTAATTTTTAGCTCCTCAAAAAATATTTTTTAACAGGAATGTGGCAACATTTAGGGACAACAACACTGGCTAGATAAAAAGCAATGCAAGCATCAGTATCTGTAGGATACTTTGCATTTGAAAACATGATGTGGTTGTATTGGACGCCATTTGATGGAAGCATATTGTATGTTGGATTTTCTGGAGAAAATTTGTTCAAACAGGCTGATGAAATATTAATTATAGTTAATTTTTAGAAGATACTAATTTGTTAAGTTTACCATAGAACGTGTTATTTTAAAATAATCATCTGCTAAAACATGATGTTAGTTTGAGAACACAAGACCCGGTTATATTTTGTAGAATCATTTTTGAAAGTTAAAGTATGTATTATTAATTTCTGTTAACTACAACATTATCCCAAAGTATAATTTAGTTTAGGCTAATCCCAATAGCTTGTGATTATTTACAGTAGTACAGTATAATTTTACTTATTTCTAATTTGTTGGCTGTATGTAAAAACTGTATTGTTGGTGTGCTTGTGTGGAACTGTGTGTGCATTTTGGTGTTTTAAAAAAGTTTTTAAGAATACATTTTCCAACAGTAGTTTCAAATTGTCTATTTATGTGTTTATCCTTTGCTGTAGGCTATGACATTTGTGGTTGAACTGTTCAACAAAACAATGAGTCGGGCAGTATTGGCCAGGTAAGGAAGTCACTTCAATGTAGTCTAGTTTATAACGTGTCATTTATCCAAGGTGTCCTTGCTCAAAGATATTTAGCATTTTCTTCTTACCTAACCTGTTTGTTGAACAGTAAAACCTGACAGCCCAAATAATCACGCAGTATTAACATCATATTTCGCCAATCCATCCATAAAAAACAGGCTGTGATTTCTGGAAATGATGATGTTTCCATGGTAATGATCCCGTGCGCTTCAAATCAAAGTGCACTTCCTTCACCATTTGCATTTACCCGGTTAAGTTTAAAAATGCAACATATTTGTATTTGATCAAAAAAACAATAGAATGATGAGTGATGTCTAATGAGTGATATGTACTGGCTTCAGGGACTGTGCAGTATTGCTGTCTGTAGTACTGCAGTACATGTTGTGCTGTGAGAACGCATCACTGAAGCAATCTTGTGCCAGAGTACTGCAGATGATGCTGGAGGCAGTTAGGGACCATCCTGAAGCCACTGACAGGTGGGAGCCACTCAGGGGGCATCTCAATGGTACACTTTTGGGGGACAAACATTTTATAGTTCACCTTTAAATTGGATAGAATGTTTATGTTACTTGTCTGTTTTAAAAATGCGTGCAGGAATTTGTACTGACTATTAAAATAATATTGTATTATTGCAGAAATTGCATAAATATGAGATTGTGTTAAATAAACTGGATAAAGCAAAGTAAAAACATTTTTCAATGTATGTTTGACCTGAACCTTAAAGTGCCTATGATGTAGTTGCTGCAAATTCTCATTCTTTTGGAAAAAGCAACTTTTAGCCAAATAGAATACCTTCACGGTAATACAATCCACGACTTTATCAATACAGATGAGATATTCATTAGTAAATGTGATAATTCGCAATGATTAATCTCTCAGCTGGTTCTTCTAATCCAGTCACACCATTTTGTGACATCAGCGTGGTCTCCCAGGAAGTGCGGTTTTACAAAGTGTCGGATGAAGGTTAATAAACTTGTTCAACAACTACAAAACTCACAAAATTATAATCATAATTATTTAGCAAGAGATTTAAGATTTGATAAGAATTGCTATCCAAGGCAAATACATAGATGACAAATGGACAAGGAAGCTTATCGAGAGTCCAACAATTTCTCGTCTATGTGTAACCCACCACCTCGTAATATTTGTCAATCTAAAACAAATATTCATGCTGCTACCATTTACACAATCTATAGATAATTTGTTCCATTCATTTATCGTCCTGTTAGAATGAGTACTTTCTGATATATAATCTTCACCGTTCCTTCAATAATTACACCTTGATGTCCTCTAGTTCTACTGTCTTTCTTAAGTGAGAAAAATATATTTCTATCAATATTTTCATACCCATTCAATGTCTTAGAAACTTCAATTTGATCTCCTCTTAACCTGCTTCTCCCTATGACTACTTTGGCAGTGAAATCGAGTATGATTAGGATTACTTGGCTTTTTTGACCAATTTAATTGAATACGAGTACAATTACTAAAACATTGTTAACGATTACATACAGTTACGATGACTGATTACTCCATCTCTGTTTAGGGCTGCCTTGCAGGAAGTTCTTAAAGTCTTCCTGGGCCTCATGAAGACCTGCCATGGCCGGGTGCTCAGGGTGATGGAGTCTGTCTCCATCCTGTGTCCTAGTGTCGTCATTGACGTCATCCCAACAATGACACAGGCTGTCAAGACATCGGAGTCCATGCGTGGCGTTGGAGTTGACAAAGAGCTCAGGTGCATACCACTCTGATAAGTACTCATGCTTACTGTACCAAGCAACTGACTCTGTGGAGTACCCCGTGGAAAATAAGTCGCAGTTAGCACAGAAAATTTAATCAAAATACTAAAAGTACAAAGTCTGGTTATATTTTTATTGTAAACACGTTATATGTGATGCATGTGTTCTCCCTCATTGCTCCCCTTATAAAGGAGTGACGTTAGTTCATATACTGGTGCCCCAGCTGTTATCCCTTTCCACTTCTCCTTATCGACCACCTCCTCCCTCCACTTGCCACCCTCCTCCGCCTTCCTTACATCCCTCTTTACACAATTCTCCCATCTCAGTTACTGTCTACCCATTTTCCTATGGCCTGGCAGTTTCATCACCTCAGCTTTCTTTGTAGTAATACCTCTATCTGTTATAACGTCTTCACTGGTCAAATGTGCTTTAATGAACCACATGTTAAAAAGTATACTTTTGACCGTCATCTGTTTAATTTGAATGTTTCGGGATGAATACATCATGTTTACATTGCATGTGGAGTGAACGTACGGGTGTTAATAATATATCTGTCATGTGATAACTATGAATAAGCTGCTAAATGCTGGTAAAAAATAGAAGCTGTTACTGCAATAGCGGTAATGGTGTTCTAGCCATTTATTACATGTCATGGGAAATAATTTCTTTCAAATACACCAATAAGTTTTAAAAATAATGTATATACTACCTAAAATGTGACACTGAAAATGCTTTAAACAGTTAGTTATACAATTATGATCACCAAAAGATCATAAAAAAATCACTAAGATGATTAAACCTCAATCATATTTTCCACACTATGTGTCAGTGTTTTGGTTTTCACATCCAGCTACTTTTCCAGATTATCCTACCACAGTGTACTGAGGAATCTGGATAATCGTGGAAACGAGGAATGGTCAAGACTTCTGCTGGAATCTTGACCAAGGATGTCAGACAGTTCTCACAAGGCAGTTGGTCATCTGGCTACTGGTCACTCACTCGAAGACTCATAGGAAGTTGTCACTGACCATATCAAGTACAGTCACGTCTCGTTTATCTGCATACTTTAGTTCCCAAGGGTTTAGGCTGGAGTAACAAAGTGTGCTGATTGGTGAAACACTCCATTATCACCCATGACATAACTATTGGTAATAAATGTGTAATGTATTATAACGTTTCTATTGTTTTATTATTTTACTGATCTCCAGTAACTGACAGAACATTGAAAGCAATCACTGAGACGTTAATTGTCTGATTTAGTGTGTCTGACATTTGAAGTTTTGAACATAAAGTTGTTAAGTGAATCATTACAGTGTCCTCCGGCCAGTTGGCTACCCAAAAAGGTGTGAGGAAAAGGAAAATGATAAAACAGATTAATGAAGCAATTTACGGTGTATAAAGATTGTTCCCACATGAAAGCATGTTGATTACTGACAAAATTTAATTATTGAAGAACAAACATGACTGTATAACATGTAACATTACAATGCAGTGAAGATTTGTCATAAATGTATCCATACGGCCACTTTATTCAAGGACGTATAATAGACACACTCTGAATTGTATCAAAGAGACGTAAGTTATCGTGAATAAAATGTTTTGTGTACAATCACCTGTAAATAAACAAATGTGAAAGTTGTGTCTTTGAATTAAGCACCAGACAAGTTTAGCCACATTACCTGTAAATATTTTGGCATTTCAATATGACACCATAAAAAATGGGGTGAATCAAAGAGGCATCACCCAAGTATGTCTAGCTGATAAATAAGTGTTTTGTTTACTCAAAATATGATGGCATAGACATCTGACTGTTACAGGCAACTCTAATCACTACACATATATGTCTGAACCTGATCCGTTCATCTGCCGTTCTCAGCCCAATCAGGGTCCCTCCCCGTTCTCCAATCTTTTGTTGATGTCAACCACAACTTCGGGCAGTTCCGCGATACTGTCAATCACATAGTGTGCCCCAGCATTACGTAATATTTCACTAGACTTTTTTACCTTTTCCTTGATCTCGTCAGCTGAAAGGGACTGCTCGTGCTCGAGGCTGTCTATATCCATGTAGTTGCTGTAGCGGGCTACCCCCACTCCCCAACAGCCCGCCTGCAGGGCCTCCCCGATACCTGATGCGGTGTCGTCGACCTTCACGACAGATTGGATTGGGTGGACGTCAAGAAGGTCCAGATTGCGGTAGACCATGAATGGTTTCGGTCGCACGCCGTGGATCACCTCATCGCCGGCGACAGAGGAATCGGGCATATAACCTTGTTTCTTCGCTTCCTTCAGCAAAATGTCTACCATCGGCTTAGTGAAGCCGGTAGTGCAGCCGATCTTCATGTGGAAGTCTTTCTGAAGGATGTTCACAGCTTCGGCGCAGCCAGGAAGCAGCTCCGCATACCGAGGCAACACATCAAGCTGCATCGGGACGAAATCTCGGAACATGTTATGGACATCACCCTGGTCGGGATCTCGGCTGTACTGCTTGCGCCATCTGTCTCTTACATCCGGCTGTTCGAGGATGGCTTTGATGTGCAGGTCTTTGCGTAGACCCATCGGTTCACGTGCTTCAGGCATGCTGATTGGCACGTTGTGTTTGTTGAATACTTTCACGAATGTGCATGCAGGTGCAAGGACGTACTTGTCGACAGTTGTCCCGCTCCAGTCGAGGATGCACGCCTTCAACGGACCACTGTAGCGTGCCACGTTACGTAACCCTGCCGCCATTTTGGTGCACTCTGCAAATATCACATGGGGACAGATCATTAATTTACTTCCGAGTTCATGTTGTACGAATAAAGTGCCAGTGATTTGAGATGTTTGTGAACAGGAAAAGGTCACATCTACGTACAACACTCGTGCTGGCACAGGCTTAAATATCTAGTGGCTAGTTGGCATTTGTACGTGTCAGTGACGGAAGGGTCCCCAGTGTACAAAGACGGGATCCGGTCGGTTTGAGCAGTAAATGATGGGAAGAATCTTGCGTGTTAATTTTCTCGAAAACAAAAATAGAAATTGAGGAAAATACTACTGCAGATCAAAGTGTAATTTTTATTAAACCTGAACCATAATTTTGCATACTGTGGAACTGACTGACCCAACTCAACACAGGCAACTTTATTACACAGCTCAAATTTATTGTCCGTCAAAAAGCGATTTTAGTTCTTTGGATGCCCGTTTTCAGGCAATGGATTTGTAACATGCCACGTCACCTACAATAGAATAGTCTATTAATTCTTGTTGTGCCTTCAAAAATATCTATAGTTGACAGTGGCGTATCTAGGGTTTCACAAAGGGGGAGGCGGGGGGGGCAAGGGGGGCCAAACTTAGTCATCTGTTAGTTTTGGTTATTTCCTGTGTGGCTTACAGCTGTACGAATCGACAGTAGACAGGATCTAACTTCTTTCAAAGGTAAGAATCCTCAGTTGTACAAAAATAGTTTAGTTGACTGTCAACATGAACATGCATTAGTGCATGTATAGATTGTGCATGTAATAAGGTATTAGGTAAGTGTAGCCAGGATCAGGTTGGTGCCCTCTCTCACTTTGAAGTTATTGATTAATTGCGCTGTGAGAGGGTTGATGTTGACTATTCCCTAGCACAGACCCTACAGACTTCTGCCTTGAGCAGTGCCCAAGACTTGTTTGTGCAATGACAACTATATATATATATATATATATATATATATATATATATATATATATATATATAGTTGTCATTGCACAAACAAGTCTTGGGAATATATATAATATATATGTATAGGCTAGTTAGGCAATGCCTTGGGCAATACATGTTAAATAAACAACATTGCAGACTGTTGAGTTTATGCTATTAGGGGTTTATACATGTAGAATACTAGTTTTGCATTAATACCTACATGTATGCTAGGGAATTTATGTATAAACATTAGTATTATTATTATATTAGTACTGAATAAGATAACATGTATTGTACAGACAATATTGTGAACAGCACCAACGTGTTGGAACTATGGTACTTAACAGATGTTTATGTATCATCTTATCTTACACTGGACGCTATTATATGCAAATAACTTAGTTTTTTCATTTGTATGTGTACAGACTCACTCCTTGACGTGGTAATAAAGTTAGATCAGGAGTGTAAATTGTGCAATGACTGAGAAACTTGGTTTTGAGTCATTTTAGTAGTAAGTTTAGTTTATCAGTTTTGTTAGTAAGCTGTAATAAATGCAATTTTATCTTACAAACTTGCTTTACAGTGGTATTCTCTTAATTTAGACATAAGCTTACCATCCTCAGCCTACATATTACTATAGTTATTTAACAGTCACATTAGTGAGACATGTATTTTAACCCATTGTACATATACTACACTCAGTAAATGAAGTTATTTAGTAGATGCTGGTATGATATATCATATATATGTATGTATGTATGTATGTATGTATGTATGTATATTAATAATTTCTTATTAGTACTGTATATCTATAGATATATGATGAAGACTAGGTGCTGTACAGTATAAACACTGGGCCTCCAGTGGGTTCTTGCCTTGCAGCAGCATGAATGTCACTGGTCCATGCCGGCATCACTTTATCATGTGTCAACTGATAAGGGCTCAGCGGTCTTGTTTTAGTAACGGGTGTTATATTTATGTCTGTGCCCATAACATATGTTGGGTCTTCAATCAACGTCATTTGTTGCAATACACAACACAAATATCGCTATACGTAGTCTACCTTGTAACTGAACATCAGCTATAAACCCCTGATCAAACCGTACAGTACGTCCCTTTTATAGTTCATATGCCCAATTCGTGCCAAACGGCTAGAGTAAACACAAACATACACAGTATACAGGCGTCAACAGAAGCTGTCATAAATCACTTGTTGTGTGCAACATCGAATACGAAATGAAGCTTTCTGACAATATCTGTCAAAATCCTATCGATATCCTACCTCCTCTAGTAATGTTTTGCCGTTTAAATTACCAAACTGCGCTGACTGTAATCCGGATGAAAACCAGTGTAGACGGGTTCTTGGAGCGATTTACTAAATAAATGACACCGACACTGGCGACAGCGTAAATAGAATCCAGGGCAGTGTCGACTATTGCTTTGCGGACATAACATGTACTATGTCTACTATACGGTAAATATCAGGCATGCGCAGAGATGCCATTGCACAAAAAGGCAGACTTAATTGTTGGCAAGTCAAGTCTCAGTTATTTAAGTCAATGACTTCCAAGTCAAATCGCAATTCGTCTATCTGAATTCCAAGTCAAGTCCCAGTTTAAGTCACCGTGGTTGCCTGTCGCCATGATTGTTGTGGTTTATCTGTAGTAAGTTTGAGCGGCAATTTAGGCGTGTTGGATGGCGAATCTTCGAGAGAAGAACCCGTCGACTCTGATGTCCCACAAGGCACAGTCCTAGGCCATTTGCTCTTCCTGTGCCATATAAACAATCTACCAGCGTCTGTTAAATTCCAAGTCCGCCTGTTTTCCGGGGACTGCTTACTATACAGAATTGAGGCATTCAGTGATCATACCGCTCTCCAAAACGACCTAAAGCAACTAGAAAAGTGGGCAAAGGAATGCATAAACAGCAACCCATACCTTGTCCTCACAATTTCAGACGACCTTAAATGGCACTCACATATATCAACCGTAGCAAAAAAGCAAACTCCACACCCAGTTTTCTTAGGCGTAACATATACGCCACTGCTCAATCAACAGCCAAAGGAGAGCATACATTGCTCTTATGCGCTCTGTCCTGGAATATGGATCCATTGTGTGGGACCCATACCACCAGGGCAACATAAATCGACTTGAGCGAATTCAACACTTTCATCCCACGGCACGAGGGGTGTGTGTCTAGTGTCCACTATGCTTACAAACCTAAACAGTCTACAAAGCTGACGGCAAGACCAGCGCCTCAAATTCTTGTTCAGAATTGTCGACGATTCTGTGCCGGCCATACCTCCTGATAAAGACCAAACAAAAGATGAGTGAAGCTGAAACTTTTTACAGATTATATGACTGTTAACATCGTTGAAAGACATCAAAACAATAACTCCAGGTGCTTCGTGAGTAAGCTTCAAGTGTGAGCTTGGAACAATAAATGAATTCAGTTGCCTCTCCTACGACCTGTATAGCCCATAGACTCCTACGACCTGTATAGCCCGTAGACTCCTGCGACCTGTATAGCCCGTAGACTCTTACGACCTGTATAGCTCGTAGACTCCTGCGACCTGTATAGCCCTTAGACTCCAACGACCTGTATAGCCCGTAGACTCCTGCGACCTGTATAGCCCGTAGACGCCTATGACCTGTATAGCCCGTAGACTCCTGCGACCTGTATAGCCCGTAGACTCCTACGACCTGTATAGCCCGTAGACTCCTGCGACCTGTATAGCCCGTAGACTCCTGCGACCTGTATAGCCCGTAGACTCCTGCGACCTGTATAGCCAGTAGACTCCTACGACCTGTATAGCCCGTAGACTCCTACGACCTGTATAGCCGTAGACTCCTACGACCTGTATAGTCGTAGTTGACCCTACGACTCGGTCAACCCCTACGACTCGGTCAACCCCTACGACTCGGGTCAATAAGTAAAGGGAGATCTACCACTCTGATGTGAGAGTGGCTGGACAAGAATTTCAGAAATTTTAATGATGGTATATTTTAATTACTTTATTCTGGTGCATGTCATGTAGATCGAAATATTGGTACAAATAGTCTCTAAACTGGGTCCGGTGGAATATTTGGAATTAAAATCCGTACAACTTAAATTGCGATTTGAAGGTATATATCTGTACGAAATCACTATCCGCTCGGCATGACGTCTGTGGAATTGACGGAATGCGAAGATCATCTTTGCCAGCTTGTTAGCTGCACATGCAAGGCCAAGGGGAGAGCAACCACGACAATACCTGTATAAGGTTATCTTTTATCTACAATTAGGTTATTTGAAGATGACATTTTAATGTATCTAGCTCTTAAACCCTAATCAAATGAAGCTGAGCTCCAATAGGATCTGTGTAAACTTGCAAAATGGCAGATGTCATTGAAAATGGAGTCCCATCCTCAAAATATCATGTAATACCAATAACCAGAAACGTAAACATCATTAATAACAAGTATATTCTTCATGGTCAAATATTAGAAACTGTCTCGCAGGCTAAATATCTCGGTGTTAAAATAACCCATGTCAGACCCCTTCTTGAGAACAGCAGTACTGTTTGGGGATCCCTCTACACAGACACAAATAGATAAGTTAAAAATGATTCGACGTTGTGCAGCCCGGTATGTCTGGCATCGTCATCACAATGTTTCTATTGTGACAGACATGCTATACAAACATTGGAAATGGAGGCTGCTGGCATAGCGCAGGGCAGATGCTCAGCTTGGCACGACATACAAAATAGTTAATGGTCTAATGGAATATCTTCAAATCAAAACCTTGCTCCTGTGAATATTATCAATAGGAGACAATATGCCTTAGTCTATCATATCCTTTCTCGAAATGCAATTATCACATATTCTTTTCCCCCAGTATATAGCTATTGATGACGTAATAATAACGCGTAATACGTTCAATGCATAGTGTGTGTCGTCATTCTTGTTAGTGCTATTGTGTCGTCACTTTTTAGCGCTATTATGGCGTCATTCTTGTTGGAGTTTTATAACACGACATAATCGTTTAACTAATCGAAGTGCTGCACACTGTGTGTATATATGCATATATATGTATACAATTATTATATACACACACATATATGTATATATCCACACACATACATATTAATTTTGGCAAAACTAGGCACAGTCAGCCTATGAGCAGCTAATCATCGGTACATTGTCACAATATATATATATATATATTATATATATATATATATATATATATATATATATATATATATATATATATATATATATATATATATATATATATATATATATATATATATATATATATATATATATATATATATCAGAAAAACAACACCCAAGTCCAGTGTAGATTGAAATAGGCCCAACAAAGGCATTTAAAATGTATTAATCAATATATGAGTTGTACAGTTTTAATAAGATACCTTCCACAATGTATTTTATTAAACATATTAACATTTAGTCACTAATCATTCCCCATATAAACTATTGTAACTGTTATACACAATAACAAAACTACAGAAGTGGGCGACAAAAATGATATAAAACAGTCAGTATATAATCCACACACTTCTATCCATTGCTAAAAAGTGTCAAACTGCTAAATAAAAGTTGAAGATATCTTTAAATGACAACAGTTAAACTGTTATCACTAATATATCAACAGAAACCTTCCTGAATACCTACAAAATATAAGCATACCTAATTCTGGTGCGCATGCATATGGTCAAAAGTCGTGGGAATATCCACATTGAAAGTACAAACATTGAACTGGCAAACAAACGCATTACAGCGAGCATCACTTCAATATTCAATAACACCCCAATCCAATCACAGTCAAAATCCACACTCACTCTCTTAAAAGGTTTCAGTATGTACACAAGACTCGCAGTAAAGATTATTTTTAAGAATAATAATGTTCAGTGATTAGTGTAAGCATCTGGAGCTTAAAAACGTAATTGTCATGGCTTGTTAATTTTTTTTTAAAGAATAACAATTAACACGGTTCATACGAATTTTAGTTTCTCTTAATTTTATTTCGCCTCCAGCATGGTGCGTCATCACGCGGGAAACATTCCCCTACACCACATGCGAAATTGAATACAAGTAATAAATTATAGGAGTACGGCGCGTCAGAAATCAGTGCTCGGTCCGAGTACTGATAAATCACCTCCCTCGAGTGCTAGCGCCGCATCTGCGCTGGGAAGCGGGCTGTGATCGGCAAGCGCATGCCGAGCACTGCGGCCTGCCAGCCGCTTATATCCGCCCTCGGGTCGATGGCTGCGTGCTGACACCTGCTGTGTGAAATTCGTGAAAATGACCTACCTCCTTTTCACACAAATTGCTTCAACGCGTGACACCCCTGTATTTCTGCCATGAAATTCCCCGGTTTCCAAAATATGAGTACATACTGCCCAATGGCCACTGTGTCCTTACGCAAAAGGTTTATCAACTGACAAATGGCATCTGTTCAAAGCTCAGCCTCAGATGGTAGCGTGCACAAATACATCACTTCCACTCACTCATTCACACAATTTCTGCTCTCACAAATACACCTAAACTGCACAATTCATGTTTTCCTACGGACTCTTTATCTAATGTGACGTTTATGTAATGGCGGATGGATTCTGACTGTGGTCCTTGCACATGTGATCGAGTCAGTCGAAAACAACATGATGCTCCACCTAGAGGGAAATGATGCTCCGCCTAGAGGGAAAAACTAACAATGCCATTTGGTGAGAATAGCACATGAACACGGCTCCATCTTCCGACGACGAGGTCATGGACGCAGCGAAAGCTCATTATCTTCCTGCGCGAATTCACGCTGCGCCTCGGCTCTCTGCACTACTGTTCACCACAAACACTACTGTTCACCACAAACAGCCTACAACATGCTAATCCGGCCAAAACTTGAGTACTCTTCACCCATATGGAATCCCCACACCTTTTCACAAATTAAAAGTCTTGAAAGAGTGCAACACTCTGCTGCCAGATTTGTTAAAAATGACTACAGACGAAACACAAATCCAGCAGATCTAATTACTGCCCTTGGATGGCCAACCCTCGAACGAAGGCGCATTATCAAACAAGCCACTACCTTCTACAAAATTCTAAACAACATTATTGAGATCACCCCCCCCTTCAGGTCTACTAACTCGCTCTCGAACCCGTGGACAATACATAGCCCCCAAGTGTCGTATAAATGCAATGGTCTTTTCATTTTATCCCAGAGCCATTCGCATATGGAATATGATTCCATCAAAAATTACCAACATAAAAAACCCAAAATCATTTCAAGAAGCTATTATGGAACTCCCTTTCACCACACCTCCTCACCTAAACTGCCTTTAAAACACAGTGCTCAGCGTAAATTTATCCAGGGTGTGGGTATGGAGACTGTCTATGTGTGCATGTGGCAAGGCAGCGACAGTGTCCATACACACAACCAACCTATTAAAAAATTTCGTTAAACATCCTATACATAAAATAAATAAAACTATCAAATAAAAACCATTTCAGCAACATTAATGATGAATGTACCACCCACAGCGCATGCGCACAGTCCACCACAAACTCCTGCGTTAGCCCAAGTTTGGGCTGTTTGGAGTAAACCACTTGAGACTTGAGACACTCACTCCCATGTACTTGGTCTTGGCAGCATTAATCTGCAGACCCACAAAAGCGCATGCTGACTGTATTTGTGTTAACGCCTGCTGCGCCTCACGTTCACTGGTGGACATGATGACCAGGTCGTCTGCATATCCCAGCCAACAACCATCTGCATTAAGTCTCAGCCGCTGGCACGCTACGGTGTAAGCTCGCATTGCCCGGTCCAACACTAGGACGAAGACCGCTGGGCTCAATGAACAGCCTTGCAGTCTTGATCCCCATGGAGTTGTGATCGAACTAACAACTGGACACTCGGATCCTAAGCATGCTGGTGTGGCGTGTTTGGTCTGGAGACAACCAGCTAGTATCGTGGTTGGAGGCCGCGCTGTACCTTCTGTACAATGAGGCAAGGATCGAGGACCCTCCTCCCCATCTCGTTCAGGGCATATTGCTAATATCGGGCGCGGTTAAGGTGCTCAGCCTCGTGGTTCTGCGGAGAATGGCAGAGCAGTTGCACCAGCGGATGCAACAGCACCGGATTGGCTTCGAGCGAAGCAAGTCGTGCCAAGGAACGTACGCCGTCGTGGAACGGTCTAACAGATGTGGCAACGGATTCATTATATCTTGTTTGTCAATCAAGTCCACACTCGTGTTTGACTTTATGGACAGACAAGGCATTCGACTCTATCCACCTGTCAACGGGCCGGCTGGCACTAGAGGGCCAATGTATGCCGAGGCCGACCGTCGAGGTGGTCAGGCGACGGTGTGACACATCGACGGTGGCTGTCAGACTGTCCGCATAGGGTCTTATGTCCCCCAACATTCCAACAGGTGAAGGTCGTGAGGCAGGGCTGGTTGTTGGGCCCGGTATGTTTGTCCAGGTGCTGAACTGGGCCGTGCGAGTGTATGCCGAGGCGTGTTGGGGTTGACACTGATGCTTGCTGACGGGGAAACGTGGACATCATGGTCGTCTGTCCACTGCATATGTGCACGAGTGGTGCATAGGACCGACTTGCAACGAGATCGCATGGTTGTACAGTGGGAGGCCGGTCGCTACGAGGGTTGGATTTTTGATGGAAGGAGCGGTCCGTGCATCATGGTGATCAATGGTGAGCTGCGACCACTGCCTGTGACGCCTTCACCAGGTAGGAACGAGGCTCGTCGTACCCGCCGAAGGACATACCCAGTTGTATGGAGGTGTTCGGCGCCGTCGCCAGCCCAGGTGTCGAAGAGCTGCTGCAAGAGATCGAGGCGGCTTCGCTGGATGGGGCACTGCCTCGGGATAGGGAGGAGGAGCGGTGGCGAAGATGCTAAGCGCCGAGGATCGTGGAAGAGACTAGCACGCGATGAACTGGGGAGCTGTGACAACAGTACAGACGTGCTGGCACTTTGAACAGCTAATAAAACTTAGTGGAGTGATGTGTCGAGAGCACGTATGAGTGTATAACTCGTGCAGTATGATGACGGCGGTCATCATGAGAATAGCGGGATTAGGATCCACAAATCGAATGATGGCACTTAAATTATGCCACGAGCTGAAATGCCGAGCGTCCGTTATAATATTAGTTGCAAAGTTGCGCGCTTACATTGTCCAGACATCCCGAATCATGGACTTATATTTATATTGTAAATATATGTCCATGTCCCGAATATCGTATTTACTAATTGCGCATCCACACGTCACACCCATTGTGTTGGTACTAAATTGTGAAATCGCGTGTCAAATGTTTCGGAAAATAAACTGTTTGTGCAAATATTATGAACTTCGTGTCTTATTTGATTGTGAGAAACTTGTTATAATTAATTTTTATTTTGTATTTAATGTTTCGGAAATGATTAAATATACTGGAATTGTAACCTCTGGTGTATAACTTAGGGGTCTATGGATACCACTAAAGGTGGGAAATAGAAACGGAGGATTGAGTTACGTCACAAACGTTTGCCACACTACAAGAAAGGTTTATTATAGTAAAATATAGCTATATTATCCCATATTAATTAAATAAATAATAATTTTTTATTATCTTTAAACTTATCAATGGTTGTTGTTAACATTATAAAATACATGTAAAAGTTAAAATTTACAAATGCACTTTATAAATATTAATTGTATATGGCTGGCGTAAATATAGTTTTGCTTAAAACTACATGATAGCACGCCAATGAATTACACAAAATATGTTTGTTTTGAGTTGAAAAAAAATTATTGTTACAATTGTTACAATTAATCAAAATAACTTACTTTTGTTTTGACTGGAAAGGCTGTGAAACGCAATGTTTTGGGGCACGGGTCGTCCAGCAGGGGCGGTGGTTTTATTGTTATCCGATAGGCGGCGCTATAAACAGGTGCACTTGGTGCACTTCCGTACGATTGCGAAAGCAACTGTAAACAGTGCGGCATGTGATAATAAATGCCACGCCGACACCAGCAGCAGTTGCACGGGAAAGGTTAAAAGTAGACTGTACATATTCGTGTCACCCATAAATAGGTACATCTAGGTGTAGGAATACAACTTACTTACTCCGGCACGATGCTGTTGCCGACACTGACCGGCGCCTTGCGAGCGTTCTCGACGGTGACACTGTGCGACGATGATGCCGATTCTGTCAGTCGCGACAATGAAGATCTTGCCGAGAGACGGCGCTTGCAAGTCCAGAAGGAGATGGAGCAAGGAGGACTCGGGTGGCGTCAACTGGTATCGGCAGTTGAAAGACATGCCAAAGTTGACAGACAGCGTGTGACGTCAGCACTGCGGGATCTTACCCACATGGCCAGAGAACTGGGTAGGACTAGTGATTAGTTTAGGTCTAAGCACACTGTGACTGTCAGACTCACACATATTGAAATAGTTTCTACAAAACAAAAAACAAATGGCATGTGATAAACGTATATGTTACTCTCCTATTTATCCCTGTAGTCCGCGGTGAGGCTGGCAACGATACCGGTCATTGATTTTTGTTTCCCCTTCTTCATCACTAGTCCTGTTTCACTGCCGTCTCCACCACCCACCTCCACTCCCCCATCCCTCGCGCTCGTTGTTCACTCCTGCCACATCTCTCTTCACCAGTCCTCCCATCTCGGTCTTTCTCTTCTTCTACTCTTAGCACATCTCTCTTCGTCAACCGTACCTCTTCCATTCTTTCCACATGACGACGTATTATTAAACTAGCCATGACTTTACAAAATTCTAAATAACATTGAGATAACCCCCCTCCAGGCCTACCAACCCACTCCCGAACTCATGGATGCTATGTAGCCCCTATTTGTCGCATAAGTGCAGTATTTTTTTATTTTATCCCCGAGCAATTCGCATATGGAATATGATCCCACCAAAAATTACTAATATAAAAAAGCAAATCATTTCAAGAAGCTATCATGAAACTCCCTTTCACCACACCTCCTCACCTAAACTGCCTATAAAAATATATGAAGCAACGGAAACTGATTCTAGTGTATGGAAACTGTCTATGGAGTGTGAGGCATTACAGACGGTTTCCATACACCCAACTAAACCTACTAAAAATTTTCAACTGGCATTTAATTAAGCTTGTGTGTGAAAACTGTCTATGAAGTGTGAGGTGTAACAAGGACAGTTTCCACACCAAACCAAGCGATGCTTTTTCAAATGTTGACTAACATTAAACTAAACTAATTTATGAGAGCTGTCAATCGAGTGTGAGGCACGGCAGCGACAGTTCCACAAAAAAGCTTGGATGTTTGGTTGATGCAAGTACTTCTACTACTACCAACAGCGCATGTGTACAGACCTCCATAAACTCCCGTGTTAGCCCAAGGTTGGGCTGTTTGGAGTATAATTACTTGAGACGTGATTTTACAGTTTTCATCACAAAACGTCATAATTTTATACTTATGCACTATTATTGTCAAATACTGTTTTTAGCTTATTAAACATAAACATAGTCCTAATTAGCATACACCACCTTTTTTAATCAGCAAGATTCATAATTATTGTAATTTGACTAGTGTGGAACAACTGAAACGTGTCGCCATCTGGTGTTAGACAGTTGGCACCACTTTTCACTAGTCACCAAATGACACCACTAGTATTTAACAGTTCCTTATTGTCTAGAGAAACTTTTGTGTATGCTTATAAGGACAGATTCCTTGACATTTTTACATGGCCCAATTTTTTTTATACATACTGTATACATGCTTATTAGGTCGAATGTGGTAACTTTAGTGATATATGTATAATACTGATTATACACACGAAATACGTCTTTATTTTAATAATGTCCAAAATATCCCAGATGAGTTAGTTTTTGGCCCAGCGGAACTATGCCCCTACTGCGTTTGGCTATACCTAAATGTGGCTGTGTATCTTCCTTTTGGACATCTTCCCCTGGGGGAAGATACCCTAGAAGTCTAATAGGAAAGATATTCCTGGGGAAGATATCTTCCCACCAATTGCAATAAAGTTCCAAATAGCCTGGAAAAAGTATGTTTTCGGTGGACTGGATCTTCACTTTTCTCTGGAAGCAAAAGACATCAAGTGGTTGAATCCGACAGGCCGAAACCACCAGAATCTCCCTGATTAAGAAAGCCTCACAGACATTGAAATCACTGACATTGTGCTCCAATATCACTGGAACATTTTCCCCAAAATATGATCTAAATATATATCTAAACTTAATTTTTTTTAGATGTTGAATAGTTATTTCTTTCTGCTGCAAGTAAATTGCAAACTGGGACAGCTCGTGCATCTTGTACAAGACACTCTATTGCACCATTAATGCTGTATGTGGCTGTGGGTGTGTGGTTTCAGTTGGTGCAGAGGCAACGTCAGAAGTGGCTGAAGCAGGAGCAGCAATGGTGTTTGAAACCTTCGTTGGCTCAGAACTTGTTACTCAGAAACAGTCGGGGAAGCTGCGTGCCATGTTTGGACCATTCCCTGCCAGCCTCGCAACAAAAGTCTGTAGTCTTGTCAACAGAATGGCAGATTGGCTACCAGAAGAAGTGGTCGATAACTTAACCAAACCTACCACAATCAAACACACGGAACCTGTTTTTGAATTTGGTAGAAACATAAAATTTGTGGTCGATGAACCATGCACAGCTGACTTTGATGATGAGAAATACAACTGGTTTGATTCTGATGATGATGAAACCCAAGATGCAGGAGCAAACTTTGACATGCGATACACAGGGGACAGATCTGTGGGTGCGAAGTCATCAATGGCTGACAAGGAGAAAGTAAATGCTGGCTGGCTTAAACACCAGGTGGAGTTGTACTTTGGCGGCGAAGACAAAGTTCCTGGAATGTCCATTGGCGAAGTTTGTGCCACTATATTTGACATGCTCAGTTCTAATCGTAGTGACATGGAACTGCAGAATGAGGTATGTTCAGATGTTCACATAAGCAAAAACAGAAACAAGAACTTGTTAATTATTGTTATATTGTAATGAACGAATGCACACTAATGAATCACTTGAACAAATTTGACATATAATGCTAATGTTATTGCAATTATATGGATTAAGTTATTGTACAAAGATATGATATACACTACCATTAAAAATTTTAATAAAAAGAAAATGGTTTGAATACTGCTGTTGAATTTCAACATCTGCAATAAAAAAATCTACAGCATAATTCAAATTTATTGAAGAGATATCATTTAGTATTGTTTCTAACTTATTATTTTGGAACTTGGCTTCCAATATTTCCATATAAACATGAACAAATTCTGGAAGAAACTTTATAATTTCAAGTGAAATTTAAGAAAATATTAGATATAAATAATTACATATATAATTGCAAACCAGGGATTGCTAATCAGGGTTCTTCATTGCATTTCATTTTCGTTTTAGCTTCAATGATCTGTAACTGGTGTTTTGTTCTCTTGCAGTTGTTTGATCTCCTAGGATTTGATTGTTTTGAGTTGATTCAGTCCCTACTGGAAAAGAGGCAGTCGCTGGTCGAGGCAACATTTAAGTCCGCCACTGACATTGTGATGGCTCATCACCTCAGTGAGTCTCGCCACTAAAACTTCTGTGAAAACTTGTATTCTGTCACCACATGCATTAAGAGGCAGGGTTGATTTGATATGACATTTGACCACGTAAATGATGCTTACCGGTAGCCACTTCCTTTGTAACTGTGCCTATAATCTGGAATTAACCCCCATCATTGTAAATTATTAAAAAACTATATCTACCTTCAACAAAAAACTTGACATATTTTTTTGAAATTGCATTTCATCTTTAAATTTTCAGCAGTCCTGCTTCGTGTTGTTCCAATTAATCTGTTTTGTTGATGAATGGTTGGTTCATGCTTCCAATCAATTATTATAACTTTGAAAAATAATATCATATCCAATTAATCTATTTTGTTGATGAATGGTTGGTTCATGCTTCCAATCAATTATTATAACTTTGAAAAATAATATCATATCCAATTAATCTATTTTGTTGATGAATGGTTGGTTCATGCTTCCAATCAATTATTATAACTTTGAAAAATAATATCATATCCAATTAATCTATTTTGTTGATGAATGGTTGGTTCATGCTTCCAATCAATTATTATAACTTTGAAAAATAATATCATAAAGTTCTGTGTAATTTTTGCTGGATGTTTGTGTTAATTTTTAATGGGAGGACATTATTTCATGCATCAACGTGTTGCTACAGTTTCTGTATTAATTGACAGTAAGGTTGTTTCATGTCAGCCTTGGTTGTTCTTTCAACATGTCGTTTGTCACTGTTTGATGTAATTTAAAACTTATTTGTTGCCAGGTCAGGAGAAATCAGAAGTGATGCGCCCAAACTATGGTTGTCAAGTTACGGTCCAGGTAGCCGTCATTCTAAATATTGTATCTTTAATTTATTTTTAAGAATAGATCATCTGCACATTTATTTATGACGTATTTTAGAATATTTTTTTGTGATTCTCAGGGACTTTGTAAATATAAGAAAGATCCAGTAACGCCAAAAATTCGATGTAGGTGGGTGGGTGAAGGACCCACTTGGATTATAAAAAAATGGGAAAAGTATATTTTAGGGAATTTTCTTCCAGTTGAAGTGTTGCAATTATTGGCTTTCTACTGGAAATGTGTGCACGGTGCCTCCATTTTCTCATGCTTTTGCTTAGGGGTGTGGATGGGTGATGGGTGGGGTGAATCCTATCAACAAAAAATTATTGGAATTTTTTTAATTTACAAAACCTCTTAGAGGAATGTTGTGGTTGTTTCAGTCGGAGGAAGAGAAACAGTTTCAACGACTGAAACGCCGGGAAGAGAAGAAGATATCGAAGAAGGGAGAGAAAGGAGGGCCGGAGCAGGAATACATCCAGTCCCTCAACTTTGACCCTAAGTTGCTGCGGGCTCAGAGGTGAGTTTAGTTACAATTACAATACTGCAGTTACAAATGCAGTAGTTCAGTTACAAATACAATAGTATGATTACAAATACACTAGTTCAGTTACAAATGCAGTAGTTCAGTTACAAATACAATAGTATGATTACAAATACAATAGTTCAGTTACAAATGCAGTAGTTCAGTTACAAATACAATAGTATGATTACAAATACAATAGTTCAGTTACAAATGCCGTAGTTCAGTTACAAATGCAATTGTATGATTACAATTACAATAGTTCAGTTTCATTTACAACAGTTAATTTACAATAGCCGAATATCATAGTGGGTACAGATGTGAGTCGGTTAAGTCAGACGAGGCAACTCCACTGAGTCTAGCCACAGTTAAGAATACTCGATGTCTTGGTGCTTGCCTTTTGACCAGGAGGTACTGTGTTTGAGCCCCCCACCCAGTTCAGAAACCACCAGGCATTCATCATAAAAATATAAAATCAAATGACAAACTTATGGCGGTCGAATCATAAATACTTTTAATACATGCATAGAAAATAGGCAGGTAGCTAGACATATTTTTTGGCAAAACCTATTGGATTTAATTTAATGTAGACCCCCTTTAGGTATATTTTGTCATCCAGTTGATTTTTAGCAGTGTGTTGCCAATAAGCTATATTTTCATCTGAACTAAAAAAAACCCATAACTGATCAATTTACAATAAATATGATTTTCTTTGTACAAACGTTACAGAAACATATTTTCATCATGGACAAAATATGCCATATTTATGTAAATAATTGAATAATATCAATCATTCTAGTTCACATAATTCATATTGTAGAGCTTCAGTGATGTGCCAATTTTTTTAAACATCAACCAAAAACTTCTCCAGATATCATGTTTTAAGACTGGAAATTTCACAAAAAACAAAATGAAGAAAATGGCATTTGAAAAATTTAATTACTTATATATTACATTATAAACGGCCATTAAAATGCACGTTTCTTGGTATTGATAAGCTTCATTCAGATGTGAAATTTTTAGTGTGTATAAAATGATAATGTGAAATAAATCTTTAAAAAAATCCCAATTTGCATTTTTTTTTTAAATCACCACACTAGGGGTTATGCCTGTCCATAGGCAGACAATTTTTTTATGCATTCATACGTCATTCTCCGTGACTCTAGAATCCCAATACAGCTCTCAGCTGTGAAAGGTTCTCCATCTATGTTGAAACGGAAACTATTTGTGTGTTTTGTATTTAGGGAGTCTGCATTGCTCGCTGCTGTACCACCCCCTTGCCTCACCAGAGGGAGCTACAAGAAAGTAAAATACCCATTCGTGTTCGATGCCTACAGTGAGGCACAACAATCGTCCGCATATGTCAGTGGCAATAAGGTAACTGATTTTAGTGTATAAGGTAACTGATTTTAGCGTTATTTATTTATTTATTTCCATTATAAGTTTTCCATGAAGTAATATTTGTCAAATGTACCACAAAAAGGGACTATTTTAAAAATGCAAAACAATATTTCCTGGGTAGCGATCTTAGCAGTGAAATGTGCTGGCAAAATACTGTGCCTTCAAATGTCCAAGATATTTCACACATTGATAACATTCTGCTCAAGTGATTCAGTATCATAAGTATATGATTCATAATGTGGAACATTTCAATATTATACCATTTCAATAACTTATGTAGCCTCTTCATACCCTAGTTGGTGCATAAGGCAACTTAGTAACACTTTCTCTCGCTGTGTTCTCCGTGATCTCCCAAGATCTCCACCCCAGTAGTTCTCCTTTGTTTCAACAGCCCTTCTCTATGTTGATTTTTCAATTTAATTTCAACTAAACAACAATTATTATACAGAACATTTCAACACAATTCCAATATTTGTTTATATTTCATCAAATTAAATATTTCAATACCATAACAAGAAAACAAATTATTTTAAAATTGCTCTTCATGAAGACAATCTGTGGTGGAGGAAAATGTTCAGTTCCGTTGTTGACTTGAGCTCGGCGATGGGTGACATTGGTTTCCCTCTCTGCCACCAGATGCTGTTGCCTGAAGGCTTCAATCGTGACAATGGAAAAATGTACGAGGAGGTGAACATTCCCTCAAGCACAGCTGCTCCCACCAATGTGGGGAGGAAACTCGTATCCATTGCCGAGCTAGATGAGGTGAGAGCAGGGATTTAGGGCAACATTTCAGGGGAGACACGTCAGGTGAAATCGCATTTATTAAAAAAATTACTTTATTTCACTTTTATAACAATTGCACAGTTCTAAATCACTTTTATTCATGCATATAGCATGCCTCTTTCAAGTAATAAGTCTTGTTATTCAATCTTTGATGGCTTTTTTCTCAAAACCATGTTTTTCACATTTTGGATATCTCTGGAAGTAATTATGCTAACCAAATAAGGTTTTGAGTGC
Organism: Lamellibrachia satsuma; assembly: GCA_033239005.1. Taxonomy (NCBI): domain Eukaryota; kingdom Metazoa; phylum Annelida; class Polychaeta; order Sabellida; family Siboglinidae; genus Lamellibrachia; species Lamellibrachia satsuma. The sequence goes on along the minus strand of BSQZ01000002.1, from coordinate 9,692,319 downwards.
TGTAGTCAGCTTATTCTTCTTTACACAACTGGTAGAAAACATTATTAAAATAATTAATAGTTTGAAAGTTGCATCAGTATTTGTTGCCAAAAATAAGTCATTTTTTTCAGAAGTGACACAAATTATTTTAAAAACAAAAACACTTTTTATGTTTTCTACCCATCTAAGAAGATGGTTTTGCAAGAATTATATTGACATCTTCATTCAGTAAAGAATGCATCGATTCTGAATTTGCCAATATTTGTACAAAATGGTGGCTGTTTGTTACCATGGAAATGGGTGGTCTGTCAAAAAAAAGTTCAAAATATTTCTAACTCAGTAAGACCAACTCTGCAGTTGAGGCTGAAAAAAATGCACTAACTTTGCAAATAAAAAAATAATCCTACCTAGATGCCATGTCTCCCCTTAAACATACAAAGTCATTTTTATTGTAAAATCGTCCTGTATAATATAAAGTATACCTATTCTAGTTTTTTAATACTTTTGTGTAGATTGGTCAGATCGCATTCAAGGGAATGAAGACCCTGAATCGGATCCAGTCAGTCGTGTTCGACACAGCCTACAGGTCCAATGAGAACCTGCTGGTGTGTGCGCCAACAGGGGCTGGCAAGACAAACATCGCCATGTTGACGGTCATACATGAGATCAAGCAGCACATCCTCCAAGGTGTCATCAAGAAGGATGAGTTCAAGGTCAGCTCATGTCCTAGTTGCCAGACGATTATACCAGAACTATGCACAAGAAAATTGTAATTATGATTACTTTGGCAATGTAATCGAGTACAATTACGATTACTTGGCCTTTTTGACCAATTGAGTGCTAGTGCAATTACTCAAACATTTTTCGACAACTTTTTGCCAAAACAAATATAAACAAGTTATAGGTCAACTATGTGGGTCCTTTGCTGTTAAACTAGTTGTCATTTAACTATCTGTTTCAGAGCACGAATTTAAATATGATAAAAAAGTTATTGTCAGGTTACCACTGAATTTGTTATGGTATGGTACTCTTTACACACTATGTGTTATTCTTGCATATTAGTATATCAACTTGACTCTAGAAATTACATTTTATTAAGTGTTAATTCTATATGCCAGGCATGGTGTCATATGATACAATCAGACCAAAATCGTTTGTGTAAACACACAAAGTAATAGTACCTGTTCCAATTGTATGACAGTTGGGTGCAACTTTTTAAGCATTAGCCAATCAGCAACTGCCGGGACTGACAGGTGCTGTACTTATCATGACCTTTCATGAACTCTCAGTTAAGGATGGGGCCAGACATGTCGCTGTTTGTGCATCACTGTGCCGATAAATATGTGATAATAGTTGTTCGCTTTAGCAGGCTTATATTATAATACACATGTTTCCATGTCAGATCATCTATGTGGCGCCGATGAAGGCTCTAGCAGCAGAGATGGTGAGGAACTTTGGCAAGCGACTGGAGCCTCTGGGCATCACCGTCAAGGAACTGACAGGAGACATGCAGTTGACCAAGGCTGAGATCATGAAGACGCAGGTGGGTGGGTGGAAGGGTGGGTGGGTGTGTGGGAGGGTGGGGGGTCCAGCGGGTGATCGGGTTGGTGGGTGGGTGGAGCACATCTCATGGCCATGTCACATCATGTCCCCTTGTCTTATGCTTTTCTCTGCATAGATTATAGGGCTGTAACGATGCAAGAAGCCATGATACAATGCGCATAATGATATTTGTGTCATGATTTGATGCATATCATGATACACAGTTGTGAAGAAACAATTTATTTGCTCCGCAAAGCACAGCTGTAAATGTCTACTGTGATGTGGTTGTCGCAGAATCTGAATGTTTCAGATGTTAGTGACAACTCCTGAGAAGTGGGATGTTGTCACTCGTAAGAGCACCGGTGATGTGGCACTCACTCAACTCGTGAGACTGCTCATCATTGATGAGGTCCATCTGCTGCATGATGACCGAGGGGCAGTCATTGAGACACTGGTCGCCCGAACTCTCAGACAGGTCGGTGGCTAGGAACAAGTTTCAAAGGGAATGTACAAAGATTTTCATTGGCTAGCTGATACAGAGCTAGTTGGGGTTTCATATAATTAAAACGCTTCGTAATTCTTCGATCTCAAAATACATGTAAATTAACAATGTTTTACAATATGTTTTAATCGTTGTTGTTGTATATTTACAGATATATTTATCAGAAACAGGCCTAATATAAAATGGGAATTTAACAGATCAACAAATCATCCAATGAAAAACGTTATATTTTGCCTTTAAAAGGAAAGATTTATTGATTTGTCTGTTTTTGTTGTAAAGCAGTATCTATATTCTTATAATATAATACATATATAATATATGTAATAAAACTGGCATATTTAATATCATTGCCAAATCATGTTTTTGAAAATATTAAGAAAGATCACGATAGTTACATTTTCTGAACTGAAATGTTGTGCATATAATATTACCTGGTTCACAGTGGAATAGCTACTGCATTTTTAACATCTCACAAAACATAACAACCAGTCATACCAGTCCAGTTTAGCGTATTATGATTATAAACGTATCACGCTGAGTTTGTGTTAGTGATGACATTCTTACTAAGTACACATAGAAATAACTATTTATAGCAAACGTTTCACTTAAGATTTGGTCTAGAAATGCTCTGCCTTTTTCTTTAAGGAACACGCTGTAAACGTCTAGTTCATCAGTAACATGCTGAAACCATATCTTTGATGTGACATCACTTAAGCTAGGTTTATACGAGGTGATATCGTTGGCGCAATGATTCGATGTCATCGCTTTTGACCAGATTGCAGCTTGATCATCTCATGTAAACTATACATAGTAGCTAAACATCACTTGATGTTGCATGAAATCGAACTGATCCTATTTTGAAGTGACGTTGCGTGTGATATGAAGCGGCCTTGACCTTTTCTAGCCATTGCCTCATCACCAGAACGATATCGCCTTGTGTAAATTCAACTTTAGGCACTATAAGTCGTAGCACTGTCAGTGTTCCAGTTTTCACCGGTCTCTACGGTTCTCTACTGGCAGGTGTCTACCATTGAAAGAACTCCTAATATTGTTAAATGCACCAACATAGAGCTAAAATAGGTCAACCACTAGCAACTACATAACATAAATTGTCACATGTGACGTCCTTGTTGCAGGTTGAGTCGTCCCAGAGTCTCATTCGGATCCTGGGGCTGTCGGCCACACTGCCCAACTACATCGACGTGGCGCGCTTCCTCTGTGTCAACCCACAGACTGGGCTCTTCTTCTTTGATGGCCGCTTCAGGCCTGTTCCACTTGCAATGACCTTCATAGGTGGGTTAGATGATCACAACCCTCCATTTCTGCTGAACGCAGGTGTCTTCTAACAGTTATGTTGTGTTCTTTCGTAGCTAGGCAGCTAGACCATCGATGATTTTATTTCTTTTGTCAACCTCTGCTTTTTTTCCCTCTATCTTTCCCATTGTCCCTAGATGTTCTTGCATACATGCACACACATGCGCGCACGCACCCGCATGCACACACACACACACGCACACGCACACGCACACGCACACACACACACACACACACATTTAGGCTCATGCAAAGTTACTAACTATTTGTCAATTGAAAAAAAATGGCTAAATATGTGAGATATATGTGAAACCACTGAGATAAAATTATATCTGTGTCAATATTAAAGTTACTTTGTTAATTTGACATTACACTTTTTAGACAGCCTTTTATGACATGAATTATTGCACAAAGAGACTGCTTCCTAATTAGTCCAGGAGCATTAGGTAACAAATGGACCCAAGATGAAATAAACAGTACAAAGCTGATTTTTTCAGGATAGTTACAAAATACCTTATTGAACAACATCAAAAGTCATGGGGTATGTATATTTTACATACTGATATTTTTATAGCCAGCTTTGTTCAGTAGATCATAAGCTTTAAATTGATACCAACCACAGTGCAGTAGTGTCAAAAATAAAATTTTTACCCCAAAACACCTTTTTCTTTAATGAGCAATAGTTTTCAGTGGAAAAATTGTATTTTGTCATTTGTGATGTTATGGCTAATGGTTTTTATCAATATTTTGTGTTTTTGCAATAACTTTATGGCAAATGCATGAACGGAAGGAATTTCAACCCAATGGCCTACAATTGTATTAGTTCTCACACATCTAGCCTCATTGTGACAAACACACATAGGGAAACTAGAGAACTTTTGATATGTTCAATATGGTATTTTGCAACTGTGCTGGAAAAAAATGTATTTCCTGTTCAAGCCTAATGCTCCTGGACTAAATACACAAAAGACAGGACTTTCATAACTCTGTAATACTGTAGCTCTTCATTCAGTTACTTACTATGTTTGATCTAAATGGCTTTTTTAATATTGACATACATTAGAATTAACACTGAGAGGCAGTACAAATTTATCAGTTGGTAAGTGGGTAAATAGGTAAGTATGACCCCAGGAAGTAGTCGTGACACTATTATTTTTTTCGAAATTTACCCCACTATTAACCCCTTTTATGAGCAATCGAATTACCTTTTGTAGTTATTAAGTTTAGTTGTTTGTATCATTATGTGAATAATTACATCTGTTGTGTCTGTCCTGCAGGAGTGAAGGCCCTCAACCGCATGCAACAGTTACAGGACTACAACACCATCTGCTACGAGAAGGCACTCATACAGATCAAGCAGGGATACCAGGTAGGCACATCAGGGCCATCAGATAGGCACACTGGAGCTATCAGGTAGGCATACTGGGGTTACCAGGTAGTTGCACTGTGGCTACCATGTAGGCACACCAGAGCTATCAGGTAGGCACACTGAAGCTACCAGGTAGGCACACCGAGACTACTAGGTAGGAACACCTGGGTTACCAGATTCACACATTGGGATTACCAGGTAGGCACACTGAGACCACCAAGTAGGCCATTGGGGCTACCAGGTAGGCACACAAACTAAAAGTCCATTAAAGTATATAAATAAATATATTAATTAAAATGTCATCACAGAAAAGCATATAAACAGGGATGAGATTTTTCCGGTTTTTCCCAGATTTCATGTTTTTCCAGGGCTGAAAATAACGTTTTTGTGATTCGTGTGAATCCGGTTAAAAAATCTGGGGGTATAGGATAGGTATAGCTCTTGTCAACATCCAGCAGCGCATTACCAACACATGCCTTGATGAGATTCCAAACATGGATGAGATGGCTAGAGCAATCGCCGGCCTGAAAGATGGCAAAGCACCTGGGGGTGATGGAATTCCTGCTGAAGTATGAAAGCACGGAGGAGACAATCTGTCCAACAGACTGCACCAATTAATCACCAAAGCCTGGGAAGAGGGTTCTGTACCACAAGCGTGGAAGGATGCCAGCATTGTAACCATCTACAAGAAAGGAGATCGAACAGACTGTGGGAACTACAGAGGAATCTCTCTTCTTTCCATAGCAGGCAAGATCTTCGCCAGGATCCTGCTCAACAGACTATCTATTCACATAACACCAGAAGTAGTTCCGGAGACACAGTGTGGCTTCAGATCCAACCGGAGCACTGTGGATATGATATTTTGTCTCCGACAACTACAAGAAAAGTGCATTGAGCAGGACCGACCACTATACATGGTATTTGTCGACTTCACGAAGGCGTTTGATACAGTCGGAAGGACCGGGCTATGGCAGCTACTGAGGAAATATTGATGGCCAGAGAATTTCACAACCATGATCGAGACTCTACATACGGGAATGATGGCGAATGTAAGTGTAGGAGGGGAAGTCTCGGAAACGTTCGGTGTTACCAATGGTGTCAAGCAAGGCTGTGTAATGGCCCCCACGCTCTTCTCCATCTTCCTATCAGCAATGCTCGTCGAGGCTTTCCGAGGCATGGGAGATGGCATCTATTTACAGTCTAGACAGAGCGCTGACCTATTCAACGTCGCACACTTCAGAGCGAAGACCAAGACTACCCAGATACTTGTGAGAGAGCTGCTATACGCAGATGACAGTGCACTGGTTGCCCACTCTGCTGAAGAGATCAAGAGAATAGTGGATGCTTTCTCCGATGCATCAAAGAAGTTCAGCCTGAAGATTAACATCAAGAAGATGGAAGTGCTGTACCAACCCAACTCTACAGGAACCCGAGAGGAGGATATCATGGTTGATGGAAACAAGCTGAACTCTGTTCCGGAATTCACCTACCTCGGAAGCACTATATCAAGTGATGGACGCATTGATGCTGAAATACAGAGGAGGATGGCCAAGGCTAGCGCATCTTTCGGCCGATTACGCCAGAGACTCTGGAACAACCACCATGTGTCCACGCGGGTCAAAGGCAAGATCTACTACGCAATTGTGCTATCCACCTTACTATACGGCGCCGAGGCCTGGACAGTGTACAGACAACAGGTGAAAAAGCTGCATGCCTTCATGATGCGACATCTGCGTTCGATCATGAGGCTAACCTGGAAGGGCAAAGTGACAAACAAGGAAATACTCGGTCGGATAGGGCTGCCCTCTATGGAAGATCTTCTGATCAAAAAGAATCTCCTGTGGACTGGACACCTCATGAGGATGTCATCAGACAGGCTACCAAAGCAGATCCTCTACTCTCAATTGTTTTCTGGTCACAGACAGAGAGGACGCCCTCGTCTCCGGTTCAAGGATACCATCAAGAGAAACCTCAAGCTGAGAGACATAAAGACCGACTCATGGACATCACTCTCACAGCAGAGAACTAAATGGAGTGCGACGGTCAAGAAATGAAAGCAGTCTTTGTCGCATAGCAACTGACAGCATGATGATGATGATAGGATGATTGCATTTTTCGTTTGTGGTTCGTGTTTTTGCTGGAGAACCCATGTGTTGCTTCCCACTGACGTCAACAAACATTTCTCCAACTATTTTCGATATGATCACTGTGATTGGATGAATATGCAGTGTGTTGGCCCTCTCCACCAATCGGATCATTTGAAAGAAACAAGACTTGCATCAGCGCATCTTGCCAATGGCCACCAAATGAACAAGAGAGGTATAAATCACTTCAGTTGAAAATCTGGCTCATATATGCCCCATTGAAAGCCATCCACTCTTACAACCACACAAATTGCAATTTAAATGTAATCATTTTATAATTTTCGTGATTATTTTCTTGCTCCATCTATTAATTTGCTCAGAAATTGATTTTAAAAATAGGTTATTTTCACTATCCATCTATCCAATCAAGTGCCGAAAATTCTAATTAGGGCCTACGTTGACTCTTCCTCGGTTTTTTTCTCTAAATTTGTGATGACACATCAAATTCAGAGTCTGATTTATATCTGAAGTTGTTTTCATATATGTCCCACCCATGAATTCATTAAGAGGGTAACGCTAGAAGTCAAATTTTTAGCTTTTTCATGAGTGTTTAGTGGGTGATAATATACGTTAAATCTAATATGCGCTCATTTTATATCTCATATTTTGAATGGAGGTGGGTGGTGAGAGGATGAGGTTAAATATCATTCACACCAAATCAGAGTATTGCTTTAGTGGGGACAGGCTAATTAAAAAAAATCAATCTGGCAAAATATTTTCAATTAAAGCTAGAATCCTCATAAGAAGACAAGAATTTAGATTCTATTAAAATATAAAACTTACACGTATAATGGAACCCAACAGTCAAAATGTTGATGACACTTGTTAAGCATGTTAAGAAACATTACCAGACCAGATGGATGAAGCAGTTTGCAGTGTAGCTGTTAGATAGCCCTGTAGGTTGAACCCCCATTCCTCCCAATCTGAAATATATTTTGTTTTAGAATAAGTGAGAATTTTTATTTTGCTCCTTGTGAGAGTCCTGATTTTGAACAGAACTCACTAATAATTATTTCCCAGACCCCCCTAGCAGGAGAGAGTTGCCCCTCCCGCACCCTCTCCCACATCATCCTTACCATCTAGTCAAATTATTTCAGCATTTTTCCTCTTGTGCCTGTGACATCCCTGTATAAAGTAGGCACAGCGGGGCTACCAGGTAGGCACACCAAGACTACCAGGCAGGAACACCGGGGCTACCAGGTAGGCACACTGAGCTACTAGGTAGGCACACTGTGGTTACCAGGTAGGCACACCAGGGATACCAGGTAGGCACACCGGGGTTACCAGGTAGGCACACCAGGGATACCAGGTAGGCACACCAGGGTTACCAGATATGCACACTGGGGCTACCAGGTAGTACATTGGTGTTACTATGTAGGCTCATTGAGGCCACCAGGTATGCACACTGGTGTTGCCAGGTAAGCACACTGGGGCTACCAGATAGGCACACTGGGGCTACCTGGTAGGTGAGTCAATGTGTCCGTCTGTGTGTTTTCCCCAAAGCACAGATGAATGTTTGTCACATGAGTGATGACTTGCTTCCTGTGTAGGTGATGGTGTTTGTACATGCAAGGAATGAGACAGTGTGCACAGCAACTGTGATAACTTGCTTCCTGTGTAGGTGATGGTGTTTGTTCATGCGAGGAATGAGACAGTGTGCACAACAACTGTGATGACTTGCTTCCTGTGTAGGTGATGGTGTTTGTTCATGCGAGGAATGAGACAGTGTGCACAACAACTGTGATGACTTGCTTCCTGTGTAGGTGATGGTGTTTGTTCATGCGAGGAATGAGACAGTGTGCACAGCAACTGTGATGACTTGCTTCCTGTGTAGGTGATGGTGTTTGTTCATGCGAGGAATGAGACAGTGTGCACAACAACTGTGATGACTTGCTTCCTGTGTAGGTGATGGTGTTTGTTCATGCGAGGAATGAGACAGTGTGCGCAGCAACTGTGATGACTTGCTTCCTGTGTAGGTGATGGTGTTTGTTCATGCGAGGAATGAGACAGTGTGCACAGCAACTGTGATGACTTGCTTCCTGTGTAGGTGATGGTGTTTGTTCATGCGAGGAATGAGACAGTGCGCACTGCAACTGTGATGACTTGCTTCCTGTGTAGGTGATGGTGTTTGTTCATGCGAGGAATGAGACAGTGCGCACTGCAACTGTGATGACTTGCTTCCTGTGTAGGTGATGGTGTTTGTTCATGCGAGGAATGAGACAGTGCGCACAGCAACTGTGATGACTTGCTTCCTGTGTAGGTGATGGTGTTTGTACATGCGAGGAATGAGACAGTGCGCACAACAACTGTGATGACTTGCTTCCTGTGTAGGTGATGGTGTTTGTTCATGCGAGGAATGAGACAGTGTGCACAGCAACTGTGATGACTTGCTTCCTGTGTAGGTGATGGTGTTTGTTTATGCGAGGAATGAGACAGTGTGCACAACAACTGTGATGACTTGCTTCCTGTGTAGGTGATGGTGTTTGTTCATGCGAGGAATGAGACAGTGTGCACAGCAACTGTGATGACTTGCTTCCTGTGTAGGTGATGGTGTTTGTTCATGCGAGGAATGAGACAGTGCGCACTGCAACTGTGATGACTTGCTTCCTGTGTAGGTGATGGTGTTTGTTCATGCGAGGAATGAGACAGTGCGCACTGCAACTGTGATGACTTGCTTCCTGTGTAGGTGATGGTGTTTGTTCATGCGAGGAATGAGACAGTGCGCACTGCAACTGTGATGCGAGAACAAGCGAAGAACAAGGGAGAAATCAACCTCTTCTGCACCAAGTCTAGTTCCCGTTATGGTGAAGCTCTAAAGCAGGTAAAAAATAAGCTATGACCATTATATGTAATGTACAACAATTTACCTTGGTTCAGTGAATTCAGATGAACTTTAATATCGAAAGATTAAGAGAACTGGGACAATTTAATTACACGAAACCCACCTGGCTGCATTTTAGTTAACCAATGAAAATCACTGTATGATAAGTAAGTTCAAACAGAGTGCAAGATAGTGGCTTCAGAAGAAAGCCAAATTCACTCTTTGTCCACATGCCATCTTGTTGGTTTGAATGGTGTTATATTTTGTTAAAAAACCTTATTTACAGGGGTAGCTTAAATTTACTGGTTGCATGTTGTTGGTGCATGAAATTATATTTGCCTTCCTGGTGCGTAGTTTATCACAACGTAAGACTGAATCATGACTAACTACTTGGCATGTAGTTTGATACACTAATTTCCTCAATAATATCCATTTCTCTGTTGCATAACCAAGGCTGTTCTGTCACACATTTTCTGGTTAATGAATTTTTGTCTTTGGCCCACAGTTTTCCCGATCCCGAAATCGTCAAATGAGGGAGTTGTTTCCTGATGGGTTTGGTATCCATCATGCTGGGATGTTACGTCAGGACCGCAACTTGGTGGAGCGGTACTTTGCTGAGGGATTCATTAAAGTACTCGTGTGTACAGCGACCCTCGCTTGGGGAGTCAACTTGCCAGCGCATGCTGTCATTATCAAGGTGAGTGTGAATGAGGGAAGAGATCGGGACGTAGTTCAGCTTAACAGGAAGAATAGTAAGAAGTGGGATGATGTGGGCAGGTCACTTGGTGTGGATGATGTGGGCAGGTCACTTGGTGTGGATGATGTGGGCAGGTCACTTGGTGTGGATGATGTGGGCAGGTCACTTGGTGTGGATGATGTGGGCAGGTCACTTGGTGTGGATGATGTGGGCAGGTCACTTGGTGTGGATGATGTGGGCAGGTCACTTGGTGTGGATGATGTGGGCAGGTCTCTTGGTGTGGATGATGTGGACAGGTCACTTGGTGTGGATGATGTGGACAGGTCACTTGGTGTGGATGATGTGGACAGGTCACTTGGTGTGGATGATGTGGACAGGTCACTTGGTGTGGATGATGTGGGCAGGTCACTTGGTGTGGATGATGTGGGCAGGTCACTTGGTGTGGATGATGTAGGCAGGTCACTTGGTGTGGATGATGTGGGCAGGTCACTTGGTGTGGATGATGTGGACAGGTCACTTGGTGTGGATGATGTGGGCAGGTCACTTGGTGTGGATGATGTGGACAGGTCACTTGGTGTGGATGATGTGGGCAGGTCACTTGGTGCAGATGGAGGAGGACTGACTACCAAAGAGAGCAGAAGTGATGAAACAATCAGGCCATAGGAAAAGGGTAGCCCCCATCTGAGATGGGAGGACTGCGTAGAGAGGGCTGTAAGAAAGGTGGAAGAGGATGACAAGGAGGAGGCCTCCGATCGGGAGAAGTGGAAAGGGTAACAGCAGGGGTGGTGTAGCAGTACATGAACTAGCCTCACCCCTTTATAAAGGAGCAGTGAGGAAGTACACAATGTGGGGTGTCTTCAGTCCACTGTTACATGAATGGATGACAGCTTGGAACCAAGCTTGACAAATTTAATGTTAATTTGTTGACAGCACCAGAAATTGAAAAATAAATGAACAAATGTATTGTTATGTTTAAGTCTTCTGTGACATTACCAACTGTCATGTTGGGTATTATTGGCCAAATGACAGATGAACCAAAGTGATGCTTTTTTACGTTGTCCATGATGTCACCAAATGTCACATACTGTGCTGTGGGGTACTTGTGGGCTTAGAGCCAGTGGACAAAGTTTCATGAAAGCGTGCTGATTGCAAACAGTTCTGGAGAGTATAGAATGACAGCTGAACATAAAACAACTCACTTTTGTTGAGGTTGTTTTCAAGGTATAATTATGTACGTGACACCTCAATGTTTTCTAACGTTTAGCTTTAGTTTATTGTCGCTCTTTGTAACAAGTGCAATTAAACATAGAAGAATTCTTTAAAATAATATAAAGAGAAAGGAAAGAAAGGAAAGAACATATTTAGTTTATGAAATTTTTCCCTGGATGCATAATATATATATATTATACATATACTTCATTTTGTTTAATTGCTTACATTTTGAGTGAGACCAATAATTGCTGTCCATGTTCCAGGGCACAAATATCTACCATGCGAAGAAGGGCACGTTTGTTGACCTTGGCATTCTAGATGTCATGCAGATCTTTGGTCGTGCCGGTCGCCCGCAGTATGATACGTTCGGTAGTGGCACTATCATCACCGAGCATGACAAACTCGCCCACTATCTGTCTCTACTAACACAGCAGAACCCGATTGAATCTCAGTTCATCAACAGCCTAACAGACAATCTCAATGCTGAGGTATTTGTTTCACTGAACACACAAAACAACTTGTGAATGCCCTAGACATCTCGCGTATTGACTGCTGCATAGCCTCCTCAATGGTGTGCTAGTCACTAAAATTGACAAATTATTTATAATTTTTATTGTAACTGTTTTTGACATGTACTTTTAATGCATGACATGTGTATATTCATGTATGTTTATTTTAATTCTTTTTACATGTTCTTTTAATGCACAACATGTGTGTATATTTATATATTTTTTACTTGTGTTGTATGTATATATGTCGACTAGGGCATTCACAAGTTTTTTAAATAGACATGTATTATTATATTATTAGTAGTACTATTTTAACCATTGTGATCTTAATTGATTATATGTGTATATTATAACAATTATTTGGATGGGATGCTATATAAGAATTTTATCATTACCGACAACCTCAGTGTTATGTGGGATACTGTCTAATGTATTTTGTGTCATTTGCTGTCTTTGATTCAATGTTGTTGTGAGTGTTTTGTATGTTAAGATGTCCTTAAGGCAGTGGTGCCACAACAGTTTTCATGAATGTTTATGGTGATGCCATCAAGGCATTGATGCCATATTTGTCTGTACAGGTTTCCCTGGGAACTGTCACAAATGTGGAAGAGGGTGCAAAGTGGCTAAGCTATACCTATCTCTATGTACGCATGCGACATAATCCCATGGTCTACGGCGTACCCTACAAAAACCTTGAGGTTTGTAACCCTAGAATTCATCATACTTTATAACACATTACAGTATGCATGACATATATTGTTAGTACAAGTTATGTAGCAATCTTATTGTTAGTTCAATTAGTGTTGAACATTGTGTGTACTATGCTTCGATGATTGCCAAATTTATTCATAAAATCATATTTATTTTTAAAACTGATATCATATACACAGTTTTTCTTTCATGTCATTCAGAAATATGTTTCTGCAGAATGCATGTAAAAGTAATGCATTATATGTAGTATAAAAATTATGTGGAATAAACTTAGTATATACTGTGAGGCATGGTGACATAGTGGTTAGAACGTCAGGTAAACGAATAGCTTTCAGTCATTGCAGCATGGCTGAATTCTACCCAGAAATGTTAAGTTGCTGTTGGAATGAACTGGTCTGGGGTGAAGTGTAAAGCACTTTTGAGCATTCCTAAATGACAAGATAATACACAATTTACAAACATATCTTTTCGTACATTTTTATCCAGATATTTATTTATACATTTATCCTTGTATGTGAACATACAGACATGTCATACATATGCATATTTAATACCGAAGTCTACATTGATTTTGTTATGTCAGAACATCCCATAGTTTGCAGACACATTATTTACTTAACAGTTATTGTAAATGCAATACTAAATAGCTCATGTTTCCACTACCAGGAGGATCCGACATTGGAAGAACACCGACGAGAGTTGATCGTGATTGCGGGGCGTGCACTGGACAAGGCTCGCATGATACGCTTTGATGAAAGGACTGGTTATATGTACTCCACAGACCTTGGGCGCACCGCCAGCCACTTCTACATCAAGTTTGACACAGTCGAGGCAAGGCTGATATTTACATTACAGTACAACATTTTACAATATGCTACAACATTCAGTGCGCAATGAAGTAAAACCAAATAGTTTACTATAACTCATTAAAACAAGTACAAGTAAAAAAATTATTTACAAAAAATAGCATAAAAAACATTGAACATAAAAAACAGAGGGAAGAACATTTTACTGTTTCTATTCTATTACAATTATGAGGATATAAATTACCGGGGCATTATTACTCTTGTCGAGTGTTGATGAACTATTTATTCAAGGGGTCTATACATGGAAGTTATGTGTGTCAATAAAAACCTATTTAATAAAAAAAACACATTTTTTATGGTATGTCCACATTTGTGCATGTTTTCTTTATAATGTATGATCAAACTGACATGTCAGTTTGTATATGAATAATTGTAACTGACTGTCAAAGATATTAATTTTATTTTAAATTCCTAGTGTATGAAATTACTGTCTTTGCTGAAAGAAGACACTGACTCAAACAATGTTGTGTCTTTCAACTATCCCCTGGCAACTAAGATCATCTATCTCATCACAACTTTTCTTCATAAAACAGTTTAATCTGGGCGTGTGCACTTTCTCTGCAGTTGCACCCAAAATTTGAAACGAACTCCCCATCACTTTAAAATCATCTGAAACTATAACTACCGTAAAAAACTCAAAACGTTTTGAACTTGCATTTCCACCTTAAATCCCTGGCAGTCCCTCTTTTTGATGGCGACTTTTGTGTATCCCTGTTCATAACATCAGGGTTAAAAAATCTGGTTTGCTGCGCCTGTGAGCTCGGGTTCCTGATTATTTAACTGCTATAGAAGTTGTATTATCATTGTGCACAAAGCAGGAAGTCTGGTGACAATTACTGTCTCCCGCAGGTGTTCAACGACATGTTCAAGCCACTGATGACAGAAGACAAAGTGCTTGAGATGGTGTCGAAGGCTCAGGAGTTTGAACAGATCAAGGTAACTAACAAGATTGAACAAGAAGAAATTTTTTTTATTCATTTGTGATACATATCTTAGACATAAAACATTTGAAACTGTTATAATACACACGTGTGTGTTATAAGTTTCAAATGTTATATAATATGTATATATGTACAAGAGATATACGTCATCCTGTTCACAACATATACACAAATGCTAGATATACTGATGTGCATACTTGAGAAACACAAACCTGTAGATCTCAGATATACATACCTGTACACCAGATATACACCTACTTGTACACATAAGGTACACCTACCTATACAGCATAGATACACATATGTAAAAACCTAAGACACTAAGACCCTGTCTGTACTCATAAGATTCACCTACCTGTACAGCTAATATACCTACATGTTCACCTGAGATGTACCTACATGTACACCTATGATACCCCTTCCTGTACACCTAAGACATCCCTACCTGTACACCTGAGTTACCTGTGCAGGTGAGAGATGAGGAGTTGGAGGAGCTAGACTTCCACCTGTCGGACACTTGCGTCCTGCCAGTAGCCGGCGGCTCGGAGAATGCTTATGGCAAAGTGAACATCCTCCTACAGACCTACATCGGCAGAGGCTCAGTTAATGGCTTCTCCCTCATCTCCGACCAGGCCTACGTTGCACAGGTATGCAGGGGGTAGGCTCCCAGGGTTTAGCTGAAGGCTAAACGGAACATACAACATCCAAATGAACACTGTTATACTTCATGTTATAATCTTTACTGATGTACATAGTATATTTACTGTCATAAATAGTATAAAATTGTAAGTTGACAAACTAATTATCCGTTATTCAGAAAAAACATTTTATTTTACTTTCAAATGTGAATTATATTAGTATTCTCTATATAGATTGTAAATGAAGCATATTTAATTTCTTTTCAAAAATATAATGCTAGTAACATGTTTCGTATGTATATTATTTTATCCAACCAAGATATTATAAATACTAATAAATTCAGTGTTGCAATGTTCTGTATAACAGTGATTTAGTTAGCCAATGACAGTTGTTATATATTCTTTATAATTGGCTGAGGATTAAGGTTGTGCATCACGTGTTACTGTCGTGGTATGCCGGGCTGTTTCACAATAAAAGGTGACATGAGCTCCCAATAGAAATATAGATCATAGTGAATTGGATCACTTTTCTGCTTCGTGTTGTAGTATTCATTTCTCAATGTGACTACATATTTTTCATGGATAACTTTGCCATATTATGTAGCTAAGTCTAAAAGGTGCAGCATACCCAAATTTCTGCCAATTCTCAGCAGACAACGAAACGTCACAGCGTACAAATAAAATCACACAACAATTGATAGACTTTTATCTTAAATAAGCGTACATATTGTAGTATTTAAAAATACATGGGAGAAACTGTGTGTGTCACAGAACGCAGCAAGGATTGTTCGAGGGTTGTTTGAGGTGGCACTACGCAAGGGCTGGCCCTTGATGGCCGGGCGTCTCCTCCAGCTGAGTAAAATCATCGAGAAGCGACTGTGGGGCTTTGAAAACCCACTGCGACAGTTCACGAACTTGCCAGTCGAAATCCTCAACAAGATCGAGGCAAAGAAGCTCACATTGGATATGCTGCGGGAAACAGACGCTACAGAACTGGGTCAGTGCAAGAGTTACTGATCAAAGTGACTTCATTTTCTTGTCTAATATGTATAAAAGATATTGATTATATTTAGTAGTGTTATGTGTTTTTTATATTTTTATGTTGGATGTCTTTTATATTTATATAAGTTTCATGTAGCAGTGGAAGGAACAATTTTATATGCTCTGACAAAAATGTTGGCAAAATGATTACTGCTCATTGTATCAATTAGTTGCTTGCGTCCAGGTCACCTGATCCACCATGTCCGCATGGGGTCAAGGGTCAAGCAGTGTGTCGAACAAATTCCTGCTGTCGGGCTTGAGGCTAGCATCCAGCCAATCACACGCACCGTGCTCAGAGTGAGGCTGGAACTGACTCCTGAGTTTCGGTGGAGTGATCAGGTCCACGGGATGGGAGCAGAACCCTTCTGGGTGTGGGTGGAGGACCCAGAAACGAACCACATCTACCACTCTGATTACTTCATGATGCACAAGAAACACGTATGTGGACAAGGGTGACAGGGTTAGGGCATGTTCTGGGGTCACCTGTAAACTGCACACAAACGTCTCTCCCCACTGCTGATATTACATCACCAAGAAACCTTTGAAAACATAAACAATTCTAATAAACAATTGGGTGTGGATGAGTGGGTGGTTGGACCAAGAGTTGGATTATCAAACAACAATTGGAAATGTATATTTTTAGAGAGCTTTTTTCCCTGGTTGAAAGTTTACAATAATCGGCTTTCCGTTCACTGCATTGGCAATGCATGTACAGCGCCTCCAATTTTTTTAATGGGTGAGTGGGGGTTAATCCTACCCAATTTTCTTTGTTACTGGATTTTTGTTTGAATTTACAAATCCCCCCTATTCAAGTAGTTCTTTTTTGCAGATGCCCTTTTCATGTGATCCTAATACCAACGGATAACATATAATTTAAGCATATGTTGCTTAGTGTTACGTGTCGTGCTTAGAACCATCAAGTGGAGAACATTTTATAACATCTCATGTTGTGGAAAGGAAATCTTTTTTAAATAACATTTCATGAAATCTGATATTATTATTTATCTGGTATTATTTGGTTACCTACTTTTGTTCCTGTTGATTTAGAAACAAAAGGACGTCGTAGGTACATTTATGTTGTGGGACACAGTGGCTCAGCGGTTAGAACACTGGACTCTCAGTCAGTAGGACGGGGGTTCGAATCCTCTTGCTGCTGGTTCAGAGCTTGGGCAATTTTGTTCACTCCACGTTGCCTCAGTTCACTCAGCTGTATAAATAAGTATACAGTGGTGGATATACAAGAATGAATGAATAGATTTTTGCACAGCAATTGTAGCATAGCTGAATGCTTTCCAGAGAAGTCAAGTTAGTGTTAGAATGAACAGGTCTGCCAGAGGGTCTGTAAAGTGCTTTGACCGGTCCTAAAGACTGGATACAGCGTCGTATAAGAACTTTGTTTTACTTGTGGCCTATAGGTGGTGTCTGGTCAGGCCCAGCAGTTGGTCTTCACCATCCCTATATTCGAGCCACTGCCCACTCAGTACTATGTGCGGGCTATCTCTGACCGCTGGCTCGGCGCTGAGACTGTCTGTGCCATCTCCTTCCAACACCTCATACTACCTGAGCGTCACCCCCCACACACAGGTAAGTAACATTTTATTATATTCCCTGCTGACCTAACACTGACAGGGATTGAGTTCGAGAGAGTTGGTGCGGCAACCAAGAAAGGCCTATTTCCGATATTTTTTTAAACTCTGGGTACAAAAGTAGATCAGAACTAGATGATCAAAGCTGTTCTATTCTCATCAATAAAATTCCATTCTATTCTAAACCCTTGTCATATTTTACAGAACTCCTTGACCTTCAGCCCCTGCCGGTCACTGCCCTCAGTGACCCCAGGTTTGAGGCCCTAATGAAGTTCAGTCACTTCAACCCGATTCAGACCCAGATCTTCCACGTCCTGTTCCACACTGACTCCAACGTGCTGCTTGGAGCGCCGACTGGCTCCGGGAAGACTGTAGCTGCAGAGCTCGCCATCTTCAGAGTGTTTAAGCAGTACCCCAAGGCTAAGGTACTGTCACTAGGTGGCAGCACCTAAAGATATCTCAAACACACGTTAAAGCTGCCTCCATGATTTGATTTTTTGCACATCTCGTTTCGGACTCATTTTGTGAAAAATCGAACCTATCTAATATCAACTATGACATGCTAGTTGGTTTGTGCAAATTTGTTATTTAATTCTGATGAAATCGTTGGACAAACTTTTTAAGATTAATTTTTAAAATGACCATGTGTAGCCACATCTTGTACTATGACATACAGCTATTCACTCTAGCCTTCACAAGTTACCAGATTTCAATGAGCTTAATAAAAGTCTGCATTCTTAGTAAACTGACTGCGCATATTACTTAAGCTACTCATACACTACAGACATAAACATCAACAAACCTGATTCGCTGTGGGCTTAATCAACTGAGGAGAGGCAGCTTTAAGTCAAATAGTCGAGAAATCTTGATTTTGTTTGTGATCTTTGATTTATGTTTCTGATACATTCTTCCAACTCCCAAGTCAATCTTAGGTTCATCTTGGAGAACATTATCAGATTAGGTATATTTTTAGCTATATTTGTAAATAAAGATAACCTAAATATCCCAATTTCTTCCTAAAACACACTGCACTTATCATGTGTAAGACGTTTTATAGGGTTTCCTTCTACACAATGGACAAAAGAAGAAATAAATTGATATAAAAATTATATAAATAAATAAAGAAATGATTCTTATAGCGGTCAAGTTCTGCTTATTGACCTGTTGTTTCTGCTCTGACCAGGCTGTGTACATAGCCCCACTGAAGGCGCTGGTGAGGGAACGGATGGACGACTGGAAGGGGAAGATAGAGGGCAAGCTAGGCAAGAAGTAAGGCACATTCATAATTTTGTAACTCCATGAAACATTCTGTATTTCAACAACTTGTATTTGATGAGGTACGGAAACAAGTGAGCTCATATATGTATGTACACGCCAATTATTATGGTTTACCCATAACTCTTATTTTACCAGAAACACCAGCTTCTTCGTAGTAGCAAACTATACTTACAATTGTAATAGGTCCATATCTTGCACGTTGCGGCATTCATACAAAGTTTGCATTATAACACAACTAGGTGCTAAGTAGATTGAGGAAACAGTAATGTGTATTGGATATGTTATTTACCTCTCAAGAAACTTGGTGGTACTCTCTGAATGTTTCGGCCAACTGACTCTGTCTTCATCGGCGGACAGACAGGAGATGAAATGACAGGAGCCATGAGCTCCCACAAGTCCTTCTCCAGCTTGTGTCACGTGACATTGGTCATGTGACATACCCATGTCGACATCACACCAACGAATGCTGAGTAAGTTGGCCGAAATATTTCAAGAATACAAACAGGTAAATAATATGACCAATACAAAGATCCAAGAAATGGAAACTTCCGTCCACTCAGGGAATACTGTGTGTGTGTTGACAGAGTGGTTGAACTGACCGGGGATGTCACTCCAGACATGCGAGCAGTCAGTCAGGCGGCTCTGATAGTGACGACCCCAGAGAAATGGGACGGCATCAGTCGAAGCTGGCAGACCCGCAACTATGTCAAAGATGTCGCAGTACTCATCATTGACGAGATCCACCTGCTTGGTACGTAGCTTGTGGGACGACCCTTTGACATCAACCTGCTCAGTATGTAGCTTGTGGGATGGCCCCTTAATTGTCACCTTCTCTGTATGTAGTTTGTGGGATGACCCCTTCAGATCTACCTGCTTGGTATGTGGCTTGTGGGAAAACCCCTTCCCCTTCCATAGTGGGGTATCTAGGATCTTGCAAATGGGGCAAGCTTTGTTACCCATTAGTTTACCTTGCTACCATGTAGTGGTGCAACAGTTTGTATATGAAAAAAATGAAATATTTAAGCCAAAGGGATCCATGATGCAATGCCCCCTAAATATGCCACTGTTCAGACACCATGTTTGTCCATTTCTTTGCTGTATGGGAAGATGTGGCATGTCCACACCCTGAGGCATGTCCGCATACCTCATTATTTGGTTTGTGATTTCCCTTTTATCCCGGACAAGGAGCAATTGTAATTCCCCAGGCTTTATAAGATGGAAACCGTTTTTGGTTGATTATAGGTAATGACCGTGGCCCAGTATTGGAAGTGATCGTGTCTCGAGCCAACTTCATCTCATCACACACGGAGAAGGCTGTGAGGGTGGTCGGACTGTCTACGGCCCTGGCGAATGCACGAGACCTGGCTGACTGGCTCAGCATCAAACAGGTGGAACAACCTCTATACTGTGTTCACCTCTATACTTTTATAGTGGCCACTGCTGTTTCTATCATGTTCGTAATGGAATAATCTCTATTGTGGATAGCGGTTATATGTCTAATATATGTCTAATATATCATAATCTTGTCTTCAGTAATATGTCACATAGTCGCGCCTCGTTATAATGCGCCCCGTTATTACGCGGATTCAGATATAACGCGGTCGGTCATGGACCCCGAATTTCTGCTTCCAGGGGAAAATGTAAAATGGGCCCGCTTAAACCTACTTAGAATTGCTTTGACAATTCTCAAGAAACATTAGGTGAATAATGTCAATGAACGAGTATCAACGTGTTGTTTGTTTTGCGCTGCCGCCGACATCAATCGCTGTCGCTGGCTTCACTTCGACGGTTTGTAAATTGTAATCGAGATTCACAAATATGCCTTGCGTAAGAATCAGATCAACCGTTTTAAATGCATTTTACATGCAGTACCAATATAACACTTGGGTGAAATTACATGCTGCCGTTACATCGTAAATTTAATCGTTTTCGCGACGCGAAACCAACATGCCAAATTCCTAACCCAAGGCGCTACCAGTGGCGAAAATACGAATTCGTCATCTGCATATGAAATGAAGAATCAATGTTAAGTGGTGCGTAATAAATTTATGCTTCGGTCGAGATCGGTTGAAAGACGAAGTGAAAGAAGTATTAATTCTACCTATTGTCTTTTTATGTGTTTTATCAGCTTGCATACTACGTTTGTCAAATCATATACGTTTTCGGCTGCTCAGGTCCAGGTTATTATTTTCGATTCGTAGGCCTGTTGGTCCAGTACATCATCATCATAGTAGATCTATTCCATACGTACGTGTTTTATTCAGTTCAAAAGTCAAGAGGGTGTGACATTTAAAAATAATACACGTTGATGCTAGTATACACTTTTAATAAGTTCCATAAACTGCATATTGCCTTATAAGACAATGCTGCAAGCACACGGGGATTCGACAGGGTTCATTGACTTGGTGCAGCGGGCGGCGGTCGCTGTTGTTTAGTAGCTCCCTGGTGGCAGATATGAGAACACCTAACGCGCCTCGCTTACAACGCAGTCCGAAGTCGTGGACCCCGACTACCACGTTATAACGAGGCACGACTGTACATGGAAGATGCTCCCGGTTATAACTAACCATATTTTGTCTTCCTACACCGGGATCCTTCCATCACTGACACGGGGATCTTTCCATCACTGACACGGATCCTTCCATCACTGACATGTACAAATGCTGCTGGCCAGCTACTAGAAATTTACACCTGTGCACAGCACAGTTGTAGTAGCCCACAAGTGTGCCCTTTAACCTGTTCATAACTGTTTTTCAGGGTGCTAAAGAATCTTTGGAATGGGGTTGTGGCCCTCTTTATCCCTGTAGTCCAGGGTGAGGCTTAAACTGATACCGATTTTTGTTTCCACTTCTTCATCACTAGTCCTGTTTCATTGCCATCTTCACCACGCGTCTCCACTCCCCCATCCCTTGCTCTCATTCTCCCCTCCCACTCCCACTCTCTCTTCATGCAGTCTTCCCATCTCAGTCTCAATCTTCCTCTTCTCCTTCTACCCTCCACACTAAGTGCAACCGCTCTCTTCATCAACCGAGGTAATGTCTCAAAATCATTGGCATCTAATTTTAAGTGAAATAATCATCTTTCCCCAAGCGTAAACACCTGGCAGCAGGGCAAGATGTTCTAGCATTATTAATGACATAGAAACTGTGTGTTTGGTTTCAGATGGGTCTGTTCAACTTCCGCCCTTCCGTACGCCCTGTGCCCCTGGAGGTGCACATATCTGGCTACCCCGGGAAGCATTACTGTCCTCGTATGGCCACTATGAACAAACCCACGTTTCAAGGTATGCCACTTCATTTCATGCCTGTCCACGGGTTCAGTGTCTCCTCATATGATGGGAAGTCTCCCCAATGTAGAGCTAAATAATATTTATAATTTAAATTTCCCACTCTTGCAAATTGAAGTGATGGGTCAGTTAGTCAAAACGTTGCTGCAGTTGCTATCCGCCCTAACTAAATCTTGTTAAAACTATGTGATAGATGGCGCCACCACTATAATTAGATCCACAAAGCATATAGTAGATGGCGCAACTAAAGGGGCTTAAATAATATTATATAGCAAAATGTAAACAAGGCGGTAAAGTAAAGGGGTAAAACAGATGGTTGGTTCCTGATATAATTAAAATATTTAAAGGAATGTACAATGATTTTAATTGGTTAAAAAATATGAAGCTAGGGTTTTTATATAATTAAAATGCCCAAATTCTGTACAATTTTTATCTCAAAGTTCACCTAAAATAACAATATTATACTTCATGTTTTAATCTTTATTGATGCAGTATATGTTTACCACCTGAAATTGTATAAAACAGGAACTTGACAGACCAATAAATCAGAAATTAAAAACATGATATTTCACATTGAAAGTTGAAGATTTATTGGTCCATCTTTTATCGCTGCACAGCGACCTCTATTACAGTGACCTCTATATTACAGTGACCTCTCTATTACAGCAACCTCTATATTACAGCAACATATATATTACAGTGACCTCTATATTACAGAGACCTCTATATTACAGCGACCTCTATATTACAGAGACCTCTATGTTACAGCGACCTCTATATTACAGAGACCTCTATATTTGTGTTACCAGCCAGATAACTTCACTCGTGTCTCCAACACTCGTGATGTTATCTGGCTATTAAGACTCTTGTGACATCAACAGTGTATTCTTCCCTAAATGTTGGTGATGTTTGCTGTGTGTTTGCTGCAGCCATCCGCACACACTCCCCAGCCAAGCCTGTCCTCGTGTTTGTATCGAGTCGCCGCCAGACACGCCTCACTGCCCTTGACCTCATTGCCTACCTCGCCGCCGAGGACGACCCCAAACAGTGGCTCCACATGGAAGAACTAGAGGTGAGTCTACCTCACAGGCTAGTGACTTGTTACTCAAGTCTACCACACAGGCTAGTGACTTGTTACTCATGTGTGCATCACAGGCTAGTGACTTGTGACTCAAGTCTACCTCACAGGCTGATGACTTGTGACTCAAGTCAACCTCACAGGCTAGTTAGTGACTTGTTACTGAAGTCTACCACACAGGCTAGTGACTTGTTACTCGTGTGCATCACAGGCTAGTGACTTGTGAACCAGGTCTACTTCACAGGCTAGTGACATGTGACTCGAGTCTACCCCACAGGCTAGTGACTTGTGACTCAACTCTACCTAACAGGCTAGTGACATGTGACTCGAGTCTACTTCACAGGCTAGTAACTTGTGACTCAAGTCTATCTAACAGGCTAGTGACATGTGACTCGAGTCTACTTCACAGGCTAGTGACATGACTTGAGTCTACCTCACTTGTGACTCAAGTCTACCTAACAGGCTAGTGACATGTGACTCGAGTCTACCTCACAGGCTAGTAACTTGTGAACCAACTCTACTTCGTAGTCTATTTATTCTTGACTCAGATCAGCTACACAGGTTTTACGCAGTGAACATTTCTTAAACATAGGCAAATATAATAATTTCACCAACTACAACTCAAACAACAACAATTAATATTTTCTCCAGATGTGTGATAAATACACTGTGGATTAATATCATTGTTTGCACAACATAAAAATATTAACCAACATTTTTTAACAGTCTCTCCTCAATTCGATTGTGTTGCTCCTCTCATTTCAGACTCATGTCGTAAAGGATCATATGTACTTAGTATCCACTAAAATGTGCTAGCTTTTTTGTGCAACTTTGCTATTTATTTATGGTGAAATCATTGGACAAACTATTCAATTATTTCTTAACAGGAAAATGGCAATGTGGCTTCGCATCTATATACTATGACATAAGACTATAACATAAGACTATATACTATAAAAAAAGTAAGACCATTCACACTTTCGCAAGTTACCTGATCTAACGAACAAATAAATTCTTTAAATTTTAACTTAAGTAATCATTTATTAAGCCGGCTGCACTTATCTTCAGTTCTGACAACTGGCATACACATACAGTACATGTATGTCAAATTGTTAAATGCATGGAACTCCAAGAAGAAAAAACTTTCAGAAGTGTGCGCTATGTTTGGGCATGTAAGTGCCTTGTGATCTGACCTGGCCAAAGTTAACTGAACACAGACAATAGATTGTGTACATATCTGTACACAAACCCAGATTCAATAGTACACACAATAAACAGATTATTTTCATGCGCTCATGAGATAAGTATGTTTATATTGTGACAACACACTTGTTCATCTGAAATAGTTGTTTGATCACTTATCAACAAAAGCTATCAAACACTAACAAACTTGTATACAATGCCAGATTACACTGTTAGCATATGCCTTACGGTAGTACACACACAATGCAGATTTTATCATCCATTTCCCAGGTAATGACATTTATAACAATTGCTTCGTCTCAGCTTGGCAGCAACAAAGACACTGACTACGAATTTCTAGGACGGCATGGCTGGCTGCAAATGTGGCCTACTAGTTTTATTGCTAGTTTATTAATTCAGTCATTTATCCTTTCATGAGTTATGCAAAATGCCAAGCAGTGTGAACTTGACGATCGTTTCTGGTTGAAAGAAATATCAAAATTAGTTAAGAAAACTGGCTTTGCAACTAGAAAGTCTATTAAAATCTAGTAGTGGAAATCACTAATATACACGTGTTTGTTTGATATGAATGCATACCTCTTGACTTTGCAATCGACCAAGTCTGTCTACTGGCAATTGGATATCTGAAGGATTAACTGTTTACCAGATATTTGTTGACAGCACTGTCAGACAATGCAGCAGATCATTTTAAGTGTGTGTGCGTGTGGCGTGTGGTGTGTGTGTGGTGTATGTGGTGTGGTGTGGTGTGGTGTATGTGTGTGCGCATGTGGGATGTAATGCTTGAATGGGCAAGGGATCCTACCACCACTGACACATGCATAAGTTGCCAGCCAGCCCTGAGAAATATAATCATCTGCATGAACCAGGAAGTTAATTAGTGAAATACAATGGGTGACTAATGTAGGAATTAAATCAAACACGCACGATTGACTTTACTACAATGAGAACTAGTACTGTGGAAACTAGTACTGTGGAAACTAACCAGCTAACAAACATTGCAACACTGAGTGTGTTAGTATGGTCTATTGATAACATATCAGTTGGTTCAAAATAATATCTGTACAAAACATGTTGCTGTTCTGATATTAATATTTTTAAATATTTACAATTTGGCAATGGATTAAAATATGCTATTTTAATACATATATGAAAAACACTTTACTGCAGTTAAATACCGACCAATATTGACAGT
Organism: Lamellibrachia satsuma; assembly: GCA_033239005.1. Taxonomy (NCBI): domain Eukaryota; kingdom Metazoa; phylum Annelida; class Polychaeta; order Sabellida; family Siboglinidae; genus Lamellibrachia; species Lamellibrachia satsuma. The sequence goes on along the minus strand of BSQZ01000002.1, from coordinate 9,666,410 downwards.
GAAATATAGCGTTTTTCACCGGAAGATTTATTGGTCCGTTAAATGGTTTTAACAGCGTGTCAACAGCGATCACGGGATGCTTTGCATTAAGACGTATTTGCCATGTGGCTGTTGCTATAGGTCCGGACCCGGTCGTAGTACAAAACGGCTATTGGTCCAGCACATCATGTGCACGTGCGCAATGAGAACGCTAAAAAATTGCAGCAGTTAAAATTCCGTCACTGCCAGACAACGTATGAATCAGCCATGCTAGTCCGGCACTAAAACATTGTAACACTAACTGCCGCACATCTCGAGGCATATGTTTATTGCTATATTGGAATATCATTGTTGCCAATTATATATATATATATATATATATATATGTATATATATATATATATATATATATATATATATATATATATATATATATATGTATATATATATATATATATATTATATATATATATATATATATATATATATATATATATATATATATATATATATATATATATATATATATCTGTGTGTGTGTGTGTGTGTTCAAGCGCAGTTATGTATAAAAATGTACTCGTTATCAATCATCGAAGTATGAAGATATACCTGCCTGCCTAAACTAAAGATGTCTAATACTTTTGACATCGTTGAAGAAGAGAAGAGACCTATCCTAGTTATACTTTTAAAATAAAAACGTATCATTACTTTGTAAAATTTGAGCGTATCAGATAATATTCCGGTGCTTAGCACCTCGTTTGTTAATGATTTGTTGACCTTTTGTAATCTGCATGCGCGCATTATATGCCACGGCACTGGGAATACGCACACACACGCTTACTGCACATACAAAACGGACAGTGTGCCGGACCAATAGCTGTACAGTTGTGCTTACGGGTCCGGAGCGCTAGCCACTTCGTTAAAAACATGCTATTTCGGGTAGTCACCATTATAAAAAGAACTGTCAACAACTTTCACTCGCTCGCAATAAACGAATGATCCCAGTCCTTGATATAATGGCGTTCATTCGCGTAGCGAATTGCGTTTTTGAAATAACTTGTCTAGATAATATTTACAAGCACGGTGAGCTAACAGAAGGGCATGTTTTTTATTCTTTGCAATCGCGCGTACTCTATTAAAAGAACACAATATCGTTCATTTCTCCCGTCGTCTGAATAGGAATGCATTTGGAGAAATAAAACGCCGGTGGTCACCGTAACCTCACTGACATTAGCTGGCACTGACCGTGTCGGGAGTTGTGCGCCGAAACATCGATTGTTTTTAAATAACCATTTAGCAAGCTAACATAGGCCCTACTAAATTATTTGTACGTGTGACATAGCCCGGGTCGGTGGTTATTATATTCAATTGTTGCTGGAGTAGCCGCAACGAATGCAGACGACGTCCGCGCACTCAAATAGCCGCATCTCGGGAAAATTACAAGTTCGCCGGCCCGTCACCCTCGCCGCATTGTCGTTGACCGTGCAGGAGTTTCGCGCAGCGGAGGGCGATTTAGTAGCGCCCTGCTAGGTGGCACAGGTACGAGTACTACTAGCCGCGTCAGCGGCAAACAACGGTCGCGTCGACGTTGTGACGTACCGTGTTTTTGAAAAGGCACTAGTCACTATTGGACTTTGCCGCTTCGGAGAACTAGCTGCTACTTGTGTACAGCCATAGTCAGTGCTGGATGATAAGGAATGGCGTGTGACACTTGACAGCAAAACGGCGATGACACAGCCAGTAGTTACCCGCTGCCGCAGACGGACTTGCGTGCGATAGTGCTGTCTGAACTACTGCTTACGATTTGGATCAGGTGTGTACGAACGCTCCGAGTTCCTTTGATGAGGGCGGCACATGACGTCACAGTTGACTGTTATGCGTAACAGACCTGAGTCGTGAATATTATCTGTGCAGGAAGTTACAATGTCTGCACACAGCTTGGCTGTCATCTGTCCTGTTGGATCATACTGACTGGAAAGAGAAAGTCCTGTTGGCTGTATTTGACAAGGACATAACAGTAATTGATCAGACCCATTCATTGGCTGTATTTGACAAGGATCGATGTACCGGTAATTGAACGGCTTCACTCATCACTAGCAGTGAAGAAAACTCGGTTATTCAGGTGATGTCTTTGATGCCACTGCTGTCTGCACGTTCCATCCTGTTAAGACCGTTGTGTAATTGTGCAACATAAAACAGTGGAACAATGTGGTTTAGAAAACAACGTTATACAACATATGTCTTCACCATATGTTTCATGTACTTCCTGATGGTATTTGTTTTCTTGACTGATATTGCACCACAAAGTCAGCTGAACAGTGACAACGATCAGTCTGTTGTAGTAGATGCTGCCATGCAAACCGAAAAGACGAAGTTAGCTGGCGTGCTAGACAAATCTAAAGACTTGTTGAAGTATCGCCTTGAAGACGCTGATGTAGGCAATGTAAAACGGGCCATCGTAGATTCGCCTCCCAGGCAATGTGTTGGAATACAGACCGAGGATGATTTTCAATTTAAGGAGGTGATCCCAGATGTATTTATCTACTCTGCATTCTTTGATATCCGAAACAATGACTTTGAGGGCCGAGAGAATGGTAGTGCTGCAATACGCATGATGACAATTATGCCGCTTAAAATGGAAGGAGATTATCCAACATTGTATTGCCTGGGCATGTTAAAAGCTGGGCAGCACTGGTCATCCCTGGTGACCTACTACGAAATGTGTGAGAATCACGGCATGCGTTATGGTGGGTACATTTTGTCTTGTCGACTGCCCAAGGAACTGTGGCAGACTCCCCCGTGTTCAGTGCTAGTGTCCTCATCAACAGTGCCAACCAACAATTCTCAGTGGCTCAACGTGCACTCAGCTGTGAAGACTCGTAAGCACAAATTTGAGGTTTGTGTCCCGCCTTTATATGGCAAAATTGACGAGATGGACTTGATCGAGTTTATCGAATTAGCATGCATCTTTGGTGCCGAACGGATACATTTCTACAATTACAAAATGTCACATTCAATTTTAGCAGTGCTATTGTATTATAGAAAACGTGGCATTGTGAGTGTGCTGCCGTGGAAGTTGGACGATCGACTGAAAAGGAAGAATCAGCTTCACTATAATGGTCAGTCAACAAACATACAAGACTGTCTGTATCGTAACATGTTCTCTACGCGCTATCTCGCCTTCATGGACGTGGACGAGATGGTTGTGCCAAGAAATCACTCCAGCTGGTTCTCAATGATAACTTCTGTAAAGAACTACATTCGGCGTGCAGGCTTCAGCATCAACAGTGTCTTCTTTGACCCGAACTGGAGCCAGGAAGACATCAGTAGTGAGGTGGGCATCAAACCTCGCATGACACTGCACAGGCTCACAAACATTGTACGGACAAAACAGATTAGTCGTTACCGCACCAAATGCATGGTGAATCCACGCCGTATTTTTGAAATCGGCATTCACCACGTCAGCAAGCCAGTTGTGGCAAGTCTGGAGACTGTGAAACTGCCTGAGAAGTTTGTACTGCTACATCACTATCGCATCTGTGATCGCCGCTTTGGCATGAAATGCCAGCACCATATAACTGACACAACTCTGTTGGCCTACGCCTCTCAGCTAGAAAGGGCCGTCAAGAGAGTTCTGGCGACACTCTTGTTGTAGTTCCTTACAGACTGCGATAGCACGTCTCATCTAGACCCCTGTTGAACATTACTATGTTATAGTAATGTTTATTGTTGAACATTACTATGTTATACTTTCAGCATTCCTTTAAAGTTGGTGATTTTGTTATAACAGCTATACAATTATTATTGTTCATTATCCAGTTTAGGAGATTTAAAATTATTTGTGCCATTAAATGTGCAATTATTTGTGTCATTTTTGGCACTACATCTATGTAGTCTAATTATGCAAGGCATACATTGCTAAACTTGTGTTGGGAGTTGTGTGTTCATTCAACTTAAATTGGACCAGTTGTACAATATACACTGGTCTGCAACTCAACAAAACCTGCGTCGCATGTTGATTTGACCGGCTCAACAGTTGAGCCGATTCGAAAATTGAATCATGGCAACAAATGTTGTTGTGTAATGTGTGCTGACCCAATCACACACAAATGCATGGTTCGCAACAAAAGTTTAGCAATGTGCACCTGGAATTATGAATAATTTTTTTATATAGACACATGCTATTGAGTAAACATTCCATTGTAATGACACTTAGGTGTCATTGCATTTTTTATTGATGATTATATTACAAAATATTCAAAACAGACATGTACAGACGTCAACAGTAGAATATATTTTTGCCAATAAAGCTTCCTATCATCAAATGACAATACACAGAGAGCACGCTTTGACAGTGGCATAGTCAGATTGAGCTTCAGATAATGTACATAATAAAATATTATCACTTCCTGAAAGAAGTTATACCAGAGGTTTTGGATTTCTAATTCTATGATCATCCTATGCATATCGCCTGAATTGCGAGACATATATGATTAGTATGTTGAGTCTTGGCTTGACACTCTTTCTAGCCAGTGCATGAAAGTTCAGTGAAATCTGGGGAGAAACTAGGACTGCCGGCAAACGTCTGTTTACTCTGGCTTACCAGTTAACTACTCCAATACCCAGTGTAAGTTACACTAGTAGAACATTCATACAATTTCCTCATTGAAAATAGAATTTGAACAGAGACATGACTATGATGGAAGTTCTTGGCAGTTGCCTACACAATTGATTTAAGTAATTTATTAATAACAATAACTGTAATAGCATTGGTCAATGATAATTTTGTGTTTTTCATATCACTACAAAAATATTGTGATTTTTGTACAATTATTACATGCAGTGATATGTAAGTCGGACATTCTTTAAAAGAGCAGTACGCATATACTGTAACATGTATGGCAGAATGTTCTGTCCACTAAAATTGGCTGTCCACTACATACAGTCGCGCCTCGTTATAACGCGCCCCGTTATTACGCGGATTCGGATGTAACGCGGTCGGTCGTGGACCCCGAATTTCTGCCGCCAGGGAAAAATGTCAAATGGGCCCACTTAAACCTACTTAGAATAGCTTTGACAATTCTTAAGAAACATTAGGTGAACAATGTCAATGAACGAGTATCAACGTGTTGTTTGTTTTGCGCTGCCGCCGACATCAATCGCTGTCGCTGGCTTCGTTTCGACGGTTTGTAAATTGCAATCGAGATTCACAAATATGCCTCGTGTAAGAATCAGATCAACCGTTTTAAACGCGGTCCGAAGTCGTGGACCCCGACTACCGCGTTATAACGAGGCGCGACTGTAATATTATGACATCCGTATTTTGCCACAGGACACGGATCAATGGTTTTGACCACTATAATTTGTACTTACGAATGGCATGTGGCTTCTGCAAAATTAATTAATACAGTCTTGATTCAGTGCTACCAGCATGCGGCTTTCTTGTTCATACATCTTGGTTGTTTTGGTTTGAAGGATTCAAGTTCAAAGTTCATTGTTGTCAGTTAGACAGACGGGGTCAATTACATTGTAATTTGCAAATTCCATTCAGGAATCGGAATTGGTGTTTTGTTTTTCAAAGAAATTGAATTGGTGAAAATATAATAGGTATTTTCAGTTACTTTTCAATGACATGTAATCATCACCAATCATTTTTAACTCAGATCATTCACTACAAAAATCTATAAATATTATAATATGTTGCCATTATGTACCATAATACGCAGACATTAAATAAAGCTGCTCTAAAATAGATGTAATGTTTTGGCATTGAGTATGTCTATGGTTGCACTGCTTATATACTTTTATTTTGATATGGAATTAATCATTTGATTTGGTGTTTTGGAATTAGTATTTTTTGAAGTGGAATTGTTAATGTTATGTGTAATTGATGTGTAATTGGAATTGAGATAATGTAATAGACTCCAAGTCTGCATGGAGGACCATGCAATTTTACAGTAACAAAACATGTTTATAAAGCAGTAATGCTTTATTGATATAGTTTTGTAACAATTGGTGTCATGCTTAGTAGACTTGTTCATATTATGCTTGTTAAATGGAATTTGGAATGTGACAGTGTTTAAAAGGAGCGTACAATGATTTGCATATAATTATAAAAACTTAATGACTGTTTATGGGATGTTGCGGCATTGAAGTTATTATTATTTATTATATCTCTGTTGGTTAAAAGAAGAAGTATGACACAGAAGACAGACAGACTGACTGAGACAGCACAGAGGTTGGGTCTGAAAGTAAACACCAACAAAACAAAGCTGATGAAAATGAATCACAAGTCAAACGACTAGAAGATGGAGATGGCTGGGGCACGTGTGTTGAATGCCACCAGATGCACTGCCCAGAATAGCCCTACGCTGGACACTGGATGGGATGCGGAAAAGAGGTCCCAAGGAGACCTGGAGAAGAACCATGGAGAAAAAGGTGAATGCATGCGGGCGGACCATCACCAGACAGGCCGCAAACTGACAGCAGTGGCGCTATCTCGTGGAAACGTTATGTGCCACTTGAGGCATGAAGAGGACTATATTTTGATATAGAAAAATTCAGACATTAGAGCATTTTAATTATACGAAACCCCAGTTATCTAGAAACACCAACTATCTGGTAGTTCTATATGAATTAACCAAAGAAAATCATTGTACATTCCCTTGAACTATGTCGAGCACATGTTACACAAAACAAAAAGTGACTGCTTATTTGAATGTCACAATTTGTTTGTAACATGAGATTTAACTGTGAGAAAATTAGCATTTGCTAAGCTTGGCTGTGACAGAGAGGCATTTAAATTTGATGCTTCGGCTATCACATGTGTGCAAATGCTATATATGGTGGTCCCTCCCTATGATAAACACTCCATCTAGTGGACGCCTCTGTTATGTGGACAGTTTCTGGTGTTCAAATATCATTATTTCTATGTACAACTTCTGATGAGTGGATGCCGATGCATTTGTGTTTATTGAATAGGAAGGCCATCGTCTTTAATATGCACTTAGGTTAATGTCAAAACATGATTTATATTATGTGTATGCTGCAGACAACACGTGTGAAAACTTGACTTAATGTTATGCATGACTTGTTTGTTGTGACCTGTTCAAATAGTAATTTGTGTTTGCTGCATATATGCAGTAAGTAATTCTGTCGCATGGCATAAGAACTGAAATTAGGTGGTCTCGTTTTTTATTTACCTATTGAAGTTATTACATTATTCACTAAAATTTCACCTTTGTTCTGTACATCACTTTTAAGAATTATCACTAACTAATGTATTTATGTTAAATTTATATCATATGAACATAATAGCTATTGTTCATCAGCTTGGTTACATTAATTTTACAAAATAATTTCTTCTAAAAATTAAGCATTGTATTTAAAAAATAAGTGTTGATTAAAAATATTGTATTTGGTGATTGTGTGTTCCATTGTTTGTTGTGCCTTGGTGTACTTTATCACTTGATTGGCAAGAGGCTGTTAAAAGAGGACTCGGCAGTGTATTTAACTGGTAGTAGTGTGCGTTGCTGTTTGCAGTGCACTTAAACCAGTTGGATAGAAAGTTCCATTCATAATAAGTTTGGTGATGGTAGAGTCTGTCTGTCTGTCAAAAGTATTTGTTCTTTTACCGCTGTAAGTGATGTGTTTAGTGGGGCATTGGGCCATGAACTCCCGTTTGACTTATTTTTTTATTGCTTTCATATGTTGCCTGTTGTGCCATTACCTGATAGCATGGTAAATTAATGACTGACAAAGCTTGGCCTACTTTGAGAGACCCAAGATATGCCACTGGTTTCAATTAATGTTATACTTGTGTGATAAACACTAGAAAGTAATATCCTTTACTACGATTTTTTCATTTGAAGCAAATCCATATTAAAACAGGATATGGTTGTATTTCTCCAAACATCTGTACTGTATGTGTGAAATCTATGCAATGGGGCAGACCTGTGGATGTTCACAATGGTCAGTATTTATTTATTCATACAAGGCACACTAATTCACAGACCCTCCTGTATTACTACTTTAAGATGTTGATAGTTTCCAGATTTGATGACGGAATATTTTTAATTTCCCATGCGACTGATATTAATATAAATTAGTACCCGGGCATTGCCCCTCCCCCCTAGTATGCCTTGTACGAATAGGTAAATTGTGAAAGGCCACTGAGCATCCTGCTAGTCGATTCAACAACCGATCAAGTGCAACTACACTTTAGTTCCAGTGACGTTGACAGTTTATGTTACTGCTCAGATGATTTACACAGACGAGGCAGGCACTGAAAGAGTCCTGTTACAGTAATGACACTTTTTATCTGCAGTCAGACCAGCAGATGTTGAAACGAATCCGTCAGCACACATGAAATGACGACAACTGAACGTACTTGTAATCAATCATAGTGCAGTCATAGGAAGAAAGTTTCATGTGTTGTCATTCAAGCATGCTTTTAAAAAATCTCTTGCACAAAGGTTTGCATATATGGAGCGCTATATAAAATTTGAGATATTAAAAATCCCAAAAAATATTGTTGTTATCTAGTCGTGGGATTTGCTCCACGGAGTAAGTCAACTTAACTTGAGCATTCATCAATGTTGATGACATCATGTTTTGGTTGTATGTTTACTTTTCAGAATGTTGCTATCCGTGCACATAACCATACTTTTATATTAGATAGCCATCAAATTTGGCATAGGCATTTGTAACTCATTTTGGAAAATCCAACACGGGCACCCACAGATTATTGGAGTGACCCCCCATGTATTTTTTTTCATGACCTCTCTGCCAGATGAGGCGGACTCGAACTCTGTAGTTTATAATCTTGATATAAAACTTTGTTCAGTTATGTAGTAGCTTGTGATTGATCTATTTTAAGAATTTTAGGAGTTTTCCTCCCTCCCCTCTTTCAAGAGTAGACAACTCCCAGTGTCCCATACTGGAACCTAGGTAGACCTGAACCATGAATACATGGTCATCGAGAACCGAGAACCACACAGACCCATGAAAACTGGAACCATGTTAACACTAATATATAATTACATATATTTTCTTACATGACCACTCAATGGGTGGTTGATAAGTGCTCTATGCAGGAGAGATCTTCGTTGTTAATGACAGGTGGTCACTTGATGCAGGTAGTCGCTTGAGCAGGTTTGACTGTAGCTAGTGAACTGGTTTTTGTGCACTGTTCTACGTGCCAACACACTACACTGGGCTCTTAACAGGCCCAAATGTATTTGCTAGATCACATTTTGTGTCTTGTACCCTACCCCAGGTTTTTCCTCAATCTGAGTATACCTAGTTCTACTTGTTTGATGTCACTCACCAACACACATAACCAGATTGTGTAGTGACTCCCTCTCCTGGTTGGATCGTATCACTACCAGGCAAAAACTGCTGGGCCTCTTTCACCAGTTTTTTTGTGCAACCAACCAATCAATCAATCACAGTTAAAGTACAAATTGCCAGGTAACTTAGCAACAACAGTCATTTCCTGCTGGAAGTACATAATATAATTAATAGTGATTTAAAAAAATACTATTACCAGGAAATATGTTACTGAATGTTAATTAACTATATCTGTGACTGGTCGGTAAATAGAATACAAGTATTGTGGTGTCAATAAAACCTTTTAATAGTTAATTTTTAAAATCCAGTCCACCACCAGTACATGGAATTAGGAATAGGAGCTTTCCCGATTCCTTCATGAGGTTGTTCATGACCTTGACCTTGGTCATGTGACATGCCCATAACAAAGTCAGTCGTATATTCAAAGACATCTACAGTTTCTTGAAACATGAAAACTATCAAAATAGACCACACACCTTGCTGTAATACTAAACACAGCATGTCAGCAGTGCAGCACAAATATAATTGTAGATTTACAGGAATGTTGAAAGTATGACAATGTAATGTTCACCAGTAATAAATAACAGTGGACTAGATGAGACGTGTGTAAGGAGCCTGTAAAGAACTACAACAAGAGTGTCCCCAGAACTGTCTTGACGGCTCTCTCTAGCTGAGAGGCGTAGGCCAACAGAATTGTATCAGTCATACGGTCCTGGCATTTCATGCCAAAGCGGTGATCACAGATGCGATAGTGATGTAGCAGTACAAACTCCTCTGGCAGTTTCACAGTTTCCAGGCTGGCCACAACCGGCTTGCTGACGTGGTGAATGCCGATTTCAAAAATGTGGCGTGGATTCACCATGCATTTGGTGCGGTAGCGACTAAGCTGTTTGGTCCGTATAATGTTCGTGAGCCTGTGCAGTGTCACACGATGTTTGATGCCCACCTCACTACTGATGTCTTCCTGGCTCCAGTTCGGGTCAAAGAAGACACTGTTGATGCTGAAGCCGGCACGCTGACTGTAGTTCTTTACAGAAGTTATCATTGAGAACCAGCTGGAGTGATTTCTTGGCACAACCATCTCGTCCACGTCCATGAAGGCGAGATAGCGCGTAGAGAACATGTTACGATACAGACAATCTTGTATGTTTGTTGACTGACCATTATAGTGAAGCTGATTCTTCCTTTTCAGTTGATCATCCAACTTCCACGGCAGCACGCTCACAATGCCACGTTTTCTATAATACAATAGCACTGTTAAAATCGACCTTGACACTTCGTAAATGTAGAAATGTATCCGTTCGGCACCAAAGATGCGTGCTAATTCGATGAACTCTATCAAGTCCTTTTCATCAATTTCACCAAATAAAGGTGGAACACAAACCTCAAATTTGTGCTTACGAGTCTTCCCAGCTGAGTGCACGTTGAGCCACTGAGAATTGTTGGTTGACACAGTTGATGAGGACACTAGCACTGAACACGGGGGAGTCTGCCACAGTTCCTTGGGCAGTTGACAAGACAAAATGTACCCACCATAACGCATGCCGTGATTCTCACACATTTCGTAGTAGGTCACCAGGGATGACCAGTGCTGCCCAGCTTTTAACATGCCCAGGCAATACAATGTTGGATAATCTCCTTTCATTTTACGCGGCATAATTGTCATCATGCGTATTGTAGCGCTACTGTTCTCTCGGCCTTCAAAGTCATTATCTCGATCATCGAAGAATGCAGAATAAATAAATATATCATGAAACACCTCCTTAAATTGAAAATCATCTTCGGTCTGTTTTCCGATGCATTGCCTAGGAGTGGAATCCATGATGTGCAATCTTGGTGCGATGCTTGCGTCAACCAGTTTATCCTTCAACAAGTCTTTAGAGTTTTCCATCACATTGGCTTGTTTCATCCGTTGCATGGCAACATCATCTATCACAGACTGATCATTTTTCCCGTTCAGTGGAACTTCCGATGAAATGTCAGTCAAGAAAACAAACGCCATCAGAAAGTATGTAACGCAGACTACAATGACATACATTACAAAACGTCGCTGGCAGATTTGTTTAAACGCCATCGTTACACTGTTTTATTTCACACAAGCGACATTCTCGACAACATTTGATGACGGTTACCTGAGTAACTGAGACTTCTTCAGAGAGTATTAGTGACAACTATGGCAGTTCAACTACATCTTTGTCAACAGCCAATGAGACTGCTCACTTTCTCTCCACCGTCTGATATACACATGAAGGAGGGGCTTCTTGTAGTCAGACCCAACAGGACAGTTGACAGCCGAGTTTCTGCTCAAAAAATGTTCACGTAATCCTGACAGCTCTGACGTAAGTTTGTCTGTGGCACAGTGTAGTGGTTACTTAATAATAGTCACACATCATAAACTGCAGGTTGTGACACACTACCGCCTTGTCAACACGTTGAGTCATCAATGACTGTAATCACTGCAGTGTTGTCGTAAGGCTTATTGTCCCACACTATCCACATCTGGTGGTTTTCCAAAATGGCAAAGTCCATCAATGCTTCCTCAAAAATCTATCACTGTCCACAGTGTACAACCACATCGTAATGGCTGGCTGCCCTCCATCCACCCATCTACCACTGCCACTTATACCTGTGCCACCTTGCAGGGGAGCTACGAAATCGTTCCATGCCACATGAAAGTTCTTTTTTTACCAGGTCACTTGTCTCTTACAATGCAGGGAGGGTGTAAAATTTTTAGAGCAGTTTTATTTAACAAAATTTATGTATTTTCAAAAATAATCTTCCATTCAGAGTTTGAGTACATTAAAACAAATTCAGTTACATTATGTAATTGAAAATCAGTTGAGAAAACAATTACATTTTCACCAATTCCAAATAATGTTAACATGCAGAATTGGAATTGGTGTTTTAAATCCAATTACTATTTAATTGACCCAGTGTCTGATACAAACCATCAGGTTATGTTAAATGTGCATATACATTATAACAATTAGCTAGTTTGATGTTAAGCAGATATAGTTGGCTATTTCAAAATGAACACAGTCTATGTTTTGGCACACCACACGCAAGGTGACCTTCAAGAAAAGCTAAGGAAGTTAAGATGGACTTTGTTTTTTATTACCTAAAGCTGCTGGCTCACTGTAAAAAAAATCACCCATTTGGCTCATGTTTTTTAGTCAACTTACTTTTCATTAGCCAGCGTGAAATATTACTTTAGCCAGGTTGGACCTTGCATGCATAGTGGAAGGTCAGGTATATTGAACCATCAGCTATATTGGACCATGGCCATCTATCCCTCATTATCATACCGAAGGTTTTGTAGTCAAAACTTGTTTTTTCTATTAGTAATTTTATTAATGAGTCCATTGATTATGCATTTGTAAGAATTTCAGATCATCATACAATGCTTGCTGGCACAAAGATTCATGAAATTTTGATCATTATTCGCTACGTCCCCATTTCCTAAATCAACCATCAAAGAAAACAATATACCCAATGAAGAGATCCACTGAATTGACCACCCAGTCCAGTATTTCGTAAAAAGTGGGCCAATATAGACGAATGATCGTCTATATTGGACCGGTATGCCATAATCCAAATTTATAATTTTCTCCCAAATGCCTGGTCAAATAGTTGCCATATTGTACCTATTGGTGCCTATCACTGACGAGTTTCAAGTGAAACAGTGGAAAGTGCAACATTGATAGTTTCCTTTGAAATATCAGGCTGTGTTCATAAGTAGTCCAATATACCCAACCTTCACCTATATAAAACAGTGTTGTCCACAATATTAAATAAGCCTGCACCTAATATCCTTTACTTCTTAGACGTATTGCAAATACTTGCACTACTTCTTAAAGGTATTGCAAATACTTGCACTACTTAAATGTGTTGCAAATACTAGCACTACTTCTTAAAGGTATTGCAAATACTTGAACTACTTCTTAAAGGTATTGCAAATACTTGCACTACTTAAACGTGTTGCAAATACTTGCACTACTTCTTAGACGTATTGCAAATGCTTGCACTACTTCTTAAAGGTATTGCAAATACTTGCACTACTTAAACGTATTGCAAATACTAGCACTACTTCTTAAAGGTATTGCAAATACTTGAACTACTTCTTAAAGGTATTGCAAATGCTTGCACTACTTAAACGTGTTGCAAATACTAGCACTACTTAAAAGTATTGCAAATACTTGCACTACTTCTTAAACATATTGCAAATACTTGCACTACTTAAACGTGTTGCAAATACTAGCACTACTTCTTAAAAGTATTGCAAATACTTGCACTACTTCTTAAACGTATTGCAAATACTTGCTTATATTTTTACATCCTCTTCATGACTCTTCCCGACAAGCGATACTACACAATATTATGGTTATAGCCACTAACACATCTCAGTGGTAAGTTACTAGCAACCTGGATTTTTGAGTAATGGCAGTTGCGTAGACAATGCTTAGCCACTCAATGTTACATGATCTTCTCCAAGTAATAATAAGTAATCAAAAGTGAGTTGTTAAATGTTTATGTAAGTGCTTAGGAACTTGCATTGAGTAATAAGACGATTGAACATAATGTTAGTAGATGCTTAGTATAATGGCTTAGTACATTTTTATGTTGGATATTACTGAACTTAAATATTTTTTTGTATTTAACATTGCTGAAATATTGACCATTTGCAACGGGTGTGTTGGTAACATGTAAATTTAAAAAAAAAATCCAAATGCACCATCCTCAGTTGTATAAGCATCACAGGCAGCTGATGATTTAGAACACAAATATTGTCAGATTTATCAACTAAACAGAAACCACGGGTAATTTGAGGAATTGACATAAATCGCTACCTGGCTTTTATGGCTAGTGACGTTAGTCCGCAGTGCAAATTGGGGCAGGGTGATATTCCATCAAAATAAGTGTAAGATGTGTAATTTTTAAGGACACACCCCAATTGCAGTTACTGTGAAGTTGCATATGTTGGAGCACTAACTTGGTGAATAATGGCGTGTTCTAAGCACCCTATGTCTTTCTGTGTCAACATAATTTGTATTTGGGTAGATTTATTGTCATCCCCCACTAACGGCACTTTGTTGTTTCACAAAAAGTGAATAACATTAAAACAGGGTTGTTTTCAATAGGGTTGTCATGCCGAGACATTTTTATCTCTCGTGATTCTTTTGGCGGCGCAGTATATTGGTGTGTTTTCCAAAAGAAACATAGTTTAATTTAAGTGCATGCAGACAGCTTTGCATTATGAAGGCTGAATATGACTGGTATGTGCTGGTCACTGCTTGAAGGATAAGGACATTTTCGTGGGTATCCACAGGTCGATGTAATTAAAAGTTTCATGTAGGTGGTCTGAGGTTGAATGACTGGTTTAAAATAGCATCAAACATCAATGGTTTGAGACGACAAATTCCTTGTTACTGTATTTCCTCATTCTGGCCTCATTGTTTAGTCAAAGTGCCTCATTCCGTGTTCTGTTCTGTACTCAGAGGAGATGTAGAGATTACATACAGGACATGTGACTGACATGATAATTATGTTCCCAGTTGGCCTGACTACTGAATGCTTGCTAACAAGATAAGTTATGCACAAGGTTATTGGCAGTGACAGCCAGTACTGGAATAATCTGCAGATACGACTGTGCCTGTTGCATAAGTCAGTTTATTTCTCCATCCATCTGTGTCAGGTTCAGGCAGCGTTTTCTTCTACCTCTTCGAACTCTGGTTAACAGCTGGTTTAGAGGAAAAAACATGAACCGATATGGCTCTATGTCACAAGACAGATTTTATTACACTTTATGTGTGTAGCAGTGGGGGACCCACTGGGTTAGGTGTGAAATACATCACTCCAAGTTACAAGGTGAAAACCCTGGGCATTGGGCAGGATGTGTGTCTATAAAAGGTAGAAGTAATTGTGTTGTCACAGTTACAAGTTAATGGTAAGGTTTTAACATAACTTTTTGTTATAACAACTCATGTACTATGGTTTAGTTGGTTGTTTTACAGTATCAGTAATTTCACACACATGCACGCATGCATGCATACACACACAAACACATGCATACCCGCATACAAATACACATAGATATGCATCATTTTTTTGTATACACATATTCATGTATATATATATATATATGTGTGTGTGTGTGTGCACAACTCAACTATTCATGTGTGTACATATATATATATATATATATATATATATATATATATATATATATATGCATATATATATATATATATATATATATATATATATATATATATATATATATATATATATATATATATATATATGCATATATATATATATATATATATATATGCATATATATATATATATATATATATATATATATTTATATATGCATAGCATGGCATAGACGCAGTTGAGTGCACATATCCAGATAGATAGATATACATTCACAAACATACACACAAATGCAACCATGCGTATGCATGCATGCAAATGCACACACAAACCAGCACACACATGCTTACATGCACACAAACCAGTACATGAACGAATGCACTAATGCGTGCGCATGCACTAGTGCCCTGCGCGGGCCTAGAATTTGATCCCAAGCTCGGCCCGCAATTAGCAGTTAGAGTCCAGGCCCGGCCCAGGCCCACAATAATTTTTCAAGCCCGGCCCAGGCCCGCAAACTAGAATTTAGGCCCAGGCCCGACCCAGACCGTGAATGTTTGGCCCAGGCCCGGCCCGGCCCAGGCCCGTGGGCCAAAGTTGGGTAAGCCCACGGCCCGCTAAGTTTAGAGAAACCTATAATCTTATAACAAAGACGAAAAACAAATAAACTGCAAAACAGACTCATTGTTTTATTAAATAAAAAAACATATATGCATATATCGGATGGGGCATAATATCCTTAGTTCTTAGTGGAGTACTACTCTTATGCTGATGTTCCATAGTGTGCTGTATGAGTTCTAAAAATCCAGCACCACCAACTTCTTCAAACTTACGAATATCCTGAAGAAAAATAAAGAAAAACTTCTTAGTGTCATTACTTTTAAATATGATAACATTTGTTATATTTGGCTTTAACATATTGGCTTATGGTTAGGGTAGGAGATTTGTTTATCTCACCCTGACTTAACCCATATGCAAGCCATAACCCCAATTTATATTGTTAATTGAATTAGCTCAACTAAGTTATCATAATTTAATATGATATTTCAATTAAATGTTACCCACTGGCACTGACACCCAGTGGCATTTCTAGCAGGCCTGCAGTCATTAGCCTGAGACAGACAGGTTCAGACATGTGTGAATTAGTACAAGTGTGAATGAATTAAGACTGGGGAGAAATACCAGTTACCAACTGGGTTGGGTACTGGGTAGTGGGCTAGTGGCTTAGTGGGCACTTGGCAGTGGGCTGGTCATTCAGGTGGGCAATGTTTAGAGGAAAGAACTAGACAATAGAATATCCACTGGTAGGGTCAAAGGGTGATAAGTTGATGGTTTATCATGGCTTGATTGCCTCTGCAAATATTTCTAAAGTAAACATTTGGGGCTGGCTACTTCCAGCCAAGTGAACTTATTGGGGCCATTAGATTCCATGCAAGGTCTCAATTTGCAACAATATAATACTAAAGAAATAATTTTAAGCATTCATTAACCGGAATCACAATTTATAATCAGTTTTTATAAAAAAAATAAAGTAATAATCGGTGTTTTGTATGAATATTTTTATTATGTCCAGGTCTAATGCTCATTGCAGAAGAGCTGTCAATGACACTTCATGTTATCTAATGCTTGTTGCAGAAGAGCCATCAATGACACTTCATGTTATCTAATGCTTGTTGCAGAAGAGCTGTCAATGACACTTCATGTTATCTAATGCTTGTTGCAGAAGAGCCGTCAATGACACTTCATGTTATCTAATGCTTGTTGCAGAAGAGCCGTCAATGACACTTCATGCATCTAACCCCTCCTGATATACATGTGTTTGTAGTCATCGTATTGAGATCAATTATATATCATATGTTAAAGTTGTTAATAGATGGATGAATACACCAATGAGCTAAAGAGGATAAGCACTGTTAAAAGGATAAGTCTTCAGACAGTGGCAACATTTTATTACGTGTCCTACTGATTTAACAGGCTGTGAATTCAAGTTGGATCAGCAACCGAGAAAGTCCTTGTTCCAATGTTTGTTTCAACTCTAGAAACAAAAAGTAGCTTAGAACTTGTTGATCATAGCTGCCTAGATTTTCTTACAGGTTTGCTCTCCAGGTTATTACACACTTGTCCACACACATGCTTGTATGTACACATGCATGCACGCATGCATGCACACGCGCAGGCTCGCACGCACACATGCACACACACACACACACACACACACACACACACACACACACACACACACACACATTTCACCTGTATGCATGTATTATTTAGATGCCACTGATTAAAGATTAATATTCTCATCAATATATCATAGATTTTTGCAGGAAAAAATAAACAATGTGATAGTGATAGTTTTCTTGATATTACATTGGTAATGGCGATTCAATTGTATATTAAGCAGCCAGGTATAAGAAACTTCAGTTCCTATTTTGTCTTCTTCTCTCATTTGTCTTCAGTCTATATTTGTATTATGTCATTGAGCAGTCACTCATTTGTCATCTGATTAAACTATGCAGGTGTTTGCTGTCATGCACTGCATTCACATAAGCAGTGAAACAAACAGCAGACTACATCATCAACACCTGCCCACATCAACAACGCCTGCACACTCTACTGTACTCGAAACAGTTCCTAGTGTAAAATATTACACATTCTGTGTAGGTACATCAAAAGATAGTGAGAGGGCAGTTAAATTAATATACCGTGGAACACTGTAAAGTGTTGTGCATCTGTTCTCATATCAATTATGTATAAATGCTGTTAATAAACCTTCAAATTATCTATGGACTGAATTATCAAGAGAAATATTGTTGACATTTATATAAATTAATTTCACCATATAAAGTAATTGATGCATCAACAACACACACCAATGCAGTTGTTCTGTATATAGCTACACATGCGTGCATGTGCACCCATTACCTGCTAATGATAGTATTATCAAACACCATTTTATAATATAGAAAGAACACATATAAATGCAGCCACAGTGTGTGAACACATAGGTAGACATCCAAGCACGCACACATGTGTGCACATGCACACAGCATGCATGCATGCTTGCATTGAAACTAGTAACATGGTATGTATCTCAAGATCAAAGCTGTGGCTACTTCCAATAAAGACCTTTGTTGTGTTTTTCATAATGAACACCTGTGGTTTATCATGCTGAGATATTTTTGAGTGATATAAATTTGAAAAAACATCTCAAATATTTTTTTCAAAAGTAGTGGGTATTTTAGTGGTATATTGCAATATTGCACAACTTTCAAATGCACATCTCTGCAGATAGATAACTACCAAGATAAGCAGATCAATCCAAGTAGTTTGGTTGATGGTAATACATTAGCAGAGAAATCTGAGTAGTTTGGTTTATGGTAATGAATAATATAAAATACATTAGCAGAGAAATCCGAGTAGCTTGGTTGACGGTAATACATTAGCAGAGAAGTTAAAGTAGTTTGGTTAACGGTAATACATTAATTAGCAGAGAAATCTTATTAGTTTGGTTGACAGTAATACTTTAATTAGCAGAGAAATCCAAGTAGTTTGGTTGATGGTAATACATTAGCAGAGAAATCCGAATAGTTTGGTTGACGGTAATGCATTAGCAGAGAAGTCAAAGTAGTTTTGTTGACGGTAATACATTAATTAACAGAGAAATCCGAGTAGTTTGGTTGACAGTAATACATTAATTAGCAGAGAAATCCAAGTAGTTTGGTTTATGGTAATACATTAGCAGAGAAATCCGAATAGTTTGGTTGATGGTAATACATTAATTAGCAGAGTAATCCGAGTAGTTTGGTTGACAGTAATACATTAATTAGCAGAGAAATCCAAGAAGTTTGGTTGATGGTAATACATTAGCAGAGAAATCCGAATAGTTTGGTTGACGGTAATACATTAGCAGAGAAATCCGAATAGTTTGGTTGACGGTAATACGTTAGCAGAAAAATCAACGTAGTTTGGTTGCATGAGAATAATACATTAGCAGAGAAATCCGAATAGTTTGGTTGATGTAATGCATTAGCAGAGAAGTCCAAGTAGTTTCGTTGAGGACAGACGGGGGCAGATACATCACCAGTGTATCTAGATAAGATACAAATAATTGGAAATGTCACAGATACAGATACATGAATTTTAAATGTATCTAGATACAGATACATTCAAATGTATCTAGATAAGACACAGATACATTGGAAATGTCACAGATACATGAATTTTAAATGTATCTAGATACAGATATAGATACATTCAAATGTATCTAGATACAGATACATTTTTCGATACTGCTTTGAACACTGTCAGGGAAAACACACTGAATATGTATGTATTATTTTATTCAATTAATATCATACATAGTATAATAATCAATCTCTCAGTTCAACTTTCTAATGCATCTACTTTATAAAGTTAATATCAGAGAAATGGTTTGATCAGTGTCAACTAGTAATACTGACACCGACATGAACAGCTCACCTTTTATATGATTCACATGGCAAGCATCAAAGTTAACTCAATTGCTATGATGTTATTTGATGTTTGATCTGTGTCACTTCATGAGCTGCTCAAGATTTCCATATGAATGACTTTGAGTGATCCAAATGGCTTCGCTAATTGCTTTTAAAAACATGAAACAAATATAATTACTAATTATATATTATAATCATCAATGAAGCAATATTCCTTCATCAACACTCTTGAACTACTCCAGACTGTGAGTATTTACTGGCTTCTCTATCTAATTGCAATTCACCAATGGAATATTTCCAGCAAAATCTTTGATATACATTGTATTTGAAAAGTATCTGAAAAGTATCTGAAAATTCATATACATGGCCACTGTATCTAGATACAGATACAGATATTTTTTTGAACAAAAGTATCTAGATACAGATGCGTACTTTGAAAACTGGGTCGATACAAAAGATACAGATACACCATGTATCTGCCCCAGATCTGGTTGAGGATAATACATTAGCAGATAAATCAAAGTAGTTTGGTTGATGGTAATACATTAGCAGAGAAATCAAAGTAGTTTGGTTGATGGTAATGCATTAGCAGAGAAATCAAAGTAGTTTGGTTGATGGTAATACATTAGCAGAGAAATCAAAGTAGTTTGGTTGATGGTAATACATTAGCAGAGAAATCAAAGTAGTTTGGTTGATGGTAATACATTAGCAGAGAAATCAAAGTAGTTTGGTTGATGGTAATACATTAGCAGAGAAATCAAAGTAGTTTGGTTGATGGTAATACATTAGCAGAGAAATCAAAGTAGTTTGGTTGATGGTAATACATTAGCAGAGAAATCAAAGTGGTTTGGTTGATGGTAATACGTTAGCAGAGAAATCAAAGTGGTTTGGTTGATGGTAATACGTTAGCAGAGAAATCAAAGTGGTTTGGTTGATGGTAATACGTTAGCAGAGAAATCAAAGTGGTTTGGTTGATGGTAATACATTAGCAGAGAAATCAAAGTAGTTTGGTTGATGATAAATGATGTTTACTGGTGATATTGAACATCTCTCTGGAGATTAAAACTGTGGTATGTGTCCATAAACTCCATGCCATTGGGTAAATTGTGATATATTGAAACATTAATGCATAAAGAATTCACATTTGAACTATAACAGTGACTTTTAGTGACAATTTCAAGAATATCGGAGAATGGTGTTTGAAGTACTGTGTTTGCCTCATATGGAATAGCCCATACGTTATTGTCTTGCATATGAAGACCTGTGATTTCCATTGCTGGTGGAATACTTTGTTGAAAAAGCTTTCTGTTGTTTACGATAGTTAACCATTACTAAATAAATAGAATCAGAATAGAATCATTCACTATTCTCACTGTATCAACATGCAGCCACTTAATGAATTTGTCACATCATATAATCAAATTGTTCTGGCGTGAAGTGATTCCGTTAACCAGAGTCTACTGCATTTAAGGGTATTATTATGTACACTAAAAATACTGTATCAGCAATGACAAAAATGTGTCTCAGTTTTATGGGGTCATGTACGAGGTATTAAATCTGTATCTGTTAATCTTTTCTGATGTCTACGGGTCCATTGCAGATGGAGAACCTGATTGTTGGCATCAGAGAAACAAATCTGAAGCTGACCCTTGCCTTTGGCATTGGTCTCCACCACGCTGGACTCCACGAGCGAGACCGCAAGACAGTCGAAGAACTCTTTGTAAACCAGAAGATACAGGTCGGGAATTACCTGTGATTGTCTCCAAGTGTTCAGTCCCTCCCTCCCTCCCTCCCTCCCTCCCTCCTCCCTCCCTCCCTCCCTCCCTCCCTCCCTCCCTCCCTCCCTCCCTCCCTCCCTCCCTCCCTCCCTCCCTCCCTCCCTCCCTCCCTCCCTCCCTCCCTCCCTCCCTCCCTCCCTCCCTCCCTCCCTCCCTCCCTCCCTCCCTCCCTCCCTCCCTCCCTCCCTCCCTCCCTCCCTCCCTCCCTCCCTCCCTCCCTCCCTCCCTCCCTCCCTCCCTCCCTCCCTCCCTCCCTCCCTCCCTCCCTCCCTCCCTCCCTCCCTCCCTCCCTCCCTCCCTCCCTCCCTCCCCCTCCCTCCCTCCCTCCCTCCCTCCCTCCCTCCCTCCCTCCCCTCCCTCCCTCCCTCCCTCCCTCCCTCCCTCCCTCCCTCCCTCCCTCCCTCCCTCCCTCCAGTATTGTCTTTTCCAATCCATTGTGCCTCTTAATGTGGACAAAATATTTAAGTTTTTGCACTTGACAAAACTACAAAGCAACCATGTGTAGCTACGGGGAATATGTATGTTTGCAACACTTTCAGTTTCATTCCTTTACTCGTACCTTTACTGACCCTTCTACGACATATTACCCCAAGAAATCTCCCCCACAGCCCGTAGAAATATTCCCTCCAGTGTGATTTCCTGGGTTATCTAGGGGGAGTTTTCTAGAACATTTACCACACTAAAGCATTTCATTATTAACCTGAAACACTATCACCTGAAATGTATTTATGGGAATTAATTGTTTATCTTCATAATGACAGCTCTGCAGAAAGTCCAGGTTTAGATTGAACAAGATGGCACCCAATATGCATGTGGACTAGGATGCCTTAGGGACTTGTCAAGAGTCATACAATATATTTATCTATATGTGGGCATGATGTGACAGATGTGACAACTAGTAATTCTAATTATAAATGTATTCACCCTGCTATTCAATCACTAGCATTTTCACAGTCAGTAAAGTTTTTCCAATAATATGTCATCTGGGAGAAAGAGTTTCTTACATGCAGTCTGTGACGTCCTTTATTAATATTCCTTCTAGTTCTTCTACATTTGCTCAATAATAAATGCAACATGTGTTGCTATTTTTGGCTACTTCAAGACAAGTCTTGTCAGACATGAACAATCATTTCAATATTAATCGTTTCTCTATTCTTTTACCTGTTGAATAATATAGAGATGATGAATCTGTAGGTGTGCCATATTGACTTTTTGACAATGCAATTACCTGGTACACTGGTCCTGTATATTTGTATGTGTCGGGACCCTTGCTTAAGAAGTAGTTCTTTCAGTAGTGACATCACCGTTTCTATTTCAATAATAACAAATATTATTATTACTATTATTTTTGCATTTGGCTACAGTGACATGGACTGTTTGTTTGACGTCATTCAGCCACCTTGAAGCTTGTATCAGTACACAATCACACAATAGTCAACAGATGTTGCACTAATTTTATTCTTAATTTTCATAAAAAGAAAATTTATCATAGCATTGCAACAGTAGAGATCCACGATGGGTAGAGTTTGCAAAAAATCTGCCCTGGATATTATTTGATGGCAGGTTCCCTTTATACCCTACCGTTGCTTCGCCCAACCCCCTGTTCGCTGGCGGTCTTCAGGTGTTGATTGCCACAAGTACCCTGGCATGGGGTGTCAACTTCCCTGCCCACCTGGTGGTCATCAAGGGAACCGAGTACTTTGATGGGAAGACAAAGCGATACGTGGACTTCCCAATCACAGGTAGGGTCAGTCATAGGTGCAGCCAATCACAGGTAGGGTCAGTCATAGGTGCAGCCAATCACAGGTAGGGTCAGTCATAGGTGCAGCCCATCACAGGTAGGGTCAGTCATAGGTGCAGCCAATCACAGGTAGGGTGAATCATAGGTGCAGCCAATCACAGGTAGGGTCAGTCATAGGTGCAGCCAGTCAAAGGTCTTGCCAATCATAGGTGTAGCCAATCACATGTAGGGTCAGCCATACATGTAGCCAATCACAGGTAGGGCCAATTACAGTTAGGGCCAATCATAGGTTCAACCAATCACAGGTAGGACCAATCACAGGTATAGTCAATCAGAGGTAGGGCCAATCATAGGTGGAGCCAATCACAGGTAGGGCCAATCATAGGTGTAACCAATCACAGGTAGGGCCAATCACAGGTGTAGTCAATCACAATATGGCCAATAATAGGTGTAGCCAATCACAGGTAGGGCCAATCATAGGTGTAGCCAATCACTGGTAGGGCCAATCAGGCATTACCAATCACAACATAATCGACCTAATCAAAACCAATCATATCACAACCAATGCCACCATAACCATACACGTAATATCCAGTTGCATCATAACCTATCGCATCATTACCAATCACAGTGATAATGCAACCAATTGCATCTTAACCAGAAATCAAACCCTTAATTCAGACTCTGCCCTATCCTGATGATATTTGCACCGTCTTAATGGTGTTTGCCCCATCCTGATGATGTTTGCTTTGGGGTGTTCCAGATGTTCTCCAGATGATGGGGAGGGCGGGGCGGCCACAGTTCGACGACCAGGGAAAGGCCGTCATCCTTGTGCATGACGTCAAGAAACATTTCTATAAGAAATTCCTCTATGAGCCATTCCCTGTCGAGTCTAAGTGAGTCTCGCAAAGTTTATGTTACTTAACTTTAATTTCCATGAATAGGTTCATCGTAACAGTAACTGTTGAACATATTTATTAAACACAACCAATATTTTTTGGTCAGTCTGATGTTTTGAATATACTGCCATCTTTTCATTGCACGTCTGTAAGAAATTATTTTAATTAATTAATTTTTTTGTTCATTAAACTGGTAAAGGTAAATGGTCAAAAATCAAAAATATTACTTGCTGAAAAATTTTGACCACGCTGGTATGGTCCAGGTTGACTCCTACCACAAAAGCAAAATTTGGTCTAGGCCGGAGTCTCCCGTCCAAGAGTTGACGTCGACTTTTAATTTTATACTGCACAATGTATTGTTTACAATTTTGCTGAATGACTGTTTTTGCTTTACAAAGTAGAATATTGTGTGATATTGATGTACTGTAAAACATGTTTTTGCAGTAGGAAATATTTGTTGAAAATGGGTTTGGAAACATTTTGTGAGAAGAAATTTTTGTGGATTTAGTGTAGGAGCATTGGCTAAAAAACGTCCACATCGCCAATTTTTTATTTACTGGATAGTAAATTCGAACAACAAAATTATCAACACAAAAATTTGGTGTTGTACAGTAATTTCCTTTTAATTTGTTTTTCATTGACACAAATACATTTTTTTAATACTGATTCCAACAAAAAATGTCAGTCTGATGATGACACTTGGTGCAATTTAAATATCATTGTATGGAAAATGTGTTGGGCTGGCTTACTGACCAAATGTAGACCCACGGATGTCAACATTAATTGGGTCATATGGGAAAGTATTAGTAGAAAAGTTGAAAATATCTGCTGAAAGTAACAGATTAAGTGCATTAAAAAAGTGACAGCAGAAATGCCAGTAGAATAATAGTGACAGCAGAAAAGTGACTGCACACAAAAATGGCTGCAGAAAAAAGAGAAGACAATAACAAGTTACAGCAGAAAAAGTGACTGCAGAAAGTAGTGAATGCAGAGGAAAGTCACAACACCAAAAAGTGACAGCAGAATAAAAGTGACAACACAAATAAATGACAGTGGAATAAAACTGACAGCAGAAAGAAAATGATAAAAGTGATAGCAGAAGAGTCACTAAACAATTTCAATGTCAGACCCATGACAGGCTAATTTTGGGACTTTTTGAAAAAGACAGAACATTTGACTTCATAAGTGGGATTTGAGGACAGGATTTCCTGGCAAAAGCAAGAGAGTTGACACCTCTTGTATGTTGTCTCCTTGTTTCTGTCGGCTGCCTGCAGTCTGCTCGAAGTACTGCCAGAACATCTGAATGCAGAGGTGGTTGCCGGGACAATTACCTCGAAGCAGGAAGCAATGGACTATATCACGTGGACATACTTCTTCCGGCGTCTCCTCAGAAACCCAAGGTCAGTGTCATGTTTTGTTGTACTCTTGGCATGGCTTGTTTTATTCACATTGACTCTGAGTACCATGTTTCTAGTGCTCCTGTGTGTTCTCATTCACTGTGTGAGTGCCATGCTTCTTTTGTTCCTGTGTGTTCTCATTCACTGTGTGAGTGCCATGTTTCTTATGTTCCTGTGTGTTCTCATTCACTGTGTGAGTGCCATGTTTCTAGTGCTCCTGTGTGTTCTCATTCACTGTGTGAGTGCCATGTTTCTTATGTTCCTGTGTGTTCTCATTCACTGTGTGAGTGCCATGTTTCTTACGCTCTTGTGTGTTCTCATTCACTGTGTGAGTGCCATGTTTCTAATGCTCTCGTGTGTTCTCATTCACTGTGTGAGTGCCATGTTTCTTATGCTCTCGTGTGTTCTCATTCACTGTGTGAGTGCCATGTTTCTTATGCTCTCGTGTGTTCTCATTCACTGTGTGAGTGCCATGTTTCTTATGCTCTCGTGTGTTCTCATTCACTGTGTGAGTGCCATACTTCTTATGTTCCTGTGTGTTCTCATTCACTGTGTGAGTGCCATGTTTCTTATGCTCTCGTGTGTTCTCATGCTCTGTGTGAGTGCCATGTTTCTTATGCTCTCGTGTGTTCTCATTCACTGTGTGAGTGCCATGCTTCTTATGTTCCTGTGTGTTCTCATTCACTGTTTGAGTGCCATGTTTCTAATGCGCTCGTGTGTTCTCATTCACTGTGTGAGTGCCATGTTTCTTATGCTCTCGTGTGTTCTCATTCACTGTGTGAGTGCCATGTGTCTTATGCTCTCGTGTGTTCTCATTCGCTGTGTGAGTGCCATGTTTCTTATGCTCTCGTGTGTTCTCATTCGCTGTGTGAGTGCCATGCCATGCTGTGACATTTATGACATTCTTGTAGATGCAAGGTAAGTACTGAGTTATTGTAGCTCTTCTTCAGTCAAATATATATATATATATATACATACACACACACACATAAATTGTGACACATGTAGATTTGGCAGGAGTGGGAAGGGAGTGGAGAATGAGATCAAGGGATAGGGGAAAGTGGAGATGGGTGGTGGAGACAGCAGTGAAATGGGACCAGTGACGAAGAAGGAAAAAAAAATCGATGACTGGAATCTGTGTCAGCCTCACCATTATCCATGACTCGAGGGATAAAGAGGAGAGTCACCTATAATAAACAAGGACATACATGATTGTATTTCATTTTTCTCAGAAAGAACAGCTACAATGTTGTATATTACAATGAAAGGTACATTTCACACAAACCCACTTCTCTGTATGTTGCCAATATGTCTGGATCTAGCACTAGGCGTATTTACAACACTACAGTCACCTGACACACACTTTACGTCCCATCCCAGTCACACCAATGTAAATGACACTATACTGTGTCACGTCACACACATTTACTGCATGCATAAGAAGCATGGCACTCACACAGTGAATGAGAACACACAGGAACATAAGAAGCATGGCACTCACACAGTGAATGAGAACACGCAGGAACATAAGAAGCATGGCACTCACACAGTGAATGAGAACACACAGGAACGTAAGAAGCATGGCACTCACACGGTGAATGAGAATGTTAAGCCCCCAACAGTTATTCCAGTATACCTACTGGCTTGCCACTATTACAGACACCTGTCAGTAATTGGCATACATCTGTAACATGACGGACACCTGTCAATCCAAATAAATTTTTGTCAGTCTCGTCAATATCCTCTATGCAATACTAAGCAATAATTATTTCTAGATTTTGTTGCCTAAAATAACAGGTCTCATTGTCAATCTTGCAGCATAGATATCAGTGTATATCTTAACTAGATGAATAATTCAGTATAATCTCATATTACAGTATACTTCACAGTGACTTGCATGGGGAATATCTGTGTGACTGAGGGCAGTTTCATATCCATTGATCAGTCTGTACTGTCCAGTGGTCATTTAGTTCAGGACACATGGACACATCAACTTTGCTTGGACATTGCACAACTGATTAGAAGTTTATTTGTTCCTCATCATTTGTTAGGAATGATCTCAAAACTACATGAAATAGGTTTCATGAGGGAGGCTATTAACAGCTGTTTCATTTAATGTTGTAGATCAATGTATTTTCCCCAAACTTTGAGGGTTTTTTCTATCACAGTTCAAGCAGGTGTTGTCTTCGAGCAGCAGGCACTTTTATATCATGATGACTGAAGCACCACCTGGTGAATACGAAGTTGCCAAAGTTGCACGCAGTTTGATGTAAATCAAAGTTTCAAGTATCGGGGCAGGATGGTATGAGGTTCAATTGTTTGAGAAGATCCCACATCAATCTCTGACTCCTGTGTAGCCGTCTATGAGTCAAATGTATACTAATGCACCACCCAAGTGCATCTTCCTGGTGCCTTTAATATTTGTTTTATCTCTCACTTTTTATTCTCTGTCTTGCTTTGACAAATGATAAATGCTTCGATTGTTTGACCTTTTGATCTTTGCTTTTGGCATATGGCTTCCATTACCTGTGATCAATGAATGACTGCATACATTGCCATGCAATATAATGCATAAATTAATAACTCGAGCAATGAAGTTTTTTTTATATATTTCATTTTGCTGTTGGTTGATTGATCGATTGATTGATTAATAATAACTTCAGCCTTGATAGATTAATGAATAAAAAAATTATTAGATTACCTAATATTTAATCGAAGGTAGATTAAACTAGGTTTGAAGTAATTGTGTAGTAATTTCACATTTTCTATGCAGGCTACTTAATAAAAAAATTATTTCAGTTTTGTACAAAATGTTTTCCGTTTATGATTTTTTAAATGAACCGGCACTGTTTGTTTAGTCTTGGAATAATAAATACATTAAAAAAATTAATTTACAGACTGTGTTTATAGTACATTGTAGCATTTAATCATAGTTCAGTGTTCAATATAATTCATATTTAGAGGTTGCAATAATTCAGAGATAATGTACCCTTTCGCCTGTACTGCCTTCTATTTACTATATGGGATGTGCCCTGAACCTTACACCTGTACACCCCCCAATAACAGCCATATTGGGTGTGGCACCAGGGCTTTACACTTCACCCCATGCCCCATAAAGAGTGCATCCCTGTGTACCACACAATGCACATATATTACTTCCTATATAGGGTATGCCCCTAACGTGCATTACCCCTAGTGTGTGGGGTATTGCTCTGTGCATTCACTTTACAGGGGAACATTTTGTTTCCAAGATTGATTTGTATCGTGTTCTATCAGCAGTTCAAGTTGTTTGTAACTGTCACGGTTGAGTGACTGCAGCCGCTCTGGGACCTGGCTGCTGCATTATTGATGCAGCTTAAGGTGTCCGGGGCGGCTAGCGTGTCAGTTGATTTTTTTTCTTCATAACATGCTAGGACATGCTGAACTAAACATCAGCATCATAAATAATCACCCAGAGCTAACGTCAAATTTCACCAATCCTTTAAAAATGCAGTCCTTTTGGAAATCCCCGTCAGTTCCTGGAAAAGCGACAATGCGTTTCCACAGTTAATAACCGCGTGCTTGATGTTCGAACCAGCTATATTCGTTCACCGTGAAAGCGGACCACATCGTCTGGTTACTGTAATGCTAGTACACATCAGTATTATATCTATCTAACTAAATCGTGTACTTAAACCAGCAAATATCAGCATTCAGTGAGCGTTAACATAGTTTAACGTGCCTTTGACATGAACAGAAATGCTGACACGTGACCTGGTGACCCCGCAGGATACCGGGCCAATCAAAATGACCGTACAAACAACATACCACATGTTTGTTACATGGCTGGCGTAACCTGATACCATAGTCGACAACTCGTTACCAGTACAGATTCAAGGGTTATTGTGGCGGTAAGTTAAGGGGACATGTCAATATTATTATTTTATCAACAGTACATAAAACGCAAGTTAAAAAACATAAAATTTATCAAAAAACCAAGCATTTGTTGATATTGTTTTTTCATTAATAACCAGGAAATGATATTTAAAATATTGTTTGAGAAAAACTACAACACTCATTATGCTGCAATTTTGCATATGAACATGTCTTTCATGTACGCAATGTATTACAGCAGTAAATTACGACTGATGAAGGGTTTGTATCAAAAATACACTGCCACTTTAGGCTGTCATTGAACTTTTTACTAAATTCATTCACAGTGGTCTAGCAGACGTAACTGGTTTATGTTAACCAAAATCTGCCGTAGTTATCAGTTACACTGTCATGCTTATATGTATGTCATTAATTTCTTTGGGGATTGTCTCAAAACAATTAAACTTCGTTTTTAGTGGCTATTTTTTCACATTTACAAAATTAACATAACAACCAAATAAATGAAAAACTCAAATTTATTTAATCTGGTATATTATATAGTATTTCAACTACAATCTGTGAAGAAATGGTTAATTTATTTTTAAAACTTCTACTGAAACTAATAAATTCAAGACAAGCATATAATAACCACCCCAGCTACCTTAACATCTAACTTGAAACAGCCAACGGTTTATTGTCCCAGCTCAGAACTTTCTTTAATTTGTCATCTCCACAGAGTGAAATTACCATTCTGTTTGTTGCAGACAGGGGCAGTGATCTCCCAAGGACAAATACCAGAACAGAAATACAGCAAACTAATTATCAGTTAGAAAGTAATAATTTACACTTCCTTTGGAGCAAAAATTTAAACGAATGTGACGTTTCGGCCCATCTGCTGTGGACCTTGTTCACGCACTGATGACCTATCTTGTGGCTCAGATTCTGGCGTAATAATCTGGTTATATATCTACAACCAGATTATTCCACCAGAATTTGAGCCCAAACATAGGTCATCATTGTGTGAACAAGGTCCATAGTAGACAGGCCGAAACGTTGCATTTGTTTCCATTTTTGCTCCAAAGTAAGTTTAAATTATTACTTTCTAATGGAATCTTGAAGCCGTGAACAATATATTTCATAATTGTCCATTCTTTCACCATATACAACGAATGAATTATTTTCACTTACAATTACTTCTACATGAATTAATTACCTTACAAATGTGTACATCATATTTGTGTGATACACAGAAATAACATTGAGTAGGTGCGCAGTGACACCAGCGTTTCACACCTCTCCAAAGTCTGTTCTGTTTGTATCACTTCAGATGGTCCACATCTGACCCTCTGTGGATAGACAAATATAATAGACCCTACATCTGGTCGTCTAACTTGAAGCAGCCAAGAGGACGTTGTCATGGCTCCGCGCTGTCTTCTCTTTCAAAGTAATCTCTATGCACCAACCAGTCAGGTTTTGTCGCTGTGATATTCCCCTTCCTCATGGCCAGCAGCCTTTGTTTCAATTCGGGCTGCACCTGGGGACAGATCATTAATTTACCTCCAGGTTCATGTCATACGAATAAAGTACCCTGAAAAAATAGTCTCAAACATGGAAAAGGTGACATTTACAGACTGCGACACTTGTACAGTGCCCAGGTTTAAACATCTAGTTGCTGGTTGGCAGCACCTGCAAGTGTCAGTGACGGAGGGTCCCTAGTATAGGAAGACAGAAGACAGAAGTTTGTTTGAGTGACAAATGGTGCCGGCAACTTCCATGTCGATTTTCTTGATAATAAAATTGTAGGATATGACGAAAACGCAACTGAAGGTCGGTGACAAGACCAGTTAAAATGTACACTTTCTATTAAAATTAAATCATAACTTTGTGCACAGTGTGAAATTTCCTGACTGACATTTAGCGTTGGTTTCAGTGGGAAAAACAATACAGTGTAGTGTACTGTGCCCACCTGGTCGTTGAATCGACACACTTCTTGCGAGAGAAGTCGTACTATTCGGTCTTTGCTGCGACCGCGAACTCTCCTCACAGACTGTAAACGGGCGATGACCTTTGCAAGGTCGCTGTCCGAACCTGCCCTCTGGTGGCGATTTCCATCAACATCCGGGACGATAGGAAGAGATCGAATGGTACCTCGGTTAGAGGGAAAGGAGGACCTGCGTTTGGGATAGTCGTCCCTAAAGGAGATGTGCCTAGAACGGGATTTACGGGAGTCGGAGGATGAGCGGGAATGCAGGGCAGGGCGGGGGCATCTAGGGGCGGATTCGCTGGAGCATGACAGAAGCCCCGGGGATGAGCAATTGGAAGATGGAATGGTAGAGTCACTGAACTCTGGAGTAGGAGGGTTGGGGAAGTACGAAGGATAAGGATTTGTTATGGGTGCAGATGCGTAGCTGAAGTTGACCTCATGGGGTGAATAGTTGAGGATGGGGGGTGGAGTTGGGGGGTGGGTTGAATGCGGTGAGTCACTGAACTCAGGGGGAGGGGATGGGGTGAAGTCGATGAAGGGGGGTGGGGGTGTAGGGGGCCTGGAAGAGGGGGTGTGGCATGGGGGTGGAGATGGAAGTGGAGGGGTTGATATTACATGGTGTGGGAGGTCATGACCTGAACACACCCTGTCATTCCCTGTCGAGCGTTGTCCACCTGAAGCAGAAACACCAGCTGTTTTATTGGTATAATATTAAAAAATACTGCCAATGTGTGTAGATGTTTATTCTTAAGTTAAAAATCATGTCGTCTTCACTTTCACTGGGTTTTTAAAAGATTTCAAGATAACGTTGGTTTACTTTTGCGAAAGTAATCAAACATATTTCATGTGACAAACATTAAATGAACAAGGTCTGATTGTTTTTTATCGTAAAATCATGTTACATAGTATAGATTGTATATTCTAACATATTAACTTCTAACAATATTTTATTGGTCAAAACAAGTATTTTTTCTCCAGAAAAATGCATTGGTGTACAACATTAAACAAATCAGCTGCTAATATGAAACCAATTTAATTTAGCATCAAACACCAATCATTTGAGATTGTCCCTAATCACACACAGAAACATGCATTACTTGCGTCATGTTCAAACAGGCCGGAAGAGAAAAAGTCGGAATATTTATTACCTGCAAATGACTGTGTTGTCTTGTGACGTTAATATCTTAAGCAATCTTGATGTTTGAGTAATGTTTCCTCGGGTTATTCAACAGGTTGACTGGCCTTCAACGTTTGTTTTAACCGAACTTGAAATAGGATATGAATGTTTTCTTTGCATACATCTACCTGGATACAACTTTAAAAATGGGTAAATTTAAAACCCAGTGAATATCCGATGTGATTTTTATAGAATTGTCAGACAATGTTCGCCATGAAGACAGAAATGATTTAAAATTGTGACGTGTCAGTTTAAACCCTCACAGCTCATTTAGCTCATCATGAATCAGACGAATGTACAGTGGAATCTCAGTTTATGGTCACCTCACTGGTACGGTCACCTCGCCATTACAGTCACCCTGGCTCAGTCCCAAATTATTTCCGTAACAGGATAGTATAGGACATATAGTCCCGCTAATACGGTCACCTCTCTATTCCGATCACTTTGGCCCAGTTCCATGGGTTACCTTAATAGTGAGGTTCTACTGTAATAACGTAAGCCGGGATTCAACATTATGATTATGTAATATTTCAGTAGGTGCATTCAGTATTTAGTACACAATATTAACCCAAATATTCCAAGAGTGAACGGGAGTTGTGCTGCTTTATTTACGGAAATCTTGAGCTACAAATTTGTAAGTCTTTCAAGAACACAGGCCCAAGGAATGCTCGACCTGAAGACAGAGATTATTAGAAATGGTAATAGTGACGTGTCAGTTGATATTGACGTGGATTACCTGAATAGTGTTCCGTGCCACTGTGGTGTTGGATGGTGTTTGCGTGTCCATCCAAGCGCAGTG
This sequence comes from Lamellibrachia satsuma, assembly GCA_033239005.1. Taxonomy (NCBI): domain Eukaryota; kingdom Metazoa; phylum Annelida; class Polychaeta; order Sabellida; family Siboglinidae; genus Lamellibrachia; species Lamellibrachia satsuma. The sequence goes on along the minus strand of BSQZ01000002.1, from coordinate 9,632,825 downwards.
TCGACACGCTCTTCCATGTCCTGGTCAATTAAACAGAATTTATTTATTTTACCAATATATTTACATGTACATATAATGTAGAAAAATTAATACAGTTTAACAAGATTGCCATCCAAGACAAAGGCCCACATGGCAAGTGGACCAGGAAGCCATTGGCTTATCAAGAGTCCAACATTTTTAATCTGCGTGTAATCCGTCTTCCTGAGATATGTAGCAACCTTGTTTTTAAACAAACTCACACTGCTAGAAGTTACACAATCTGTAGATAATTTGTTCCATTCATTGATTGTCCTCTGTGAGAACGAGTACTTCCTGATATCCAATCTACTCTGATCCATTACTAATGTTACCTTATGTCCTCTAGTTCTATTATCTTTCTTGAGTGAGAAAACAATATTTCTATCAATATTTTCATACCCATTCAATATCTTAAAAACTCCCCTTAACCTCCTTGTCTCTAGGGTTGTTAATTCACATTCTTTCTGTCATTCTTCAAAACTAAGGTCTCTCAGTTCTGGAATCATTTTAGTTGCTCTTCTCTGTATTCTTTCAAGTGTATCTATATCCTTTTTATGATATGGTCTCCAAGCTTGTATACAGTATTCTAAATGAGGCCTAACTACTGCTTTATACAGAGGTATAATTAGCTTTTTCTCCTTGTGTGGTATATTTCTCCTAATCAACCCAAGAATTTGGTTACCCTTTGAAGCTGCAATACCACACTGCTCTGAAACTTTCATATCAGCGCTTATTGTAACACCTAAGTGCTTTTCTTTTACAGTAGTACCCAGAACAGTATCTCCCATTTTATAGTTTACATCCAAGTTCCCATGTCCTGTATATAGGCATTTACATTTCCCAAAATTGAACATCTGCCATTTCTCAGGCCATTTCATTTGTCTAGATCATTTTGTAAGTGTTGTTTATCACCATCAGTGTTAACTCTTCGAAACACTTGTGTCATCCACAAATTTCAGTATGTTGCTTGTTATATTATCCACTATATGGTCTTTGATTAACCTTTCTAATAATTTACAAATCACTAATGTTAAACTCAATGGTCTGTTGAGTAATTCCCTGACTTATTTTTTTATCCCTTTTTAGATAATGGTATGATGTTTGCTTCTTTCCATTCAACAGGAAACACTCCCTCTTTTAATGACAAGTTGAACACTCTTGCAAGTGGTATGCTAATTTGTTCTACTGTTTCCATTAGTAGTTTAGGAGGAATTCCATCAACTCCAAGTGATTTATTGTCCTCCATTGCCTTTATTTTCTTAGCTACTATTTCTGGAGTTACAATTAACAGCCCTAAATAGCCTTCCGCCATTAAAAACCTTGTGATATTATATTTCCAGCACTGTCTTCTAGTGGTCCAACCTTGTCTCATCTGTTTTGTTTACTCCTGACTTGTGCATAAAAACTCTTGCTGTCATTTTTTATGTTACATGCTCATTTTTGGTTCTAGCACGTGTTGAGTAAGGAAGCTATCCTGAATTAAAAGTAGAAATTGTTGGTCCTCACCTCCTGTACTCAGTAGAGATTTCCATTGTATGTGTCCATGGTTAAAATCTCCCATTATGATACATTCCCCTTTACTCACTTCCTTTGTAGCATTTTGTATTTTTCTGTTACCCTCTTCATTTATGTTTGGACTTCGGTAAACTAATCCAATAGTTAATGTCGAATTTCCTGTGACTATATTGCACCAAACAGCTCCATCGCAATTTGCTTCCCTTTCTAATTTTATTTCGTAAGCCTGAATAGATTCTTTAATATATAAAATAACTTCCCCTCCCCTTCTTCCTATTCGATCTCTCCTAAACATTATGTATCCTGTCAGTCCTAATTCAGCATCTAATATGTCTATGTTCGCCCATGATTCGCTTATACCAATTATTTGAGGGTTAATAACTTCTATCATATTGTTTAATTCATTTTTCTTATTTACTATGCTCCTTGCATTTCAACACACACATTTATACCCAGTTTCAGAAATGTTTTCCAGACATTTTGTTACTGGTTTGTGTGTATTAATGGCCTCTTGTCCTTTTTGAGGCACCACTAAGTAACCCCCCTTGCGCTTCTAGTTTAAACACTAAGATGAAGCCCATCCCTTATGTACATGTCAGCCCTACCAACAAAACATCCCCACAAATCCAACTTCCTCTTCCCTAAATAGTTGCTAAACTAACGTGTTAATTGCCATCCTCCATCAATTTCGATATCCCTGTCCTCTGATTCCCATTAGCTCCTTCTAACTAACTGCCGTTATTTCCTAACTGTTTCAGTTGTACACTACGTTACAGTAGTCCCTACATGTACTAAAATAGAACTTCCTTTGCCTGGACCCACAATTTTTTTCACCCTCTTTGTGATAGCCTCTATTTTTGCCCCTAGAAAGCAAACTACGACATTGTCCCCCTTGTTTAGCGTTCTGTCAGTCTTCCTGACTTTCGAATCTCCCACAAACACCCTTGCTCTCCTCACCCCCTCTATCACTACCTCAGAGTAGCTCTTGCGTCGAATCACTTCCGCCACATTCTGTCCCGCAGTCATGTCACCTGGCAGCATGTTGTCCATCTTCCTCTCACCCATCAACATGTCACCTTTCCGTCCAGTCTCCTGTCTATATTGTGCTCCTGGTGCCATCGCTCCTATAGCCTTCACTCCCGTCTCCTCCCCTCCCGTCTCCTCCCCTTCTGTCTCCTTCCCTCCCGTCTCCCCTTCCATCTCCTTCAATCCCGTCTCCTTCGATCTCATCTCCTTACTTCCCATCTCCTTCCATCCTGTCTGCTTCGTTCTCATCATCTTCCTCCCCATCTATTTACATCTAGTTTCCTTCCGTCCTGTCTCCTTACACCAGTCTCCTTCCATTCTGTCACCTCACCTCCTATCAGCCTCATCCGAAGCTGAGGTGAGCTTTCCCTAGCATCTTTCTCATCACCTTCCCCCACTTTATCATCCAATGTTCCCCCCACTGGAACCACTGGCACAATCCTCCTCTTCCCTTCCCACCAAGGCCACAACGAGCTGCCTCAGCTGTTCCATCTCCACCTTTAGTCCCTTCATCTTCGCACATCCCTTACACTCAAAACAAAAACTATATGCCTGAATCTCAGCCCAGGACTTCTCACACCCAGACTTGACGAACTCTACCTAGTTGCTGCGACTCCTGCATACTTAATGCCTGGTGGCCTTTACCTGCCATTTGGATGGCGCCAGTTAGAGGACTGAATACATGTGTTATTGTTTGTTATATGGTGGTGCTGGTTACTATCAGTCAGTGTTCATTTATTTATAACCCAACTGTCCCATTTCAGAAGTTCAGTAAAATGAAGTATTGTTGTGCGAAGCTGGGTTTTTCCAGAACCATTCGGCTGCATTAATTGATGCCAGTCTTTGTAGTAGGAACATACTTTATTATCCTTTAGAATAGAATGCCAGTCCAGGTCAGCATACAGCAGTTTCAAATTTATTATAAGTGGTTAAAAGATTGCAAGACGTCCGCAGAATTTGTGTAGCCAAGGGCCTACAATCCATCTTATGGAAATGGTAGCCATTTTGGATTTTGAGGGTGGTGACATGAGACATGTTTGACGTTCGGTTCAAGCAGTCTACTACATGGACAGTTATACATATATATATATATATATATATATATATATATATATATATATATATATATATATATATATATATATATATATAATATATATATATATATATATGTGTACTTAATTATAAGTATATTATGCAGTTTTTGTGTGTTTTGCAACACCACTGATCAGGGTTGTTTGATTTAAATCATTTCATTTAAATCGTTGATTTAAATAACTCCAAAAAAATCATTGATTTATGATTTTTTATTTTTTTTTATATTTTATTAATCACTCATTTATATGAAAGTCATCAATGGTGCCCCAACAATCCTTATGGGTTATGGGAAAGTGAAGTGAAGATATGAATTTAACACAAATAATTGTTTACAAGCACCGAGATCAACAAAGTTTTGTATGTTTTTTAATACAAAAGCACAATATGTGCACATTTGTGTAGTTGTATTGTCACCAGATAGCCTGATAGTAAAATATTGTATGACATTGTGTATGTTTGAGCTATTCCCTTTCTGAATTCAGTGAGTTAAAGTCCACTTAGAGCTTGTGCTAGTTGTTACCAATTCAGTATGTTGACTCAAGTGAGACAGTTTTTGTGACAACTGTTTAATACTCTACCAGTTTGCAGTCTGGTTGGAGACCCTGGATAGGTGCTAATCCATCCTCTCAGCAAACAATAATTAGCACTGCTACAGCCTCAAACACACAGCATGCTTTCCTTTCCAAGACAGATTATGCAACTACAGGCCTTGTGGACATTGCCTAATGTCTTTATATATGCAAAAATCAAGTACCCTTTGTTAAGACAAGTACCCAAAGCGATTTGAATAGAACACGTTTGAAAGAGTTTATAAATATAAACATCTATATATAAATGTCTATATACCAGATTTAAAAAAAATCTGATTTAAATAAAAAATCCGATTTTTTTTACTATTTTTTAACCCTGCCACTGATAACATACTTATGATGCAGGCCCGTGCTAAATAAAAATGCATTGGTAAGGCCCACCCTGACTAAAGTGTATGAACACAAAACAAACCCTGTAATTTTTCTTCTGTCTTGTTTAGTTGTCAAACAGCATTAGCCTTCAAAATAATAATTGTGTGAGAAACCGCACAAGAATTGAGTAACGTATTTAATACAATGGGAAAATGTTACCATTGCGCTATAATGCACTATAAAAATATTTATATCTGAGAATTTCTATGGTACTGTTTTATGTTGTTGGTTCCAATTATCTGTTATCGTGGGCTGTGAGGAAACAAACACTATATTATTCTCGACACAGCTGCTATTATTATATTTGTGTAGCTATTATAGCGATGAAGACACATTTACAACGTGTTCATTGTTTCCTTTCATTACAGTTGTATCCCATTTTTGCACACGTTATGTAAACGCATGCAGCAGCAAAACTACTTTTGTGATCTAAAGAAACTCTCTTGTTACCGAACCCTTGTTGAATGATTTGGAAGACGTCCCCGAACACGGCGCTTTAATTAACAGTGATCGGAAATAAAAGAGGGATGGATCTTGATGTGTATCTCCAGAAAGCTTTTAAATCAGTATAATCCATTCCTCGTAGGTATGTGTTTGAAATGTGAATGTCATCAAATTATGTATACAAAGATATCAGCTAACTGTTGGACATCTTAACTAAAACTGTAAACAATTAAAAAAATGTATTTCTAATGGAATCACCTACAAATCTTATTGTTAATTTTCAGACTAAGATATTAATATCACTGTAGAATGGCACATATTAAAGGCCATACTACTGTGTAAAGTAATCAAATATACTGATAGTTAAATATATGAACTCTAGGTTTAACAAACAAACTAGGCAATAACTTATACCATGGAAATGGAAATCTAACATTTGTGAATTATATTTCATGACATTATTTGACATGTCAACATAAGTACCTGGTGGCTGGTTGGTAGTCTGGCCGTGGTCTCACAAGTGTCTGACTAGCAGTCTGTCGGTCTGTCAGAGTGTGTCCCACGGGCAGGGTGGAATGGTTGTGAATATCCAGGAGGAGCTCTGGGGGTGGGGGAAGAGGAAACAAGCCGTATGTGATATCGGAAAAGGGTTTCTCCGGTGCTGCCCTCATGCTTGAGTTGGCGGAAGCTTGGCGAGTAATGTCGGCCATTCGGACAGATGGTGGTGCCCTCTTGTTAGAGTTGTGGTCACTAATGTTGACGACCCTTATTGATGATGGTGTCCTCTTGCTAGAGTTGGAGGAGATCGAATGACGGGTGTTACCGATTATGGTCGATGGTGCTACCACAATGCTGCGGTTGGGGGAAGCTTGTTGGCGAGTGTCGTATATTCTCGGAGACGGTTCTGCTCCCATGTTGGAAGTTTGGCGAACATTGTCATTGAAGTGGCCTTGGAAATGATCCAAGGTCCATGAAGTTACGTTTGCGGCATTTAGGTCAGGAATGCTGCCATCTGGTGGGCATATGGAAGATGATCCAAGCAGTTGTTCGATGCTGTTGTACGTCTGCGCGGTTCGACCTATTGACAGTGGCTCCCTCTGGTGTAGTCGTTGTCTTTGGCTGTCTCTGTTTTTCTCCCTGTGACGCAGAGACCGCAGTGTTTCATAGATGGATGCTCGCATGTCCTTCATCTGCATAGCGCGCGACCTTCCGTGCGTGTGTGTCTTCGATCGTGTGCTTGCAAACTGTGCATGTTTCCGGCGACTTCTCCTCCGAGGTATAGGTGGGAGTGGTCTCACTGGCTCTGACTTCAGCCTCCCTATGACCTGGTGTCTCCCAGATCCTGTAGCATGTACATCGCATTCCCCATCCTCCTCCTCCCGGGGGTTCATATTTGTAGGGGACACCATCTCATCTGACACATCATGGCATCTATCCCTGTGGGTGCTGCCCCCTGTGAGGATTCCGTCGAGGGCAAGGTTCACCTCTGCCTGGATGCTATCCCTCGGCAGGGCTGACTCCGGCATGGGCCAGAGGGAAGCCCTGTGGGAAGGGGGAAGGGAATGGAGCTTTGTCACCCCGGGAAGGACAGAGGCATGCTGGAGAAACAGCTGCTTTCTCATCAGGCGACGTCGATATCTGAAATCATAAATACCCATTATAATAAATACTGCTGATCATTGTTGTTATAATACTAAATATTATTAAGTGTGGTTACCATAATAATAACTAAATTTATGGTTATAATTATAAATAATATTAATTATTAACTACTTGTGTGATCTAAAGAAATTCTCTTGTTACCAAACCCTTTTTGAACGATCTGGAAGACGTCCCCAAACACGGCGTAGTAATTGTAATTATTGTTATGATAATACATAATTTTAATTATAGTTACAATAATAATAAAGAATGTTAATTATAGTTAAATCCTTGGAAAGATGTATTTTAGTTCTATTATATTCCCTGAGAATATTGACTGAATATGAATAGGGCCCTGTTTTACAGGTTCGTGCACAGGTACGTTTACAGGCAGTGCAACTGATGATGTGTTTGTACCACAGATAACACTGGTTAATTATTGAGACCACACTGTTTCTTTTGTCATGCTGCATGTTATGTTATTTCCAAAGCATCTGTTTGTAAATATAAATTATAAATAATCTCATCACGTAAACTTGTAGATGATAGTCATGGAGATTACAGGACACCTATAGGAAAGTCATGTTATTTACAGCATGACTCAATTAGAAAAGTCATTTCATGTTGAGCTACATTGTAACTTTTTGAGATTTTCTAATTTTTAATTTAAGGGCATGGTAAACTTAATTTTGCAGCGTTACATCCCAGGGTGTTTGTGTTCCCATTTTTATGTTTTGATACAGAACATATCCCAGTGGCATTGAGAATGTGTGATTGTGATTAGGGACATCTAAAAAATGTTATGTATGATTCTGTAGGTTTCGTGGGGAGAGGAAGGGTAGCATCTGTTTCATTTCGGATCGTATATTTATGTACTTTTCCCAACAAAAACATTGGTTATTTTCTGATCATATGTAGGCAGTTTTGCATTATGACCGCTGAATATGAATGGTATATACAGGTCAGAGCTTGAAGGACGAGGATATTTTCACGGGTGAGGGTAATTCATAATTTCATGTAGCTGGAGGGGGGGTCTGAGGTTAAATGACATCAGTTCTATGTAGTGTTTGTTTTGAGATGTTCCCTTGGTGTTTACCTTCTCCAGCAGACAAAGATCCCCAGCAGAAGAATCAGAACGAGCCAACCAACAATGGCAGTCACAAGCAGAACTGCAATCGAACATGTAATTAATAAAATAGACTTAATAAAATCGCAGCACTTCTGTCAACACAGCATGATGCAAACAGATGTGGTGTTTTGATTAACTTAAAAATCTCCAGCAGGGTGCATTTGAACTGTCCACTGAGTCCAGCCCGCTTAGTTTGGGGCCTGTTTTGAATGTTTCTATCAGCAAATCAAAGGCGTACTATCTGACTAATTAGTAGGCCTGTTCCAGGTGGGTTTTTTTGGTGTTACGGAACCTATCTATCATATAAATATAAAGCACCCTAGGTTGTCCAGTTTGCAGACGATCATAACTTAAACGAGACACCACAACCATCTGCATCATTCTATGTCGAAATTTGGCGAGTTCATTGTGTCATGATAAAATTATCTTGAAATATTCATGTTTATTTTGTTGTTCAGGCATAATAAAGCAATCACTTATTAAAATGTTCACAACGCCCCACCTATTGTACAATAATAAAGTTCAGTAATTTGTTTTAATTGCACATCATTAGCAGTTCATCTGCCTTTGTATTTATAATAAGTAATAACTTAGAACATATTTATGTATTGCAAATGGGTAGACATATTTACTCCACTGTGTGAGTGTGAATGTACAAGGTTCAAACAATTGTAATAATTAGCCACACCTTTTATCAGATGCAGTTAATTAAACTAATTTACCTATTATACATAATTTGTCATAATTACAAACCTAGCTAAAACAGTTTTGTCAAATATCAAGTGGGCAGGTGTTATTAAATTAATTTGCTTATTAAAGCAAACACCTGGCTTTGCCATTATGCGAAAATCATCACTTAATGACACGTACATGATTACCCTGGTAAATGGGCTGTTGTGTATGAAATAATTGAATAGGTGTGTTACTATATAAAAATAGATATCAGGAGATGTTTGCACTAAGGTTAAACCAGTCATCTCTGAAATCTTTCAATTGAATTTAAGTTTCATGAGGTGATGACATTCAGAGTTTTCATATGACACAGAACTAAGTGATGCTGTTGCTATTACACAAGTACCAGGAAACAGATAAATGTAAAGGTCCAGCCTCAGTTCAATGCTTTTGTTCAACTCATTTTAGAATCATGTTGCAAAAAAATTAAATCTCCCTAGCGATTTAGCTAGCTAGGTCATTTGTGAAAATGTATTATTTAATTTTGGTGAAATCATCAAACAAAATATTCAAATTTATGACAGGATCTGGTAAGAATTTGGCCAGAAAAAGTGGTCAGGTTCTATGAACTATGACATAAGGAGGTTATTTATACTTTCAAAATTACCTAGTCTAACGAAGACAAGTCTTGATGATTTTTACCAAACATACGCCCTCTTTTATTAAACTGACTGCACATATTACTTAAACTATTCACATCAACAAACCTGATTCACAATGGGCTAAATCAATTGAGGAAGGAATTTTCAGGCATTGCTTTGCTACTATCAGATAACAGATAAGTGAAATGTGATTTTCTGGGGACAGTTGTAACAGTTCTAGGATGCAGGATTGAGTGATTAGCTGGTGTTTGACCAAAGAGGGTTGAGTGATTAGCTGGTGTTTGACCAAAGAGGGTTGAGTGATTAGCTGGTGTTTGACCAAAGAGGGTTGAGTGATTAGCTGGTGTTTGACCAAAGAGGGTTGAGTGATTAGCTGGTGTTTGACCAAAGAGGGTTGAGTGATTAGTTGGTGTTTGACCAAAGAGGGCTCAGTGATTAGCTGGTCTTTGACCAAAGAGGGTTCAGTGATTAGCTGGTGGTTGACGGGATGTGCTAACTTTTAAATGATACAGAATGAAATGCCAGGCACACAAATTAATTGTAAGCATAATTACATTGATTTGGTGGCTAATGTAAACAAATAAATAAAAAAACTTGTAGAAAATGTTGAACAGTGAGTTTTGCTATGGTCATTCACAGGATACGCACTGTACTTACCTCGTATTGTCTCCTGCTTGCCATGATTTTGGACACTTGGTTCTCTTTTGGGCATTTCTTGAGATGGTCTCAGTTGTGACAGATGCTGCTGTATCCGCCGATACAGTTCTGGATCAGCGTTTTGGACCATTTCTGCATCTTCCCGTAGCACTGAGTATAGGTCAGTTTGTGTAAGTGGCACCATGGGTGTTGAGGTCAAGGTCATATACTTCAGCATCTCTGTTTGTATGTCTGCTTCTGGTCCTGTTTTCTTGTCCATCCTTTGTCTTATTCTGTCTTCCCCAGTTCCTGTTCTGTCACCTCTGTGTCCTGTGCTGTCAACTCTGTGTCCTGTTCTGTCACCTCTGTGTCCTGTTCTGTCACCTCTGTGTCCTGTTCTGTCACCTCTGTATTGTGTTGTGCTGTCTCTATCCATTGCTGGCTCCAGTGACTTATGATGGTTCTTTGTTTGGCCAACTCTGGGCACTTTGTGATGATGTTTCTCTTCCTTTTGATACGTTTGTTGGTTTGTGGTCAGTCTGTTGTCTTCATGCAAATTGTGAACTCTCCCATGATTCATGAACACGTGTCTGTTTGAGTCTTGTGGCTTGGCTGTTGTTTTGTATATTGATGTGTGTGTTGGTTTTGTGTAAGGCCATCTTCTGTTGTGTACATTATATCGGCTGTGGAAAACAGTCTGTGGTGCTGGCCTAGTGTGACGATATGTATTGCCAGGATGTTGCTCTTGTCCTCTTGACTTCTGCACCACAGCACCGTGGCTCTCTGGTGTCTTTAGTGTCGTAGCAACCCTGCCCAGATATGTTATCTGTTGCGCTGGTGTCCCCTCTCCTATGGCATCACTCAGGGAATCTTTGTTATGCTCCCGGTTCATATTGGTGGAGCCATGGCTCCTATATATGTCATGTCCTCTTTGTCTGTTTTGTTTGTTCTTCATGCCTTCTTCTGCATGTCCGTTTTCTACCATGGGTTGTGTTGTTGTAGGCAGAGAGTGTTCAGACACTTGTGTTGATGGATTGTGTTCGATGTTTTGAATTTTGACGTCCTGTGCCATCACAAGAACATCTTCATGCACTGTCTCTGAGATGTCCACTTCGTCCTTTGGTTGACCAAGGTCTTTGTTGAGGACACTGAACTCAGATTGTTTGTGTTGTGGGAGGGAGGTTGTGTAGTGGAATAGCCAGGGAGGGTGGTTAACTGATGAAACAGCTGGTGTGGTTCTAGTGAAAGGTTGATGCATGGATTTTATTGGTTCCTCAAGTTGTAGTAAATGTATATGTGTCTGGTCCCCTCTGTGTTTAGATTGTGGTGACTCTGTAGGTTGTTGATTCATCCATTGGTGTGGTTGTGGTGATTCTGTAGGTAGTTGATTCATCCATTGGTGTGGTTGTGGTGACAATGTAGGTTGTCGATTCATCCATTGGTGTGGCTGTTGTGATGAGATAGGTTGTTGATTCATCCATTGGTGTGGTTGTGGTGACAGTGTAGGTTGTCGATTCATCCATTGGTATGGTTGTGGTCGAGTTGTCCATTGGTGTGGTTGTGGTGACAATGTAGGTTGTCTATTCATCCATTGGTGTAGCTGTTGTGATGTGATAGGTTGTTGATTCATCCATTGGTGTGGTTGTGGTGATAGTGTAGGTTGTCGATTCATCCATTGGTATGGTTGTGGTCGAGTTGTCCATTGGTGTGGTTGTGGTGACAATGTAGTTTGTCGATTCATCCATTGGTGTAGCTGTTGTGATGTGATAGGTTGTTGATTCATCCATTGGTATGATTGTGGTGACAGTGTAGGTTGTCGATTCATCCATCGGTATGGTTGTGGTCGAGTTGTCCATTGGTGTGGTTGTGGTGACAATGTAGTTTGTCGATTCATCCATTGGTGTAGCTGTTGTGATGTGATAGGTTGTTGATTCATCCATTGGTATGATTGTGGTGACAGTGTAGGTTGTCGATTCATCCATCGGTATGGTTGTGGTCGAGTTGTCCATTGGTGTGGTTGTGTTGACATGGTAGGTTGTCGATTGATCCATTGGTATGGTTGTGGTCGCGTTGTCCATTGGTGGGGTTGTGTTGACATAGTAAGTTGTTGATCCATCTTTTGATGCGATTGCGATGATGTGGTAGGTTGTTGATTCATCTTTTGATGTGGTTGTGGTGATGTGGTAGGTTGTTCGTCCATCCTTTGATGTAGTTGTGGTGGCGAGGTAGATTTTTTATCCATCCATTGGGGTGGTTGTGGTGACATGGTATGTTGTTGATCCATCTTTTGGTGTGGTTGTGGTGATGTGGTATGTTGTTGGTCTATCCTTTGGTGTGGTTGTTCTGATGTGGTAAGTTGTTGATCCATCCCTTGGTATCGTTGTGGTGACATGGTTGATTGTTGATCCATCCTTTGGTGTGGTTGTGATGACTTGGTAGGTTGTTGATCCATCCTTTGGTGTGGTTGTGGTGACGTGGTATGTTGTTGGTCTATCCTTTGGTGTGGTTGTGGTGAGGTGGTATGTTGTTGATCCATCCTTTGGTGTGGTTGTGATGTGGTCTGTTGTTGGTCTACCCTTTGGTGTGGTTGTGGTGATGTGGTATGTTGTTGGTCTATCCTTTGGTGTGGTTGTGGTGATGTGGTATGTTGTTGATCCATCCTTTGGTGTGGTTGTGATGTGGTCTGTTGTTGGTCTACCCGTTGGTGTGGTTGTTGTGATGTGGTAGGTTGTTGATCCATCCATTGGTGTGGTTGTGTTGATGTGGTATGTTGTTGATCCATCCTTTGATGTGGTTGTGGTGATGTGGTAGGTTGTTGATCCATCCATTGGTGTGGTTGTGGTGATGTGTTAGGTTGCTGATCCATCCTTTGATGTAATTGTGGTGACATGGTAGATTGTTGATCCATCCTTTGGTGTGGTTGTGGTGATGTGGTATGTTGTTGATCCATCCATTGGTATGGTTGTGGTGATGTGTTAGGTTGCTGATCCATCCTTTGATGTGGTTGTGGTGACATGGTAGATTGTTGATCCATCCTTAGGTGTGGTTGTGGTGACATGGTATGTTGTTGATCCATCCATTGGTGTGGTTGTGGTGATGTGTTAGGTTGCTGATCCATCCTTTGATGTGGTTGTGGTGACATGGTAGATTGTTGATCCATCCTTTGGTGTGGTTGTGGTGATGTGGTATGTTGTTGGTCCATATTTTGGTGTGGTTGTGGTGATGTGGTATGTTGTTGATCCATCCTTTGGTGTGGTTGTGATGTGGTCTGTTGTTGATCTGTCCTTTGATGTGGTTGTGATGATGTTGTAGGCTGTTGATCCATCCTTTGATGTGGTTGTGGTGATGTGGTATGTTGTTGATCCATATTTTGGTGTGGTTGTGGTGATGTGATAGGCTGTTGATTCATCCTTTGATGTGGTTTTGGAGATGCTGTAGGTTGTTGATTTATCCTTTGATGTGGTTGTGGAGATGCTGTAGGCTGTTCATTCATCCTTTGGTGTGGCATTCTATGGCGTGCTGGTGATGTGTATGTTTTCTTCCCTTGGTGTGGTTGTAGAGATACTGTAGAGTGGGTTGGATGTTCTGGTGAAATTGCTTTCTGATGGTTCATTTGTTGTTTAGTTTGAGTCAGCATCACTGGTTGCTGTGTAGCTCGTGGCTGTGCTTGGAGTGCTCTTTCAGGGATGTCCGTGAGATAAAGTCTGTGTGTAACAGTTGTTGGCATGTTTTGCTTCTTTCCTCTATAGTACACCCAGAACTCATACATCTGACGGTCCATTCCGTTGCGGTGAACTCCTTCTGTAGTTTGGTGGAGTGCAAATGGTGCTGTGGTGATCAGTTGTGGTGCAGTAGGTTTGGCTGTTCCTTGATTGGACAGATGATGTTGTATGGTGGCAAATCTTCTTGTCTGCTTTGATACAAATTCCATATCACTATATATGACATTTTCTTTGTCTGTTTTATGTGATGGCACTGAGCTATGCAAACGTTGTTCACTTAGATCTTGCCTTGCACTTTTGGCTTCAACTGTTTTTAGATTGTTGACTATTTTTAGATTCTTGTTTATCCTTAGCTGGCCGTGATGCACACCAGTCATTCCTGGAATCTTTGGAAGATTAATTTGATGATTATTACCATGGTAGACAGATGTCAGTTGTGGCATTGCTGTTGAGAAGTCCCGAGTGAAAGAGACCTTTGGAATGCTATTTCTCCTTAGAGCATCTTGATGTCTCTGAAGCACACGGCTGTCTTCACCTTTGTTTGACCTTTGATCAGCCTCTGAAGCAGCAGTGACCTTGTTTGTAATAATAGGTTTTATACTTGATCTAGTCATTTCAAGGTTTTTGTTCTTCACCATTGTTATACCTTTGTTCACTTGCCACACGTCCTTGGGTTGCTGGCTGATGTGGCGCATGTTTATTGTTGTGACCTTGTGTTCTTCTGTGACCTTGTCTGCTTCTGTGACCTTGTCTCCTGCTGTGCTCGTTGGTGCCATGGTACTACTGCTGGCAGGCTGTTGATTAAAGGATGTTGTTGACCACCCAGGCACATGCTGCCATTTTGCGGATGATACTAGCTGTGGCTTCAACCACTGTGTAGAGGTCACACCCAGTCTCTCCCTGTCTGCTGGTTCTTTGGAAATGCTGTTAGTTATAGTGTCACTTTGTTTTTCTGGTATGGGATGTTGTTTAGTGTAAAATGTTTGTGGTATTGTACTGTATGGTGTGGTTGATATGATAAAGGTATCGTGTGACTTGGCTATTGTTCTGAGTAGTTTGGTGGTAGTTATGTGTGGTTTGCTTAAGTCTGTGGGTTGTGTGTTTGAATTGTGTTGTGGCTCTGTTGTGGCAACAGATGATGTAGCAGTACTACGTTGGGTAACTGAAATGTCAACTGACGTTCTGTTAGATGTAGACTTTGTTAATCCAGATTTAGCCACAAATGCATCAGCTGGCATGGTAGATGGCTTGGTTGATTTGATTGAAGTGTTATGTGTCTTTGTTGATGGGTTAAATAAGTTGGTTGAGGTGTTAAGTACTTCAGTAGTAGTGCTAGGTGTGTTGGCTGAGGTTTTGAATGTGTGTGTTGATGTGTTATGTGGTTTGGATGAAATGTCTGGTTCAGTTGAAAGGATAGCAACCGGTGTCACTGTAGCAAGTGAACTGTGCTGTCGTTTTGTTGAAGTGCTGTTTGGTTTGGTTGGTGTGGTACCAGGTTTGGTTGAAGTGCTGTTTGGTTTGGTTGGTGTGGTACCAGGTTTTGTTGAGGTTCTAGATAGTGTAAGTAATGCAGAAGACATTTCTGTTAAAGTGTCAACCTGTTTTGTTGAGGGGCTGTGTGGTGTTGCTATTGTGCTAACTGATTTGAGTTGGATGATGTGCACTGTTGGTGTAATTGGGGTAGTAAGTGGTTCTGTGGTCTGTATGTGGTTGGTGTTCTCTATGGAGTTGACAGTGGTCTGTGTTGGTCTTGTGTTCTCTATGGAGTTGCCTGTGGTGTGTGTTTGTCCAGTGTTCTCTTGTATTGCCGAGCCATTCCTACTTGTTTCTTTGGGAATTTGTATCAATTGCTTCCTGTCTGAAGCTTTGCCTTGCAGCATGTTTGCATGCTTAGATGGGATAATGTCTTGCTGATTGAAGACCTCCACCAGTACTTGTGTGCTTGTGCTCTTAGACACACTATGTTGACGCAGTGTGGTCTCCACAGCTGGGTGCTGCATGCTGATTCCTCTGTTGTCAACAGTAGTTGTAGCCTGGGCATTGTTATTCAATGTCCCAGCATGGTCAATTGACATGTGGACATGAGGACTTGCCTCCACTGGATGGGATTTGGTTGTCAACTGTAGTGGCACTTCAGCTGTGAAGCCGGTAGCTGGATTGTGACTTTGGTTGATATTTGTTGAAACTTTCATGATGTTTTGTTTGAAACCATTTATTGCTGGCTTGGTTTTCATAATATGATGTTCTTTGTTGTTGTCTGTCCTGACTGGTGTTGTTGTTGGTTCTGTCTCTTGGTTTGTGTCACCTGATGGTCTGGTCTCTTGGTTTGCATCACCTGATGGTGTGGTCTCTTGGTTTGTGTCACCTGAAGGTCTCCTATCTTGGATTATGACATCTGATGATCTGATCTTTTGGTTTATGTCATCTGATGTTCTTGTCTCAAGGTTTACACCGTCTTGGTCTATGACATCTGATGATCTTGACTCTTGATTTATGACATCTAATGATCTCATATCTTGGTTTGTGCCATCTGATTGTCTATTTCCTTGGCTTATGTCATCAGATGGTCTGGTGTCTTTGCCTAAGGCACCTGATGGCCGGATCTCTCGCCGTGTGACATGTCTCAATCTGGAGTGACGTGTTGGTCTTGTCATCATCACTGTAGTGACATGAGAGGACACTATTGGAGTAGCTATATCTACAGCTACCTTTAGTGGTGTGCCATGTCTTGCAGCATGCCCATCTGTGTGATGTTGAGCACCAGTTCCATGGTGTCCAAAGTTTTCAATTGGAGAGCTTGCTTGCCTTGCTTGACCCTTTGTGTGGAGAACTACATATGACATTTCGTCTGATGTCCTTGCCTTTACAGTTGTAGGAAAATTGCCCAGCCTTTCTGCTGGTTTTGTGACATCTGCCATTTCATATTCCGCCAGTTTTCGGAAGGTGATACCATTGTGACTCTTTACATTATAATTAGAACTGCGCAGACTTGGAATCACAGTGTCTGTCACAGAGGACCTGCCAATTTCTTTCTGGGCAAATATTAATGTATCAGCAGAAGCCAGTTTTGTGAAGGCTGCAGATTTGATCAACATGTTTGGCTTCCCAAGATACAGTTCCCCAGCTGATAGAAATTGTTCAGCATTTTGTGTTGCCCTGGTTCCTGCTGATGTGGTTAGAGAGTCATGGGTGGTTGTTTTCCCCTGCTGACTGCTACTTTGCCAGGGTTTTCCAGTATTAATCCCAGTAAATCTGGCCACAGTGAAGGCTGATTCACTTACAGCGGGTTTAGTTGCTGCAACATGTTTAGGTTGCTCAACTAGGTCTTGTTTGCCACTTGAGACTGCTTGGAGAACGTGTTCAGTTGCTGCTGTTGTTGCCATTTCGTTTGAACTTTGCATCTCTTGCTGTTGTGAAATTGTGGTTACATCGAGGGGCACTGTCAGAGCATATGTCAAAAGTCGCAGTGAAGGTATACTTGACTTTTCTTCTTCATTTTTGACTTTTGCCTCCATTATGGGGTTATGGTTATGCATAACTGCTTCTGTTGTGGTTGCAGCCTCAGGAGTAGCATACTCTGGTACTTCATTCCCCATGACACGGTTGTTTTTGTCATTGTCCACTCTCCTTGTCACAGGTGTACCTGTCTGATTATCAAGAAGGGACGTTTCCGTTTTGAACAGTACATCTCTGTTAGGTTCCAGTATGTGAAATTTGTTATTGATTGCATAATTCCAAACTTGTACACCTGATGGTCTGGTCTCTTGGTTTTTGTCACCTGATGGTCTGGTCCCTTGGTTTGTGTCATCTGATTGTCTGGTCTCATGGTTTGTGTCATCTGATGGCCTGGTCTCTTGGTTTGTGTCATCTGATTGCCTGGTCTCTTCGTTTGTGTCATCTGATGCCCTAGTCTCTTGGTTTGTGTCCCCTGATTGTCTGGTCTCTTGGTTTGTGCCATATGATGGTCTGGTCTCTTGGTTTGTGTCATCTGATGGTCTGTTCTCTTGTTTTGTGTCACCTGATGGTCTGGCCTCTTGGTTTGTGTCATCTGATGGTCTGTTCTCTTGGTTTGTGTCATCTGATGGTCTGTTCTCTTGGTTTGTGTCACCTGATGGTCTGGTCCATTGGTTTGTATCACCTGATGGTCTGATCTCTTGGTTTGTGTCACCTGATGGTCTGGTCTCTTGGTTTGTGTCATCTGATGGTCTGGTCTCTTGGTTTGTGTCCCCTGATGGTCTGGTCTCTTGGTTTGTGTCACGTGATGGTCTGGTCTCTTGGTTTGTGTCACCTGGTGGTCTGGTCTCTTGGTTTGTGTCATCTGATGGTCTGGTCTCATGGTTTATGTCACCTTGTGGTCTGGTCTCTTGGTTTGTTTGACCTGGTGGCCTGGTCTCTTGGTTTGTGTCACCTGATTGTCTGGTCCATTGGTTTGTATCACCTGATGGTCTGGTCTCTTGGTTTGTGTCATCTGGTGGTCTGGCTTCTTGGTTTGTGTCACCTGATGGTCTGGCCTCCTGGTTTGTTTCATCTGATGGTCTGGTCCCTTGGTTTGTGTTTTTGTTTGTGCCACCTGATGGCCTGGTGTCTTTGTTTGTGATATCTGGTGGTTTGATCTCTTGGTTTGTGTCATCTGATGGTCTGGCCTCTTGGTTTGTTTCACCTGATGGTCTGGTCCCTTGGTTTGTGTCACCTGATGGTCTGGTCTCTTGGTTTGTGTCATCTGATGGTCTTGTCCCTTGGTTTGTGTCACCTGATGGTGTGGTCCCTTGGTTTGTGTCATCTGATTGTCTGGTCTCTTGGTTTGTGTCACCTGATGGTCTGGTGTCTTTGTTTGTGCCACCTGATGGTTTGGTGTCTTTGTTTGTGATACCTGGTGGCCTGATCTCTTGGTTTGTGTCATCTGATGGTCTGGCCTCTTGGTTTGTTTCACCTGATGGTCTGGTCCCTTGGTTTGTGTCACCTGGTGGTCTGGTCTCTTGGTTTGTGCCACGTGATGATCTGATCCCTTGGTTTGTGTCACCTGATGGTCTGATCTCTTGGTTTGTGTCACCTGATGATCTGGTCTCTTGGTTTGTGTCATCTGATGGTCTGGTCTCTTGGTTTGTTTCACTTGATGGTCTGGTCTCTTGGTCTGTGTCACGTGATGGTCTGGTCTCTTGGTTTGTGTCACCTGGTGGTCTGGTCTCTTGGTTTGTGTCATCTGATGGTCTGGTCTCATGGTTTGTGTCACCTGGTGGTCTGGTCTCTTGGTTTGTGTCACCTGATGGTCTGGTCCCTTGGTTTGTGTCACCTGATGGTCTGGTCTCTTGGTTTGTTTCACCTGGTAGTCTGGTCTCTTGGTTTGTGTCATCTGATGGTCTTGTCCCTTGATTTGTGTCACCTGATGGTCTTGTCTCTTTGTTTGTGTAACCTGATTGTCTGGTCTCTTGGTTTGTGTCATCTGATGGTCTTGTCTCTCTGTCATTGTGATCACCAATGACTGAGGCATCAGTTATTGTCATGTGTTGCAAACCTGTTCTGCTCTGCTCCATCAGGTGAACTATGTGGTCTTCATGCTGCCAGATCGGAGACTTGTTGCTGGATGTTGGTGCTTGTGTGGATGTTGTCTGCCTCTGCTTCTTTTTAATTATATTTGTTGATTTGGTTCCTTTGACTGAGCCCTGTAGAGTTGCCTTGTTACTGGAGTCTTTATACTCATCACTTGATGGCAGGGTATCTGTTGAGGTGACTGAATGTTGGTGCAATTCATCCAGTACCGTGTTGACATTGGCTTCAGTTTCTCTGTTGATGCCCACTATGTTACCCATGTCATCTGTGGATATCTGACCATCTGCTGGGTTGACCTTCGTCTGGCCAAATTTTGCATCATTATTGGTGTTGCTATGAGTCTCATAACTACCTTCGATCCTTTCTCTAATCTGCATTGCACCTCTGTAGTTGTTCTGGCCTTTAAGATGTTCATCAATGGATCCATGCCCAAAATCGCCAGAGTTCTGGTTTCCTTCTTCAGCCAAGTTTGCTGCTGTACTCTCTTTGTCATTGTCTTTGTCATTGTTCTCATTCAGGTTACTGTCCAGTTGCTTCACTTTAAGATCCTGCACTGATCCCTCATCCTGGTTACCTCCTTCCTGATGATTCTGCATAGGGGGTGGAGTTGTGACTTCTACCCATTCACCAGGTCTATCCTTCCTGGCAACCATGTCATATGCCATAGTTGTTTTAATATCATGAACAATTGCCTGACCCCATTTCCAGTTCTCACTATCAACAATATTTGCCGTAGTGCTTGTGAGATGATGCATCTGTGTTTTGCCACTGCTATCCTTGACGGGCTTCCATTCCATAAAAGGCAAGTTCTTGGCCAGTGGTCTAGAAACGATGGCTGGTGTGCTGCTTTGAGGTGGCTTATGAAGTGTTGCGTATTTCCCACAGCGGACTGTCATATGCGCCTTGTTAAGACCTGAAACATTTGGTGCTGTAGACAGAGGAAGTAGTGTTCTGTTGAAGTGGAGACAGGAGAGGTGTGAAGAATTCCATAATATAACATATTCAATCTAAAGAGTAAATTCTTTAGACATTGTCTCCATGCCTCATTGGAACACTTTCTTCTGACATTATTTCAGAATTCTATACCCTTGTGTTTGGGATTCAAACAAAGGACTTTTACTAGAATCCCATGCCTTGTTGTTTGGGGTCCAAATAAAACATTTATACTAGAATCCCATGCTCTGGTTTTAGGGTCTAAATAGAACACTTACTTCTAACCTTGTACCAGAAACCCATGCCCTGATGTTTCATGTCTGAGTGGAAGGTCAGTCTGACCCTTCGACCTCTGTGAATCATCGTCTCTGACACATAGCCACACTCAGTCATCTGTGCCCCATTGTCAGTTTGAATGGTCACCCAGTCCTCGCAAGGTCTGGCTGCCTTGAGCAGAAAGAACACGGAGGTCAACTCGAGGTAGGAGTGATCAGTGGTCAGGTCGCAGGTGCAGTGTTGATGTGGGGGGTACATCTGTGGGAAGTGGGGGCTGGTGATGTATGTCACCCCGGTGGTCGTGTATTCTATGTCACTGCAGACATCTGTGAGCTGTGGCCCTAGATGAATGGTGAAGTGATCATTGTAATGGTGGAAATCATACGAAACAAAAATATAATTTTTTAGAGTTGCCCGGCACTGCTTGGGAGAAAAGGCAGCCACTGCAAGACCTTATGACTCCTTGCACTACCCAGTCAAGCCTCCAAAATCATGTACAACTGCCAGTTTTATGAAGCGTAAATACCTTACGAAGGAACTTATGTGGACGTTTCATACAGATCATGTATTTCGGAACAATCATAGAAAACATGTGTAGCACTGCTAACAACAATACGTAACTGCAAACTCCTACTCCATCTGTGATATCCTCTGGGACCTGAGCCCAGAGTCAGTGTCAGTCAACATAAAAGGTTAGACAGAATCTGTAATCAATTCCAAGTCATCAATAGTTGGTTGGGAACACTAAGTAGCTATGGGGAAAACCAAGGCCCTGCCAACCAAACGCTAACAGGGAGTGAATCCCATATAGTTGATGCAGCAACAGAGAAAGTCCTTCAGCCAAAGTTGATCTTAACTCAGAGAACAGGTTTACTAGAGCCAGCAGGCATGAGCATTGTTGTGTATAAGGGTATAACAATATATATATAGATGGATGTTTATAAGGGTGTAACAATGTATATCAAACTGTCGATGCATCACAAAAGTTGATATGATAATGTAATATGCAACATAGTAAATTTAACTATTGATAGTTATCGTCGATAGTACACTGAACTGTCAATACTGACTTTTGCGCATCCCTGTTTACGATTACGCTTACTGATTCTGTTTTGTTGCGCCTCTGAGCTCAGGTTCCTGAGGATATAGGTGCCATAGAAGTCAATTATTATTATTATCAATAGTAATGATACTTTGAAATTGTCATTGTCACCCAGTTGCGTACGACTTACCTGCCACGCAGCGATACTTCACTCGAAGACAGTTCGTGAACATGCTGCCACAAGTGCGCACCCGTAGAGGGCGCCGCTCAACCTGCATGCCCCAGCACGCACTCTTTCCCCGACAGTACCACTTGGTGAGGGTATAGGGCACCGAGCACATGGGGTTAGGATTACACCCCGGCGCTGCACTGTACCCTAGAAGCTCGGATTCGACAAGGATGAGTTCGTGCGGTTGACAGCTGAGTCCCAGGCCTCCATAGCTGCCATAGTGGGCTGTGCTGATACGGGATTCACTCACAGCCAGTAGCGTAAGAACGAGGGTCACTGTCAGTCCCCATTGATGACACGGTGACACCATGGTGATGCGTCACAGCATCTTCTGGAATGTCCTCTTGTTCTTGATGTAGCTTTGTTGATACGTGTTATCCTTTCTCAGTAGTTGCTGGTGAAAAGTTACAAAGATCTTTGGTGTCGTGATGTGTCCACAACCAAAAAGGTCTTTATCGACGATGAGAGATTTCTCAAAATTGCATGGTTCTTCTAGAACAATCACTTGTTGATGAATATCAAATTCTTCATAGTTGTTTTGACAACAAGCTACACATATGACACTCCGCAAATTAAATAAGACAAGTGTGAGAATTTGTCACAGTATAATCCTGTCTTCTGCTTGTTCAGGGCACAGCATCCTTGTGGCTGTACAGACTGAACTAAAAGTTATACGAATAAGACACAGTGATGTCGATGTAATTAATTGCAGTTGGTTAATTATTTGAATAGCCTGTCAATTATTAGTGGGAGAGGTGGTTATAATTGGTCACTGATTGTCCGATGGTGTCTCTTTATGGCATAGGTTATTGAGCAACACAGGTGGCTCAAACTGAAGTGAATGGATACCTCCAGGGCATTGCTCTGTATCTATTTCTGACATCCAAGGGCATTCAAACAGTAATTTAATTTATTTTAATGAGATATATTTATCAGAATTGAATTCATGAAGGTGTTGTTTTATTACATGTAAAATTTTCCAACTAAAAAAACATAACTTTGACTACAAAGCCAATTGAGTCATCTCATCCATTTTTATAGGAGCACAGTTGGCAGTTATTGATTCTAATAACAGTTTTGTGTTAGGTGACATAGTTTCCTGAATTCAGTATGGCATTGAACGTGTGTATTTATTTATGAATATTCTCCACAAAGGTGTTTCTACAGAGCATGGGATGGTAGGATTTATTCAGCAGAGAGAGGCCCAGGCCATAAAACATGATTGCTTCAATTAACCACATCTGGCTCTGTTCACCAAGTGGGCTAAGTTAGCAGCTGGTGCAGACATCACTGGCTGCCATATGTGGTAACATCTTCACTGAATATTATTCACATCAGCAGCTACTTAGATCTGTATATATATATATATATATATATATATATATATATATATATATATATATATATATATATATATATATATATATATATATATATATATATATATATATATACATGTGTGTGTCATGTTTAAGCTAATCTATTAGTTATTGAAAATGTTTTTTATAGTTACAAATATCTTATTATGCATAGATATGTCATGTAACTAATAATTAATTAGTTAAAACATGGTAATAGCCTAGTAAGATATTTGTAACTATAAAAAAATTAATAAATGATAGATTAGTTTAAACATGACATGTGTATATATATATATATATATATATATATATATATATATGATGTACGTATATATATATATATATATATATATATATATATATATATATATATATACACACACACACACATATATATATATGTATCATGTTTTAACTAATTTATTATTATTTACTTTATTAATTTTTGCATGTGTATTGTAAAGCATCTCTGAACAGACTTTGTCCAGATATATGATGCAGTTTAAATGTACTAATTATTACCGGACTTACTAGTGTGTAGGCTGTGCACCACAGATGACACTCTTATAGTGTGGTCTCCGGAAATGAGTTGGTCTCCTATTTAGAAAGCTTATATGCATTAGGTATGTGTGGACAAAGCCAAACAGTTGTTGTCCATCAAACTGTGTGGTTAGAAGACAAGTGACTGGAATCACTTTTCCTGATTTCTTGTATATATTTTGTTGAACACAATCACAGCAGATAATAATGTTTGTATTGTTACTGACTACTATTATTCTCCCACAAATAAAAATATTATAATGTTTTATTTATTGTCACCCAATTAAATTCTAGCCAGTCAATTGCAGTCCACTGCTATACACAGCACCTCACAACAGTTGATCGACTGCTATACACAGCACCTCACAACAGTTGATCAACTGCCATACACAGCACCTCACAACAGTTGATCGACTGCTGTACACAGCACCTCACAACAGTTGATCAACTGCCATACACAACACCTCACAACAGTTGATTGACTGCTATACACAACACCTCACAACAGTTGATCAACTGCCATACACAACACCTCACAACAGTTGATCAACTGCCATACACAGCACCTCACAACAGTTGATCAACTGCCATACACAGCACCTCAGAACAGTTGATCAACTGCCATACACGCCACCTCACAACAGTTGATCGACTGCCATACACAACACCTCACAACAGTTGATCGACTGCCATACACAACACCTCACAACAGTTGATCGACTGCCATACACAACAACTCACAACAGTTGATCGACTGCCATACACAGCACCTCACAACAGTTGATGGACTGCCATACACAACACCTCACAACAGTTGATCAACTGCCATACACAGCACCTCACAACAGTTGATCGACTGCAATACACAACACCTAACAACAGTTGATCAACTGCCATACACAACACCTCACAACAGTTGATCGACTGCCATACACAACACCTCACAACAGTTGATCGACTGCCATACACAACACCTCACAACAGTTGATCAACTGCCATACACAACACCTCACAACAGTTGATCGACTGCCATACACAACACCTCACAACAGTTGATCAACTGTCATACACAGCACCTCACAACAGTTGATCGACTGCCATACACAACACCTCACAACAGTTGATCAACTGCCATACACAGCACCTCACAACAGTTGATCGACTGCCATACACAGCACCTCACAACAGTTGATCGACTGCCATACACAGCACCTCACAACAGTTGATCGACTGCCATACACAGCACCTCACAACAGTTGATCGACTGCCATACACAGCACCTCACAACAGTTGATCGACTGCCATACACAACACCTTACAACAGTTGATCGACTGCCATACACAACACCTCACAGCCTCTTAGTGAATAGTAGAAAGATTAATGGTGCACGTAAAAATGGGATTACTGTGTTGATGCAATTAGACATGGGTTTTTACAGCTGATACTTCACCAGAGTTTGGCAAGAACGTTTACATACTACAAATACTACTGTTGGTTTCTGTGTAATGACTGGTGTTAAGTACTGAGCCCATTAACATGAATACTAATGACCTGATCAGGTAATCGCTAGAGGCCATGCCTTATAACCAGTGGAGCCTCTGGTGCATAATATAACACTAACATGAAATCATGTGCAATTTTCTATGGAAGTACAACAAGTAATTCGCGTGAATCATTTGCCATTTGATGAAACAATCGTGTATCTATGCCACTGTATGGTCAGTCGCATTTGAAGTTATTCAAATGTCAGATCAGCTGATTTTTGCATTCTGTTGCTAGAGTTGTGATGTCTGTTTAGTATCGGTAAGTGTTATTGTTGGCACGATATATTCTTTGCTGAAACTAATTGTTTCTGACTCTCTAATTTTAAGAACATTTGATCCCACGATGCACTGCATTTATATATGGACCCTGACTAGAGATGAAAAACAACCCGGGTTACAGTCAAATGTCTAGCTAGTGATACCGCGACCGTTTTTATGTAAGCTTATTTATGTTGTGTTAAGTTACTAGTTAATGTAGCACACATTAATGCTGAAGGCAGCACTTAATTTACCATTTCTAATTGAGTGACATGTTTGATGCTTGGCGTGGTACTCCCCTTACAGGTGATCACAGCTAAACTGTGATTGTTGCGTCATGTGACGTCAACAGACAGTAAAAAATAAAATATGTGTAGAAAGGTGATCCAAAATGAGAAATAAAACAAAGGGTGCACTATATTGTTTTGGAGGATGTGCAAGGGTAGTGTGGTCATATGAAGCCAGGTTAATTGCATCCTTGGACACTATTTGTGTCACAGTTTGATAGGTATCTGTAGGATTGTGTCATCACTGTTTTTTGCATACAAGCCATAATCATGGGGCGTGACTGTTGATGAGTTGGATCTGTACATATGTCATTCAGTCCTCCGTATAACAATTGTTGGCAACTCACTGTTGACACTGGTTGTGTCATCTACATGTCAATTATTTACACTTGAGGTTAAATATAGGACTATGTCTACACAGCCTTTACACACAGTGTTGTTGCTGCTGCTTTAGTTATTTAGTGTCAGGTTAAAATATTTGAATGTCATTTACCTATATATAAAAGGGTCATTGTCTAAATGCAACAAGATATACGCGCTTAGGTGTAAGTAATCTTAAAATTAACAAAATATCATGAAGTTACCCTCTCTCTGCCATGACCTTAAATATGCCCCCCATACAGAAAATGACTGCATTTAATTCATGTTCTTGGTGGTCAAAATATGTGTGTATTAAGATGGTAGTTTTTACCTAAGAACTGGGTCAAATAATTAATTAAATGTGACTCAGATTTCATAGCATAAACCAGACAAATTAGTCAGTTTAATGTGTGAGATAAATAACTGACGTTTCAAGGAGAGAACCAACCAGTATGTTTGTCCTAACTGTGGTTTATATGTTTATTTAATCAGATGTGGTGCACACACACACAATTTATGCTGCCTCTGCACAATTCCAAGACACATACTCTCTCTTAGTTTTATTGCTGTAATTATGTCTGATTTCAGTACTTGCTGTGGTTAAATATGGTTGTGGCTTAATAGTAGAACCTGGGAGAACTTTCTCAGGTTATGTTGAAACTGTGGCTCCATCTAGTGAATGAACTAAAACTAAAATTTCCACCAACAGCTGTCTGACAGCATGGAGCAGACTGCAATATAGACTAATATAGACAAGTTAGAGACCGTAATCCCAAAACCGTTTTGTAATTCAGTGAATGTCAAATTTTATTTTTTGCTATGGTTTGTATCTTTGAACATGTTTAAAAGCAATATGTTCAATATATAATTATTACATACAGATACTGTAACTATGTTGTATGTATATTATCCAACATATTAACTGACATGAAAGTATCTATCCTAATATGCAGTTAAACAAAACTGACACTTTATGCTAGGCATACATTGCTAAACTTTTGTTGTGAGTCATACGTTTGTGTGACTGGGTCAGTGCACATTATACAACAATTTTAGAATTGGTTCAAGAACTGTTGCACCAAAACAAAGCAAAACAAAGCGCGACTAAAATTTTGTTGGATCACGGATCACTGTACATCACACAAATGATCCATTTTAAAACTAATAAACACATGACTCTTGAAAATATTTAGCAATGTACACCTACCTTTAAATCCAATTGTGCTCAGACAATATTTTGCTCCTTGAACGGAAAGACATTCTGGTTTCTTGGGTTGTTGCAATTGACATTTCATTTACCTGTCAAGAAACTTGTTTGTATTCTCCAAATATTTCTGCTGACTCACTCGACCGTCATTAGTGGACTGACGTCATTACAGGCGTGTCACATGACCAATATTTATCTCAGGACTGTCATTAGTAGCTTGACCAAGAACATTAAGACTAATTATATAATACATTGTTGTTGTTTTTTTTTTTACCTTTTAAAAGTACAGTTCATTTTACTACGTAATACGCACTATTTAATTCACCTTAAACAAATGTTCTGCAATTGTGTACATGGTTCTGTTGTAAAAAAAATTTCTCTTTGTTGGAAATACATTGATCGGTTGATGGAAACGTCACTTATTGCTAGCAGTTCCCAATTTGATCAGTCACCAAATTTTTTTTATTTAGTTACTTTGTGACATAAATGTCATTTTCGACAAGAGTGACATCATCTCCATATGTTTTCGCAGGTTTTTCATTGTTCTCCTTTTTGAATGAGGCAGTTGTGTCGACAACAGCTTTGACTGTCTTCCAACATTTTGGCTTTGGTTTCAAGGAAGGTTTCCTTGGCAGAGGAATGGGTGGTTTCTTCTGTGAGCCCTTCACCCCGCTGTCTGGATCAGCAGGGTTGCTGGAAAGACTGTTTTTGCTAGTTACCCCCACTGACTGTTCTTCATCAGCTTCAGCCTCAAGGACAGCGCACGGCTCATCATACAATGGCTGCTCCCTGGTCTCCTCTGTCTGACATCTTATGTCATCATAGCATTCATCCACTTCATCTTCTGCCTTTGAGACAGTCAAACGTTTATCATCAACATTGCTTTGACCGTTTCTTTGTCCACTTGCAAACATGACATTCTGATAGACCTGTTCCTTGGACTGTCCAGCAGGGGCAGCCATCACTGTTGGTGTCATGCTTGTCACCCTGGCTTGCACATTGCCATACAGCCGTTCTTGTGAGTCAGAAACAAAGCCAGCATTCACGTGAGACTTCCCTTCCCTGTAAGCCGCCCTGTCCCCCGTTCCTTGATTGTTGGTTCCACAGACTGTCTCGTCATTTCTTGGGCATGCTTCAAGAATTGCCATCTTGGTCCTGCGTCGCTGAAGCAACAACATGGCGACCATGGCCGCAAGCAGGATGATTGCCACGCACAGCATGACACCAACTGGCACGGCAACTGCAAGCAAGACATCCATCTTTGTTACTGGTCGTTATCGACAAACTATATTTAAGTCATTGTTACAACAGATATATAGCAGTTTCACAGGGTTCGGGTTAATAGTTAGGTTGGATATTTCATTTCATCCAATGAAGTGTAATCATATTCTCAGCATATATGCAATGGAAATACAAAGAAGTATAGTAATTTTTATCTAGTGTCAACTATCTAGTACCTTATAGAGTTCAGAGTTCTCACCTGTCAACTATCTAGTACCTTATAGAGTTCAGAGTTCTCACCTGTCCGTTCAGGGGTTTGAGTGGATTAAATTTTAGAAATAGAGCAATTTCATCCATATCTGTCATATCCATAGCCAAATACCACTTCTCTAGTGTATCATTGTATACATTTGTTGTTCACAGTGCTTATAACTATAAGTGTATTGTATATTTAAGATATTTGATGCCTGCTTCAATGCTAATTGTTATGCTCATTTCAATGCATTAGCTGAAGGCTGCATGAAGCCATTATATTTATGAGTTTCTCTTGTTCGTTCATTTATATATTGTTCCACTTAATATTGTACAATATTGTTGTAGAAAATACTATTTACATTATATTGTACTCATTATTCAGCCAGGCCAATTTTCAATTATTTAATAATCTTACTAGTTACTTTCTTATATGCATTTGAAAAATAAATAAGCTGCAACTTGTAATCAAATACATATTCAGTTTGTAGAAATATTTAAATATTCATTAATGTCAGAGAAATTGGTATTATCCAATTCTCATTTGAGCTATGACATTGTAGATAATAGTATTACATTGTATTGTACTATTCTATTTTTATCTTATGTTTTGTTGTTTAGACAACAACTGCAAGTAGGTGGTTCTTGCCAAAAGCCCTCCAGGGTTTCCAGAGAATCTCCAGTTACACCGTAATTTAATTATTTACTTTTTCTTAAATTATGCAATATTGTCATGACCAACTTGCATGTGTATTTGACTGAAATAAAGTTCATTCATTCATTAAATAAATAGAACAAATTACGTACTGATTGTCTAAATTACTGTTTAAAGTTGATTACAATATTGATAGATATCTGACAGTTGCAGGTCATGCATAGATGACAAATCAATGGACTCTTGATCAGTAATGATTAGAAAAAAAACTTCTATTGTGTCTGTGTGCTTGGAAACCGACATCAGAGACACATGTAATCAATAGGGTTAAACAAGCTCGTAATCAATAAGCAATATTAAAGTCCTCAACAGATGGATGGATATATGCTGAGGAGCAAGGTAGGATAAGTTACGTCCCATTATGAATACTGTATACAAGCTTGGAGACCATATCATAAGAATGATATTGATACATTAGAATGATACATTCAAGAGCAACTAAGCTGATTCCAGGACTGGGAGACCTTAGTTGTAAAAGGTGCCTAAAAGAATATGATTTAACAACCTTAGAGACTAAGAACTTAAGTTTTTATGATACCGAATGGGTATAAACATATTGATAAAAAAAATTTCTCACTTAAGAAAGATAGAACTAGAGTACACAAAGTAATGTTAGTGAATGATTCGTGTACGTTGGATATCAAAGTACTCATTCTCACAGAGGACAATAAATGAATGAAACAAATTATTTACGTATTGTATATAGTATTGCTAGCAGTGTGAATATGCTTAAAAAACAAAATTGACAAATATCCCAGAAGGGCATAAATGAGGAATTGTTGAATTCTTGATAAGCCAGTGGCTTGTCCACTTGTCAGCTTATTTTTTTTCTTGGATGACAGTCTTTTTAAATCTTGTTAGATCTTGTCAGCCTGTTCATTGGACTGTGCCCAGATGTGACATCTTACCTGCCGTCACAAGGACTCTGAGTGAGTCGACACGGGTGTTGTTCTTAGGTATGCCAAACCTCTGTGTGTTGTTACATGAGGACATGATGATGTCATCGACAGACCTCACCTGTCACACCTACAACTGTCACAAACACGCGTCAATGCACAAGTCAACGATTCCAGATTGTCCTTTCATGACACTTCCTTAAAGATGCACTAACTGCAATATTGACATGAAATCTGGAATATTAAAATATTTATCTCAGTAATCGTTATATTCCTTTTAAAAACAATAATGGTTTAAATCTGCACACAAATTATGACACCACTAAAAATTTATATTATTAAACAATAACTAGGTTGTAACTGAGTGTTGTCAATAAAATGTAGTGCAGTGTAATGACTAGTGTAGTGTAGTGACTAGTGCAGTGTAGTGACTAGTGCAGTGTAGTAACTAGTGCATTGTAGTGACTAGTGCAGTGTAGTGCCTAGTACAGGGTCGTGACTAGTGCAGTGAATACACATATAATTTTCGTTGAAGCTCCCTCATCTACATTAAAAAATGTATGTATATAAAAAGTGTTCTGGAAGTTGGATCATCTGAGGTAACTTTTCTTACAATTATATTATATCAGATGTACTGTGTGTATACCTTTGGAGAAACCGCAGTATAGCAAATCCCTTGACCCTAGGAGTAGTTCCCCTGGCAACCACTTTAATAGTAGTTCACTTTAATAGTGGTAGTTGTGAGTTAAAAGGAAACTTTATATTCAAATACAGAAACATATTAGCAATTCTGACTTATACTTTAAAGGTAGAATTTGTGTTAATTGACTGCATAAGTGCAATGATTTACAACACTAAAATTAACGTACACGTGTAAAATTATACAAACATACCATGGTTTGGTGTCCTTAGACTGATGAAACAAAATTGCCATATATAGTGTGGCTTCCGCAACAACCCAATTACCACCTACCTTAGGAGTTAGGCTGATTCAATGATAATTAATCTAGTTCACATCTTGTCTTTGATGTATGTGCACAGTCTGTCCTTGTTATGCACTTCTGTTACCTGGGCAGATACCTGTATAATTGCGTCAATGACATAGAAAATGAATCACATTTTAATGAACCACCTTCTGTATTTTAATGAACGACATGAATTACTAGTTTATACTACAACTAAGGATCCAGCTTTTAACATATGAATGATCAAAACATAATTATATATATTTATCGAGTAATGATAATGTGAATAACAAAACTGCTTGCACCCTACATAAAAACATTACATACGGATACGTAATACAACAAAATAATTGTACTAATTCATTAATTTGTACATAATTGTTAAGTTTTGTTTCGATTACATTCTTTCATAACTTGAACATTGCTGGACTCTCAATAAGCCAATGGCTTCCTGGTCCACTTGCCGTCTAAAAAATCTTGTTAAACTCGCTTTTGAGTGGCCAATGTATGTAGTGCCTGATGTGCGTTAAATGTATTTATGTTTTGTATGTTAATACATGTGTACATGAAGTATGACTTTAATCACGTTTACTTACTTACCAGTAAGGCCTCACTGCTTAACCTCCTTGCTGGCTTGCTGTCCTAAGAGTGGCTGCTGTTTCTGACTGTAGTCTCACGACACTGACACAGATGTAGTTGTTAATGACAGATTTACCTGTCGTGGGCTGGTGCTGTGGACATTGTTTCTGCCTGTCAGAAGCCTGTAGCAATCCTCTGATTTAATGTATACACTATGTTGTCCAGCCTTTTGCTGTCAGTACTCACACGGAAATAAAATTCATAGCCTCAGGTTATTTAATGTAATTGTCACAATACATTATGGCCTGTCTTTTCCTCGGGCCAGCTGTGTTTTGTTTAGATCACTGCACATGTGTAAATATATGAACTTTGTTGTGTGTGTGTTTATGATGCAGCTCTGACAAATGCTCAGCTTGCAATGACATTAAAGAAAACTTATTTTTAAATTATTGTATTTTCTGTTTCTTAATTATGGGTCCATGTTCAGATTTATTTGTTTTGTAACACTTTTTTACTTGTATTACTTTTTAGCAGGCACTACACTGCACTAAGCACTACACAGCACTAGTCACTATACTGCATTAGTCACTACACTACACTAGTCACTACACTACACTGCACTGCACTAGACTAGTCACTACACTACACTACACTGCACTAGTCACTACACTACACTGCACTAGACACTACACTACACTTTGCACAAAACAGTTCTTTGCACTTATTTGAGAATATTTTATTTACTGGTATTTTACGAGAATGTTAAAACTGCATCGTAAACTGATTTAGTCTATCGCAAATCCAGTTCATTGGTGTCCAGAAATGTATTGTGTGAATACTTTGTGTACGTTGTAACACCAGCAGTCAATTTAATAAAAAATTGCCAATTTTTTTCAAGTCATCAAAAGAACTGACTTTAGTTGTTAGATCTGGTAAGGCTCAAAATAGTAGATATCCAAAATGGTAAACTCTGTGCGGGTCAATGCTGATCATGGGCATGACTTTCATCCTCTTGCCGATCACACGACAAAGTTCACCAAGGGTGAACTTTGTAAGTAATTTAATAGTTGGTTTGATGATTTCACAAAAACGACATACAAAAGTTGCACAAATGAGCTAGCATGTTGCAGTGGACATTAGGTAGGTTTGATATTTTGCAAAAATTAATTTGATATAAGACCGAATTGAGGAGGGATCATTAAGTGATTTCATAGATGTGATTAAGCTTATGTGCTTGCTGCTTAACTTCAATGATTAAATTAACAAACCATAGTAACTCTTTGTTGGAATTACTATTACATTGTTGTCTCATGCTTTTGGAAGATTGCATTTTTGTGTGCACTGTGTTGATGTGAACCTGGTTTGTCAACATTTTTATGTGCACTGTGTTGATGTGAACCTGGTTTGTCAACATTTTTATGTGCACTGTGTTGATGTGAACCTGGTTTGTCAACATTTCAATTTGGGAAGATAAAGTCCTCTTGTTAACACCATTCTTTGGAATTCTTTGCTAAAAGATACTGACAAATTTCATCAAGCAGTATTTTAGATATTAATGAAAATGTTTGTCGAGTTTGAAATTGAGTGTTCATAAAATTGTCTTATTGATACAACTATGAAGTTACATACTTTCGAGGAAGAAGAACTAAATCTCACAATTCAGTTCCTGAAGAAGGCAAAGGTTGTTGAAAGTAAATTCCATATTTGTTTCAAAGAAAAAATTGTATAACCAATATTTTAGATACTTTGCACCTAAATAACGATGCATGTAATTTTCAATGGTCACACAAAATCATATTATATTACATCTTATAGTATATTTCCATAATACCGAAAAATTAATTAACATTCCATTATTTAATAATTCCAAATAATACTCTGTTTTACCGGACTGCCTTGATTATGCATATTTTTCCCGCACTTATCGGCAAGCTTCGACGTGACATCACTGATGATAAGGAAGTGCTACGAGACTGGGACTTTCCATTCATTCACCATACTGCTGACAGCGATAGCTGTTGAAGCGGGTGTCAGAATGGTTTATTATGCGGCATTTGATTGCAATGCAAACAGTAGTAAGTATAAAGTAACATGTAGTTGGTTTAAGTTCTTATGGAGTCAGATTTGTTTTAAAAAAGCTATGATATTATATACAGTTGAATAAGTTAAATAAATTAAATTACAATTATCATAATATTTCAGATTTTTATGCTTTCCCCTAATCATGGAAAATTCTCCCCATACTTTTTTATTAAATCAAATACAGAACACTGACAGTGATAAGTGATTATTGTATTGTGAATACAATGGAGCCACCTGTATT
The DNA here is from genome assembly GCA_033239005.1 of Lamellibrachia satsuma. Classification (NCBI taxonomy): domain Eukaryota; kingdom Metazoa; phylum Annelida; class Polychaeta; order Sabellida; family Siboglinidae; genus Lamellibrachia; species Lamellibrachia satsuma. The sequence continues at coordinate 9,598,764 of BSQZ01000002.1, read as the reverse complement.
GTATATTATTGTAGTGTGAATACAACGGAGCCAACTGCATATGGCCTTTGACCTATACAGTGGTCTTCGTCAGATCATTTTGAATGCGAAGCATGGTCTTTTATTCACACCTGCTCAATGTACGAAACAGATAAATCATTGTACTTTCTTTACTGGGGTAGTTAAACTTAGCATACCTTTGATGACAAGTACAGGAACCCTTAAAGTGAAGGCTAATCCATTACTAGCTAGAACTGAGTAGATCTTGCATGTCACGTCAATCACCGAAATCACCAAGCCGAAATAAAGTGGAATTTTCTGAGAACCGAAATCACCACCCGTCAGTGCTACTCCTGCTATTGCGATGTTTACTTTCTGTCCTAACCATGAAAATTACCACCTAGAGCCACCAAACTTCTCATATATTTACCATATATATACACAATTACACATGTCATGTGGTCAAATATTACTGTTACTTCCATGTAACGATAACAAATTCAAAAACAAAAACTTGCTATATCTTCAACGCATAGCTCCACAAAACTAGGCATAGGCGATGACAAGTTTTTGTTTATTTTGATCTTTATAAGAGTAATGTTTGACTACGTCACATGTATACATATGATAGATATATGAGGAGACGTTTGGCAGCTCTATATGGTTGTTTCATGGTTTGGTCAGAAAGTAAACATTACACCGCTATTTAAGAAAGGATCGAGGAACAAACCAAAAAATTACAGAGCAGTGAGTTTAACATCAGTTGTATGTAAATTACTCAAAACATTAATTAGAGACCACATGGTGGAATTCCTTGTAACACATAAATTAATAAATACATGGGTTCCTAAAAGCAAGGTCATGTCTAACCAATCTCTTATGTTTTTGGAAGAAATTACAAAGTGGGTAGATGACGGGTCACCAGTGGATGTTGTCTATATAGATTTTCAGAAAGCTTTCGATAAAGTGCCACGTCAAAGATTGTTACTTAAACTAAAAGCCCATGGTATAGGTAATGATGTAATCAACTGGATAGAAAAGTGGCTTACACACAGAAGACAGAGAGTAATAGTAGATGGTGAGATTTCAAACTGGAAATCTGTTTTGTGTGGGGTACCACAGGGATCAGTGTTAGGCCCTATATTGTTTTTAATATATAAAAAATTATTTGGAAGATGACATATCTAGCAAAGTACCTAAATTTGCAGATGACACAAAAGTATTCAGAAAGGTTACTAATGTTACAGATAAACAAAGTTTACAGGAAGATCTAGATAATTAGTTAAATGGTCAGAAAAATGGCAAATGTTATTAAATTTTGGGAAGTGTAAATGCATACACATAGGACATGGAAACACGGACGAAGAATATAAATTGGGGGATGCTGTACTAGGTAGAACCACACAAGAAAAGGACTTGGGTGTAACATTTAGTGCTGACATGAAAGTTTCAGAGGAATGTGGGATTGCTGCTTCGAAAGGAAATCAAATTCTAGGGCTAACTAGGAGAACTATCACATATAAGGAGAAACAGCTAATTGTACCCCTGTACAAAGCAATAGTTAGACCACATTTGGAATATTGTATTCAAGCATGGAGGCTGTATCGTAAGAAGGACATAGACAAGCTAGAAAAAATACAACGAAGAGCAACTAAAATGATTTCAGAATTAAGAGACCTTAGTTGAGAAAGCCGCTTATTACAATGTGGTTTGACAACACTAGAGACCAATCGACTAAGAGGAGACCAAATAGAAGTGTTTAAAATAGTGAACGGTTATGAGGATGTTGATAGGAATGTATTCTTCAAACTTAAAGAAGGCAGTAGAACCAGAGGACCCAAAGCAGCATTACCTGGTAGTTAAGGAACAGTGTGGGTTGGACATGAGAAAATACTCTTTCTCACAGAGGGTGATAAATGAATGGAACAAACAGCCAAATGATTGTGTTAATGCTAGTAGTGTGAATATGTTTAAAAATAGAATTGACAGATATGTGATAAGGGCGGGCTACACATAAATGATAAAATTGTTGGACTCTCAATAAGCCAATGGCTTCCTTGTCCACTTGCCAACTGGAACTTGTTGTTTGGGATGGCAGTCTTGTTAAATCTTGTTAAATCTAAATAGATTCGAAGTCAAAGGCTACTGGCATCACAAAACTGCTCCGAAAGAGCCAAATTCCAAGATGATTCTGCAGCATCACTTGGTGCTAGCAGTTTGAAATTGTTACATTATACTTTTTATTCTGGAAAATTTACATCGCTACCACTTGCTATAGTAATGCAAGTGAAACTATATTGAATCATTGCATAGAAATCACTGACTGAATATAAACATCATTGACGTCACAAAACCACGTGATTGCTCATCTCATTAACTTCAAATTTTATGCTCGCTTTGCGAGTTAGACGCATTAAACATCTAATTTTACCTATAAATAATATGTTCATAATGTTTTAATTTGGCGTGTAGTACATACAATATTAAACTTTGTGTACATGCTGAAAAAACATTTTAGCTAGTGCCTTGTTGTTAGTCCCTTTAAATATGACGGCCGCAACATCTGTTGCTTCATGGCAACACCAACATCTTCCTGCCATCATACCAAATGATCCTTTACCCTATATCATGTGCAATGATCCTTGACCTGATATTGTATGCAATGATCCTTGGTTTGACCTTGATATCATGTGCAGTGATACAATACCATGTGCAATGATCCTTGACCTTATGTAATATGCAACGATACTTGTCTTGATATCATGTGCAATGATCCTTGACACAATACCATGTGCAATAATCCTTGACCTGATATCATGTGCAATGATCCTTGACCTGATATAATGTGCAATATTCCATGATATAACATCATGTGCAATGATCCATGATCTGACATCCATATAATGTGCAATATTCCATGATCTGACATCATGTGCTATGATCCATGAACTGCTATCATGTGCAATGATTTACAAATTGTTACAAATAAATAACGATTTTGTGTTTTTTTTATACTACAATCTTCACGTATAAAAAATTAAAACTATGATACAAAAATATAGACACCACCACAGCGTGTTTCCTGTAGTGGGGCGAGGCAGTCCAGCAGTTAGTGCACCGGACCCTTAATCATGAGGACCAGATTCTTGCTGCTGTTTTGAAACTTTTGGGCAATTTTGTTCACCCCACATTGCTCCAGTTCACTGTATAAATGAGTACCTGGCTATACAGTGGTGCATATATATATATATATATATATATATATATATATATATATATATGTTAGTTTTCACAGTAATTGCAGCATGGCCTCCCCTTGTTCCTTTATGATGTTCTCTTCCCACCCATCTTCCCACCTTCTACCTAAATGTCATTTCCCAAGGCAGGCCTTTGCAGGGTTGTAGCTTCTAACGCCCATCTTGTAGATGGGGGTTCTCTCATAGAGGTGACCCGAGGCCCAGTTCGACACTGGCTCGGTGGCGACATCTGCTGACAGTCGATGCAGTGACGTCGACAAGGCTTTGTCCAGTGCTAGACCGGTCAGTCCGGGGACATGTGCATTGTCATCTGTGTTGTAGGCCAGTATGATGTCACTGCTAGTCATTTCAGAAGGTGTCCTCTCACTACATTGGAGTCGGTCAGTCCTGACAAATAAAACGTAGTCATTCTAAAATATACACAGTTTTCTTTTTCAATATAACGTGTTAAACTACTTTTAGAACTAAAATAGTATTGTTTCCTTGGTGGGAAAGAGTGAAGTGAATTAGTTACCTTCGGTAGTAATTTGCAGAGCGCCACAATATGACGAGTATTGCCAGAGTCAGACAGATGGCGCCACCAGCAATCAGCCCTTCAGTGATAGAAATAGTAACATGCATTGATTTACAAACCAATAAAAATAGCACTTTCTGCATCAAATAAGCACGTATTGATTTTTTTTGCTATTTGTTTTCATATTTCAAGTAGCAAATCTAAATCTAATTCATGTGCTCATTTTTGGCGAATTAGATGTGTAAATACTTGTATCTTAGAACAGTTTGCAATAACCGCCAGGAAACAAGAGTTTTTTGGTGAGAGAGAAACCGAAAATTACATCATCAGGGACTGTACTTTGTTATGTAGTACATACAATTGTTGGCGATGCTATGGGTGTTTTCTACGATTGTATTAAGTTACTTATATTGAACAGCTAGCCACATGCTGGCTTTGGCTAATATTAAAAAGGCTACATATAACTTATTGACTAGGATTGACAAGTGACTGAATACTACTATATAGAATTTTTTATTATTGCTACATTTACCTGCTTTCCAACCCCAGTTGTCAGGTTTCTTGTTAACTGGCGTTGCCCTTACACGTGTGACAATCACTGCCAGAAGACTCTTGGTAGTTCTGGCAGTGACATTACATGGCTTGGTTGTTGTTCCACCTTGTGCTACTGAAGAAACTGTTGACATCATCCCATCTTCCACCTGGTCCGGGATGTCTGGCAATGTCTGCCCATTCCCCTTGGTTTTCTCCAAGGTCCGTTTGTTCTCATCTTCCCAGATCACTTCCCCAGAAACAGGGTTATCAATCCCACTTGTGTTTGTTGTGTTAAGCAGACTTTTCAGCGTTGTTAAAAACTGGCCGCCTCGGATCACAGATGAAACCACATCCTCGCTGTTCTTACTTGTTGTAATGCTGTGGTTTTGTCCAGGCTTCATGCCACTTTGGTTCTGTTCCGAGACAGCGGTGGCAACGTGTGGCTCATATAGACCAACTGTCTGGGTATTTTTGCCATCCTCTGGTCTTGTGCCGTTCCGCTTTTTGTCATATATGTTGTTGACCGATGTTTCTGCCATGTTGTTGTGTATGTCAGTTGCTACGGGTGTCTCCATGGCAACTGCTGTCTCTATGATGACAGGTGCTCTTGGTATCTCAGCCTTGACATCTGCATCAGTGAACCAAACCAAGGAGGTTTACATAACTATATAGCTATAACTCAGAAACTTAAGTCTTAAGTAAAAAATGTAAGTCTTCAGATAACAACGATGTTTTATTATATTTTCTGCTGGCCCAAAGCTAATATCGGTAGGGAATGAATTCCAAAGTGTTGGTGTGGAAACCGAGAAAGCCCAAGTTCCAATGTTTGCTTCATTAAGGTTTACGATAAAAATGAGATCATTTAATATAACTGATTATAATTGATGTTTTCTTCTCCCAGTTCCACACAAAGAAATGCGAGTTGACATTGTGGCAGATAGAAGTGGCCATAGAACTAGCAATGCCTACATGGTATAATGTTGTTATATAGTGGCGCCCTGTAGTGACCAGTATAGAAACACAGCACACATTAATGCACCAGAGAGCGCCACCGTCATTACTAGAACACGGTATTTAAAGGTTCTCAATAAAAAAAATGTTTTTTGCTTCAGACTCATTTCACAACAGATTGAGCTGTCCTAGTATCCACTATGACCTGCCAGCTCGTTTCTACACATTTGTTATTTTGTTTTGGGGAAACCACTGGACAAACTATTAGATTACTTTTTCAGAAATAAGCTTTAAGTACCTTTGTAATACAGCCAGAAACCTTTGGCCGCTGTCAGGAGTCCAGCGGCTGTACTTTTGAAATGGACAGTGACTGAATTGGTCAAACTTCTGTAGACCAGCCCTGTGCCAACACACAGGTCATCTGACAAGCGTCCTGAGTCGCTGACCGTCAAGGCATCAATGCAGTGGTGGACATAGTGGTCAGTGTAATGGGCCAGATTCATGTCCAGAAGGTAGATGTGTATGAAGTGACCAGGACGGACAGCTATGGTCACTTGGCAGGTGTGGCCAGGTTCATATCTCATGGGGTAGTTTGGTGAGGTTATGTACCCCGAGGGTGAAGTCAGGCACCCTGAGTTGGTGGGGTGGCAGATGTCCCTGCTACGCATCACTGAAACAAATGTCAGTCATGATTGGCTCAGTCCAACTGATGTTCAGTCATGAAAGGTAAGGGTACAATCTTATGTAGTGCTGTACACTTCACCCCCTGGCAGACATGTTCATTCCAATGCCAACATCTCGACTTCTCTCAGAAGCATTCAGCCACACTGCAATTACTACACAAAGACTATTCATTCACATATCCGCCTCTGTCTGTAGCCAGGTACTCGCTTATACAGCTGCGTGAACGGAGGCAGTTTTAAGTGAGTAAATTGCCCAAGCTTTGAAAAGTCAATGATATGATTCAAACCCAGTTTTTCTCTACTGGGAGCCCAGTGTTCCAACCAATATGCCCCCGAGCCACATTTTCACATTGACTTCTCCGTAATATATTGGATTCTGTCACAATTCTGATTCATCTATCCATGCTGCATTTATTTCATAAAAATACCCATGCATCATTACTATAAAATCCATAGTTAATTACCAGTTTCTGTTGGGAAACGAGGACTGAATGAAGTAGACACACTGGGTTAGGGTGCCAACTGTCAGTCAAAATGACCAGTCTTCTAGTTCACCTGCTGCTGTCTCAAAACTTAGACAACTTCGTTCACCCCACTTTGTCTATGTCTTTAGGAAGAGACATTAAAAGCCGTTGGTCCCTTCTACCTGGGGTCTATGCGAGAGGAAGTAACAGATCTCACACAGGGGCATGTAACTTGTCTTGGACTCATTGACTCTAATCTGAAAATAGGATAGGTGCTGTTTTAGTGGCTACGTAAAAACAGTCTACTGTCTATGAGTATTACATCTCGGGCTCCAACAAAAACATAAGTGCATATGAATAAAGCTTGTGCAGACTCTAAGAGTGATGGCGTACCTGGTATGCACTGGTATGTAACGTGGAAGTCATTGCTGAAGCCACACTCCTCCGATAGCCGTGCTCTCGGTGCCATGAACTCGCACGCCTCGTGCCCAACGCACACGGGCTTCCACAGTGCCATCTTGTGACAGGAGAAGGAGTGAAACTTTCCGGGGCAGTGCCACGTCTGTCGGTGGTAGGCACTGACCACATGCACCATGGTGCCAGTGCTACATTCCATACGGATTGGTGCATCGAAGCACTGGTGCACCACATGGTGATTGTACAGCGCTGCAAATTAAATTGGAATTTTTATGTGTGTTAAAACAATTTTCAAAACTTTATTCAAATTCTGAATTCATTCAGCACGACGTATGAGGTATGAAGACTGCAGATTTCAAATAGCCACATTTTGGGTGGGGAATTGTATCTGATGTTTTAGGATCACCAAGGGCACATCCCAACAGGGAGATTGTTATTCCAATTTCCTGACAGTCTTGTTTTTTACATCCCTGGTTGGAAGTTATTTTTATGGATTGTAGCGTTTAAAAAACGCATTCTCTCCCAGTCAGCATAAACAACTTGCATAGGCCTATTCCTTCACAGATGCACCAATATATATACTAACCTGCTAAGCTATGCAAATGCGACATATTCTAACTAAACAAGATTTAATCAGTGTTACACCACCCACTGCCATGCATCAGCACCCCAGCTCAAAGTAAATACTTTACATGTGGCTAATACAGATTCATGACTGTATTGGAAGAAAAGAGACTAAGGCAGACTCTTACCTTGTGATCGGACGACAGAAATCATCACAAGACACAGCGTAGCTTCTAGTTGATACATCACTGTCGTCCTTAAGACAGTGTTTTCTCCTGTCCAGAGCATCACTTCACTCAGCTTCTGTATCCAGACAATTGTTGTGCTTGCTATGGGAACTAATTGTTCTCTGGCATAGTGTTCAGGTTCTGGTTCTGATGGTATCCTGGTGTACAGGAACGTTGGCCTTCAAACTCTTGCTGCGATAATTAATGTTCTGCAGGGAACTTTGGTATCCAATCACTTATTGGAGTACATTCCTCAGGTTCTGGTTCTGATAATGTTCCATAAAGCGGCTGCAATGATAATTTTCAGGTTAATATGTTATCTCGACTGTGTGGTATATCACAAGTGCAGGGTTGAAAGTTCAGATGAATTTTTTATCTCATTTGCAACTGCACTACAACAATGAATCCTTTGTTAGCACACCTCTGAAGATGACAATTGTCTACCTGTACTCCAATCAACATTCCAGCTGTCTTTGGCAGTGTATCAGTGGCCTTGTGCACCAACTGGGGTATGAAGAAGATAAGTAAAGTAACTGTCACTGTGTCAGTTAGTGACAGATGACACAAAACCCACCTGTTACAGTCCACTGTGACCAGCTAAAGACACAATGTGTCATTTGGGCCAGCCCAGGTGGTCTATGGTCAGTATATGACCACCTGCTGACATATGCATTCTTTCTTCTTGTGGTATGTAGTGAGAAGGGGAAAGATCGCAAATATACTTCCAGGTTCATTGCGTATGAATGAAGTAGTTTGTGGCCATATTTGAGGACTATGGATGACACTTATAAAGTGTACAAATTTATGTTTCTAGTGGATCATGCTGGCAACATATGCACATGACTGTAGTCAGTGACTGTAGGATCCCTTGGGTCATTGACTGTAGGATCCCTTGTGTCAGTGACTGTACGATCCCTTGTGTCAATGACTGTAGGATCCCTTGGGTCAGTGACTGTTGGATCCCTTGTGTCAGTAACTGTAGGATCCCTTGTGTCAATGACTGTAGGATCCCGTGTGTCAGTGACTGTAGGATCCCTTGTGCCAGTGACTGTAAGATCCCTTGGGTCAGTGACTGTAGGATCTCTTGTATCAGTGACTGTAGGATCCCTTGTGTCAGTGACTATAGGATCCCTTGTGTCAGTGACTGTAGGATCCCTTGTGTCAGTGACTGTAGGATCCCTTGGGTCAGTGACTGTAGGATCTCTTGTGTCAGTGACTGTAGGATCCCTTGTGCCAGTGACTGTAGGATCCCTTGTGCCAGTGACTGTAGGATCCCTTGTGCCAGTGACTGTAAGATCCCTTGTGTCAGTGGCTGTAGGATCCCTTTTATCAGTGACTGTAGGATCCCTTGTGTCAGTGACTGTAAGATCCCTTGTGTCAGTGACTGTAGAATCCCTTGTGCCAGTGACTGTAGGATCCCTTGGGTCAGTGACTGTAGGATCCCTTGTGTCAGTGACTGTAGGATCCCTTGTGTCAGTGACTGCAGGATCCCTTGTGTTAGTGACTGTAGGATCCCTTGTGTCAGTGACTGTAGGATCCAATGTGTCATTGACTGTAGGATCCCTTGTGTCAGTGACTGTAAGATCCCTTGTGTTAGTGACTGTAGGATCCCTTGTGTCAGTGACTGTAGGATCCCTTGTGTCAGTGACTGTAGGATCCCTTGTGCCAGTGACTGTAGGATCCCTTGTGTCAGTGACTGTAAGACCCCATGTGTCAGTGACTGTAGGATCCTTTGTGCCAGTGACTGTAGGATCCCTTGTGTCAGTGACTGTAGGATCTCTTGTGCCAGTGACTGCTGGATCCCTTACGCATGAAGAAATTATTATGAACATTTTAAAGTTTTTTATCAGGTTAACGAAAGAATAAAATTAACATGGCTGATATCCAGAAAATTCGAAATAAACAAATTTGAACAGCATTTAAAATGTTTTAGATTGTTGCCAAAAGAAAAGTAAAACTGATCGAAGGACAAATATGTTTTTTTCAGGAGAATGCTTTTCAACACACATATCTGCATACAGTACAAATGTGTGGCTGCTTCTGGGAATGTATATAATAATGTTTATTGTGTTCTAGAAGCATGTGCAAGGTAATGTCTGCACTAATATTATGTACAACAAAAAACTATGAATGTAAGTTAAATATTTGCTTAGTTTTAAACATTACACATGTCATATCTGCTTAGTAACCATGCAACTGAGTTATGTCTTTTCTCACAGTGTTTTTCACGTATTCACAAGAGTGGGAGAAAGGGGAGATGGAGAGAGGGAGAGATGAAGAGAGGGGAATAGGGGAGACAGAGAGAAGGGAGATGGAAAGAGGGGGAGATGACGTGAGGGGGATAGGGGAGACGGAGAAAGGGGGATAGGGGAGACAGAGAGGGGGGTAGGGGAGATGGAGAGAGGGGCATAAGGGAGATGGAGAGAGAGGGATAGGAGAGACGGAGAAAGGGGGATGGGGAGACAGAGAGATGGGGTAGGGGAGATGGAGAGAGGGGGAGACGGAGGAAGAGAGATATATATATATATATTGACATATACATAAAAAATGAGCATAGTCATTCCTTTTTTTCTGTAACATATAGGATTAAAAAAAAATTTTAATATTTTAGTATCCAAAAATGGATTCTTGAATCCTAAATGTGGAATAACATTGGGCAGACAGTCACCCTTTTGTTTAAGAAATTGGAACAGTGTTCCAATATTTATTTCAGTTTCTTACAACCCATATACATTTTCTGAATGTACTAATATGAAGACAACTGCATAAGTTTTTAATTTACTGACATTCCACAAGATATTGAGACAAATTCTTGCGTTCATAAACAGATTTATCATGCCTGATGGTCTGTTTCATCTGCCAGAAGAGCAGCATCTCAGAATACCAGGAACTGTAAATAATATCACTCATCTTATTTTCCTTCTTCATCATCATAAAACACAACCATGCAATATGCATGGCCAGTGTTTTTAGACCTACGAAAAAGTACGGGCTGAAGTCAGTGTCCAATGTTGCATTCTGGTGCGTATGATTGGCATGGAATGTCCCGGGTGGAGACAGCTGTACTGAATGGATGGACATGGAGTGTGTTCCAGGCAGCAGATCCAGGCCTCACAACCTGTGTTTACTGATTGGCACAAGTGGTGTTGATTGGTCAGTGGAGATGCAATAGAGGTGCCACCTGTTGGTCAATGTCTGGGTGGACTGGTGGATGGTGTATAGGACAGTTGCACTGAGCTGTCAGGCACTGGTGGCATATGGGGCTGGCTGCAGGGGGGATTTATGGGTATGTGTGTTTGCCCGTGCATGTGTGTGTGTGTGCCCGTGTGTGTGTGCCCACGTGTGTGTGTGTGTGTGTGTTAAGCATGCATGAGTGCGTAAGTTATGGGTGCGTGTGCATGCATAAGTTATGGGTGCGTGTGCATGTATATTTGTTTTGTGTTGCAAACGGATGTGTTTATACATGCATGTGGTGTCTACACACTTGTCTGTGTGTGTGCACATGTGTGTGCACATGTACGTGCGTGTGTGTGCATGCATGCATGTGTGCATGTGGTGTTTGCCCATGTGATATGCATGTGTGTCTGTGTACACGTGTCTGTGTGTATGTTTGTGTACGTGTGTGTGTGTGTGCACATGTTTGTGTGTGTGTGTGTGTGTATGTGTGTGATGTGTTACAGGTGTTTGTACATGCATGTGTGTGTACATGTGTCTGTGTGTGCACATGTGTGTGCACATGTGCGTGTGTGCATGCGTGCATGTGGTGTATACTCGTGTGTGTGTGTGTGTGAGCATGTGCGCATGCACGTGTGTTTGTGTGTGTATACATGTGTGCGTACATGTGTGCCTCTGTGCATATGTGTGCTTACGTATACACATGTGTACTCTGTGTGTATGTGGGTGCCGTGTAATTAAATGTTTCTGGTCATGGCTGTCTGTGGCACTTTTAGTATAATTATTTCAGTAACATTTCAAACAAACACAAACATTTTATACATATGAAGTTCCCATTATATTAGCAACAATTATAAAATATCTTACAATCACAGTTCCATAATCACAAACAAATGCTATAAAGCACTTTTTGTTCAAATAAAAAATAAATAAATTAATGAAATAAAAATGTCAAAACTGCCACTTAAAATATCCCAGTGGAAGCTTTTTATGTACACCCAGTTAGACGGGTTAGTCTACGTTTTGTATTTACATTAGCTATAGCTGCCAGTTGAATTGGCTTTCCTTGAAACTGTGCTGCATCTTCCGCAGTTGCTGCGTCTCAGTCTGAACTTCGTATGTTGCTGACTTCAAAGTCATATTTCTGAACATGCATTGTACAGCTGTTTTTCACATTGTACATATATCAAAGTTCTTGCCATGAGCTACTATTCTACATGTTAACAACAATATCTCTGCATGGTTCTATTCTACATGTTAACAACAATATCTCTGCATGGTTCTCTTCTCACATATCAAGGTCTGTAGACTGATATCTTAGTTGCCGTTGACAAAACCTTTGTGGAATGATTTGTATCTCCACCATTTGGCTTCGGTAACAGGATGTGGTACTTTATGTGCAAACATTTTACCATCCATCTCTCTCAATGTTGTGTCAGCATTTATCTCAGTTCTTGAGAGATTCACATTTCATATGTTTTCATATCTGTCATCTAGCAACAACGTCTCACATGCCCAGAAAAAAAGGCCACAAGCATATTAAACTGTAGCGTTTTACTTTTTGCAACCATGGCAACAGCTATGACGTGTATTCGAGCTCTCCCGTTGAGTCATGTATTTCGATGTACTGTTCTGTTAATTTGCTGGCTTGCAGTGCTGTATTATTCTTTCTTGCTGATGCGTTTCCTGTTCTGTTAGCACTGTACCACACACCAGAATTTGTGTAGTTGTGTACTTTTCTGGTTGCCAAAGGCGACGGTTCGGTTTCTGTGGGTGACGTGCACGAGAAGGAGGCTGCTAACACACACATGCTCTCTTGTCTGTAAACAGATATAATGTAGGTCATTTTCTATTCCATCACAATCAATATAAGCATTACGTTCTTCTTAGTAATATAAAAATGCAGTGAAACCTTTATTTATTTTAGGACATTTTATATTTGCAGGTTTAATCAGTTACACTTGTGTTTATCATTTTACTATTTATTACTTACGTTACCTTGTAGAATGTTACAAACTCTTTCTTTTTACTAGTGTACTGGTTTGATAAACTAAATGTGAATGATGGCTAGTTGGTATCATTTCCTCCAGAGGGAGGCACTGGCCAGTGGCCACAAACAGTACCTTTTAAAGATGAGTAGGCAAAGTACGACGATGGAGATGATCAAGATTATCATCAGTATAGAGCCCACCAGCAAAACTGTAAACAGAACATGTTTCAACTGCTTCAATCATCATGATGTTACTGATGATGTTACTAATGATGCTACTGATGATGTTACTGATTATGTTAGCGACTATGTTACTGGTTATGTTACTGAAGATGTTATAGATGAAATTACAGATGACGTTACTGGTGATGTTACTGATGATGTTGCAGATGATGTTACTGATGATGTTAATGATGACATTACTGATGACATTACTGATGATGTTACTAGTTACATAACTGATGATGTCATGGATGATGGTACGGGTGATGTTACTGATGATACTACTGATAATATCACTGATAACAGATGATATTATTGATGTAATCATTGAAGATAATTTTATTGCTGTAGTACAAAGTAAAAAAAATCACGTAAGAAAGGTAACTGTTTCTGTGCATACCAGATTGAAAACGGGACTGGAATAGAAACGAGACATGATGCCAGATGTCACCACCAGTCTTATTTTGGGTTGCATCTCTTGACTGATTCAATTTGAATGACCCTTTGTCTGTAGGCTTGACTGACCACACTCGAGGTGTGGACACTGTGTGGTCACTGGGGCCGGGGTGAAACCGTGTGTACTTGTATGGCACCGCTAGAACAGACAGACAGTAAATTAAGGGGCATTCTTTAAGAAGAGCCTGTAGAGGCATTCGCAATATGAGACTGTTTATTCATAAAACAATGGCATGAACATGATGAGATAGTTATAATTATTATTCTATGACTCAATGATCTTATATTCATTTGTTTGTAAAATTTTCGCCCAGTCTGTTTTAGAAAGTAAAAAACAATATAGTGTTTGGAGTTGTTTTAATTAGTAATGTATTAATTGAAAATCTTTATTATTATTATTTGAACAAAATTATATAGATAAACTACAAAGTGTCTAATTATATACATTTATTAATCAAATATTCCTTATTATTTGGTTTATTATTTCGCCCCTTTACCTTCATAATACAGCCAGAATCCTTTCTGGCGAACGCTCGCATCGCTTTGAAACTCTACCACCAGGTGATTCTCAAGAGTTGTTAATAAATGATGCCTCACTCGTGAACTGCACACTGTGTTGCTACGGTAACCGTCGAACGTGTGCAGCCAGTCGGCACAGTCTGTATCATTCTTCTGCAGGTTCATGTCAATAATGTATAGGTGAAGCCTCTGGTTGCGATCGGGCAGACGTATGGCTAGGGTGCATCGCTGATTGTTGGGGTAGTTGTGGGGGTAACGGGGCGATTGGATGAACCCCATTTGTTTAGTGATGACAGAGTGGGAGCAGATGTCCATGACATCTGATTCTGCAAATGATATGTCAGAATGTTATAATATGTTTTGTTATATAACAATAGCTTGTCAATTTCAAACACATTTGGGTGGTCAGGTAAGGATGTTAGAATATATATAGTTTATACTATATAACACAATTTATGATTCAGTGATCAGACTTTGAAACTTTGAGATATTGTGTTTGTTTTGCATGAAAGGTTTACAATATCTTTCCAAAAACAATGTCTACATTTTATTTTATATACATTTTTCTATATAATAATAATAATATCACACCTAAATCCACAGACTCCCGAGCTCATGAACTTTGTCCTAGCCAATCGGTGTGTAGCTACTGGTTGCCTAGCAACACGTACCTGGCACGCACTGGTAGTGCAGCTGCATGAACGTGCTGTCACGTTGACATGCACGCATGTACTTGCCCCTCCATCCTGAGGGTAGATTCACCTCACACATATGCTGTCCAACGCACGGATACCTCTCAGTGTCCGGCAGTTCCATGGTGCAATCCCTGGGCTGACCACTGCATTGCCCACTCTCACTGTGGCCATAGTACGCTGACAATACTCGTATCATGTGACCGGGGTTGCAGGTCATGGTCAGTGTCTTGGAAGACTGGTTGAAGCAGCCACTGACTGTTAGCTCTGGGTAGGCTCCTGACACAGGCAAGGTTGTAATGGTTGCTCCATAAAATGTTTTTTCAGACATCAACCAACATAACCTAAAAGTATTTAATAGACTATTTTAATTTAAACCCAGAACAACTCTGATTTTTTTCTGACTATTTAGAAGTTGATAGATTAATCAAACAGGATAATTAAAAACAGGCATATTAATATAACAATATTCTGAGAGACACATATTGTGTTATGTAAGTTGATCAGTAGTAATGTATCTGGCTTATTTATGACTAGTTTGATAGTAATTACCTGGGTGGACCCTTTGTTTTATATTTTGACTTTTGTCTCAAAATAAACATGTAGGTATTCTATATATAACAATATAAAAATTACTACTTTTTTGTCAACTTTTTGTTTATGTTTAGCATTAAACAGCAAGCTGATGGTTGTAATGGTCTGGCAGAGTTGGTTTGGTTGGTCTTCTCTTAGGTTGGTCATGTGACATTAGTCATGTGACATTGGTCATGTGACCTCATAAGACACTATATAACAGTAACCACTTACATAGATAAGTCTTACAAATGCATAAGACATGATTTATATCATAAACCCCCCATTTGCTTACAAAACTAAAGTTGGACTGAAAAATATGTATTTAATATAACATTGCTTTTTATGCTGCAGAAAACTCTGATAGAACTTATACCTGCAGATCAATAAATGAAAAGATGCCTAGCCATTGGATTTGTGCTTTATTTCTTAATGCTTTATCAAACCAGGCCAATTGATTTGTTTAATGTTATTTTCTGCATTGCTCAGTGGTGCCACCTGTTGAGTTGGTCTGCAATAAACAATACAATTTCTCTGACTAAGCTCAGATTTCAACGGATTTAGATGCAGTAAATGTTTTGATTATTGCACACATTCTGTTGGATTGCCTTTAAAGCTACATCTGATCAAGCAAGCATGCTTGCATGTATGTACACCAGCTTCCTGTGTGTTCACCTGTCACTCACCTGTAGGAAGTGTCGTGACACTGACAGACAGCCACAGGACACATGACATCCAGGTCCAGACATGACTGCACTCCTCCAGTCCCCTCATTCTGCCGTTCTCTCGTTCAGACCACTTACGAAGTTGGTTTCAACACCAATGTCACATTAATATCAGTCTTACTTATAGCTAATAATGTCTTACTTATTGATAACAGGTAAACGTCACAATGTTGTTGATTGCCAATGTTGTCTTCAGCACTGATGTCACGTTAATATCACATTGTTGTCTTCAGCACTCATATCACGTCAGTAGCCAGTCTTATCTTCGACTGAGCAACCATGTAGACATCACTTTGTGATAGCACTGAAATCAAAGAAATAAAAGTTATGTAACCAGGTCGTCCGAGGTAGTGGGGAGCAGACTGCGATGGGCGAGACACATACAGAGAATGAGTGAGGAGAGAGTGACAAAGAGAGCATGGAAAAAATAAGAGGGGAAAAAACTTAAGAGAGATCTCAAAAAGTTAGAGGTGAACAGCCGAGGGTGGGAGAGAGTGGCAGATCACGATGAGTGGAGACGACTCGTCAAGAGGGCAGGAAAAACTAAGTGATGTGGCCCCCACCCCATAAGGGACCAAGGGAAAATAAGATATATATATATGCATGTATTTAAGTGTGCATGCATGCGTGATCGTGTGTGATGCTGGGCGTGACAGGTACAGCTATTGGAGTGTACATGGCCAGAGGCCGACATAGAGAAGCCAAGGGAGGTATTGTTGCTCCTTTGCAGTGTGTGATGTGTCTGCTGAGCCTGCACCAACCCAGATATTTAAAATTAGCACATTTCTGAGCTCTAGATTTACACTTTTCTGAGACCTCCATAACAGGATACAGTAACCCCTCCTGCACCCTCCCTATGTACAGTGCTGCTACTTGTGGGACCTCAACCCTGGCTTCAGTACAAAATTATGAGGCCCATAAATCACCCTACAGGGAAGGCTAAATCAACCTATGCACTTGGCATCTTGCCATCTCCTCTAGACCACCCACCATGCCCCTGCTTGATGTCTTATTTGGTACACCTGTAAGATAGATTTTAGACCACCACAATGTCAATCTTTGGAGAGCCATCAAAACAGTAAACAGCATTTATCAGAAAAACATTTTACATTCAATCTGCATCGTATCCAATATGTGTGTTTCGAGATAAATAATAAATCCATTTTCTAAAATGAGTTTTGCAACTGTCAACTCCGCACAGTTAAAAGGATGTCTTCGGATGATGCCAAATTGTACTATATTTGCTACTGACCTAGCACTAGCACGGAGTGAGTTCTAACGAGTTGGTGCGGCAACCGAGAAAGCCCTGGTTCCAATTTTAGTTTCAATTCTAGGAATAAAAAGTAGAACAGGACTAGATGATTGAAGCTGTCTAAGCTTTCTTACAGGAGTGAAGAGTGAATGTTAATATGCTGGTTGCCCAGATGAAAGTGATAGGTAATAGACCAACGTGCAGTTGTAGAAAAGCATTGCTAGTAGTAGTTTCTGTTTGATGTTGCATATAATAAATCACTAGAGCTGACATATTATCTTGGCAAGCAGCTACCTAACTACAGCGATTGAGAAGGATGTGACATGATAAAGTCATTACTCATGGCTCCAGGAAACGTTCCAGGAAGCATTCCAGGAAACATACTCTGCTGAAGTATTTTTTTATAGGCAAAGCTACTAGTTGCTATATGAATGAATCCTGCAAAATGTTACACTTTTTATATTGTTACCAGCAATTCTTTTAAGCTTTCGCTAATGTTCCCTTGCATGGATTTTATGGTCCCATGCTTCCAACCAGTATATACATTTGTTTACAAACATGACAATTCTATGGTCCTGTCCTCAAAATTTACTGTCCCAATTTTAGACTGTTGATTGCCTTTAAAAAATCACTGATTGTTCCTTTTTAATAATTGTTTTAAAATGGTAGGTATTTTCAAAATAAATGTCACATTCACAAGACTTCTAGTTACCATTTCAGATGGGGGTACTTGAGGTACGCAGAGCATTTAAAGAGCATAATGACTGTAGTAGAGAGATTTAATACTGGGTAGTACTTGAAGTACAGTTTAGTACCAGACTAAATTACCCATCAATATTTCACTGCTGTTAGAAATCTCTCAAAAGAGGCATACTGTATAACTATTGCGTACATGTCCTAATTAACGTACACCCCTTTTTTAATCAGCAGGATCCATAATTATTGTACGGTCCATAATTATTGTACTTTGACTAGTGTGGAACAACTGAAAAGTGTCGCCATCTGGTGTTAAACAGTTGGCACCACTTTTCAGTTGTTCTACACTAGTCACCAAATAACACCACTAATGTTTAAGCAGCTACTTTATTGTCTAGAGAAAAGAAATTGATTTATGCTTATAAGAACTGATTCCTTGACATTATTCCATGGATCAATTTCTGTTCAAGCATACTGTACGCTTATTGGGTCAATTATAGTATTTCTAGCTGCATAGAAGCAGAGGAGAAGGAGCACCTTTTAGACACTGCCAGGACCGAGAAGACAGTATATCACATTAACTCACAATACAGTCTAGCCATTGGAATGAGTAGTGCAGTCTAGTCGTTGGAATGAGTAGTGCAGTCTAGTCATTGGAATGAGTAGTACAGTCTAGCCATTGGAATGAGTAGTGCAGTCTAGTCGTTGGAATGAGTAGTGCAGTCTAGTCGTTGGAATGAGTAGTGCAGTCTAGTCGTTGGAATGAGTAGTGCAGTCTAGTCGTTGGAATGAGTAGTGCAGTCTAGTCGTTGGAATGAGTAGTGCAGTCTAGTCGTTGGAATGAGTAGTGCAGTCTAGTCATTGGAATGAGTAGTGCATCATTAGTTTATGTTTAGATACCACTGACTACAAAAATATGTTCATTATACTCTCTCTCAAGAGTCGTCAGTGATAAATTAATTAAGCTTAAACAGCTTGTGAGGAATTACAGTTGACAGATGGGAGGACTGTGTGAAGAGAGATTGGGAGGTGAGTGGGAGTGGAGTGGGAGGGGAGTGGGGGTGGATAACAAGAGCAAGGAATAGGGAGAGTGGAGACTGGTGGTGGAGACGACAGTGAAATGAAATCAATGTCTGGAGGAGAAATGATAAAATCGAGGACCAGTATCGATGCCAGCGTCACTCATGACTTGGGAAAAAAGAGGAGAGCAACAGATCATTACGTGTTTGAATAAATAGATTTGTTTTTGCATAAACATAAAAAACAGGAAAATATTGTACAGTAATCATATAAGGATATTTGATTTTTTGTGACATCATTCTTTGACAAGTAGTTGATCTTTAATTAAGTCAGATGATTATAGGTGAGCCAGATGTAGGTTTTGTCAAAAAACACGACTAGGCATGCTTTTATAGTTGTTTATAAAGCTATGCTAAAGTTAGGTGGTGTTGAATTTTTTGTTTTTATGTTTTGTTTTAGATATGTTATCGTGATTATCAGTTCAACTTTACCAATGCTGTTTATTCATTTCCTCCTAGTTTGAGTTTTTACTTCTTTTGAGCTTTTACTTTGAATTTTTTGTCATGAAAAGTCCTTTGTTAGATGTGGATTGCATGTGATTTAATGTTTCTGATGTACTGCATTAGAGCTTTCAAATGATCACTGCTTTGATACTAGTACGGGCTATTTAGTTGAAGGCACCAACTCCGGGCTTTGGAGCATCAGGTTTGAGTATTTTTATGAAAAATTATGCATATAATTTTCATAAATTTCAGAGGAGGTCAGCTAATTGATGGTTATCATGCTGTAAAAAAATTGTTTAAATAGTTGAACAAGTTATCTAAGGGCCCAGGAAACATTACATTGGCTACCAATGGCAAAAATAACTGTGGTTTTACCCCTTCATCCCATGCATTGCTCTCTTTCTTATATGTAACACAAATTTAAATACACTTGGCCTATAGAGGTGCCACAATGTCCCTGTGGTAATCTCAAGCTCTACGTGCACCGTGATCCTAGAAGTGCCACGAAACCTAGAACATCAACAAAATCTCTCTGACCTCAAACATGATAACATTTTAGCATGGAGCACTTAATAGGTGAACTGACATGTCGATTGATAGTGCGACTTGAGTAAATAGGTTGTAACTGTTTGTGTGTGTGTGATTTAAAATAGACCCTCATAGTTGGTAAACTTGCAGGTATTTTGGACCCTGTTTTCACGGAAACTGTTTCATATAAAGTTAGAAGTCCAAAGTGCCTAGTTAGAAAGAAATGATGCATATGTCTTCAAAGGAGTACAATTGTATTATAATTTTTTTGGTACCCATCTGTCATTTTCTGTCCTGCAGTCGTCACTCCATGTTACCCATCTCCTTCTTGCCTGACAACATGTCACCTCCCCCTCCTGTCTTGTTAAATTTATATAATCACAAATATTAAAGTAAAAAGGATTAGCAATGTTACCCAAGATGCACAAACAGTTGAGTTTTTAATAGACAATAGAAATAAACATCTTGCAAAACAGAAATCACTTATGTAACAACTGTTTCATTCTTTATTTATTAACCAGAAGAATTATAAAATTATTTGAACCTTCATAGATTTAATGTCTTGTGCAGATTATTATGCAGATTATTTTTTTACGTGACTATGATTTGCGTACTTCTATGTATATTCAGCTCAGTTGATATCGGTATTATTTTTAAGTTATAAATAGAAATGAGATGTCACTTTGTAAAAAGAAACATGCTGCCCTCTACTAAAACTAACTACCAGGTAATGGTTATTTTGTATATGGTGCTATACAACTATAGTACTTTGTTAAAAAGGTATATCAATATATTGCCATGTTCAAAAACTACATATACACATTCATTTGATATTGCTTTTCTTTTGAACACAACTATGAAAATTGAGTCAGTCTACAATTTACTTTGGCAATATGCCTACTTGCCATATCATCTGGTGAGGAGGAGTTCCAGTTCCTGGAGAAGGCAACTGGTGGTTACTGAAACATTAAAGTGAGGAAACTTTAATATATGTGTTTAAAAGAAAAATCTATATTAAATTATTCTCCCAACTTTATGAACAGTTTCACCAGTGTAAATACAGGTGTCCTGGAACTTCCTCAAGATATTCTCCCAACTTTATGAACAGTTTCACCTATGTAAATAGAAGCGTCCTGGAACTTCCTCGATATATATTACCTTTATAGAAATACAGGACATTTTAAAGAACATTACTGGTAAATTAATAACTTATACATGGTATTTAAATAATAACTAAAGTTGAAACATGTTGGAACTCGTTGAATTCACTCTGAAATTCACTCCCTGTTAGTGTTAGGCCAGTTGAAAAAAATTTACATTTTGCCGTCATCTGAAGACTCTTTAACTATCTTTTTACCCGGTCTTAGCCTCCTTAGCTCAGTAACATTTTAACCCTTCTGTTGACCACCTTTGCACTGCATACCAATTTAGAGATTGGCTAACCCTTTTGCCTTGATACACTTTAGAGCCTGATTTGGTCGCTATAGAAGTTTTGCCTTTTGCCTTGACACACTTTAGAGCCTGATTTGGTCGCTATAGAAGTTTTGCCTTTTGCCTTGACACACTTTAGAGCCTGATTTGGTCACTATAGAAGTTTTCTTCTTCTTGTTGGTACTGATAGTTCATAAGTGACTGTCATGATAATAAGATTAAAAAACGTTATCACAGAAATATCCATCTATGCCTTGGTACTTGATGCTGCTAGCCAGTATCCTGATGACTTCTGGGAATCCAACTCTCAAAATTGCGATGTAATACTGGCTGTTGTAATAACTTTACCGATACCTTGCCCTTGTATTATGTAACTTGGGACAATCGAAGAAAAGATACATGACATGACATTGTCAACGATTGTATGTTATTGTTCACGTACTGTTGTGAAAAATTGCACATAATAACTACAAAGGGTAATTCGATTTTTCATAGAAATGATAATAGCGGGATGAATTTTGAAAAAATTAAACTGACAACCCGACTGTGGGATCATAGATGAACCCCTGAAAATTTGGCATCCAAAATGCAAAGCATCTAGGAGTAGTAACATAAAATACATACATACGTACAAATAAACATTTGTGGATTATAGTAATATTACACGGGTGCGTCTTGTATGCCAGTTGCATGGTGCCTTACCTGGTTGCTGCAGGCTGTGGCTGCGGGGGATCCACTGTTGATTGCAGTTGTTCCTGCCAGTAGTTGTAGTACTATATCACCACTGATTGGCTGCTATATTCGCCTGCCAGGAACTGCCAGAGAGTCCCTGGGGAGGAGTAATGGGAGAGGGCAGAGGTGGGGAATGAGGGATAACAAGGTATGTTTGTGGGCAGACAGGTGTCTCTTCCCTGGGTGTTTGTCACTGCAAGTGTCTTTTTTGCTTGTGAGTGTGTGCATGTATGAATGCGTGCACGTATGAGTACATGCAGGTGTACGTGTGTTTGTTTGTTTGTTTTCCTGGCAAATTTCCTTGCTGTTTCATGGCTTATTTCCTGGATAATATCAGGCGAATTCCTGGCTGAATTCCTGGATAATTTCCTGTATTATTTCTGGCTAATTTTCTGATTACTTTTTTGCTATTTAATTGCTAAGTTCATGGCTAATTCCAGGTAATTCCTGACTATTTTGGGGGGAAATTTCCCAGCTAATTCCTTTCTATTGTTTGACAAATTCTTTGCTAATTGCTGGCTAATTGCTTTGTCAAAGTGATAATAATATATACATCAGAAATGTTCTTATATGACTTTCTCAAACATTTCATACCTAAAAATGTTATATCCTTTTTTTGATGTTTTGTCATCCCAGCATGCACTGCTTCCAAATGGTTCTGCAATTTACTACACACATTTTCCATTGCAACAACTCATCCTGGAAAAAGTCATTTGTATCTAAAATATATGATGTTGTGCATTGCATAAGGCAATAATTTATTTGTCCGCCAACTCATCCATTTCTGTCATTGTATCAGTTGTCAAATGTTGAGTTAGAATCTTAGCATTTTCAGTCAGAACAACCATAGCAGTTTTTGGCTATGAGGCAATGAAGGACATCTTTTTTACTTTTCCTGTCGTGAATAGGTGAAATTGTTGTGAATTATTAACTAGATATTTCATGTGCCAAACGCTCTCTGCACAATGTGAACATGTGCATCATACTGTGTATGTCAGTGAAATGTGGTTTATTTCTTAAAACAAAATCAGTCACCAGTGGTCATATATGTCGCATTGATGCATATGCATTTATAAGTGATTTTAAATCAAAGCAATTCAAGGGTATCCACAGATGGAAATCACGAGTGATTCAGTGATGCATCAGGATATTATTAAGTGTAATATATATTACAAATCTGGGATTTCTTCCTGCCAGAGCAAACTTCCATAGGCCTGGTAATTACTTTTGTAGTTAACGACATCCTATGAACCTGTTTCCATCTGAAACAACTGTTTTCTAGGTGACTTGAGGAGTGCAGCAGAATCATCTATTTTAGATTTACTTATTGCCCCAACAGATGAGTCAGGTGTGATAATTATAGCCATAGTGAAGGATATGTTTAGCCAGCAGGTTTCCACATCTTGTTTACGTCTCTGGTACTGCAATCCAGCAGGGGAAACATACTCCATTTCTGATGATAGATGGATCTTTTTCATTCCACTGAAAAAGTAGTTCAGGGTTATCTGGAGTAGAATATAAATAAAACCACCTAGACTAGACAGACATAACAGACAGCTGATGCACGTTTCCCCCAATGTAACTTTGATTATTTTTTAACTAACAAAACATCTTTGATACATTCCTTAGTCTACCCTATCCTTCATGCCAGATGCAGTTATCACTTAAAATATATTTTTCCCCGGTACTATTCAACTGCCTCAACACATCCATCAAAACAACCTGGATGCATTTAAGATGGCAGCCAAAAGATTGTAATGAGGAAACTTTAATAGTTGTGTTTAAAAGAAAATTATTCAGCCAACTGGATTAACATTTTCACCAATAATGACAGTGAATGTTATCAATGTTTTCCTTTCCCATTTTTATTAAACAATTCATAAACAATTTAGAAAAACAATTATGATGGCATATCCAGGCCAAAAATGTAGTGGTCAACTAATTGTAGTGGACATGCCCACTTTTGACAGTTTCCAATATATATGCCACACCCAGAAACTGAGACAGCATATAGATACAAATACAGTGCTATATAATAATAATAATAATTGTAATAATAATTATTATTATACAGTATTATTACTATTTCTTCTGCACCATAAATGTAGCCACTGTGGGCATTCACAGGCTAAAATAATACTTAAACATTTATACATGTTTTAAATAAAGAACTAAAACTTTTAGATAAAGAACTATATATTATTAAGATATATATTAAGACGTTTACAGCATACAAATAATATTGACAATAAATTTATTAAAATATAACATTATTAAAATACTTAGTTAAAAGTGAATATTAATAGTGAAAAGTGAATAAGAAAATGTTTGTGTCATTGGGGTAAAATGTTTGTGTCATTGGGGTAAAATGTTTGTGTCATTGGAGTAAAATGTTGGTGTCATTGCGGTAAATGTGGCCATAAGTCAACAACTAACTTAAAATGCACAGAAAATGTGATTTAAAAAGAAAAGGTAAGTTCAGTGCAATTATAAAGAAGAGTCTAAAGCTGCTATGGCAGTCTACAGCAAGCTGTCTGTCATCCGATGTGGATGCTGCCAAGGTGATACCTGTCTTGTATACATGCCACAAACAACGTAAACATACAGACAGCAATGTGACCGCATGATTACAATGTGACCGCAGAGGAACAGGTGCATCGTGAGCTGGCTGGTGTATGAAGGTCATTCCATGTTTACGCATAGTGTACATCAAATACTAGTACCCGTGCCGACGCCACAGTAACTCACGCCAGTCTCTGCGTCATTTAGCCATTCCTGGTACTGCCCTGGATGGTTGTTGACCCATAATGCCAGGAATAGTTCCAGGAACTATTCTGTTGCAGGTTTTCCTGGAAGTTTCTTACATACTGTTTGTGTGCGTGTGCGTGCGTGCGTGCGTGCGTGCGTGCGTGCGTGCGTGCGTGCGTGCGTGCGTGCGTGCGTGCTTTACTTGTGTAATTGTGACTGGTTTATAAAACAAATTTCTGTTGTTTTTGTGATATATTTTAATTTTGATGTTATTAATTCATGTTAGTATTGATGATCAAAATGTGTGCAGGGTTGTTACAAAAAGGGGATATCATTTAAAAGTTTAGAAAATAAAAATTGCACAGAAGTACCATAATAAATGTTTGGTTAAGTTTACTAAGGCAATTAAAATACTGCGCCATTGACCAGTGGTGCCATCTGATGAATTTAGACACACTACCCACCTGACAAAATAGAAGGTTTGGTTATCTAAACATCTCTTTAAACTCATAATGATGATAAAATAAGTCAAAAAGAAGCAACCTTTTGAAATGACACTTTTATTCACAACATGATACTGATGACCTGCCCGGTTTGGAACCTTCCAGTTGTGCACAAGTTTTAGTCCACATTTGGTATAGCTACACTTCTACACAGTTGTATCCTAACAGGTCTTCAGGGTATAGATATGACTCCATAGGATATCACTGGAGTTGTATTCTGGTTGCCAGATATAACTCCACAGGCTATCATATCACTGCAGTTGCATTGGTGCCATATCTGTAGAGTTAGACGTGGTTTGCTCCAAGGATTTGAGTCGTTTATCAGGCTAGTCACTGGAATCTATGTTGGTGTCTCAGTCTTTATGTGTCTGTAGTACTACGTAGAAGATTTGGGACTTAATATCTATTGCCACAGAACAGATGTATACCACTTAAGTGTTAATGGTTTGATTAGAAGTCAGGCTGAATTCTGTCTCAGTTTGTGTTAGGAACTAAACATAATTACTGTGCAGAGTACAAATGTAGACACATTGCTTATTAAAAAACAGATTTCTAAACACAGTTGTGCTTGGAATCTTATAAAATTCTAGTCTTATGAAATTCATAATATTTGTAAATGGGATTGTTTATAATTTTATGACAATACAATAATTGAAAAAATGTAGGACATATGAAGTTTGTAACATTTGATAACAAGGAACCTTATACCTCATGATTGTTCTGATACAAAATGTCATTTTTGTGTGAAATATCTCTGTTTTGTTGCCAGGGACACTGTCACTTGATGGTGATATCTTTGACGTTCTGACGCGTCACTATCCTGACACTATGTCAATAGAGGCAGCAGTGATCACTGTGTCAGCAAAAGCAGTACTGATAAAATCACAATGTCAGTGAAGGCCAGCATTATGACATGTTTCTGACACACTGTTAGATGAACGGAGAAGTCTTCTTGTACAATGTAGCCATCTTGTCCTGCTCTCCTGGTGTTATTGACCACGCAAGTCACAACAGCTCTGTTGTATGCTGTGGCATCAATCTCTGGTTACTGATGCTATGATAGCAATATTACACCATTAGCATTGTTATCATCATTATTGATGAAGTGTAATGACATTGTTGCCATGGTGATGACACTGAATAATACTGTTGCCAGGGTGAGGACAGTGAGAAATACTGTTGTCATGGTGATGACACTGAGTGACATAGTTGTCACTGTGATAACAATGTGTGTCAGGGTGGTGACATACAATGACACTATTGCCACTATGGGGAGAACTAGTGGTGACATACAATGACACTACTGCCATGACGTGGAGAACTAGTAACACTGTTGTCATGGTGATAACACCAACTTATATTGTCTTTACAGTCTGTGCACTGGGTGACATTGGTAACCTCTGGTCATCTCTGGTTACCAACTGGTCATCTCTCCAGTGTCCATGCATCTATTGTGCACTAGAGTAGCTGGAACTCTGTCCGTTGTACACCGATGTTACATGTGGATGGTGGCGTCCCTGGTGGGGGAGTCTGTGGACGTGGTGCACAGTTCCAGAGTCGAAAGCTTCAATGTGGGGTCTACCGTAGAGCCCAGAGTTAGGGTAACTCCTGAAAGTCAAGGTTATTCAGGATTATAGTGGTATATTATGGTGGATTAGTCACCACACACGAAAACAGTAAGTAAGACCACAATTCTACAGCCAACTTTTGCAGTTGCCTGTTGGTACTTGCTAAATTTAGTTGATTTTATCTCACAGGAAATAATGCATTAAAAATTTGTATGTTTTACATGTTTTCCCTTTCACAATGATATGGTGCAGTATGAGGAAGATTTGATTTGTTTATGTATTTTGATGGTCGTGAAACTAGCATTATGGATTTTTATGATAATAATTTTTGCAACAGGATTAAAAGAAATTATAAAAGAGTTACAGTAACGTGTTTTGATTCTGTATTTCCTGGTTCACATTTTTAACAATCACAGGAAAAACATTTTATGGTCGCCAGGGGGAAATAAAATCTTAGTTACACTTGTGAAGTGTACTTGTTTTGGCGTCCCTAACATGAAGTTGAATGTAGCGATGATTTTTATTACTGAAGGTGACAGTTATGTGTGAACTTCCATGCAAAAACGTATGCGAACATTGTACAACAGGCAGTAATAACCCACCTGTTCCTGAGCTTATGAACGAGAAGAGCAATAACAGCTACAACAAGGACAAGCGCCAACAATCCTCCGCCCACCAACAAGACTGAAACATATACAACCTGTCATGTATGTCTTCACTGCATCGTATCATTGATGAAACAATGGGAGGCTATAGAAAGTACCACTAATAATCTGGTCATTGATGATGACAGGTCCAACATCAGTCACGCGATTGTTTTGCCTTGCACGTCAGACAGTCAGGTATCTCTGCCAATGCCAACTTCTCTTAGTTGTGGAAGAGTCCAACGTTCATATTCTTTGCGACAGACATTGTTAACACGAAACTAGTCATGCGTTTATGCTGGGAAGGATCGAGATGCGTGCTGTCACCATGTCGTTTAGTTTGCAGTCTCTCAATAATTGTTATTCACATTATCAGGCATAATAGATATAACAGGATTTAACAAGATTTCCATACAAAGCTCCAGATGGAAAGTGGATAAGGAAACCATTGGCTTATTTGAAAGTACTCATTCTTAAAGAGGACATTAAATGAATGGAACAGATTATTTACAGATTGTGTTAAAAATTTTACGAATATCTCAGGAGAGCAGGTTACACATAGATGAAACATTGTTTGGACTCTTCATAAGCCAATGGCTTCCTTGTCCATCTGGGTGTTTTGCCTTGGATGGCAGTCTTGTTAAATCTTATCTAGAGTCAAGCACATTTGTCATCTATGTATAGCCTGCTGTTATTAGATATCTGTCAATTTTATTCTTAAACTTATTCACACGCACACTCACATATTCACAGATGACAATTTACTAAAAAAAATTGTTTCTTTCTTTCATATTCAACTACTGGTGTTCCCATTATGCGTCGTGTGGATGATATGTGTCTGATACTGTTGGAACCACTGCAGGTTAGTACGTTTTATTCTATCTATTATATCTTTATCCTCAAACTGTCTACAAACTGTCTGAATTGTTTTTTGTACTTTGTGGCATTAACATAAATTATAGATGCAATTTATGTATATAAACATTATATCTTTGTCATACATTTTATTTTTACAATATAATTACACCCAGTTTGTGTATAAGTTTATTGTGAATAAATAAATTCATATAAAATAGCCACATTTCCATTCACCGTAACCAGTATGAAAGTTGTTTTTCAATAAAATCCTCAAACTTTCAAACCTCAAACCTCTTTCCCCAATCCTTAAAGTTGCACAATATTTGTGTAGACAGCAGTAATTTAAACTGTTCTGCTATGTTTGATAACAACTAGGGAATGAACTACAATAGTTTGTCATAATTCTCCACACCATTGTGGTCGCTTTTTTCTTCAAATCATGTTATATATATATATATATATATATATATATATATATATATATATATATATACTATATAGTATAAATATATATAGTATAAACTATATATATATATTCTATCATCATCTACTTAAGTAGGCCTATACTTTGACTGTTATCTGTTCAATGTTTCAATGTGAATATTACGTATACATTGTATGCAGAAGAGTACATAATGTTGTGGGTGTTAATGATACATTTGCTTATCTGGGATGTTGCAAGGGGGGTGGCCAAGGGGGACCTAGTCTAGACACCCATGCTACCATGTAGCGGCGGAATAAAAACATGGGCCAACGAACACCTCCCAACAAACAACCCCCCTAAATATGCCACTGGTCAATATGTTAGATTAGATATAGTTAATATTATATAACATGATTTTAAGATGAAAATGATGAGACGTTGTACCTTTAATGCTTGGATATGTGAGAAATATACTTTTGTATGACAAGGTTGCTAAAAGGAATTGTTACACAACAAGGTAAGTTTTTAGATGCACAAAATGTTTCATATTTTCAGGTTATTACGATTTACTTACAGAATGTGACTTTATCTTCCAGCACAGATTTCAGTGAGAGCCACATGTCTCCTGATTTCTGTTCTGTTTCACCTTGAAACACAGAATCAAACATCCAGTGTCATCAGATATTATTGGAATTAACACAGGATAATGGTGGCCATTCACCGCAGTATACTAGAAGTTGTACACATGTCTTGAATACAAATATTTAGTCAGTACTGGCGTATAGGAGTACTGTATGACTTGGATACCAAAGCAGAAAGAGTATTGACGATGAAGAAACCTTATCCAGATTAAGTAGTAGAAAAGTGCACTTGGTTTTGAACAGATCAGGTGCTCTGTGAGCTTATTTATATAGTTGAATATGACATTTATAAATCATAACTGTGTTAAAAACAATTCTAATATTGATACCATGTTAGAAATCAGGATGCCAAGAAGTAGCCATTGACAAAGTCATTTGACACATTTATTTTCTGCTTCGCTAGAATATTTTCTGGCTGCCTAGGTAATGCAACTTAGTTGGTGTTTGATGACTGCTCTGAATGTTCAGACATCTCAACTGAAATGTAGATTTTAACTGATGCAGCAACGCCATCTGGCAGACAGTAAAATACTATGACATATGTGGTGCCACCTAGTGAATGCAAATGTTAACCATCACATACATAGAGAACATAGGGTTTGCATTGAGACCTTGAAGATGATTTTGTGCCCTCTCACCTGGGGTTGGCGTGGACCTATAGATAAGAGGGGTGTGGTCAGTTGTGTTGGTGACGAGGCGGTCCGTTCTCTCGGGCAGTGTCACCATCACGGACGCTGCAGCAGTGACTTCTATTGGCTCCCTTTTGTTCACTGCAGCACAAATATACACCAGACTTGACACATCGTATAGATTTTCAGTAGGTAATATGGATTTAGAGAGTTTTATACAAATTTGTTTCAAATGAAAAAACTGTGATAAAGTATATATATTTTCTTTTGTGTTCGTCACACAAGTATTAAATCGAATGACAAACTTATAGCTTATAGTGAAAGCAAAAATACTTTTGATACTGGGCAGATTTCCTGTGAAACCTTGCGGATTTCGTTTGTCAATTGTATATTTTGCAGCATGATAGATGGCAACCCTCAGTCAGAATAGGAATTCTATACAAGCTGATTAACCAGTGGAAAATGTTATATGGATTTATAAGGCTTCATACAGAATTTCAAGTAAAAATACGAATTTCAACCCAAAAGACGTTGCAAGTCTGATACACATACAATTGGAAACTTGTTCAAGATTGCAACAGTCAAATGAGGACCTGCTTAGAAACAAAATTCAGCTAATGGCCGTGATTAAATAGTCAGCTGTACAACTGAAATATTATTTTGTCCCCAAACCGAGTATCCCTGATGTCTTCGAAGTTATTTACTACATGTAAACAGGTGCTGAAATACTAAAACTATTAGGGAGTGTCAGATAGATAGTACCAGGGCTCATTATATTATAGAGTTTAAACTGATACGATTTTTATGATATGGAAACATCTGTTGTATTCTTGTGATTGCTGCTAATACCTCAGTTAAAATGTGAAATTTGTCATGTTTTCATCAAATAGTTGATACACCCCCAGGTATAAAGTAGTACAATGGAACTCTACTGAATATGTAAGTGTCAGTATGTGTGTGTTGGTGGGTGCGTGTGTGCGACACTGTGCGTGCATGTGGTTATGTAATTACACATGCATGGTATTATGTACATAACTTTGTAATTAATCTTATTGTTTTGTTGTTCATCATCTCCTCCTCTTATTGAATTATACGCATGCACACATTCATGCATGCATGCACACATGCATATAAGACGTGAACAGTACCGTAATTTGAACCTGTTGAAGATGTGAAGAATTTTATTAAATTAGGTTTTCATGACGGCAATACGATTTTTAAACCTGTCTTGTCTTTGCTAAGATCTCAAAATGTTGCTACCTTTTGAACTGTTATATATCTCACCTGTAATCAGACACCTGTATTCCACCTGTAGGTAGGTGGTCAGTTCCAGTCCTCCACAACCTAGTCCCACCGGCTGTAGGTGTGGCACGGTCAGTTGACACATTGACCGCTTCTCACACTGACCAATAGTCCCCCCTTGCACCACGCAGTCCCAGGGTTCGTAGGAACACACGCTCGTGCGACTGATGCCAGTGAATGCTGACAGCGCCCCCAAGTGGTGACCTGGGGCACATGTCAAGGTCAGGTTGAGGTCACCTGCCATGAAGCAGGCACTCACTCTCAGAATGTCATTGGCTTGAACTAACATCAACAAAAGTAAATAAATAACTGTAGAAACTAACAAATTTAGTCAAAAGAAAGAAGATATGTGTATCTGTTTGTAGTTATTCAAATTTACATGTAAACAACAAGAAGGCAAGAATAATTAATTAATGTTAAATGGCAAAAGCACAGAAAAGATGGTGGGAAAGGTAGAACTAAAAACTGCACATTAGTTACCAATTAGCACCATAAACTATATAAATTTATATTGAAGAGGATATTTCTCCACAAAAGTAATATTTATATACATGTATGAGAGTTATATAAGTTTCAAAGAGAGGGAAACATTGTACCCATAAGAAGAAGAAGAAAAGTTGTTTTCATTGGGGCACTTTTTTTACATTTCTGTGAGCAGATGAAGAGCCTTGACTTGCCTGTAGAAAGACTAGAGGCTTGATTGACCACAGCGAGGGTCAGTAGAAATGTCCATCCTGAAGGGCCTGTCCCAGAATGCCCTAACATCTTCATCTGTTCTGCATTTGTCTGCATCTGTTGTACCTATGTAGAATATAAATGTGGATATGCTGGATAAGAAGGTTGTAAAATACAAAAAAAAGTGTTCATAGGAATAATTCTTATTGATAAAAAAAAATTGTAGGGATGATGTTCATGTTAATATCACTTTATTCTGGGCTAAAATACATTATATTATTGTGTAAATTTGTAAATGTTCTTTCATGCCATATCACAGTCAGACAACCAGTCCCCATCAGTGAAGCCAATATTTGAGGTTGGGGGTGAAAGAGTCAACCATTCAAGTCAATAAGTCAACTTCAGGTGATTTTTCAACAGAAGTTCAAAATAATTCTCAATTTTACAACTCTCTCTAGTGATTTAACCCATAGTGAACCAGGTCATTTATTGTACACATCTGCAGTGTGTGAATGTTTGCAGCCTTGCAGTTTAAGAAAAGAATGCATGCGTTTGTTAAAATCAGAATTGGTCATTAGATCAGGTCACTTGTAAAAGTGTGAATAGCTTTATGTCATAATATGTTTAGCCAGACCACTTTAGCCATTTGTTCACTGGATTTTGACTGGATTCGGTCAAAAATAATTTAACACTTCATCCAGTGATTTCACTGAAACTAAATAAAAATGTGAACAAGCGAGCTAGCGTGTCGTAGTCGATACTAGATGGTTTTCTTTTTTGTAAAATGAATCTGAAATGAGATGAGTGAAATAATCAAATTGAGGAAAACCCTTTAAGAGGTGTCCTACACCCCAAGTCCTTGCCTGCTCCTAGTACATACCTTGTGGAGGGTCCTTTGTCAGGTGTGGTTCAGCGTGTGTCCATTGGTCATTAGTTGATGGTGGACATCAGTGGTACATGCTGACCATCTGTATGTTGTCTTCGTACACTAATGTAGACTTCAGTGTGTTCTGTCACCAATAGTATATGTCACTTAATAGAGACATGAAACTCTAGCTAGATTCCTTGCTAAGTGGACACTGATGGAGATGTTTCTCTGCTCCACTGCATCTCTGGTGATTGTCATTGTGTGTCCAATTTGTCACCAACAATGACACTAGAGACAGGTGTTCTATTGCCAGATACTATGTCACTTTAGTATATCTGTGGAAGATGCTCTGCACCATCCCATGGGGTCACTGATGTGTCCTGCAAGACTTCAGATGTCCTTCTGATGGTGACAGGACCATCAGTGACAGCAGCTGCAACAATACCTGTCATTTGTGACACCTGTTGTGTCCATGCAGGTGTTGTACTGACCCTCCAGGCAGTGGCTGTAGGCAGTGACCTGATGGATCAAGTCTGCAGACCTGAAGGTCTTGCCCTGGGGTTAGATCACTTTTTAATTTCCATTTGGTAACAATGATAAAGTTTTTTAAAGCTGTTCGCACATCCGTATTTTTAATATTCTGAAAATCAGTTATGTAAATATTTATTCTTTCATCAACCTGCTGGACAACATTTGTCAAATTCTGTCGTTTTTCTCCTGAAAATCTAGAAATTTTAACTGGGCATAGCATAGCGTAAGTGCCGTAATTCTCAAATATTGCCACATTCCAGTTCAAAACATAATTTTCCTGATGGCAGAAAATTGCCATGAGGGGGTGCAATCTCAAAATCACCAGGACTTTATTCATATGATATGAACCCCAAAGTAAATTAGTAATCTGACCCCAGGCCATGTACTGACGTTACTGCTTCACCCTGGAGGCTAGCAAATTAACTAAGTGTAGTCTGAGACACCAGACAAAAACTATTGGTTCAATTATGTACACATTTTAAAACGTAGTGTTCACAATGGGTAGGTTCTGAGGTGAAAATGTAGAGCCAGTCCATATTCTGTTTAATTAATTCATATTTTTTACTTTTATTACATTTGCTTTTTAGGAATACTTTCATAATTATATTTATTTGCTAGTCACATTTTTATTTTAACACATTGACCTTTTTGACAATAGGTTAATGCCACTAGTAATCATTATTAAAGTGAATTACTTCTATGGGAGTTTTGTAAAGGAACCAGAAGTAAAGTCTGTGAAATCACAAATTTCATGATGATAACATTGTATAAAGCAACAAAATGGATTAGGAAGCATTTTTATGTTATAATCCACAATCACATTTTTATGTTATAATCCACAATCACATTTCTAATGAGTTGACTGTGTGTAGGTGGTGCATATAACACACCTTTGTGATGATGTTTCTCATGATACACAGGCCCACAAACATGCTTCACTAACTCACAAAGATGCTTTATTAAGAATGCTTTCACAGTGATTATTCATATTCATCCTGCCCTTGTGAAGGATTTATCTTAATGATCACAATTTATTTTTCAAGCATATTATTATAATTTTGTTAAAATAGTTATTTGTATGAAACAACTGGTAGGGCTATGTACCCTGTCTTTAAGGTCTTGCTGGAGTGTCCTCCGTGTGGCTGGGCTTGCCTAGTGTGAATATTGCTCAACTAGGCCATTCCACGGCTGTGATTTATTTGAATTTAATAATGGTGAAAAGTCGGACATTTATGTGTTCACCAATTACTGTCTGCCCTTAGGGGAAAGATGCCAACCACATGCACATATGCACACAAGTGTTTTTCCAAAATATTTACATAAATGGTATATTAATATACTTGTTAATTTGAAACGTGCTACTAGTGAGCATGTCATATATTGTATATCTCTTTACTATCTGAACACGTATTCATTCTTTAAAAATACAAAGTCTGATTTTTATAATAAAATCGTGTTACAGTGCTTGGCCATCTCGCTATATAGACTCACTATGTGAGGAACTTCTTCTTAAAAAGAACAACTTTCAGATGACCGTCCTGATCAGCTATGTTTCATGTACCCATGGATATAAGGAACATTAGATATTTAGAACAGTTTGACCAAGTCCTAATATGTTCATTATAGTGAGAGTCCACTGCGTATGATATAAACTAGATCTGTTTTAACATTTTGACTGACAAATGTATTTTAAGAAACCATAACTTTTAATACTATTTGACCATTATCTGTGTATGAATATTGTTGTTCAATACAGTCGCCAACAACTGTCAATAATTTCCAATACCTGTGAAAAAATTATTATTATTACCATCTATAAAATTGTGTTTCCTCCTCATGCATGTAAACATGATATTCATTCTGAAACTTTTAAATTAAACAGATAATAGTCAAATTATATAAAATAAAACAGATAGGGCAGTCAAGCTGTTATAATTGATATAGTTTATTTTATAATGAAAATTATTAGACTTTGTACCTGTAACAGTGAACTTATATATGAACAAAACCAATGTTTTATTCCTATTCTGATGATGTAATTGATCAAATTTAATACTGATGCTGGAAGTAATGACAATATTATGAATGTTCCACTGTTAAGGTTCATATTTGTGTGTGTGTGTGTGTGTGTGTGTGTGTGTGTGTGTGTGTGTGTGTGTGTGTGTGTGTGTGTGTGTGTGTGTGTGTGTGTGTGTGTGTGTGTGTGTGTGTGTGTGTGTGTGTGTGTGTGTGTGTGTGTGTGTGTGTGTGTGTGTGTGTGTGTGTGTGTGTGTGTGTGTGTGTGTGTGTGTGTGTGTGTGTGTGTGTGTGTGTGTGCGTGCGTGCGTGCGTGCGTGCGTGCGTGCGTGTGTGTGCATGTTCTGATTTGATGGACTAATCACTGCATGCCATTTAAAAAACTGTATTTGCATAATGATTGATAATGGGTTGGTGACAGGTGTTGAACTTTGATTAAAGAATACATAAATTATGCAATGTTTATATTAACAGTGACATCACCTGTTGCAGAAATAATAAAACACCCACAGCAACAGTCAATTTTCACTTTGTTTTATTCAGAAAAACTTCCCACTTCCTAAGGTGTCATGGTTAGAAATAAAACGCAAATAATATTTTCACTACAAAGTCATTGACATTCATTGCTAATATAAATTATGTTTCTTCAATAGTTCAATAGTCATCTTCATACTGCATTTAAGACTACAGTCCTAATCTATATATCCCTGTAGCTATTAACAAAAACATGAAGCATTAACACTGTTACTAGTGTTATGTTTATATACTCGGTACACAGTTCAAATATGCCAGCACGTCTACTGCATAATACCACCCCAGTAAGTAAGGATACCGTAATTATTACAAATATTCAAATACTCAGTGTCTGGACTTGGCCTTCCATGTGAGTTTTAAATATATAAATTTATTTTGCTTTTCAGTCATATATGAATAGTACAGGAGTAGGCCACTGAATGGCTGGACAATTGTGAAACATGGGGCACTGTGTGTTCATTGATTACACTATTGATGCCTGTGGTACCCCATTTATGCATTTCTGTGGTACCCCACTTACACATTTCTGTGGTAGCTCACTTACACATGTTTGTAGTACCCTGCTTACACATGTTTGTAATACCCCGCTTACACATGTTTGTGGTACCCCACTTACACATGTTTGTGGTACCCAGCTTACACATGTTTGTGGTACCCCACTTGCACATGTTTGTGGTACCCAGCTTACACATGTTTGTGGTACCCCACTTACACATGTTTGTGGTACCCAGCTTACACATGTTTGTGGTACCCAGCTTACACATGTTTGTGGTACCCAGCTTACACATGTTTGTGGTACCCAGCTTACACATGTTTGTGGTACCCAGCTTACACATGTTTGTGGTACCCAGCTTACACATGTTTGTGGTACCCCACTTACACATGTTTGTGGTACCCAGCTTACACATGTTTGTGGTACCCCACTTACACATGTTTGACAACAGACAACAGCACTACCTTTAGAAATGAGAGAAGCAAACATTAAACCCATATTTAAAGGGTTTGAGAGACAAGTGTTCTTAGCAGACATGATTCTTGGCTAATTTGTTGTCAAACATGATTCTTGGCTAATCTGTTGCCAAACATGAATCTTGGCTACTAATCTTTTGACAGGCATGATTCTTGGCTAAGTTTCCTCAGACAGGGTGATTAGCTCATCTATTTGACAGATTTTTTGGCTGATCTGTTGTTAATACTTGGCTGAGTCATTAAAGCCCCTATCTGGGGCCTTCAGAGTGGGTTCCTCGCCCTCAGGTTCCTCTGTATCTGGGCTTTCACTCTGAGGGCAGCCTCCTGCTTCTGCCGTCTCTTCATACACAGGTGAGGACGTGTCTTCTTCAGCACACTGGCAACAGAAACATGTTCCTTACAGAGTCCATCACTGTCCAGTTATAATACATGTCCAGAGAGAACATCACTTTATTCAGATATACATAGTACCTGTACCATTGTATATAGTCACCACTTTCACATTGCATAGAGTCACCACATTCACATTGTATAGAGTCACCACATTCACGTTGCATTTAGTCACCACATTCACAATGTAAATTGTCACCACAATCACATTGTATATAGCCACATTCACGTTGTATAGAGTCATCACATTCACATTGCATTTAGTCGCCACATTCACATTATATATAGTCACCAAATTCACATTGTGTAGTGTCACCACATTCACATTGTATATAGTCACAAATTCACGTTACATTTAGTTACCACATTCACGTTGTATAGAGTCACCACATTCATGGTGCATTTAGTTACCACACTCAGATTGTAAATAACCAACCACATTCATGTTGTATTTAGTCAACACATTCATGTTGTATTTAGTCACCACATTCACATTGTATATAGTCACCACATTCACATTGTATATAGTCACCACATTCATGTTGTATTTAGTCACCACATTCACATTGTATTTAGTCAACACATTCACATTGTATATAGTCACCACATTCACATTGTATATAGTCACCACTTTCATGTTGTATTTAGTCACCACATTCACATTGTATTTAGTCAACACATTCACGTTGTGTATAGTCACTACATTTACATTGTATAGAAGAAGACAGTAAATACATATAATAAAGTGTATAAAATCAACCAAAGTACCTGTTTTGAATTCAGTAAAGTACAAAGTGTATTTTACTCTATCAGGCTAGGTAAGTAATAAATACAGACTAGGGTAAATCACAGATGATGCACAAATTTGTGCAAATGAACAATTACTGAACAGTGAATATTGACATTGTTTCAATTAATCTTTTGTCAAACCATTTGTCTGCATCTGAAAATGGTGAAAGAAGTTAACAAAGCAAGTTTAGACAAAGTTATGATTAGTTATTTCACTTGTTGCATTGGTGCTTAATCTTGATTTAACCAGGAAAAAAGTTTGGAAGCATTTGTTCATCACGCTCAAGGAAAGGTGCTGTGGTTAGGTATATACCAGGCCAGTTTGTACAGGGCCAATTTGTACAGAGCCAATATAAACAGGCTAGAATCAACAAGTTTGAGGAGTTTTGGGCCAATATGCACTGTTTCAAATCCACAATTAGCAATATTGATATTTACTACAATGTAACTGTTTTATCAAGAATTTAGACATGTGAAAAGTAATTTTCAGCGAAAAGTATTTGTCTCTGTGCATACTTACAAGTGTACAATGATTCCCACGATGATGAGTATGACAAGAGAGCCAACCACGCCACCAGACACAATGGTGACTGCAAAGAACAACAACATAACTACATGTACTGTATTCAACCTTTTAATACATAATAATTATTGTAATTTGACTAGTGTGGAACAATTGATGTGTCGCCATCTGGTGTTAGACAGTTGTCATCTATGTTCAGTTGTTCTACGCTAGTCACAAAATGACACCACTGGTGCTAAACAGCTACATTATTGTCTAAAAAAAAATTGGTGTACACTTATAAGAACAGATTCCTTGACATTTTTCCTTGACATTTTTAAGTGTACTTTACACTTATTATGGTGAATACAGTATGTGACTGTTCTGTAACACTGTAGTGTGCAAATGTAACATAATTTCATTGTGACATGATTATTGATTAAGTATCAAGCAATTGCGTTAGAAACCGATCATTAACACCTACATTTCCAGAAACTCTTTCTATGTTCTTGAAATTAAGTTCACTGCAGCGGGAGCTGTGATATTACA
The DNA here is from genome assembly GCA_033239005.1 of Lamellibrachia satsuma. Taxonomy (NCBI): domain Eukaryota; kingdom Metazoa; phylum Annelida; class Polychaeta; order Sabellida; family Siboglinidae; genus Lamellibrachia; species Lamellibrachia satsuma. Next base: position 9,559,521 of record BSQZ01000002.1, on the reverse strand, counting down.
ATTGAAGTTCCATTCTCATTTAACAGTGTCTATTGTGTTATTAAAGACTAATAAACCGGAGCTAAACAACTGAAGGAGGTAAATGTGTTCTTTTATGGGTCGGCTGTAAGATTATTGATAATTTCGTTTACAAAAAAAATATTTTTTGCCACAAAGCTGTCCATGCCAAAAAAAGTGCCTGCCCAATGAGATCTTCACACACACACGCACACACGCACGCACGCACGCACGCACGCACGCACGCACACACGCACACACGCACACACTCACACACGCACACACGCACACACGCACACACGCACACACGCACACACGCACACACGCACACACGCACACACGCACACACGCACACACGCACACACGCACACACACACACACACACACACACACACACACACACACACACACACACACACACACACACACACACACACACACACACACACACACACACACACACACACACACACACACACACACACACACACACACACACACACACACACACACACACACACACACACACACACACACACACACACACACACACACACACACACACACACACACACACACACACACACACACACACACACACACACACACACACACACACACACACACACACACACACACACACACACACACACACACACACACACACACACACACACACACACACACACACACACACACACACACACACACACACACACACACACACACACACACACACACACACACACACACACACACACACACACACACACACACACACACACACACACACACACACACACACACACACACACACACACACACACACACACACACACACACACACACACACACACACACCACACCACACACACACACACACACACACACACACACACACACACACACACACACACACACACACACACACACACACACACACAGCTATAGTCTGTTCAGCACTTCCCTGTTTTTAACACTATTTTTCCATAAGTTAAGCATTTATGGTCTTGAATCATCCACTTTTTCCAGAGTCATCTACAATATTGTTGTCTGATCATTATGTTACTGATGGGATCTGTAAATATATCTACTTTCTTAACATTTATATGTGAATAAAAAATAATTATAGTTGGTAAATTTACCACATAATGTTACAATGATCTAGTTTTACCTGATGCCATATAAATGCATATGAGTGCTCATATGAGTGCTCATATGAGTGCTCATATAGTTGTGTTTCCCACTGTTATCTCTGGTTACCTTTGGCTGAACTATCTTGCTTGTCCTTTGCCACTTTACTGGTGGGAAACACGATGTCACCTACAACATAAACGCATATTTTAACTATGAGCAATGTTTCCAATGAAAGCAACTTGGATATAGTGAGATACAGCATTAAAAAAGTATTTATGTCTTGCCACTATATCTGACCTCAAGACATTGCCACAAAATAAAATACGATGGTGAAGGCATTGTCCACTGTCTGACAGTTTGTGTTTTCTGCAAGACAGTGTTTGGCTTCCACTTGATGTGGTCAAACAAATATGTTCATGTAGACTCTATTAAGTGACTTTTGTGCTACAATCAAATTTGTGTATCAAGTATAGCCTGTCATTGTTGTCAGAAATTGTCCTCGGTCTGACATTTTAAGAAGCATTTACATTACATTGGCCTTGAGGTATCCATGGTATTCAAGTCATGCATTTTACCATCCTTTTCCCAGTTAATAATTTTCTTAATTAATTCGGCATATCTGGTCATGGTACACAATACACAAGTGAGCAAGATCAACAGAGCAGTGTCAACATGTAGTAAAGTGAAGGAAGTATTGAAAGGCAGCATAGAAAATTACATTATGCCGAAAACCCAGACAGAGTCAGGAAAGTCAGCCCACACACTGTTGGAATGGACAATATGATAGAATGGACAGCAGACCATGCAGGAAACTGGTCAGGCTGGATTGGTATGATGATTTTATCAACCTGTCGATGCCAACATCACCCAGGACTTCAGGAAGAAAGAGGAGAGTAACAGAATGACCAGCAATGGACCTTAGATAGAGGATTTAGACTTACCTTGTTCAGCCTGCCCATCAGCCTGGATGTCCATGGCTTCAGCAGTGGTGCTCTCTGTCCTCCTGCCAGACTCTGTTGCCTCACCATGCCAGCTGTTCTGTCTGCCTTGTCTAGGTACTTCACTTTCACCAGCAATAAGACCATACTCTCTCCATTTGTCTCCCTCCAAATTGCTTCTTGCAATATCATTGATGTTTTCATCATTCTTTCTTTGTATATGCTCTTCATATGTATCAGGATTATGATTTGGAACACGATGTCGTGTCTTGCCCATCATATTCTGCTCTGGTTTGACAATGGATTGTTGCTTGCCGTGGCTATACACAACCTTATTAAATTGATCATTGTGGCGTGTGGTCAGGGGTGAACTCTCAGATGGTGATGTATCATCTGTTGATTGCTTCATAGCTTTCTCGACCAGTCTCCACCACCACAGGTCTGTGTGACCATGTCCCTTGCGACCGCCATTGCCTGGTTGTGTTATCACAGCAGACACACTTCTCTGTCTGTCCATCTCTGGTCTCTGCTGGAGTTTCTTCTGCCAAATCTGTGGTAATTCTGCCAGATTTGATGATCCTGCTCTGATTAATTTTGTTGGGTCTTTGTCCCCAAAATTGTTAATGAGCGGTTGTCCTTCTGCACCTATCTTTTCAGCTGCAACATTCATGTGCTTTGGAGCAACATGTATAGGTCTTCTTCCATTATTCCCATACATGTTTCCATGTGGATTATGTCTGTCGTAAGCCCCAAAGTTGTCTGGGTATATCTTTATGTAATACTTGCGTCTTGTCCTCTCTTTCATGGACTCCGCATCGGTACCTTTCCTGGGTTTGGAGTACAATCTTTCTTCACCATAGTTGAGCAAGCCACCTTTTCTCACCGCAGTGTCGAGTTTCTGTGCATTATCAAATCCGATTTTGTAACTGTTTCCATTCCTGTGCACAACGGGTTTGTATTTGCCACCTTTGTTCAGTACCTCATAGTCTGTGCCAACATCTATGACACCACTGTGCATGCTATCTGGGTGATCTACCCCTACTCTGACTTCTTGTGGAATTGTCTTCTTCGCATCATCATAATTTAGTTGTGCATCTGTATTGATGTGATGACCATCATTAGTGCTGTCATGATATTGCTCATCAGCATTTGTGTGTATCATCCGGATGCCATCAACCATCTTTATGTCTTCTGGCAACATATTACCACCTCCTTTTTCACTGTTGGTAACTATTTGTGGAAACCTTCTTAGTGGAGTTTTTCTTAGCTGCCTGTCAAACATATCTACGTCCGAATTATCCATTGCAGGTATTTTGTCTTTGTCCAGTTTAGCAGAAACCAGTAAACCTGAGACATCTTTGTATATCTCATCTCTTCTGGTTCTTTCTTGATGATAATTGTTGGAAATGTGTGGAGTCTCTCTTTTCCTGCCATTTTGTTGTGGCTTGGAATAACTACGGATGAATTCTCTGCTGACAAATAACCTGCGAGTGGGTTGTTGAGCAGTTAACCTTGCAGCATGGTGAACCTTGATCTTTCTATCTGATCCAATGGCTCGTTGGTACATGGCATTGGATCTCTTTTCTGTGGACTTCCTTGTCTTGAGGATATGTCTGGAGTAAGTTGGTGCAGGTTTTCTTTCAGGTCTGCTGCTTCCATGATGTTTAGCAATTGTTGCTAAGTTTGTATGTTTCTTCTTTATGGGGATAAGTTTAGATTTATGGACTAAGGTCTTTCTTGTGGAGCCATTGGTTCTGCCATATTTTGCATCACTTGTCATAATAAAATGTTTCTTAACTTCATGGATTTGTTTAGATGGACGAACCTGCTGTCTTTTTTCAGAACCCTCGATTCTTTGGTACTTTGAACCAGATCTCATATTAGCATATTTCTTTAATGGGATATATTTCCTTTTAATGCCAACTCTGGGTTGTTTATGGATGCCAGTTATGTGGCCCTCAATTTTGTTGATGTTTGGTTTCATTTCATTTCCTGGTATTCGTTTTTCTTGTCCTGTATATTTATCTTCATCATCCACATCTTTGCTGATTCCAAACAACACGTCATCTGTCTCTGCGCCTTGTTTTAAGAACTTTCTGCTTTTCTTGCCTGGATTGTCTTTCCTTGTTTCATTGTTATATTGTCTTAAAACTATGACAAACTCAGTCCCACTAGTGGAACCATTGTCAGGGGTGAGTTTCATGTTAGTCAATTTGCTTTCATCTGCCTGTTTGTAAAACTTATTCTTTTCAGTGGCGCCTTGATTACTTTTGTCATCATTCCTTAAATCTGCATTCTTTATTTGTCTGCCTGTCCTGTCTATTGTTTTATAAGACTGGCTTGTTTTGCTCAGTGTTGTTCCTTTTGGTAAAGATATCTGCTTTTGAGGTTGAATATAACTGTGATGTCCAACACCACTATAAGGATCTGTTTTATGTTTCTCATCACCACGTCTGGTGTTGCCTTTGGCGTGATCTTCCGGTTTATGTCTGACAACTTTGCTGTTGCTATGTTCATCTGTGCTGCGCTCAACTATTGTGTTTCTTGTAGCTACATAAGTGTTTATTTTGTTGATTTCTGACAAACTGTGTTGCGCAGCTGTATCTGTGTGAGTAATTGTTCCAACCTCTGCCTTTCTGATGCCAGCATTATTGTTGCCCTGGTGACTTCTTGATGTTCTGCCTATGCCACCATGTTGCGGACCTTGTTTGCTTTCTGTCATTGTAGCACTGACATTAATGTTGCCATTCTTGAACCTTGCTTGACCGTTGTCTATCTTCTGATCTCTGATGACATGGGTTTGGTCATGTCTTTGTCCTCTTGATGCAGCTTCTGCATTTATGCTCCCAATTGTGTTTCCATTTTTTCCTGGTGTTCCTTGTCCACCACCATGTGTTAGGCTTCGTTTTCCCGTTTCACTAGGAGCTGTCGCCTTCTCTTTAGCACCTGTGTGGCTTGCTGTGTCAGATCTGGGCATCCCACTTCTGCCACCATTTTTAGCATCGATTGGGTGCACAACCCTTAGTAGATTAGGCGGTGGTATCAGTGGTTGTGGTGGTGGAGGAAGGTTGTGCTTGCTTTGTGAGTGATATTCCTTGCTATTGTTTCGCTTCAGCTCTCCATGGAGGTCTGGATGAACATCCGAGAAAGATTTCTTGCCTCTGTCTTGCTTTTGCTTGTTGTATATGAGAGGATGTTCAGTTAACATCAGTTCCTTGCCAGCATCTTCCATGAGCTTGTTATATGTGACTGGCTGTCCATTAAGGAGAGATTCCTTACCATTAACTTCCTTTAGTTCGCTATCTATAGTAATATTATGTTCTTCCGAGTATGATTCTTTTTCAGTATTTTCTTTTATTTCATTCTGCATGAGATAACTTTCATCTGGATCCAGTTCTGTGCTGTAATTTTGCTTACGTTTGCTGTCAGTCATTACCAAATCATTTGAGTGAAATGTTCCTTCTTTTGGTGGGGGCCTACTCTGGGTGACTGAGCGAGATGCCAAATCCTTGTTCTGTTTGGAGTTGGCTGGCCAAAGTGAAAGAACTGGATGTATGGTGGCCAGTGGTGCTGCAGGTGAAGCAACATGGACTGTGACAGTCTGTTTCTGTGCTGGGGCATCCTTGGCTGTGGCTAGCCGTGGTTGACACTTGACCTGTACAGTTGAAGGCGGTTCAGCTGGAACGAGAACATGATATTATACGTTCAGTATACGTCATCTTGCAAGTCTTAAGTTTCCAACCATGTGTTAGCTGCTACTATCAGCCGAAGCATAACTCACTGAGGCAGGTTTTTGTGTTCACTGCTTTACATGCATATTATCTACAATTATAATTATCATTTAAGGAAGACACCCAGACTAAAACGAGGGAAAGTCATATTATCGTTGTCTGTTGTGCTGACTGTCAATTAAGTTAACTTCTAAAACAGATTCATGTCTGTACTTTTTGGAAGTAATAATGCTATTGTGATATGATTTGGGTTGCTGCTTTTCCTATATCTTCTCTACATAATTCTAGACTCCAGAGAAACATTTTTGCTTTGTTAACTTTGAGGTATTTAGGATATTTTAAAAATTCTTTATTTTTAAATCACCACTTATTGTAAAAAAAATGGCTTATTTTTCATCTTGAAAACAACACTTACCGTCATATTTAATCCAAAACTGATGCTTCTTATGCTTGACCTGATTGTTGAAGGTCAGTCTGACCTCATTGCTGTTGAGTGACCTTTGCCTTGTCCTAGTTCTCTGTTGGTGGTCACACAGGGTCACTCTTAGGCCATTGTACTCAAGCAACAGAAAGTTACGGTCACAGCCATTCAGGTCAAGAACAGTCAGCGATATGTTGCTGTTTGGGGTGGACATCAGGGAACACTCACAACTGTGTCTGGTGGCTGACCCGTGGGGGTAGTTGGGTGACTTTATGAAGCCTGACACCTGATTGGTCGCCTGGCTTGTGCATATGTCATGGTCGGCTCTGTGCTTTACTGTAAAATATACATTCATGTTGGTTTATATATAAACACACACACACACACACATTGTCACACACAAGCACGCATGCATGCACGTACGCACGCATGCACACACTTTAATATGGATTTTCTTTTTTAAGCACAAGTACACAATAGTCAGTTGCCTTCTTCAGCCATTGAATTCTGGCTCAACTTAGTTCTTCTACTCAGCAGATGTTTTTTCTTGTTCATTTTATCAAAATGGTCTATATTGTACATTGTTTAAAAATTCATTAAACTACACGTAGAACACCACATTTAAACAAACTAAGTAACTAGCTAGCGATCTAAGTTTCATACCTGGTACACAGTTATACTCAATATACATGTAGTCAGTGAAGCCTCGGCAGAAGTTGCTGTGGATATACTGCTGGGAGACATCCAGCCTGCAGGACATCTGCCCCATGCAAAGATCATGCACATTTGGCATACTGCATCCACTGTCTCCATATCTGCAGCCGCAGTCATCATCACTGTACGTACATCCTGAAGACTCAGCACCCATACGGACATTCAGTCCAGCTCGTGCCACGTGCATGACTGTGTCTCGTGGACACTGCGCAGAGATCGCCGGTGGTCCAAAGCTATCCCAGCATGCAATACGTCGGTACAGACGGGTGTCTAGAAATATAAACGTCACCTGGCGAATTTGAAGTTGCACATAGGTCGACGTAGTTCAAAGTTTCATGTTATGTTAAATTATATCACTTTTGTGTACATCATTGTTTTGAGATCATCCCTAACCACTATGTAGTTGATAAATTTATCCTTTCTTAATCTCTTTTTTTACTTCATAAAATGTATACTTTTTTATATATTGTATTTATGGTGTGTTGGACATTTGACAAGTTAAAAGTGTGCTCAGGCTGGTTTTTACTGACATCAGATACCTGTAGTCAATACCAGCACCACCTGGTGGCCACAAGCCACATCTATTGATGTGACCACAGAATTCAGAAAAGTCTCTTAGTTATCCCACGTTCCTCTGCCACTGCACTCAGTACAGTGTCATGTGCTTGATTTTGCAGAATCAACCTTGTTAATCTCTCCATTACAAAACATTATTTGAAATAAAATTTTACAACTGGAGCAATTTTTATTGATTTTTGCTGCATTTAAATTTTACATTTTCAATAATACATTAGAATAATTCATATCTGTATACTATATCTCAGAATAATTCATATCTGTGTACTATACCTTAGAATAATTCATATATGTATACTATACCTTAGAATTATTCATATCTGTATACTATACCTCAGAATAATTCATATCTGTATACTATACCTTAGAATAATTCATATCTGTATACTATACCTCAGAATAATTCATATCTGTATACACTGTACTATATTGTATTTAGTAATTTTGCTCAGCCTCTCTTGTGACTTTAATGTTAGGCTATAGACATAGATGACTCAAGTTTGGAGAGGGCTTATTACCAAGAGGATTGGTCTCACAGCTGAATTGTTAGATATTTATCTTGGAATAGCTGTTATTAATATTAATAATATTTTGTACATATGCAATTTAGTCAAATGATTTTGTTTGTAAATTTTTCAGAAGTGTTTGATGGCTTTAGGAGAAACTGAATGGATCTCAGAGATTCGGTGCTCAGTTTATGTTTGTACTAAAATTTAGATAACAGCTAGTTATGACTGAATGTTTTCATTAAGCCAGAATCAGCTTAAGACACAAACACATGCACACAGACATGTATGTATGCACACATACAGAGCCAAACTATATATTATACACATGCAAGCACAGCACATGCACACGCACGCATGCATGCACGCACACACACGCAAACACACAGGCTACAAGAGACAAACTGCACATATTATACATTATAAATTTAGCATTTCCTGAAGGTTCAGTAAGAGTCATTATATATAAGAAATCCTTAACAGGAAGTACTTTATAACATACCTGAGACAGCAAGTCCTGCGTTCAAGGCATGAAGTATCACCACGAAGATCACCTTCTGTATGTACTGGTCTGTCATTCTTGCCTCACAGTGTGACAGGTACTATCAGTGTCTTCTTCTGTTGACAATCTTCTGGTCGATCAACTGACATTCATCATTGTGTTGTCAATTGTTCCCCACAGATCTTGATGTAGATTGAAATTTACACCAACATGAACTATATCCTGAGCTACATAAGTCACTCTCTATAATGCATTCATGTAGTCACATGATATCATTCTGTCATCAGTGGCTCCTCTAGTTTTAAATGAGTTTCAGTTCAATTCTGTTTGTTTGCTGCATAGATTCACACAATAGATAACTTGTTTCCATTCACCCAAATGCTTCTTTTGCCCAACTGAACGATCAGTCCCTATTGTTCTCTGACTCAATGTAGCATATCCAACATGTAATGTGAAGACTGGAGGCTGGATGCTGTTGGCCACACCACTTTCAATTGTTCAATCATTAGTTGACAGATGGTTTAGAAGATAAATTAATTGTTCCTCAATTGGATAATTGCACTAAATCATTTAATGACACAATTGCTTGACATGGACACCATGTGGGGCTGTACCTGCAGGCTAAAGTGGTGAGTCTCCAGGCGCTTTAAAATGTGGCCAAGGCCCAGCCATGATGTGATCAGTGTGTTTGAGGCCCATACCTGTGGGCCAGAAATGGATTAACCCAAAGCCCAAAACCCCAAGGCCCGCAAAGCACATGTCCCCAATAAAGGCTACCCGGAATAACCCGTGGCACCCCTGGTGCATAACGTAACTCAAACGTAAAGGTGAAATCACATGAGATTGTTGACAGAAATTTCACACATAATTCGCACAAATGTTTTGCTGTGCACTGAAACAATTGCATATCTGTGTCAACACATGTTCAATCACGTTCAAAGTTATTCAAATGTCAGATCAACCAATTTTTGCTTTCTGATGCTAGCGTTGTGATTTCTGTCTAACATCAGTAAGTGTTATTGTTGATGTGATGTGTTCTTTACTGTCTTGTTTAAACGCACATATTATTCTTAACTGTCAAATTGATTCGACTTTTACTGCTATGTTCTATGAACTTGGATTTGCTATGTTTTTCATGTATTTATTTGTTATCTATTTATTTATTTTTTAATCTTGACTGTCTTTAACTATGTTTGTGTCGGCGCCTTTGAACAGGGTCACCTGGATCCATGGCGCTCTAATTATTATTATTACTGAAACTAATTCTTTCCGACTCTCTAATTTTAAGTACAAAGTGTATTTGCATTGACAATCGATCCAATGATGCATTGCGTTTATACACGACTGTGGTCTACTGATCAAAATCATGACATTCTGGGTAATGATTATTGAGAAAAGATAAACCTATTATCTTATTATAACAAAGAAACAATCAGAAAATATAGATCTATTAATTATATTAATATTTGTTATCACAAATAGCACATATGCAGAACATATACTGGTATGTAGCATTGCACACACACTAACAGTGTCTTGCAGACTTGCATGTCTGCTCATGTGAACATGCATGCATGAGTGCACACTTCTATGATGTGGACACTTGTACACATGTATTGCATATTCAGTACATAAAAAACTCCCTAGTCTCAGTTAATTAACATAAGTATTCATCAGAAAATTTATTTGATGCACAGTTTGGTAATTATATTAATTACGTCAACATTGCAATATGTCTCTGCATGTTTTAATGATAGCACTTTTTAATAACACATTTTAATATGGCATATTAATATGTAATTAAACATGTTTTGCAGTTGCATAGTGCACTCTAAAGTCATTCAGTAGTTTAAATTTCCTTAAAATGAATTGCTATGACATTAAGCATATTAAGTTATATCATGACTAATTTTGGATTTTACTGAAGAAACTTTACAACGTTCCTTATCATTATAATGGTGTTACGATATAACAATGTAGTTATACAATTAGTGCACATTTAACTGAATGCTAGGTGGAAATGAAATGGGGTAGACATTGCTGCAGGTTTTAACTGCCGGCTGACAGAAAATAGTGTGATTTTTATTTACAGAGAAATAGTTGTTTTCTGATAACTTATATAACTGGTATGTTGTAGTTCTGTTTTATACTGTATACTTTTTCAAGATTTTAGTTAATTATGCCAAAGAATTCACTTTTAGTTTATTTTCTGAAACTTACAAGTAGTACAAGACTGAATTTGTACTTCAAATTTTGCCAACTTTTAGGAGATAGCTGGGCCCCTAGATGTGGAACTTTTGGGAACCCAGCAGTGAATATAGGGGCCTGCAGACACCTGCTAAGTTCAAACCCTGATATGGTTGGTTGGATATGTGTCTAGTACACTAACTTCTAACACACGCCTCTGCTGAGATCTGAGCCTGGAGTCCTCGTGTTTGGCTACTGGCAGGACTGTTGGCAGTTCTGTGGATTTTCTTGAAGTAGGACCCATAACATGTTCATTTATTGGTAGTTATGAGAAATTGTTTGACTGATCACACATTTAGAGTATCCAACTCGTTTGTTTGTTCAAGTACATCTGGGTTTGGAGCCCCTTGGCCATAGACTTTTCTCATTTTCAGTGTGATTTATTGTCACTGTTGCCCCACATATACATTAAGCATTGTTCCATGGAAACGTTTGGTAACTCAGCTAAACAGTGTCGGGACAAATCAGCATAGCACTTTGATGTGTTGTAAGTGCCAACACCTGCGTTGTGTTGTGTTTATAATGTGTGATTAAGGAACAATGTAATTTGTTATGCTGAGACACACCATCATGGAGGTATCATGTGTGTTGAATATACAACAAAGTATGCCAAACACAATATAATACACACTGTTGAGAGTTCTCCAAATGCAATCAAACTTCACTTGTTGGCCACCTTGGTAATACAGCCACCTCACCATTACGCTCACCCTGAGACAGTCCCAAATTATTTCCATGACAGTAAAGAATAGGATAGTTAGTCCCGCTAATACGGTAACCTCGCTGTTAAGATCACTGGCCCGGTTGCAAGGTGACCTTGATAGTGAAGTTCCTGTGTATTATCATTGATACACTTTTTACACAGAGCTTATGTTTTTCCACTAATATTAAAAAATTTAAATTACAAATCGTGCTGTCTTATTTCTAACTTGTATGTGACAATAAGTATGTGTATATGTGCTACATGTATGTACTTAAATTGTTACAAATGTTATGAAATATACTGATGAATTACTAGTTATTGTAGTGATCGTGTGACAATTTATTTAATTTTACATCATTAGGGTGGTTCCCATGATAGCGACATTTGATGTCTTAATGGGAGTATCCCTGCCATAAATTTTACTATTTTTCATACATGTGAAACAATAGGTCAAATAAAATTGTTCGAGTCTGTAGTCAGCCAGCATTTGGAGTAGTTGTAGTTATATCTGTGTGTAGGCCTATCTCTGTGGCCAACATAGTCATTCCATAAACAGTCTCGACCCACATAGCACCTGACATATGGGACAGAAGTTGGAAGTTTGTGTGTTGTGGAAGAGACACTAAAGGCTGTAGGTCCCTTCTGCCTGGTGTCTATGCCAGGGGAAGTAAAATATCCCACATAGGGGGTAAATGTGTAACCTGTCATGGACTCACAGAGCTGGTGAGCTCTGTCTGTTAACCCACTAACATAGATAATACTGTACCCTAGAAAAGGGTTGTTTGGAGTATATATCATAAGACATGTCTGTGCGTAACTGGATGCAGAAATATGTACAGACACGTGTGGGTGTTTGTGTAAGAGTGGTGGTGGCCGACTAGCAGGGTGGTCACTGGTCAAGAGCTGTAGGTCAGGGGGCCGTGGGATGGGTGGTGTAACAATAAGTAGAAGACAGGCAGGACTGAGGGAGCAATGGGCAACAGACCAGGACCATGCACTAAGGGGAATATAGGACACAGTCCCCCTGGACAAATCCTGCCAGACACAATCTCCCTGGACAAAATCCTGCCAGATGCAATCCCACTGGATAAAATCCTTGCCAGACACAATCCCACTGGACAAAATCCTTTCCAGACACAAACCCACTGGACAAAATCCTACCAAACAATATCCCACTGGACAAAATCCTACCAGACACATCTCCCTGGACAAAATCTTGCCAGACACAATCTCACTGGATGAAATCTTGCCACACACAATCCCCTTGACAAAATCCTGCCAGACAAAATCCCCATGAACAAAATACTACCAGGACAAAACTACCCACATCAAAATCCTGCCATACACGATCCCCCTTACCAGATACAATGTCCCTGTTAAAAAAACACAAAAATCTCCTAAAGGAAATCCTGTCAGACACAGGCTCCCTGGACAAAATCCTGTCAAACACAATCCCCCTGGACATAATCCTGCCAGATGCAATCTCACTTGACAAAATCCTTGCCAGACAATCCCACTGGACAGAATACTGCCAGACACTATCCCCCTGGACAAAATCCTGCCAAACAATATCCCACTGGACAAAATCTTGTCAGACACAATCTCACTGAACAAAATCTTGCCAGACACAATCTCCCTGGACAAAATCTTGCCAGACACAATTTCCCTGGACACAATCCTGCCAGACAAAATCCCCATGGACAAAATTCTACCAGAAAAAGCTACCCAAGTCAAAATCCTGCCATACACAATCCCCCTGGACAAAATCTTGCCAGATACAATGCCCCTGTTAAAAAACCACCAAAATCCCCTCCTGCTTCCTGTTTGGGTTGGGTGGATTTTTGTCTGGTGGGATTTTGCCCTTTCACCCACTGGGGACAAGAGCTAGGGACAATATGTTTGCAACTGGTGTTTCAACAGCTGGGGGGAGCTGTGACCCATTCAAAACCTCAGATGTTAGTTTGCTATTCCAAAAACAAAATCGATTGGAAGAATCATTAACATTTAAAGCGTTGAAATAGCCAGCTGAAACATAACATGGAAACTGTATGTACGACATTATTTATTGAGTTGAGGTGCACGTATCAGATTATGTTAGCATCCGTGGTAACAGCACGTTACAATGGAAGTACATTCTGTAGGCCAACAGTGTGTCACAGTGATGATATTGCAAGTCCTCGACACTATAAACCTATACATTTATGATACATGCGAGTGGAAAATAGACAAGTAATTTAAATATAGAAATTAATGGCAGCAAAGATATGTAAAAAAATTCACAGTCCAATTGCTACTTGAACTATGGGGTTAATACAACTTATGATACTTTAATGGCACACTAGCTGTGAAGTGACGAACAGTCTTTAAGTAACATTCTACATAATGTATCTGAAAAATAAACATTACACACATGTAATCAAATACTATTGTCACAATTAAGTGGGTATTATTCCAAATGGGAATCTATAGGATTGTTAGGTACTGGGAGTGGTGTGAACTTTTTTTCAGACTGTATCAGTACAATAGAATATGAAAATTTTTATTGTGCCAGGATCCACGGACACCTGAGTTCAGAGGGTTATCACAACCAAAGGGTCAGGCAATGTCAACACCTGAGTTCAGAGGGTCATCACAACCAAAGGGTCAGGCAATGTCAACACCTGATTTCAGAGGGTCATCACAACCAAAGGGTCAGGCATTGTTAACACCTGAGTTCAGAGGGTCATCACAACCAAAGGGTCAGGCAATGTCAACACCTGAGTTCAGAGGGTCATTACAGCCAAAGGGTCAGGCAGTGTTAACATCAGGATACAATGTTAATGTTGTGAACAGATCGATTCGCTATGGAGCTAAGGATGTTAAGCAAAATTAAAAAGATAAGTCTTCAGATGACGGCTAGAGTTGTCGTGGGGCAGTAAACTCAGAAAGGTTTATCCTAATGTGTTTATATAGGATTAACATGCATATTAATCTCAAATAAATATTTAAATCAATAAAATTTTGCTGCATTACATGTGATACAGGTTGAAATATCAGGTGTAACACTTGAGACATTTTATTTTCTAATGTCCAGATGTGTCACATCTGATACCATGTTTATGTAATTGTGTAATTTTTGAAGTCACACATCTGATGTGGGCTGTTTGTTGTCTTGAAGATTCCCTCGAGGTTGTCTCTGTATCATCCATCGTATGTTGAAGTCACTTGTGAGGTATCTTGTTATTGTTATAAGTTTCACGTTTTAGACTAGTCGTGTGTTATAAGAGAAGATAGAGACTTGCTCCCATCAAGAGCACGGTGCTGATGCTGCAGGCTGGGGTGTCACTGGTGGAAGGCTGGGTCCCGCCTGAAACAGATATAGCCAACCATGATCACATGTACATGATAAGGCGAAGAAAACTGCTACAGTGTCTAAATCATCAGGGACCCAAGCTCAACACACCAGAATCATTAAGCTATCATGAACTGGATGCACAAGAGTCTTCAGCAGAGCGAGGGACTGCCAAAGATTTAGGGTGGAGATGCAATTTCAAAAAAAATAATCTTGGGTTTTTGTGGAGGTTGGCTTTAGTTTCAGATGATTTTAAGGTGATGGGGAGTTCACTCCAGATTTTGGGCGCAGCTACAGAGAAAGCACTTGCCCAGGTTGAGCTTAGTTTTTGAAACAGTTGTTGTGAGATGATCTGAGCTACATGAGGGTATTTGAAAGACATTAGTCAGGTATGGTGGCTGTTGTGTAGATAGAGCATGATATGTAAGAGGGGACAATTTAAATACATACATGCTGGCTCTTATGGTTTACACATGACTGTTGTGTGTTACAGACAAAGGAGATATTCCCTGTGGAATTGTGCGTTTTGAACAAGGCTTTTTTTGTATTACAACATATGGCCCGCAATTAAAATGTAGTTTTACCGGTATTCAACCTATGAACCATTGTAACTGACCCTTTATGAAGTGGCTTTGTAATTATAATTTACTTTTGGAAGTGCTGTGATTGTAATTGACATTTAAGTACTGTAATTTTAATTGAGTTTTTACAATGCTTTGTGATTGATCACTGTAATTAAAAATATATAAAAGTCATGATTAAAATAAAAACAATATAAATTTTTTATAAATAAATAAACAATAAAATAGTAATGAATAAATACAAGAATAAAAATGCAATTATTAGGCAATTAAAAATAATAAATATTACGATAATAGGAGTAGAACGGCTGTGTAAGGATAGAACTGATTCATCTGACATACTTTGATTCTCCGCTCCAGTCTTCAGCTCCCTGCTCCTGTTCCCTCTCATAAGGATCTCTTCCACCTGGTATTCCTCCCCCACCGTCCTCCCTCCCTCCCTCCTCCCAAGGGTCTCTTCCCCCTGGGTGACATCCTCATCCCTGGGGGTGGTGGGAGGTGTGGGGTGGAGGGAAGCTGTAGTGGGAAGTCTTCTCCCTGTGTCCCTGTAGTAGTTGGTGTCATCTGCCATGATCTCCTGTACCTCGGTGTCCGTGTCCCTCAGAGACCTACAGTTCACCTGGACCATGTCCTCCGGCTCAGCTGCAGACAAACGTCACACTGGTTTAGCACAGTGACTTTCATTGGTTAACTGAGATGGCACTTTCGTATAATTAAAATCCCCAAATTCTCTGAATATTTTGTTCTTAAAGTACATCTAAATTAACACTATTATACCTCGTGTTTTAATCTTAGTGTATTTATTGTCAAAAATTGTATAAAATGGGATTTTACAGACCAATAAATCATCCAGTTAAAAAAATATTATTTCACCTATATTCAAAGGTTAGAATTTATTGGTCGGTCTTTAATTGCAGTAAAGGTGTCTCTTAATATATCATAATATTAGTATATTTTAATTGATTGCTAAATTGTGTATTTGCACAAATTTTTTCTTTGGATATTATTATTATTATTTTAGCAGAGATGTTATAATTTATAAATAATAATAAATTAAGTGTTGCAACGTCCCGTAAGACAGGCATTCAGTTAACTAATTAACATTAATCTACTTTCCCTTAAAGCTGCCTCTGCAATTCATTTCCCCCATCAAGAGTCGGGTCTGTTAATGTTAAAATCTACAGTGCATGAATAGTTGAAGTAATATGTTAATGTTAAAACTTACAGTGCATGAATAGTTGAAGTAATATGTTAATGTTAAAACTTACAGTGCATGAATAGTTGAAGTAATATGTTAATGTTAAAACTTACAGTGCATGAATAGTTGAAGTAATATGCACAGTTGGTTTATTAATAGAGTTATTACTTTTATTATAATCATTAAAGAATTTACTTTGCAAGTGTGAATAATCTTTTGTTATTGTAGAGGGGGGGCTACACATGGCTACTTTTGTTATTGTAGAGGGGGGCTACACATGGCTACTTTTGTTATTGTAGAGGTGGGTTACACGTGGCTACTTTTGTTATTGTAGAGGTGGGCTACACGTGGCTACTTTTGTTATTGTAGAGGTGGGCTACACGTGGCTACTTTTGTTATTGTAGAGGGGGGCTACACATGGCTACTTTTGTTATTGTAGAGGAGGGGCTACACATGGCTACTTTTGTTATTGTAGAGGGGGGCTACACATGGCTACTTTTGTTATTGTAGAGGGGGGCTACACATGGCTACTTTTGTTATTGTAGAGGGGGGCTACACATGGCTACTTTTGTTATTGTAAAGGTGGGCTACACATGACTAATTTTGTTATTGTAGAGGTGGGCTACACGTGGCTACTTTTGTTATTGTAGAGGTGGGCTACACGTGGCTATTTTTGTTATTGTAGAGGTGGGCTACACATGGCTACTTTTGTTATTGTAGAGATGGGCTACACATGGCTACTTTTGTTATTGTAGAGGTGGGCTACACATGGCTACTTTTGTTATTGTAGAGGGGGGCTACACATGGCTACTTTTGTTATTGTAGAGGGGGGCTACACATGGCTACTTTTGTTATTGTAGAGGGGGCTACACATGGCTACTTTTGTTATTGTAAAGGTGGGCTACACATGACTAATTTTGTTATTGTAGAGGTGGGCTACACATGGCTACTTTTGTTATTGTAGAGGTGGGCTACACGTGGCTACTTTTGTTATTGTAGAGGTGGGCTACACGTGGCTACTTTTGTTATTGTAGAGGTGGGCTACACATGGCTACTTTTGTTATTGTAGAGATGGGTTACACATGGCTACTTTTGTTATTGTAGAGGTGGGCTACACATGGCTACTTTTGTTATTGTAGAGGGGGCTACACATGGCTACTTTTGTTATTGTAGAGGTGGGCTACACATGGCTACTTTTGCATTTGTTCTTCATATTTCGGTTTGGCTAAACCAAAGTGAATTCAACAGTTTGTCTGATAATTTCATCAAAACTGTATAACATGTGATTCCGTGAATGGCTGACCCTTATAAAATTTGTCCACCAGTTATGGAAATTATCAACAGCTGTTTATGAACATACTGAATGGCCAGGTTGATATTCATAATCAGATAATTGGCAAATTATATTTAGAAAATTGTGGTCCATTAAAACACATTTGGGTGCTCACGATGTCAGAATGGATGTAGTTTACTATATAACATGATTTTGTGATAAAACGATCACACCATGTACCCTTAAAGTGCACCCAGAAGCCCTTGAGTCTGCGTGTGAAGTACTGGAAGGTCTGTGTCGCCGTGTCGTTCCCATCGGAGTGGAACTGCAGACCGATGGCATTCCCTTCCGACACGATTGTCTTCGTTCCCGTCAAGATGGCGCCACAGTGTCGGTGCTTCTCGCTGTTTTGACGCAGCATGAGCCAGTCAGCACGGCAGTGGCTTCCCTGGGTCTCGAGGAGCAAGTCGTAGAAACTGAGGACGAGGCGGGATTTGAAGCTGTTTACCCTGAGGGTGCACAAACAGTCCTTGTTGGGAGGGTAATGACCCGGGTAATTGGGCGACATCAGGTACCCCTCTGACATCTGCTTCTGTACCGTGCTGCACACGTTGATCATCTTCGCTCCTGCGGGAAACAAATGTCTGGAGTTACTGTGGTATACTTTATAGCCTAATGGGAAAATAATTTTTGTAGCTACACTTCTGCATAATATTTAGTGATTTTAAAATGTGAATAATTAAAATCTATTTGAGGTTACAATTAGTTTTAGTTAATCAGGAATCTGGTCTCATGCAGAGGTGCAATAAACCAGAATCATTAAGCATGATGAATAGGGATGCACAAAAGTCATCATCAGAGCGAGCACCACAGAGAATTTAGGGTGGAAATGCAATTTCGAATAAATATATATTTAGTTTTTTATAGAAGGTACCTATATTCTCAGATGATATTTTAGTAATGGAGAGTTCATTCTGGATTTGGGGCACAGCTACAAAGAAATCCCATTTAAGTTTATCAAGTCAAAGATACTTACTTGGCAGACACTTGTAATCCACCTGCAGATAATCGCTCACTTTATCGGCTCCCGGACACGCGGGGATGTATGACTGCATGACAGTACGTGCGCACGACCGGTTGCCCATGCATGTAGACCAGTCGTACACGAGGTTCATTGACTCATCCACGCAATCACCCTGACAGAAGGAACAGTTGGTGGCGGGCTGCCCCGGTGGCGACCGACACATCTGGGTGGTGTGCATCTGGGCAGGGGTGCGACTGGAGGGCAGGGCGATGCCATGGAAGGCTCGCTGCAAGTAGACCAGGTGGCCCGGCTGGCAGGAGAAGGTCACCCGTGGGATGCCCTGACCCATGAAACATTGGCTCACCTTCTGAAGCTCTGAAGCAGTAATGATCCTGAGATTGGCACATTGACCGGAAAGATCATGATTTAAAGGTCCTAATGCAATTCTAGTTTTATTCGTCTCGTTTTTTAATCATTCCATGAAAACTAAAACCTATCTAGGCAGATAGTTTAGAGAACACATTGGACATCATGACTGAGCATTCTGGCCTCACGTTTTCCTGTATGTGGTCGAATAATTGGGGCCCCAGAGTCTTTTATCAAAGGGATCTTCACACACTACGTATTTGAACATCGACAAACCCAACTTGTGATGGCCTAAATCAATTGAGGAAGGATTTTTAACGATAATTTGACAGTAATATGTTTACGAATATTAATTTGGCCATTCAGCATGCAATGTAAACATGATATTCAAGTGGAAACAATTCAAATTAAACATATAATGGTAAAGTTTTATGAAAAAAATGTTGGTTCATTAAAAATGGTCAGTATTAAAATAGATATAGTTTATACCATATATACCATATTTTATATTTTCAAATAATCAGACTGTGTACTTTTAGAGTATTTATTAATTATATGTGTCTTATATTACCGCATCTTTTCATGTACACAGTTACTTTTATTTTATTTTCAAACATGTAGATAAACTTTTTTCAGATGTTGTGTTTTCTCCATGTAGTAATTTTTGTATAAATGTTTTAAAAAGTTCTCTAAATAATAAAAAAAAAATTTAATGTCACCAATGTGAATTTGAGGACAGTTTGACCCCTACCGGTGGGCTTACCTTGAGCCTGTGCCTGTGTCCCATAGTGTTGCAGTGTCACCAAGACAGCAAGGACGTCCCATAGCTGTGCCATCTCTCGTTGTGGCAGTGACAGCCAGACAGACTAACATTGAAGTGACATCAGGACAACACAGACTGTCAACTATCTGCAGCCAGGTGTCTCCTACCAGATGACACCCACAGCTAGTGGGGACAATTTGTCATTAATGAGGATAATGATGACATCACTGTTATGGTGACATCTGTGGTCACAGATTGTGTATGTTGGCTGTGCATAGTTGCTGTTGATATATTTCTGTGGCATCTCGTGGGCATCTGGGTGTATGGCAATTATTTCATTTTCATTTCAATTATCTAAGATAGAGTTCGGTGTATTGTAGGAGAGTTCTTCTGTTGAGGGAGGAAGGTGAAATTATAGATGAGACATCGGCCAGTCTCATCTGACAAAGTGATCCAAAACTCAGCTACCAGTACTTATGCTGTTAAGACATGTATTTATATATTTCATCTATTTAAGATGGGATCGAGGAGCCAGAAAATTACAGACCAGTGAGTTTAACATCAGTTGTATGTAAATTATTCTAAACATTAATTAGAGACCACATGGTGGAATTCCTCGTAAAACATAAATTAATAAATACATCTCAACATGGATTCCTAAAAGCAAGGTCATGTCTAACCAATCTCTTATGTTTTTTAGAAGAAATTACAAAGTGGGTAGATGACGGGTCACCAATGGATGTTGTCTACTTAGATTTTCAGAAAGCTTTCGATAAAGTGCCACATCAAAGATTGTTACTTAAACTAAAAGCCCATGGTATAGGCAATGATGTAATCAACTGGATAGAAAAGTGGCTTACACACAGAAGACAGAGAGTAATAGTAGATGGTGAGATTTCAAACTGGAAATCTGTTTTGAGTGGGGTACCACAGGGATCAGTATTAGGCCCTATACTGTTTTTAATATATATAAATGATTTGGAGGATGACATATCTAGCAAAGTACTCAAATTTGCAGATGACACAAAAGTATTCAGAAAGGTTACTAATGATACAGATAAACAAAGTTTACAGGATGATCTGGAAAAATGGCAAATGTTATTAAATTTTGGGAAGTGTAAATGTATACACATAGGACATGGAAATATGGACGAGGAATATAAAATGGGGGATGCTGTACTAGGTAGAACCAAACAAGAAAAGGATTTAGGAGTAACATTTAATGCTGACATGAAAGTTTCAGAACAATGTGGGATTGCTGCTTCGAAAGGAAATCAAATTCTAGGGCTAATTAGGAGAAGTATCACGTATAAGGAGAAACATCTAATTGTACCTCTGTACAAAGCAATAGTTAGACCACATTTGGAATATTGTATTCAAGCATGGAGGCCATATCATAAAAAAGACATAGATAAGCTAGAAAGAATACAACGAAGAGCAACTAAGATGATTCCAGAATTAAGAGACCTTAGTTACGAAAGTCGCTTATTGCAATGTGGTTTGACAACACTAGAGACCAGGAGACTAAGAGGAGACCAAATAGAAGTGTTTAAAATAATGAACGGTTATGAGGATGTTGATAGGAATATGTTCTTCAAACTTAAAGAAGGCAGTAGAACCAGAGGACACAAAGCAGCATTAGTTAAGGAGCAGTGTAGGTTGGACATGAGAAAGTTCTCTTTCTCACAGAGGGTGATAAATGAATGGAACAAACTGCCAAATGATTGTGTTAATGCTAGTAGTGTGAATATGTTTAAAAATAGAATTGACAGATATCTGATAAGGGCGGGCTACACATAGATGAAAAAATTGTTGGACTCTCGATAAGCCAATGGCTTCCTTGTCCACTTGCCATCTGGAACTTGTTGTTCGAGATGGCAATCTTGTTAAATCTTGTTAAATCTATAAGTGTATATGAGGTCTGTGTAAAACATTCAACATTTCCGGAACACAACACATGACAAATACAGATTTATACATGGAACGACCGAATATCTCAGGGAAGTAATGTTCATGAAACCTGGCCATAGTGAACACTGTCTGTCTGAAATGGACAACTGTGTAATGTGAACGTTTGTGTGAAAACTATAGCTTACAAAATGAGAAGGATAGTCCAGATGTCTAAATATGTAAATAAAATATATTGAAGCACAAGAAAACCGGAGCAATGATTTATGTTGTGCTGTTGACTGTTGCATATGTGTACATAGAATCAAGATCAGTGTGTATTTAATAGTTCTTTATTTCCTCTACGAATTCATCCATGTACATGGTGCATAGACAAATGCATAACATATTAATATATATATATATATATATATATATATATATATATATATATATATATATATATATATATATATATATATATATTAAAGTATAGTACTTTTTCATTTTATGAACAGTATAAACAATGGCTGCATATATATAATTTAATGTAACAACAACAGTAACAAAGAGTAACATGAACGTATACAAGACAATGCCTAGTTGTTCCACTCCAGTGAACTTACATTGTCTTGCTCATTAGGGTACATATATTTTCACACCCTACAGCCTTCCCTACTGTTTCCATTCCCATGCATTCAAAGTTGTTTCAGATTCCAGTTCATTCTTGTTGTATACATATGCTGATATAACGTAGATCAGATTTCACTTGTTTTAAAGTAACAAATTATAAATAAATATCCTTTTTTGACATAAACATTGCGTAATGGAGATAAAATGTACTATTCCCACGTATGTTAAAATATGATATGGGATATTTTAAATACCTAACAGAACATAACGTAATCACAAATCATCTTTTTGGCATAATTACTAACCACAGAGGGTTAATTAAAATATGACTAAAAACATATCGTGCTACTGTGCTGTTGTCTAAATTGGACATGATAATGCTCATTATAATCTTATGGCTTAAATTATAATTGTGTCGTCAGTTTAATATCTAGACGTTAGTTATTAACTAATCTCTTGTTTATATCCAACTAGTGTCAGTGTAGGTTTGGCAGAAGTATGTTGTAGGGGTCAGCATATTTGAATGTCATGGATATGGTTAAATGTATTAATTTATATAAAATAAACATGTAGGTTAATAACTATATAAAACTATGCATAAATGTCATGAGATTGTTTTGTCAATAGTTGAATCCATCAGGACTTCACCATTGCCAAATCTTTCACTAAACTAAAATTAAGTTTGTGAGGTTATATCTGGATAACTTCCTGAGCTCATGCCGCATGGTTGAGGCCAAATCATTGTCACACACATTATATTTGGAATGCAAATGGCTGCAGTGAATGTGAGAATGTGAGAACAGAGACAGAGAAGAATGACTCAATTGTATGCAAAGTTTAGTGCCTTAATTAAGCAACATGGAGTACCATTTGATTAATGTTTTCAGATGCTTGGTGGCGTTACCAGATAGGTCAGCTGACTCATGTCAAGTGTTACTTTGTAAAACTGCTCTGAATAATTGTACCTACACCAATTGGCATGTCTGGCACCATGCCACAGTGAACAAGTTAGCCAACCAGGGGCCATCAAAAGAATAAAACAATAGAATAATAACAATGTCCAATGTATGGCTGAGAATACCTGTTAGTATTGCTAACAACTGACCATCTTCTGGCACATATCTGTTATGGAATGATAATCATATTGCCTTGATGATGTCAGCTTTGCATAATTGTGTAGTTTAAATAAGAAAGTAACATATTTACTACCAGTCAAATATTCACATAATATACAATAAAACCTGTATAGTAAATAATGTAGCATTATTGAGATGTCCATTAATTACAATCGAGCCTCGCTTTATGGTCACCTCAATAATACAGCCACCTCACTGTTACAGTCCTATGTTATTTCCATAACAGTACAATGTAGAACATTAGTTCCACTAATATGGTCAACTTGCTATTCAGGTCACCTTAGACCAGTCCGGAATGTGACTTTAATAGTGAGGTTCAGCTGTGTATGCACGCACGCACACACGCGCGCACGCGCGCACATACACATGAAGTAGAAATGTCAAACTGTGTCCAATATAGAGAGAGAGACAGTTGGTCAGTGTAACCAGGTCTGTATGTATATACTGCTACAACAGGTTTTACTGTGTATTGTGGCGACATCTGAACTTTCATACGTGAAAATGTTCATCAAGTTAGTAGATATACGAGTAACGATTATCTTCAAAACACAACTATTGTGATTGCATACTCTCAACATTTCAGCTGTCATCAGCAATTCTGGGGCGACTAGTTTTTCTTCTGAAATTGAGAGTAAGTAATCTCAATTGTTGTATTTTGAAGAAAATCGTTACTCGTATCTGAACTTTCTTTTCCTATTGTTGTGAATAATTTATTACATCACTACAAATATAATTGCCTTAGATTCATAACATGGTGATAATGGCTACTGTATTTCTGCTAAATAAAAATTCTACATTAGTTAAACAAGTATTATTGCCAATATACTAAGTGTCCTTATAATGTGACTGTTCACAAGTGGCTAGATCTGGCCGGAGTAGAGGTTGTTGTCTATAAACTGGAACTCTTCGTCGATGATCTGTGTGGCATAGGTGAAGTCTGTCGACAGGTGCGGGCTCTTAGGAGGAAGGTTGGGTTTGGAATACACCTCTTCATCCTCCCTCGCTTCCCTGCCGTTCTCCCTAACCTCACTTCGGTGACTCTGCCTCCTCGGCTTGTTCGGCTTGGAGTAAATGTCCTCATTGTCTGACCGTCGTTCAGTGTCTTGCTTCTTCTTGCTGCTTGACCGACGGTCATTGTCCTTCTTACTGGCCGCATTGTTGTTGGGAGTGCTCGTGTTGTCATAGTGAGTAGGTAGGTTCCTCATGTATGAGTATTCGACTGCGTTGCCATTGGCTGCGTCATTGGCTGGCTGTGAGGTCTGATTGGTTGCATGCCTGGGGGAAATGTCAAAAGCATTGCAGTCAACAAGAATGTTTTACACAATTTCTAGAAGTGACTTGCACATTTATTGATTATATCCCAAATCAGTGTGGTGCAAGTATTTTAGTTTAGATTTTTTAAGTAAAAATTGAAAGTTGTCTTCATGTACAACAACAGTGTGCAACATGTTTTACTTTCTGTTATGGTTGATGCAGTAACTGGTTGTGTAGTCATAAATTAGAGACAAAGGAATCATCACACCAACAGATGCATATACCTCTGCTGTCCTTGTTTTTCAAGTCCAGAAAACATCACTTAAACTTATCCTTTGTATTCTCTTTATGTCAATGCAATGCTCTTATTAAACATAATGGGATTATTAAAGATTAAAAAATACTTGTTACCAGAAAACATCACTTAAGGTAGCTGAAGCGGCTATTATGTGCTTGTCTTGAATTGATTAATTTCAGTAGAAGTTTTTAGGATAAATTAACCATTTTTGTACAGATTGTAGTTGAGATACTATATAATATACCAGATTTTAAAAATTTGAGTTTTTTATTTATTTGGTTATGTTACAAGGTTTTTAAAACATTTTTGTGTGAAACAATAGCCACTAAAAACGAAGTTTAATCATTTTTGTACAGATTGTAGTTGAGATACTATATAATATACCAGATTTTAAAAATTTGAGTTTTTCATTTATTTGGTTATGTTACAAGGTTTTTAAAACATTTTTGTGTGAAACAATAGCCACTAAAAACGAAGTTTAATCATTTTGAGAAAATCCCTAAAGAATTAAATGACATACATGTAAGTATGACAGTGTAACCGATAACTTTACAGCAGATTTTGGTTAACATAAACCAGTTATGTCTGCTACACCACCGTGAATGAATTAAGCAAAAGTTGAATGACAGCCTAAAGTGGCAGTGCATTTTTGGCACACACCCTTCACCAATCATAATTTACTGCCATATTACATTGCCTGTATGTAAGATGCGTTCATACACAAAATTGCAATGTCATGAGTGTTGTAATTTTTCTCAAACAATATTTCACACATCATTTCCTGATTATTAATGAAAACACAATCTTGTTTTTGTGTTGAAATTTACGATTTTTCGCTGGCGTTTTATGTATTGTTGACAATACGTAATGGCCATTTGTAATATTGACATGTCCCTTTAATTTGCCACCACAATAGCCCTTAAATCTGAACTTGTAACATGTTGTCATCTACGGTATCAGGTTACGCCAGCCATCACACAAATACATGGCAGGTTTGTTTGTGGTCTTTTACGGAAAGTTTTGATTGGCCCGTTATCCCGCAGGGTCACCAAGTCACATATGCATTGGCATTTCCGTTAGTGTCAACGTTAACGCTGATATTTGCTGGTTTAAATACATGATTTAGTTAGGTAGATATAACACTGATGTGTACTAGCATTACAGTAACCAGACGATGTGGTACGCTTTCACGGCGAACGAATATAGCTGGTTAAAACGTCATAGTGCATGCGGACGTTACTATGGAAACATATTGTCGCTTTTCCAGGAACTCGAGGGGATTTCCCCAAGGACTGCGTTTTTAAAGGATGGATTGGCAAAAATATGACATTAGTGCCGGGTGATTGTCGATGTTTAGTTCAGTATATCCTAGCATGTTATGAAGAAATAAATATAAAAATCAACTGACGCTAGCCACCCCAGCCACATTAAACTTATCTTTCATATTCTCTTTATGTCCAATGTTCTTATAAAGCATAATGGGATTACTGAGGATTAAAAAATACTGGTTAATTAAAGCATTGTGTGTTTGACAAGCAATGTTAAAAAACAATGTGCACCAACAAAATCTGAATTTTTATTTATATTAAAATAAATTATGGAATACATGATTACTGACCAATAACATTTAAAGACGATTGTTTGGATTTCCTATTTTCAATCAACATGAAACATGATTACACTTACTTTCGCCTGCGCTTGAGGACGAGAATGAGCGTGGTGACAAGTACGATAATGATGACTAGTAGCACCCCCAAGCAGGCAGCCAGGATCAGCACTACAAATGAAACAAATACTTTTTTACCAATTTACAAATTAATATGCAGTGCTGTATGCTCATTTCAGTATTCAGTACATGTATCAACAGACCAGAATGGATTAAAATGTCAAAGTTCAGTTCTTAACTCTTTTTTATGCATATGTCAGCTAAAGAGAGTGGGTGTGGTAGAAAGCCAAATGACTGGTTGTGACATCTAGTGAGTAACATAGAGTCTACTTTGCTGCATCATGGTGCCATGGTGGTGGCTGTATAATGTCAGTATAATACAATTCAAATGTATGGTATCAAATGAAGCCATACCAAGTTGTTTTATTTGAAAGCAGACATATTTTATTCAAACAAATACTGTATGAAACTTTGTCTCTGAATGTATGCTGTTGATGCTGAGTTTATATTTTGTGTACAAGAAAATAGTCTGGTACATAATGTGCTGACAATTAGATGTGATGTGTGGACTTTGTATATTCTTTTCATGCATGCTGACCCTACTGATTGAAGCTACCGTTTTCAGGGCCACATGACATACCGAAAGGGAATTAACTTTTTTTAAATGCCTGCAATTGGTTGTAGTTGATGTTGGCATGTATGTTTTACTCGTTTTATTTGTGTCTTAATTATATTGGTTTCTGCTAAAAGTAGACTTAGTCAAATTTGCTTTGAATCAGTGACTTACCCAGGTTGATCTTAGTTGTATTCTTTTTGTCTCCATTAGCTCCTACTGCTGACACTTCAGCAGTTGAGTTGTCATGACTTGATGTAGTGCCCTCTACTGCTGACACTTCAGCAGTTAAGTTGTCATGACTTGATGTAGTGCCCTCTACTGCTGACACTTCAGCAGTTGAGTTGTCATGACTTGATGTAGTGCCCTCGGTAGCAGTTGTAGACATTGTGGAGGGTCTAGTTGTGGTTTTTGGTGGTGTCGTTGTTGTAGTTGTTGTAGTGGTTGTGCAGTAATGATTTGGTTTGGTTGTAGAATCTGCAATTCCACATTGACTTTCTATGTCTGAAACAGTAATATTATAAATTTATATCAATAATATCAAAGCAAACACTGAAGATTATGGTAGTTAATGTTCTGAAATCACCAGCATTGTCTACAATCATTACAGACAAATTGGAATGTCATGCGGAACTCATCAAAACAAAGTTTCACAAGTACAAGATCAAATAGCAAAAGTAATGTTTAATTAGTTGGTTTCACCGAAATCAAGAGCGACTGATTTAATAACATTGAAATTGGGACTCACGATAGAAGAGGCAGTTCAAGCAGCACAAGACTGAACAAGGTGGAAAAGTATTGTTCAGTTGGCCACTGCTACTTGCCCAGGCTGAGCAATACCAGGAGGATGGATTTCACAATTCATTTGCCAATAAAGAAATTTAGATGTCCCGTGACTGTGAGTAATGAAAGCATAAACACAATGACTAATTTACTTACCTCCAATTAAATTAATTCTGACTGAACTGTAGGTGGAACTGCCTGACTGTGCCTCGTAGGCAATCAAAAAATGCCCACTGGTAGGAAATTTATATGAGAAGTCTTTTGGTGCGTGTCCACAGCAAAATTCTTTTTTTACACATCCATCATCCTCATAGAACTTGAGTTTCCAAGGACAACTGTCAGTGTCACAGTTGAAATATTTCACAGTAACAGAAACAAAATCATCTGATGTCTTCCTCACAGAGCAGACACATCTGGAGTGTTGTTGAGCCACTGAGCTATAGGATACAAGAGCCTGGAGTTTGTCTGTAGTTGTATTCTGATTGCACATCTCCATAAGTGTGAAGACCTCTACAAGATAACAAACACTGTTTAAGGAAACTGAGACAGCACATAACATACCAGACATGATCTTTCAATTTTGTCTTGGTTAATTTTAAGATCAATCGTGATATGCCACCATGTGAATATGTGCAAGTAAAGCGATTGAAATGTATAATTGCTTCAGAATGTCACCACCTTTAGTAAACAACTAATTGCAGTGTACAACACAAACACAACTAGATTGCATTGTTCCAAAACCAATGTGGTTCAATGGCCAGACCTATATAACGTTAACTCAATTGTCTGCGATAAGATTCTCAGTGTATATAATTTTTAACACACAGACCTATGACTCCAGCGTATTCTTGGTTCTTCAGTAGCTGTACATTTCACCCAAGTTTTGTTCTTTGCTTTTGGGTGCAAATAATAATTTTATTTAATCATATTTTTGCAGTTCACAATGTGTAAAGTTATTTTATTAAAACATATTATGTATAGTTTTAAATGTACCTAGCTAGTTCTGTCATGCCAAATCTGTTTAACACTACTATGTTTTTAATAAATAATTATAAGAAATTTATTTGATAAATAAAAAAGTTATTGTAACATAGTCTAACAATTTTGTATTACAATCTTTAATATCTTATTGCACTACCATTTGTAAAAAAAATCTTTCCCAGCCATATTTCAACAACAACAACAACAATTGTAAATATATTAAAATGATGGTCAAATATCACCTGTAAGCACCTTGACCTAGACAAAGTGTTGGACTGATTGGTCTGTAAGAGTTAATTAGGTATGCAGTAATTATTGAGCTTCAGAAGTGCCATGTTTGCACGGTGACTAACTCAGACATGACATGGTCAAATTGGCAGTACAGTTATAATGTCCCTAAACTGGGGCAAAGTTGCAGTAAACATGAGTCATGCTATATACTGAAACTATAACATTTTAAAAATAGGTCTTCTTGCTCCATGTGAATATACAACGTTTGAACAATAGGGTACAACATTTCATCACACAAACTTCGTTCCGATGTTTAGGCATGAAAATATGGTATTTATTTAGAGCAATATTTTGTCAAAATATAAAGTACTAGCCAAGTTACCTGGCATTACATGGGAGAAAAGGCAGGCAGGTCAAGAGCTTGTGACACTTTGCACAACCCAGTGAAGTTTTGGTAGGGCAATGCCAATTAAGGATACAACTTCTTGCCCACTAAACCATGTACCACTGCACATTTCACGAAGCATTTGTACCATACAAAGGACCTTATGTGGACTTTTGACGTAGACTACGTAACTCAGAATGCAAAACATGTATAGTGTTGCGAACAGTTGTATGTAACTACGAACTACTGTTGTTGTGAGTTACAGGGCTAACAAGATGGAAAACTTGTGATGAAAATTGGTAAATAATGGGTTTTATAACAACAAAAACAGAGAAGAAGTAGTGGCAATGTGGCAAGCAAATAGTATTCCACATATTACTTATCATGGCCTTCCTC
The DNA here is from genome assembly GCA_033239005.1 of Lamellibrachia satsuma. Lineage (NCBI taxonomy): Eukaryota > Metazoa > Annelida > Polychaeta > Sabellida > Siboglinidae > Lamellibrachia > Lamellibrachia satsuma. The sequence goes on along the minus strand of BSQZ01000002.1, from coordinate 9,529,250 downwards.
AAACATATTGAGCAAACTTGATGATTGTACAAGACCTTGATGTCAGCCAACAGAAGGTAAATACTGGTAGGCAAATTCAAATCACAATCTGCATGAACCATGACAGAGCTTGTCAAAAGTCTATTACTACTTTCACCACCACGTTATGGTCTTATAGGATGTGTTTCATTTGTTTGTATTATTTTTAAAGATTTTTTTAAAAGACGATCATATGAGCGTATGATCAGTTCTCTGTTCTCTTCTCTGGGGATCAAGTGCCATGTGCTTAACTGAGCGTGACCAAGTGTCTTGTGACCTAATATCATACCGCACCACACCCAGCTCAAGGTTAGCCAACTTACCTTCTCCAACGGTGGCTCCTACAGCCACCGCACAGAGAAATGCCATCTGTAGCAGCAACATTGTGAACAGATATCCTTCTGTCGTCCAGCTATATTCCTGTCATCTTCCCAATCGTAGTAACAGCTGCAGTTGTTAAATCCAATATTTTATATCCTTGTATGGAGTCAAATGTATCCTGTACCCAATCCACTCTGCTGCTGATTCACAGCCAATGTGGTTGTCCAGACACTGTTGGTGAGTTATCTGTATCCTTAACTTTGTGCCCCATAACTAATAATAATCTCCTAACTGAACATGCGGGCACTTGCAGTGCTCCATATAAAGATTCCACTGTCAGCAATGGTCTATGCCTGCTGTATTCTGGCCACCTTTTGTGCACCCGTCGTGCGTGGCTGCACCCGTCATGCATGGCCGCACACAGCAACATGTAGCTGTGCAATGTTTCTATAATTAGGAAAATGGCTGCCTGCAAGTCACTTTAGTTTGTAGTCAGCCAAGTGCGTATTCAACGTAAAATGAGCAGAAGGGTGAAAAGATTGAAAGAAATCCTGATCATCCTGGTCACGCTTGACTGATCATGCTATGTATGATAAAGTAGTGAATGGTTTTCTGTGGTGGATGTTTTTCTGTGGTGGGCATTTCTATGGGAGGAATCAAGATGGATACATTTGATATTTTGCTACAGTAATATGTAGTTTCAATTGAAATAGCCAACAAAGCTATCTGTCAATATACCATGCACTAAATGAAGCTGCATTTGGATCGTGGTTATGATTATGATAGGGGTCATGGGTAGCCAACCATACTGACCATGTTTTGAAAGGACTAGTATACTAACTTTTTATGTGTAACACATTATGTACATTCCTTTGTTTGGGCAATCTTCAATTTAAGCTGTACCCATAATGTTTTGAATAAACTTTTATGATGATAAATGGGTTGCACTGAGAAGATACTCATTAACATGTTTAAATATTACTAGCCTGCTGGAGATATGCATCCAAATAAAATAGTAAATGTATCCCTTTTATCAGTATCTCAAAGACAGAAATATTTTACATTTATCAGGCCTTTCAACCTATATTTTTGTCTGGAAGGGTTATGATCAATGCTAGTTTCAAGAACTATCATCATTACATATAAATAATGATTGCCCTGTTAACTGAATGTTAAATAACATAAATTGTTGTGATTATCATCACCTTAAATGTTTGTACCTAAATCTAAAATTTCACACATATGAAGACACACACACACACACTGACTCATGCACGCATGCACACTGATTCACACACATGCATGCACACACATGCACGCACACATGCATGCACGCAAGCACATGCATGCACGCAAGCACATGCACACACACTCAATACACAAACACAAGCATGCACATACACAAAACACACACACCCGTAAGACACATTCATGCACACACATACACATGCATAATGCTCGCATAAACACACAAATGCATGCACATGCGTGCACACATGCACGCACACGCACGCACGCACACACACATGCACGCACACACACACTCATTAAGATTTGTTTATGTGGCAGTATGATTGAGTACTACAGCCTGGATATTCAGATGTCATGACTTCATTCATATAATTACAGTTTCAGACTTGCAGAAACAAAAAAGCCTAAAGGAACTGCTTTTTTAAAGTTGCAACTACAATAGAATTGTTTGTCAAAGTGGCCAATCTAGCATTTCCGCATTGCAGCCGTTCATGAGTCACACTCGTCCTTGTGAACCGCCAGATAAGTGCATTGTTGGCAGGTGAAGCCGTGCGCCTTCATTCAGGAAGATGAAATATACAAAAAAAAAAACAATGGTTAAAGCATGCCTTAAAACACACCATTTCAAGCGTTTAATGTCTGGTTTTATATATCACGCACCCATTGTAGTACCATGATATTTATTATTTCATTGTCTAATAACTGTGTTTTTATTGTAGGTATTTATTCATTATTATTAAAAAAAAATTTTTTTTTTATTTTTAGCTGCTGTATTCTCTGTGCATTTGTGTTTTTCTGGTTAAGTTTTTAGCAACTTTTAGTCTTTTTTATTTGCAACTCTTATTAGCTCTATTAATTAGTATTTATAGTTTTTAGTTTTGGCATTTGAGTGAAATGTAAATACTCATTTATCTGGACATGAGTGTGTATAAGTAAAGTTTATTATTTTACATGTTTTGATATGGCAACAAGTAAAGACAGACCACCCGGAACATTTCTGTTATTTGAATGATATAACAAAGTGCAACCGAACTGATTCCAGAACTGAGGGATCTTAGTTATGAATATGAGTTCACAACGCTAGAGACTATCAGATTAAGATAAGACTAAATGAAAGTTTTGTTCAGTACTGGTTATGAAGTTATTAACAGAAATGTTTTCTTCAAACTTAAAAAAGGCAGTGGAAACAGAAGGCACAGAGAGGCATTAGTTAAGAAACAGTGTAAATTGGATATCAGAAAGTACTCATTCTCACAGAGGACAATAATTGAATGAAACAAATTATCTAATGATTGTGGTAGCACTAGCAGTGTGAATACTGAATATGTTTTAAAATAAAATTGACATATGTAATAAGGGCATGGTACACATAGATAGACAAATGTTCAGACTCTCAATAAGCAAATACTTCCTTGTCCACTAGCCTTTCGATGGCAAACTTGTTCAATCTTCTTAAATGTTGACCTTCCATTGGGACTGTACTGTAGCGTAACAAGGTCATCTGTACTGTAAATAGTACAAGGATGCTGACCAGTAAGCCTAGTCTAATTAAATAACATGACTCACTTGTCATGGTACTGAGTATCAATGGATACTTTGTGGCTGATTGTCTCCAAAATGGCTACTTGCTGCCAAATCTTGCTGGTGACTACTATGTTGCCTGGGGTCATCGAATGAGGTATTTCAACTAATTTTAATAATTTGGACACCAGAGGTCAACCAAGGTCAACAATTTGTATTTAACGATATCCAATCATTACTCTATATGCATATAAATATACGGTGGAACCTCTGTATTATGGTCACCCACGGGACTGAGTCAAAGTGACCATAATAGTGAGGTGATCTTAATAGTGAATATTAAATTATTCATAAATCAGATCAACTGATGTTTGCTAGTTTTGTTACATATCAATAAGTATTTATGTTTGCACGATGCATTATTTGCTGACATGACAACTCGTTAAATATATTTGCTGTTCAGGATTGAACACGAGTTATCCACCAGAGGCACCACGGTTTATTTTGAGGAGTCTATATTATATAACCACACATGCTACATATCAGAAGATTATTGAATTTTGTTCCACAATATCACATCGTTTTATTGTACATATACTAAATTTTATTCAATCACGCAAGAGATTTATTTGAATTTGTAATCATCCATACAAAATCGATATCAAAATCGGTAATGCAAATTGCACCAACCTCGTTGAATGCCGTGTTGATAGCATGTCACTTTCTGCTGGCTGGTTCGTTGTTCTAAAATGCATCAAGATATTTCCTTTTGTTTCTCTAAATGTTCCCAACTTGTGATTGGCTGATATTGTACCATTCAGCTAACTGGCAATGGCCTTTGCCATTGCTATCTCTGATTACATCGAACGTTGCTTTTAGACTTAGCTCATTCCTAACATGTCTTTTCGCTGTCACTTCCATTTCCTTTTGGTTCGTTATGCCACTTATTTTGCAGCATTTTGCCACCTCTAGAGCCTGCTATTCCTACAAGTGCTCATTGGTGTTTAAGCAAACAATAGGGCACCTAGTAATACACAGTGTCCTATTGTTAGCGTCGATGACCGAGCCGTTTTTCAGTAAAATTTATTCAGCCGCTAAGCTTAGGCCTAAGAATTTACCTTCAAAATGACTGGTGTCTTACTTCTTGCATTGTTTTGTGAAGTTAACTGGTCACTGTATAAACACACAGATGCTCATATAGGATGTCAGATTCTTATTCAGATGGACTGGGGTTCAAATCCTCCTCCTGCCATAAAGCTAGGTATATTTTTTTCACTCCGCATTGTCTTAGTTCACTCAGCTGTGTAGATGAATACCTGGCTGTGGTAGATATGAATGAATAGTCTTTGTGCAGTAATTATGGCATGGCTGAATGCTTCCTAGAGAAGTCAAGTTGGTGTTTGAATGAACAGATCTGCAGAACACTTTGAAAGGACCCAAGGACTGGGTATACTATATAAGACCATTACCTTTTTAGGTTCAAACATGAATTTGACCGAACTGCTTCATTCATGAATATTACACAATACCATGCATGATCTGTGATGACATGATCCAACAGTAACTTATCAGTCAGTCAAACTTTATTTCAGATCTAACCAATACAAAATGTATGTACACCTGACAATAACTGGTAACTAAACGAAAGAAGATATAATCTAAAGAAATTGTGCGTTAGAATTTACTCTATATGGCAGAACCCTGTTCTTGTGTGCTACAGGAACACACAAAGGGTAATTGTTGCTAAAGATCATTCAATAATTGTGCTAGTAGAAAATGTTGTACATGTGTATTGATGAGAGATAGCTTAACAACTAACACAAACATGCTCGTCAAGAAAAACAATAATTACTAAATGATAACTAAACAAAAAGTAGCCAAGGCAGGGGCACTCATTTATCCTTTAACAAATCAAGATATTTGTGTTATGTTTTAAACGTCTCCATTAAAATTAAATGACCACTGTGTAGTTGAATCAACTGGATGTTTTTTCAACCACATTAGGATGAACTGAATTCAGTGGTTCTGCACAATTTTTTATTTACATTTTGATTCTGTAGTCTCCCTAAATAAGATATGAACACCACAGTTCTGGTATTCACACGGTGTGCTTGTGATTGGCATGATACGGTAATGTAATGGTTGTTGCCGACTTCATCTATACAGGCAAACTACTTGTCATAAAATATTGTCATACTAGTATGACACGTAGTCACGTACACCGTCACTGCGGGTTACACCCTATTGGTGTCTGTCTGTAACACCTCATAAACTGGCATTGGGTTGGGGTTGTTACCCTGAGTGGCAGGGTGTCTTTGGTCAAGCATCATGTAGGTATTGCCCTCACTTATGGCCGAAATGTGCGTTGACTGGACATTCTCATGTGCAGCAGTGATGTTGCTAGTTGCTTCTCGGTGTTCCACCACATCCATATAGGTGTGGACAGTGCCCTCTGGTGGCAGTGTTGGTGTACTTGCGATGACGGTTGATGACGCGTCATGATATGCGTCGTAGCCATCTGATGCGTCATTTGATGTCAATGCAGTGGATGGGCGCTTTCTGGAAGTAGCAAACATTTCTGTGGTTGAACACATTTATGCTTTTATTGACCTTTTGATCAAATTTACAGAGATATTAGACAGAATGTAAATGTATTACGAACGTGTGTCTTTCAAGTAGATTGAATGTTGTAAAGCATGTTCATTTTGTGGCATACAAGTTTTTTTAAATTACTAAATTTGTATGATTTAACAAACTGTCTATGATGTTTCTTGACCATTTAATTTGGCTGTTTAGACATTCGCCAAGTTATGGATAACATACATACGTACATGGACCCTACCACCGTAATATGATTACAAAGTAAACAGAATTACAAAGGTTGTGACAATTTATTTATTCTATTTCACTTTTGCAGATACAATACCTTTTGTATAGCCAAACTATAAATCCTCCAAATATTCCTCCAATAATAAATGCAGCACTTATGAGCACCGCTGCCAGAGTGTCACCTATAATCCCACCTAAAAATTAATAAAAATTAAATTTAATGCAACAAATGGTCACAGTGAAGTCAGTTTATTATAGTAATTACTATAATACTGTGTGGATGTTTTACTTTTGCTATTCAACAATAATTTAATCAGACTTTAATCAGAGTTGTCATATCTGGTATACATAATGATAATAATAATAATAATTAACTTCTATGGCACCTACATCCTCAGGAACCTGAACTCAGAGACGCAACAAAGCTGAATCATTTAGCATAATTGTGAACAGGGACGTGCAAAAGTCGTTATCAGAACGAGGGACAACCAAAGATTTATGGTGGAAATGCAATTTGGAATAAATATGTCTTCAGTTTCTTCGGAAGATAGCTATAGTTTCAGATGTTTTCAAAGTGACGGAGAGTTCATTCCAGACCCTAGGCACAGTGACAGAGAAAGCACATTTGCCCATGTTAAGTTTTGTTTTAGATACAATAAATTGTTGTGAAATTGATGATCTGAGCTGCCTAGGGATATTTGAAAGATGCAGGAGACTAGCCAAGTAGGGCAGTTGTTGTGTAGATAGAGCACGATATGTAAGAGTGGACAGCTTAAAAGTAATTCGATAAGTAACAGGATGCCAGTGTAACTGTTTAAGTAGCAGTAGTGATGAGGCACCATGAGTACCACATGTGCCAGACAATTTTGTACTCGTTGGAATTTAGCCATGTTGTTTAGTAGTGAATAGTCAAGGCGGCTACTAATTGATGCCATTGATATTGTTTTAGCTGTAGATATAGATATGTGACACCAAATTCGATGGAGGTCACGTATATGATAGAAACAGGATTTACATACTTGTATGAGAGATATGCTGGCGAAAGTTGAAGTCACTATCAAAGACAACACCTAGATTATGAACAGTATCTGATGGAATGTATCACTGCCAAGCAATTTAACTGGAAATGTTTTATCTGGATTAAGCTTTAGCTTACTTGATTCCATCCAAAACAAGATATCAGTAAGACAATCACTTAAAGTCGAAACAGATTCCTGTGCATTTGGTTGTGAAAGTGATATGTAAACCTGTGTGTCATCAGCATACAGGTGATGACTGAAATTATGATTAGTAATGACTTGGCTGAGAGACGTAGTATATAAGCTAAACAGAACATTGGCCAAGGACATATCCTTGTGGCATTCCGAATGGAAGGTGTTGTGGGCATGATAATGTGCCAGATATGTTAATGCTTTGGTATCTGTCTGAAAAATATGATTTGAACCACCGAAAAGCTGTGCCAGAAATGCCAAAATGTCTATGAAGGCATTATAAAAGGATTAAATGATCAATTGTATCGAAAGCAGCTGAGAGATCTAGTAAAGTGAATGCTGTGACTTTGCCATTGTCCATGTTGTCAACTATGTCATTGTGTATCTTGAGAAGAGCCGTTTTGGTAGGGTGGAATCGTTACCAAAACAACTGTCAGTCAAGTGTTTCATGGAATAGACTAGAAGATCAGCTGTAATGTAGAACTTTGCCCATCATTTAATGATAAACTTTGGAACTTTAGAGGATTGAATTTAAGGACATAGGGTCAGTATCACCGAGTTTGTATAACTCTTGTCATCAAAAATTTAAAGAACGAGCTGTTATCTGGTGTCATGTGACATTCTAACACAGATGAAGGGACCGCGATGGTCCCGCCAGCTCAATTGAGCACAAAAAGTATTCTGAAAGGTAAACTTCTTTCACTATGAATGTACCAGACTACAGCATCAACTTACACACTGATATATTGTCAAATAGTTTTCTACAGTTTTCTCACAAGCTTTAATATTGAAAAAAATTATGATTTAATGATAAACTGTAGAACTTGTGAACTATTGCCTTTAGGGACTTGGGACTGATATCCAGTTTATCTAATTGCTGTTAATAACCATTAATATCAGAAACATTTGATTATGATCTATGAACATAACTTCCATATAAAATACCATTCTATGACATTGAGAGCAATGCTTTGGTGAAACCCATTTTCACAACTAGTCACTATTTTATGAGCAAAAAAGAATTTTAGTTAAATTAGCCTGTAGCTTTTATACTTGATTCATCATCTATTACAACATTTATTTTGCCTGGACCAAGTATGTTCCTGGTTGACACAGTAAGAGACATGGCTTCACCTACCTTTGTCTTCTGGCTTTTTTGCTGTGTCATTGCCATCTCTCAACATTACTTGTTTTGTAGTAGGTGTAGGCGGTGGTGGTGATGTGGTGGATGTTGTCAGAGGTGCAGTAGTAGTAGTGGTTGTCGTAGGTGTTGTTGTTGTTGATGTTGTTGTCACACAGTATCTGTTTGCTAGTGTTGTGCTGTCAGCAATCCCACACTGACTTTCTATGTCTGAGAAAACAAAATTATATTTTTCCACTATTGAACCAGCAGTGAATCACTTGAAATAGCATTCTTATTACAACATTGGGACATCATATTTATTTTATTATAAGAAAGCAGAATTGTTTGGTTGATTCATCAGACTGGGTTGGTGATATATCATGCACCTGTAGTAGTAGGTGGTTGGTGTTTATTCACTCACCTCCAATCATGTTAATCCTGACTGAACTGTGGGTGGAACTCCCTGACTGTGCCTCATAGGCAACAGAGAATACCCCAGAACTGGGAATAACATATGGAAAGTCTTTTGGTGTTTGTCCACAAAAAAATTCTTCTCTTACACATCCATTCTCATAAAACTTGAGTTTCCAAGGACAACTGTCAGTGTCACAGTTGAAATATTTCACAGTAACAGAAGCAAACATATCTGATGTCTTCCTCACAGAGCAGACACATCTGGAGTGTTGTTGAGCCACTGAGCTGATGGACACAAGAGCCTGGAGTTTGTCTGTAGTTGTATTCTGATTGCACATCTCCAGAAGTGTGAAGATCTCTACAAGATAAAAGTCACTAAGTCTCAAACAAACATTCTGTTTTGACAGAAAGAGGACTAGTTTAGTAAACAAAGGCCAACATATGTTACATAAGTTGAGTTTGGATGCAAACGGCATGGCCATATCCTACTGGCAAGTATAGGGATGTGTATACAAATATATTTTCGTTTGGCAAGCCAATATTGCCAGATGACACTCGCATATGACACACATGTTTAAGTACCTCTTATAGGTGCGTAGGCCCAAAACCATGACTTTTGTTTCCCTTTAACAAGATTTAACAAGACTGCCACCCACAACAAAAACCCCAGATGGCAAGTGGACAAGGAAGCCATTGGCGTATCGAGAGTCCAGCACTTTTTCATGCACACTGTATGTGTAACCAGCCTATGTGCGATATTTGTAAATTTTTTGTTTTTAAACATATATTTATGCTGCTAACATTTACACAATCTGTAGATCATTTGTTCCATTCATTTATTGTCCTCTGCAAGAACGAGTACTTTCTTATTTCCAATCTACACTGTTCTTGAAATTGGCCAAGTTCCGAAGCAGCAGCAGGTGGGCTCAACCCCCGGTCCTCTCGATTGACAATCCAGCACTCTAAATGCAGAGCCACCACACCCTTTTTCATACAGGGAGGTTTCCTGTTAGCTGCTGTATTGCCAGCCATTCACCAAGCCAACATACCTTCACCACCAATGGTTGCTACAGTCAGCATGTAGAACAGGGCCAATTGTAGAACCATTATGTTCCTGGCACAATCCTTGGAGCGTCAGTCTGTGTTAAGTCGTCTCGTAGCAGTGCAGTAGTTTCATTCACTTCCTGTTACACTATACCTCATGCCTAACACTACTTCACACTAGATCGTGAACCAGTCTAATCATTTATTGTACAACAGAATGATGGTGAATGAAGATCTAGGACAGTCATGCTGACATTGCTAGAGGGTCTTGCATTCATGTGAAATGTATCTATGACAACACTGCTTATATTAAATTGTGTACATAATGTATAATATTGGAAATGTATGTTCTTGTGGCATGCATTGCTTTAAGTTGATATATGATATTCAGATTCAAAGTGCTTGTTTTACACTGTCTGCCTAATGATGGCTATATAAACCATAATGTGATATAAACTCTGCAAAACCACAAGCAAGATATCATTCATAATGATTATAAAGCTAATAGGGTCAGCAGTTTGTATTTCCTCTGACCCCTCTATAAACCCTCACATTCAAAACTGCATTTGCAGGGGTGTTTTAATAGATACATTTATAGTACACTGGTGCTGGAATTGGAATGGCTTTGCAGAAAAAATTTAATTTCACTTTATAGGTGTTGCTATTGTTTTTCCACGCATGCACGCATATATGCATGTACATACGTATGCATAAATGCAGACACGCATGCACGCACGCGCACAATAAGTATGCATATTACCCATGATAATCACTTGTTTTGCTGATATTCATAGGGGCTCTAAGTCTAACAACAGGGCACGGACCACAGTCACTTTTCCCATAGACGACCATTATAACGTTCTTGCGTCTACATTGAAAATTTATCCTGCAATTTTTTTTTTAAATTCACAGAAAATGACAGACCCACTAAGACACCTGGTGTGTAAAATTCGTGAAAATGACATACCTCCTTTTTGCACAAATTGCTTCAACGCATGATGCCCGTGCATTTCTGCCATGAAATTCCCCGGTTTCCCAAATATGAGTACATCCTGCCTAACAGCCACTGTGTCCTTACGCAACTGGTATACCTACTGACAAATGGCATCATTTCAAAGCTTAGATGCTACTGTGCACAAAAACATCACTTCGACTAACTCATCCACACAATTTCTGCTCTCACAAATAAACCGTATCTGCACAATGAATTTTTCCTTGGGATTCTTTATGTATGTAATGGTGGATGGATTCTGACTGTGGTCCGTGCCCAACAGGGTACTTGGTGTATAACATTCCTAATGTTTCACAATATTCAAGCATTCAAAATTTTTAAAATTAAATACATGAATGTGGATTGTAAAGTGTAGGTTACAATCTTTAGGCCACAACAAAGTGTCCATTTTCTGGCTTGTGCACAGACAGGAATCTGGGTCCAGGAGCAAGGCAGTGGCACCACCTGGTGAATGGTGAATGAATTACAATTTCTGTAGGGGACAGACTTCTTGATTTTCCCCTCAATTTTGGCCCAACCTGGTGACTGATTTTGAAATGTTACTACGTTCTGCAGAATGGTCAGCATAGTGATACGCGAGCAGCCAGTGTCTGTCTATTGTCATCAAATGAAAGATGTAATGCAGTAGTGAGAAAACATTAACTTTTCTTACGTATCCGATGTGAAAATGCTTGGAAAAAATTCATTCATCACGTGCAACCCTCACTTTCCTAGTACAGTACAGAACACATTTATTGAGTGCACATTTTACAGTTCTTACTTTCATGAACAATTTATAATAACTAAAATATCAAGACCCTTGACTTGGCCAAATATAATGAAACATCCCTAGTGAATTTATTTTGTTAAAAACTGGTTATCCAACTATCAGTAATTGATACATATATTTGATATATATGTATATTTAGTGCAATATTTTAATGATGTACTATGACATAGCTGCAGTTAATGATTAAGACAAACAAGTGAACTTTTACTATACAATGCAGCGCTACATTTTACCATTTTCACGTTGAACCTCCGACTACACCAAACTACTACCCACATTATGGGATTACGTCATGCGGTTATACATTACTATTGGTAATCTCAAAACAGTTTCTAAGGTTTTTCAACAAGATGATGCTTTGAATGAAAATTTTCATGTGTCATACACGTATCGTGATTCTTGCAAAATATATCAAGTATCGTATCGTGAAACATTGTGATGCATCGATGAATCATTGCAGCCCTAATAGAACATGCATACCACATTCCAGGAATTTGCAAGATGTGCTTCTTCTGGGCAAAAGGGCGAGGATCCAGGCTGGTAAAAACAAATTTTTCAAGGCCATTTGGAACCTTATTAAAATGCAATAAACAGGTAATTCATGTCTATAATCATTAGGTATATCATTCAAAGTACTTGAACATAACCATGTAGAAATATAAAATTATAAAATTTGTATGATAAAAAACATTATTCGCACAGTATGGCAGTTGGTTGCAGACAATACTCAATGATAAACTGACAAACAATTATTTGGAGCACATTTCTTCTGCTTCTTGATGACAGTATGCAGATCGTATGCAACGGAATACACATGTGGCGAGGCTAGTGCATGTCAGTTTTAAATCCGAAGTTATTAGCTCTGATACAAATCTGCATTGGAACTGTCAGTGTCAGAAACTTCAACATCTTGAACAAATGTCACTAAACTAATGAAACAACTGGACCATGACTACGCTGCTACACTCTGTTTGTGTTTGTCTGTATGTCGTCATAACCTGGTGTGTGGTTAGGGTTGCTGCCCTGCGTAACGTCATCAATCATCATATACACATTGTCGTCACCTATGGGTACAATGTATGTTGGCTCAACAGTCTCATATCCATTGGTGTCGCCGGTTGCCTCTGGCGCCAGAGTCTCGTAGGTGTTGTCAGTGCCATCTGGTGGCAGTTTTGGTGAACAAGCGACGACAGTTGATGCATCATTTGGTGTCAATGAAGTGGACGGACACTTTCTGAAAATAGCAAATATTTCTGCTGATGAACGCATTTATGTTTTCTACTGACCTCCACAGCAAATTTACATCAATATTAGACAGAATTCATATGTATCATGTTCCGTTTGTCCATATATGTTAATAAAATACATAAACTTTTTATGTTTACAATATTTAATTTCATAACAAATTACTGTATTTTTATTATTATTTAATGTACTGTCTGTAAAGAAGTTTTCAACCATTTCATTTGGCTGCCTTGACATACAGTTACGTGGAGTTTGTTTCAGCTTGACTTAATTATGGATAACACATATATACATATGCCCAAGTTTGGGCTGTTTGGAGTATAACCACTTGAGACTTCAGACACTATCAGCATAATCTGGTTGTAATACAAACAGGATTGTTTTTTTAGTTCAGTATTATAAAACAATAGACCACTTGAACATGACAGATGCCACAGGGCATCTTGTAATTTAATTTATATATATTTACAGTGGAATCTGCTTAACAGTTCATGAATAATAAAATTACCCATTTAGTAGAATCAAATGTATTGGCTGGGACAGAACCATTCCCATTCCTGTTGTATTGAAATGTGGCACTTATGTGAATCAGGCGGTTAATAGATTGAAATTGTTCTGGCCCAGTGTGATTCTATTAAGCAGATTCCACTATACTCTATACTTGTACAGATACCACGATACCTTTTGTACAGACAGACTATAATTCCTCCAATTATTGCTCCAACAACGACAGCCATTGCAGCAGTAATGAGCACAATTACCAGAGTTCCACCTACAATCCCACCTGTAAATTAATAAAAAATTTAATTAAATGCAGCATATATTCAAAGCACTGTTGTGGTAGTCATCATATTTAATGGTGCAAAGTCTGATTGCTTTTATTGTAAAAATCATGTTATATAATATAAACTGTTCGAATATTGTGACCGCCCAAATGTGTTTTAACGAACCACAATTTTGGGTATGTATAAATTGACCATTATCTGTGTGTGAGTATTGACCTTGCCATACAGTACATTCACGGACAGTTACCAACAATTAATTGTCAAAGTATATTTAACATTTGTGGTTTATTAAAACACATTTGGCAGTCAAGCTGTTACAATTGATGTAGTTTATACCACATCACATCATTTTATGTTAAGATTTTGTACCTACAATTGTTTTTAAAATACTGTTTGTGTTAGGATATTTTCTGTTTGCTATCTCTCTCTCTCTCTCTCTCTCTCTCTTGTAACTACGACTGCTCACTCGATTCATGTTGTAGGAGTCCTCTCCAGGTCGGTCTATTGTGGGCAAGTGTGTACCAATGTTTTGAGTCTAATTTCACTTTAATACATCTTTTTATCTAAGTTTGGGGCAGCCTCCATTTCTTGTCTGTTCCGACAATTGAGAGAATAGAGTTTGTTTTGGAAGTCTACTTTTGTTAAATAGTTTTCTCCAGTTTTCTCACAAGCTTACAATAAAAATGTCATTATGATCAGTGGACATACTTTCCATATAAAATACTTTTTCGTGGCTATGAGAATGACATTTTCACAACTAGTCACTAGTGTATAAACAAAATAAGAAACTGTGAAATTGGTCCAAAAAATGTATTATTAACTTATTAAATTAACTGTTAAATGTATTATTAACTTATTAAATTAACATCTATCACATTGACTGTTTTGTTGGAACAGGGGCACATTTTCATGCAGACAATGTCCATGTTTGACATAGTAAAGTAGTACAAGTGGTCAGCTTCACCTACGTTGTTCTTCTGGGATGTTTTCTGTTGTTGATGTTTTCTTTGTTGGTGTTGGCCTTGGTCTTGGTCTTGGTGGTGATGTCGTAGATGTCAGAGGTGTAGTTGTCGTTGTTGTTGTTGTCCCACATAACTTGCTTGGATATGTTGTGAATTCGATAATCCCACACTGAATTCTCATGCCTGAAACACCCAGAAACAATATTTCCATAAAACTAAACTTTTAGCAGCGCTGCACTGTTTTTGTTTCCCTTTCTTCTTCATCACTGATCCCGTTTCACTGCCATATCCACCACCCATCTACACTCCCCCATCCCTCTCTCGTTCTCCACTTCCCTCCTACTGCCAAATCTCTCTTCATGCAGTGAAGCACATGATATAGCAACAGTATTCTGTTTTTATGTTATTATAAAATTGTGATGTGCGTATTTTGCAACAAAAAACAAATTTTGTTGTTGGTGCATCAGACCATGTAGGCAACAATTGATGAATGTATATTTTGTTGTTGGTGCATCAGACCATGTAGGCAACAATTGATGAATGTATATTTTGTTGTTGGTGCATCAGACCATGTAGGCAACAATTGATGAATGTATATGTAACAAAACCAATGCAGAGCTCATGCTTCAGTTACACTACCTGGTGTGTTACAGAATGTATGGCACAGTAAGTTTAGATATAATATGAAATTTGAGACATTCATATGATCCAACACAAGTGCATTGGAGCAGGTACGATGTCAGGTTTGCTGGTAGAAGCTGTTGACAGTGGCACAGTGGATTTCTAGATGATTTTAATAGACGAAAGGATATGTGGCAGTAATTTGGCCACTAATTTCACAAGAGCTAAAAATGTCAAATTTTGGCTAAACTCAGTCAACATGTCAGTGATGATGACAGCTCGAGGTAAGAAGCTTCAGAATGTGTGATGGTCACATTTACTTATAATCTGACAAAGCGTTAACATGGCCACCAATGCACGAACTATCTGTATGCTGTTCCTTCCAAGTCATACAACTGTAATAGTTACTGTCCTGATATTTATGATGTGTCATGTTGTTGTTGTTGTTGTTGTTGTTGTTGTTGTTGTTGTTGTAGTGGTAGCCCAGGTAAATGATGTTTGTGCACTCACCTCCAATTATCCTAATCCAGACTGAGCTGTTTATGAAATTGCTTGACTGTCCCTCGAATGCAACTAGCATTTCCCCAGATCTTGGAATGCGATATTCAAAATCGGTTTCTGTTTTTCCACAGCAAATCTGTTGTGTTAGACATCTATCCTCGTAGAAGCTGAGCTTCCACGGACAGCTGTTGGTGTCACAGTGGAAATCTTTCACAGTGACAGAGACATCTTCATATGATGTCTTCGTTGCGAAGCAGACACAAATGTTGCTTCGGTGTCGCGCCGCTATGCTGTTGGACACCAAAGTGTGGCCGTTGCCAGAGCTCTTCCTCCAATAACACATCTGCATAAGTGTTGATTGATCTGTAATTAACAAACTCTGCAGTTAAACAGTTAAACAGTCACTGGCAGCAACATCTGACATACACAGAGCTCTACAGCAGAATGAATTACAGACAGAATACTGGAAAGGAGGCCAAGATTTGGTGGCGCTGTGGTAGACGCACTGATGAAATGATATCAAGGTCCATCCTGTGGCAGCGCATGGAAGGAAAAGTCAAGGCAGACAAATCTTAACATTTATCAATTGTCTAACAGAACACTGACGACTTGGACCTTGATAGCTGAATATGGCAATGTGAGATAGAGATGCCTGGAACTAGCAGAGTGCGACTCCAATGGCTGACATGATATTGAGTAGACGCTGTTACATATCAGTTAGTTATTTCCACTGATGGTCTTTAATACATTTATAAAAGCATTCAAGCTGTGCAGAATTCAGTGCGGGTTCCATTGGAGCTGTTAAACTCAACTACTAGATGGGTTATAAAAACAAATGTAGGTTTAATTAAATGTTCGAACTAAATTGCACAACTATGACACAGTGTGCCATCAGTAGGCCATAAGTGTTCGGTGAAAGGCCATGGATATTAGACCGTAAGGAGAACGGGTTTAGGAGAAAGTCATAGTTGACACCCTAGAGGGGTCAATAGCAATGTGTGGATTGTGAAGCAGGATCTCTCATTCACATCTCTGACTTAGAATTATTAGTCAGCATGCACTCTGGCATGCTGTGTCTGAAATACATTATTTGCCAGTATTCCTACAGATACCATGTGTTGTACGTACCAGGGGTTCGTCCACTTGTTCCTCCATTGGAGAGGTTTAAGAACAACAGCAATAGACACAGTACAACTCCTCCATAGCAGGTCTCCATGGTCACTTACTACCCACTTCCAACTCTATGACATAACTGCAGTGGTCACTACAGCTTCGTCTTGCTGGTGACCAACAAGAGTTGCAAGCTGTGGGGTCACACCCCCACATATGACCTCTGTTGACCACTGACCAATGCCACATGATGATTGTTTATTAGTTCATTCAGATGTATAACCAGTGGTGGGGTTAACCAGTAGTCTTCCTGCAGGTTTGCCAGGGGGTGACTTATAAAGTGCTTTGAGCGGTCCTGCAGACTGGATAGTCGATACAGTGCTATATTAGAAGAAAAAATATTCACCTTTCTATCTGCTTTTCTGTTTAGGGATGCAGTTATCCTTAAGGGTAAATATTTCCCATTGATAGAGATGGTATTTTTTATTAAAATGGTACGTAATTTTGTTTATAGTTCACCAATGTTCCGTTTATGTTTGGCCAACTGAAGAATCAAGTCAGATATTGTTTTAATATATTTGTTTTGTTGCTGTGGCCTAGTGGTTAAGGTGTTGGACTCTAAATTCGAGGGTTGTGAGTTCAAGACCCACACTGGGCACGGTGTCCTGTCCTGTCCAGGAGAGTCAGTATAACTGCACTCTAAGTTGCTTCGCACTACAGAAACCAGGTTTAAGCACTGGCCATATAAGCCTTCATGGCTTCCTAAGGCGTAATGCCTGGGGGGATATTTGTTTTGTTAACATTTACATGGTTGCCGTTAAGGTAAATGTATTGCATGTTTACGGAAGTAATTATTCTGTGTGACATATTTATCTTATTGATATAGGGGAAGGTGGGGCATGATATTATTGATATATATATATATATATATATATCCTGACATATAGCTTAATAGCAATTTAGCGAATCAGATGAATAACTAATATTTACTACTACTATTAATACATTTTTGGTTCAGTATTTACTCATATGGCTTTATGCCTCAATGTTCATTTTATTTAAAGACAGAATGAAAAGACGAACAACACACGTGTCCAGTGTCTGCTTTGTTGAATTATCACAATTAATAGACAGTGTTTTTATACAAAAGTTAACGTAGCATGCCATTTGAGGATTTGTGTGGTTTTGCTACGGAGATTGAGAATGGTGGCTAAATAGTGAAGGTGCAGTCAAATCTTGAGTAAAATTTTCAACATATGAAGATGAGAATTGGTGTGTTTATTTATTCTGAGAAATATGTCCATTATATATATATATATATATATATATATATATATATATATATATATATATATATATATATATATATATATATATATATATATATATATATATATATATATATATATATATATGGGCTCTAGGAATATATATATATGTATATATATATATATTCCTAGATTCCATTTAAGTCAGCAGCTCATGCATATACCACTTTACACAGTCTGCCATATGTGGCAAATATGGCATTTCCAAATATACAAGGATCTGGAAAAAATATGCTCAAAATCACCCAAAAAAAATTTGGGGGGATAAATAATTACAAAAGTTATTTAATTTTTTTTTTAAACGGTGTGCACTGTCAATGACGATGCTCTAAACTAACAGGGACTCGTTCCACAATGACAACGCGGTGGTCACCCGTAGATGGTCATATATGCATAAATGGTCGACTTAAACGGGATCTAGGATTATATAACAATTATATCACTCTTAACTGATATAGCACACAAGATAGTGGGCATGCACAGTTTTATTTACTCTAAATGTAATTCACATTATTATCTTTTTCAAAGAAAACAAGGACCCTAGATATGCACTGAAATTTAACAAATTTAAACAAGGAGGTAAAGAGTTGCCTTTGTACTATGGATTGAAAAGAGAAAGTTGCATGATGAAAAACAAAAAGAAATAGAAAAATAAAACTATACAAGAATCTGGCCAGGCAAAATACTTAGAAGTTGATGACAAAATAAAGATACATGATATGTATTTGTATCATAATTACGGTTTTGCACATAGGCTTTTATTGGAGGATGAATAGGATGCCACAATGGCTGAAGTGACCCCCCCACACACACACACACGCACGCACGCACACACACACACACACACACACACACCCCATAGTACCTTTAGTTCACTTGTCAACTCTTTGTAGTTGCAACAGTTAGCAAGTCTATAGCAGATTTATTTGGACTGTCCAGTGTCCAGTTTGCCTTTTATGCAAGAACAATGTGTTCGGTCATGCGGAACAGAATGTCCCTGACTGCTAGTAAACAGCAATTACTAGCCTTGAGGACCAGGTTTGGTCCTAATTAGTTTCCAACACTTGCAGCATTGTACACTTTTAGCAATATTTAATAAGATTTGCCATCCAAGCAAAAGGCCCAGATGGCAACTGGAAAAGAAGGAAGCGATTGGCTTATAGAGACTCCAACATTGTTCATCTACATGTAACCCGCCCTCCTGAGATATGTGTCAACCTTGTTTTTAAACATATTCATGCTGCTAGCAGTTACACAATCTGTAGATAATTTGTTCCATTCATTTATTGTCCTCTGTGAGAACGAGTACTTCCTGATGTCCAATCTACATTGATCCTTTACTAATTTTACCTCATGTCCTGTGGTTCTACTATCTTTCTTGAGTGAGAAAAACATATTTCTATCAATATTTTGATACCCATTCAATATCTTAAAAGCTTTAATCTGATCTCCTCTTAACCTCCTTGTCACTACGGTTGTTAAAACACATTCTTTTAGGTGTTCTTCACAACTAAGGTCTCAGTTTTATAATAATTGTAGTTGCTCTCCTCTGTATTCGTTGAAACGTATCAATATCCTTCTTATGATATGGTCTCCATGAGGTCTAACTATTGCTTTATACAGAGGTATAATTAGCTCTTTTTCCTTGTATGCTATGTTTCTCCTAATCAACCCAAAAATTTTATTATCCCTAAAAGCTCCAATACCACACTGTTCTGAAACTTTCATATCAGCACTTATTGTTATTCCTAAGTCCTTTTCTTTTACAGTAGTACCTAGAACAGTATCTCCCATATATAGTTTATGCCCAAGTTCCCGTGTCCTGTATGTAGGCATTTACATTTCCCCAAATTGGATAACATTTGCCATTTTTCAGACCGTTTAACTAATTTGTCTAGATCGTTTTGAAAACGTTGTTTATCACCACCAATGTTAACCTTTCTAAACACATTTGCGTCATCCGCAAATTTCAGTATGTTGCTTGGTATTCTGTTGTCCAAGTCATTGATATATATTAAGAATAATAAAGGTCCTAATACTGATCCTTGTGGTACCCCACTCAAAACTGATTTCCAGTTTGAAATTCTCTATCTACTACAACACACTGTCTTCTGTCAGTCAGCCATTGTTCCATCCAGTCAATTATGCCATCCCCGATACCATGGGCTTTTAATTTAAGTAGTAATATTTGATGTCGTACTTTGTCAAAAGCTTTCTGAAAATCTAAGTAGATAATATCTACTGGCGATCCGTTGTCTATCCACTTAGTGATTTCTTCCAAAAAACATAATATATTTGTTAAGCATGACCTTGCTTATAAGAATCCATGTTGAGTTGAATTTAATAACTTATGCCTAACAAGGAAGTCCATCATATGGTCTTTAATTAACCTTTCTCATAATTTACAAATCACTGACATTAAACTCACTGGTCTGTAATTCTCTGACTTATTTCTCGAACCCTTTTTAAATAATGTATGATGTTTGCTTTTTTCATTCAAAAGGAACAGCTCCCTCTTTTAATGACAAGTTGAATACTCTTGTAAGTGGTATACTGATTTGTTCTACTGTTTCCATTAGTAGTTTTGGAGGAATTCCATCCACTTCAGATGATTTATTATCCTTCATTGCCTTTATTTTCTTAGCTACCAATTCTGGAGTTACAACTAACGGACCTAAATAGTCAGATTTAGCCTCCTGAAATTGGTAAACACTGAACTGAAGTAATCATTTAGGTCTTCTGCCATTAAAAACCCTTGTCATATTATATTTCCAGCACTGTCTTCTAGAGGTATGTCTTGTATGTTTTGTTTACTCTTGACAACTCTTGCTGTCAGTTTTTATGTTACATGCCAGTTTTTGCTCATAGCTTCTTTTAGATTGTCTAATTTCAGTTGTAGCTGCATTAAGTGCTTCTTTGTAATTTGCAAAGTTTTCATCCTTTCTGGTACGCCTATAAACCCTCCACGTAGTTTGCTTGAACACTATTTTTCTCAAAACTATATCTAATACGTTCTCTCCCCTGGTTGGTTCTAGCACATGCAGAGTAAGGAAGCTATCCTGAATTAAAATAGAAACTGTTGGTCCTCACCCCTGTACTCTCTAGATATTTCCTTTGTATGTGTCCATAGTTAAAATCTCCTATTATGATACATTCCCGTTTACTCATTTCATTTGTAACGTTTTGTATTTTTTATCCTCTTCGTTTACATTTGGACTTTGGTACACTAATCCAATAGTTAATGTTGAATTTCCTGAAACTATTTTGCACCAAACAGCTTCATCGCAATCTGCTTCCCTTTCTAGTTTTATTTCGTAAGGCTGAATAGATTCTTTAACATATAAAATAACTCCCCCGCCCCTTCTTCCTATTCAATCTTTCCTAAACATTACATAACCTGTCAGTGCTAATTCAGCATCTGTTATGTCTGTGTTGGCCCATGATTCAGTTATACCAATTATCTGAGGGTCAATATCTTCTACCATAATGTTTAATTCGTTTTTCTTATTTACTATGCTCCTTGCATTTAAACACACGCATTTATAACCAGCTACAGAGATGTTTGCCGGATATTTTGTTACTGGTTTGTGTGTACTAGTGTACTACTAATATTTGTTATGCTACCCATGCCACTATCTACTGCTGCTGAGAGTTCATCCGCAAACACTGCTGCACTCTTTCCACTTACATGAAGCCCATCCCTCATGTACATATCAGGCCTCCCAACAAAACATCCCCACAAATCCAACTTCCTCTTCCCTACATAGCTTCTGGACTAGTATGTTAATTGCCATCCCCTGGCAATTTTGATATCTCTGACCCCTCCTTCCTATTACTGATAAAATCCCTGACAGAATTACCTGTTCAACCCATGTCTGCTTTAGTGTTCTGACCAACTGCCTATATTTCCTAACTATGGCAGTTGTACCCTCCCTCTCTATGTTATTTGTCCCTACATGTGCTAAAACAGTGCCAAACCCATAATGTTTTCTACTCTCTCAGTTATCGCCTCTATTTTGGCCCAAGGCAAGCAAACCACCAAGTCATTTACCTTGTTTAAGACTCTGTCGGTCTTCCTAACTATCGAGTCCCCCACAAACCCCCTCAATCTCTTCCACATTACCTCAGAATAGTTCTTCCGTTAGATTCCTTCCCATCACATTCTGTCCTGCAGCCTTGTCACCTGGCAGACTGTTATCAATCTCCCTCTCACCCATCAACCTGTCACCTTTCCCTCCTGTCGCCTTCACTCTCATCTCCTTCCCTCCTGTCTCCCCCATTCCCCTCTCCTTCACTCCAGTTGTCTTCCCTCCCATTTCTCTCCTTGTCTTCTTTTGTCCTGTCTCACCTTATCTCCTCTCAGCCTCCTCCTAGGGTGAGGTAAGCTCTCCCTAGCATCTCTCTCATTGTCTTCCCCCACTTTATCATCTACTGTCCCCTCACCGGAACTACTGGCAAAGTTAATGGATTATATTGAAGTGCCAATTCCTATAGCACAAATAAACAGACATAACATTCTAATTTACTATATCTATAGTAAAAAACTTATTCCCTGGCATTGCAACCGATGGAACGTTTAATCTCATCAACTTGTGTCACAGAATACATGGTTTAGCCCAGATCCTATGTGTCTAGATGTCGTAAATGCAGGACTAGACAGCAACTGTATCTGTTTGTATCGTCTCATAATCACACTCTGGACTCAGATTGCCAAGTTCTGTATAGATGTTGTCCTCAGATCGTAAGGCAGTATATATATTGTCGTCAGCTTGCGTGGCAAAACCACCTTGAGGTAGGATTTCTAGGTACAATGCTGCGTCACTGTCACATGGTGGTTGCTGTGGCATCGTTTGATTCTTGTCATCCCCACCAGATGGCAGTGGCGGTGCACTCGGAGTGACGGTGTCGTGGTACATGTCAGTGGTACTTGTGTATGATTTGTTGTCGAATGCTGGCTGGTTCGGTGGAGCAGAAGTCGATGGCTGCTTCCTGGAAATGTGAATAAACATATAATAAATATATAAATAAATATAATGCTCTCTCATATAGCACCAGTATCCACCTGGATGGGCACTGGCACTTCTTCCATTGTCAGAGCTAGGTTTTGTTCAGCAGCTCATGCAGCGCCCTCATGTGGATTTCTGTAGATCAAGACCATTGGTTGTATGAGTCGTTTACTTCCCCTGGCACAGACACCAGGTAGAAGGGACCAACGGCTTTTTGTATCTCTTCAGAAAGACACAGAAAAAGTGCCGTGAATGACATTGCACCAGGTGGACTCGAACCCTGGTCATCACAACTGGCTCTCCGGCGCTCTGACCGCCAGGTGACCACAGCCAACTTGTCATTAAACCAATGAGCAGTTCTTACCAGTGAATTATTCTTTCCAATTTAGAGCTAGTGTTTTTAAAATGCAAGTTGTTATCTTCATACGGGGCACAGTGGTGCAGTGGTTAGAACATTGGACCCTCAATCGAGAGAACCCGGGTTCAAACCCTTTTGCTGCCGTTTCAAAACTTAGGGAAAAAATTTTTTGCTCCTAGTTGCCTCAGTGAACTCAGCTGTATACGTTGTAATTGCTTTCCAGAGAGGTCGAGTTGGCGATAGAATGAACAGGTCTGCCAGTAGGTGAAAGGTCATTACCTTTTGATAGAATAGTTGATTGGAGACAAAAAGGTACACTTTGTGTGAATGTGATTCTACCAACCCGTTTTTGGTTGTGCGTCAATACCAACATATAAAATTAATGGTATTAATATGTCTGCCATCAGAAACCTTTGTAGCTCCCATTTATTGTTAAACCAGCATACAAACACTTGCACATGAAACCTACCTTTTATGTAGCACATATGCGGTCACTCCAGCAATGACCGCTCCCACAACAAGGACAGCTGCTACGGCTCCTCCTATTGTCATGGCTACAACAGTCAGTGGTCAGGTTAAAAACAACTGTATTGATTGCGTTACAGTGCAGTTTACAAAAGAAAACTAAGCACCCAAAATGTCTGAAATGTTCATGATTTTTTTTTATAACCGAATTAACGTCGTTGTAAATCACTTGTGGAACATGACATCCTACAGGTTAATCTAGACAGACACAAATAAGCTGCTATTTATTTATTTGTGTTAAGGGTACAGAGTCTGATAGTTTTTATCGTAAAATCAATTTACATAATATTAACCACATATATTCTAACTAACATTTTGACAGCCCAAATATGTCTTAATGAGCAACAATTTTTATGTAATTCAACCAGTGTCTGTTTATGAATATCAACCTTGCAGATTCGCAAACAGCTGTAAAAATTTTTAACAAATTTGGCCAGTGAAGATGTTAAAAAACTATCAGATTTTTTACATAATACTTTTCAAATTGATAATAGCTGTAATATTTGTCATCTTCGTGCCATAGTCATTTGTGGAACTGGCTGTTGTGGACTATGCATTGATGAAACAAAAGGCAGGGGTTAGATAAACAAACCAACTGACCTTTGCTTGGTTCTGCATCCTGACGGTTAGCCTCTCCTGCTTGACCAGCTGTTGTAGTTGTTGGTGTGTGGTCAGTTGTAGCTTGACCGGTGGCCAGAGTTGGCCATGGCCGAGTGGCTGGAGAGGCCTGTGGCCGAGTGGCCAGAGTTGGCCATGGGCGAGTGGCCAGAGGTGGCCATGGGCGAGTGGCTGGAGCAGGCCCAGGGCTGTAGGGCAGTGAGAGTATGGGTGGGGTGGACATGGTGCAGCTCAGTTGTACTCGTGGAGTCCTGGTTCCTTGAGCTGAAGCAAAGACGTACACTAGCATGTACTTAAGTGTGTTGCTTACTCGCGCCATTATGTGTCTGAAAACATGTATTACATGTACATCAATACAGCCGTGATACATGATACCTCGGGTTTGTTGATGTTAAGATCTGTATCGCGTGAATAGTTTAGGTAAATAAAAGAGTACATACTTTATTATTTAATATTATCGAAGAATATGCTGCATACCTAAAACATTGATGTATATCGATGCTGCAGTTATCCGTAGTGTTCCACTGCCTCTGCTGGCATTGGCCTCTAAATTCCAACTCAGCAGTCTGCCGCGTGATGTCCAAAACCAGACAGTGCTGTGCCCTGGTGACCCAGTGAGGCAAGTGTTGTGGATGTTCACCATGCCTTCCCACAGGTGGAGCCAGTAGTCACATTTGTTACGAGTTATTTGTGGTAGCCTCGCATGCACAGGCCCAAGAAGCACCTGGGTACCCCAAGGGGCGTCCAGGTAGCATCTGCAACCTTCCATATCCTGTTTGAGCTGAAGGGTAGAGAGCCACATTGGTGTGCGGGTATTTGTCAGGTTTATTGAGAAGTTGGAGCACATTTTGAAGGCAACTGTAAAAATGAATCATCATCATGGTGAACGTAGGTACGGATTTATTCATTTTGTCATGTGCCATAAAATATAATTGTTATTACCAAGCTTAATATTGCCAGAACTTCATAGTTTGCCATCAGAATATTTAATGATAATTACAATATGTTTATAGAATCCTCAGATAAAATGCATATATTTGGTTTTTTATGTTGTCCAGCTGTTTAATTTAACAAAGCAACATGCCTAGTTGTTCAATTCAACAAGACAAGTACCTGGTCATGTTGATCTTAAAAATTGTTTTGAAGAATTTTGTAAAAAAGAAAATTACATTATGAAACCTCTATGCAATTAGAGCAAGATGTATGGCATATTCTGCTATTATATATAAATTGTCCAGTCAAATTATGGAAATAATACTTACACCAGGTTGTACTGCACTTGTAATGAATGACCACAGTGCGGGTTTTAGGCCGTCTAGTGGAAGCACACACTGTTCTGTTCCACTCTACCTCCAGCTTACACTTGCTCTGTCCTGAACACTGCTTCAGGTAGTCCTGTCTGTCAACATCCTTGGTGCAGCTCTTGGACGTTGTCTTTTGCGCAAGGCTCACTGTCCCTCCAACGGTTCTACCTTCTTCTCTCCGCTCTCGTCTTCTGGTTCCTCTGTCACGGTTGTTTGTGTCATCCTCCTTGTCTCGCCTCCTTCTCCTGTGCCCACGTGTGCTCCAAGTTCTGTCATGGCCATCTTCTGGATAATCTTCTTGTCTGCCTCGCTCATCATCATTGCCAGGATCCTCTCCCGAGTATGGATCACCTGTTGGGTTACCAGGATCATCTCCCGAGTATGAATCACGTATTGGGTTACCAGGATCATCTTCCGAGTGTGGATTATCAGTTGGGTGACCAGGATCATCTCTCCATTGTAGATTATTAGTTGTGCTTCCATGTTCATGATTCTCTTGCCAGTGTGGATCACTTATTGGGTTTTGATTTTCTTGTGAGTGTGGATTATCAGTTGGGCTATCAGGATATTGTCCTGAGCTATCTGGATCATGTTCTTGCTGTGGATTAACCATCGCACTGCCTACAGGATCATCTTCTAAGTGTGGATGATCTGTTGAGGATCCTCTGTCATCATTCCAGGTCTTGCCCATCACCACCCTCAGCACTGTGATGGTCTCCGTCCCCCGACATCTCAGTTCCAGTGATATCTCCTTTCTGTCATCAAATACACCGGAGACTCTGCGTGTTCCTGAAAGTGTACAAGGTGAAATTGTTTAACAAGATTGCCATCCAACACAACAAGACATGTGAATAAGCAGATGTTTGTATGTTCTGTTTTTAAAAATTTTGACTTGCAGCAGGTAGTTTATCTCAACTAGTTACCATCACTTAATGCTGATCCCCTGGCAGACCTGTTAATGCCAACACCAACTCATTTCTCTGGGTAGCATTCAACCGCACTGAAATTTCAAAAGACCATCTGACTCATTGAAGTGCTGGTCAGTACTCAACGCACAAGAAAGATTTGTTGTAACTTATAACAATTCCCCCTTATCACTTCCTCACCTTTAGTAAGTAATTTCATGTTCTTCTAGACAGTCAGCATAATATGACCACTTAATACCTGCGAACTCCACAGACTGGACCATTTTCTAACAACAAACAATTTTTAAGCACTCCTGCATCATATCACAGCAGTGTCTAATAGTTTAGATACCTTTGTCTTCTTCATATCACAGCAGTGTCTGATAGTTTATATACCTTCTTCTTCATATCACTGCAGTGTCTAATAGCTTATATACATTCTTCTTCTTCATATATCTGTAGTGTCTAATAGCTTATATACATTCTTCTTCTTCATATATCTGTAGTGTCTAATAGCTTATATACATTCTTCTTCTTCATATCACAGCAGTGTCTAATAGCTTATATAATATATACCATCTTCTTATCACTGCAGTGTCTAATAGCTTATATACACTCTTCTTCTTCATATCACCGGAGTGTCTAATAGCTTATATACATTCTTCTTCTTCATATCACCAGAGTGTCTAATAGCTTATATACATTCTTCTTCTTCATATCACCAGAGTGTCTAATAGCTTATATACATTCTTCTTCTTCATATCACAGCAGTGCCTAATAGCTTAGATACCATCTTCTTATCACAGCAGTGTCTAAAAGTTTATATACCTTCTTCTTCATATCACAGCAGTGTCTAATAGCTTATATACATTCTTCTTCTTCATATCACTGGAGTGTCTAATAGCTTATATACATTCTTCTTCTTCATATCACCGGAGTGTCTAATAGCTTATATACATTCTTCTTCTTCATATCACTGGAGTGTCTAATAGCTTATATACATTCTTCTTCTTCATATCACCGGAGTGTCTAATAGCTTATATACATTCTTCTTCTTCATATCACAGCAGTGTCTAGTAGCTTATATACCTTCTTCTTCATATCACAGCAGTGTCTAATAGCTTATATACCATCTTCTTATCACAGCAGTGTCTAAAAGTTTATATACCTTCTTCTTCATATCACAGCAGTGTCTAATAGCTTATATACACATACGTGTTAAGTCTCCTGCATTCGCGAGGAGACTCCTGGAAATGCACCAAATCTCCTGATCTGGAAAGGAGAATGAATCTCCTGGATTTTCAGTGAAACCAAAACATTTTTTTTCTATGTTATTTTCCGAACTCGGCATGGCCTAATTGGGTTTTTTTCCGGCTGACTCGAGTATGTTTTTCTCAGTCAACAAAAAATGGTCAATACCGGTTCTGATTGGCCTGATTTTCCGAGACTACCCGATTTACGTATAAATCCCCAATTTTCTGAGACCCTCCGATTTACGTATAAATCCCCGTTTTTCTGAGACCCTCCGATTTACGTGTAAATCTCCTGGATTGGAATTTCTGAAACTTAACATGTATGTATACGTTCTTCTTCTTATCACAGCAGTGTCTAATAGTTTATATACATTGTTCTGCTTCCAGTATTTCACTACCGTCATTATGTGTGCGACAACGTGAAAGGTTTTTAAGAGTGTCCTTTTCTAGAGTTTGTGACTCCACAGGTTTTTCCATTTCCCTACATGGGAGCTTTTACTTCCCCTGGCATAGACACCAGATAGAAGGGACTTTTAGTGTCTCTATAACCTCACATGAATTAAGTTATTGTGATGGAGACACGTTTCATCATAACATCTCTGTAACATGTTATACTTACTTGTTATGCCATTGGAGAGGTTTAAGAACAACAGCAATAGACACAGTACAACTCCTCTGTAGCTGGTCTCCATGGTCACTTCTTGCAGTGTCCAACTCTGTGACATAACTGGAGTAGTCACCCATGTGATTAGAGTAGTCTAGTGGATGACTAACAATGGATGCATGCTGTGGGGGTCACACCAATAGTTAGAAATAGAACACTATAATAAAATGAGAGCCCCCTATCAGTTGACACATAATACAGGAGGCCCTACAGCATCCAGTCTCAATCGTTCATCATAACGGATGATTTCAGGTTTTTTTATAAAAAAAATAATCCATTACAATTAATGAGTAATTAAATTCTGTCTACATGGTAAATGATTACTTAATATAAATAAATTTAAAATGTTATCCTATAAAAACAGAATACATTTTTGCCATCATCTAAAAACTTATATTTTGTATATAATATTTATAAGTATGTATTTACTAAAATTATATATATAATATTATATATTCAGATGACTGCAAAATTTTTTATTTTTTGTAGGATTAATTTTTAATCAGATTATTTATATTAGGAACTAAGTGTTTGCCTGTGTCATAAATTGTTTTTTTATTTGTGCAAAAGAACATTTGGAGGTTGTACTCATACAGTGACCCCCCCCCAGCCAAGAACTGCTTCAGGTCACAGGTCACATTTGATAATTACAACCCAGTGACTGTTAGTGAATCATCAGCAGGATAACCATACTGCCCAATGTCCAGTTTGTCTATTGTGCAAGAACAGTGTGTCCAGCCATGTGGAACCGAGTGCCTCTAGCTGCTGGTAAACAACATTAATTGGTCTTCTTCTGCCGGGTACAAGTCAACCCTCTCTCCAATGTTTACAGACTCAGTGTGTATGTGCACATGTGCTAAAGTACTGTAAGAGAAAAGTAGTAAAATATTTTGAAGAAAGAGAAGAGATCACAGTGTGCGTGTAGAGTTGCAATATGAATTAATGCCAGGAAGTCGTAGAAAATTCCAAGGGAAAATTTAAGATCTGACCACCGAGGGCACCGCCTATGGTTAGGAAGAACCTAAGTAAACCTAAGTAAGTAAGTAATGTTGCAAGCTGGAGATCCTCTGTCTGAAAATCTCCAAACTTGGCGATTATTGATACAGTCTTTGTATTGATCTACTAAAGGGATGCATTTATTGAGATATCCTTGACTTGACTTAGTGTGATCTTTTTCTTTGTTTAAATGCCTACTCCTACTCAGAAGCATAGTCGTGATGACTGTACCATGCCACATACCATCTCATAGACATTCCAGCGTCTACATCCTGCTTCACTCATCTCAAGAGGTCACAACATGCGCTACCTCATCCCCTATTGCAGGACAGACTCGATCCTTCTTCCCAGCTAGTGTCCGACTGTGGAACCAGGTTAAAATTGGGATAAAATGGGTGCTAAATGCCTAAACATCCAGAGTGACCAACCCTTCCTTGAAGGTTTCTAAAGTCTTGCTACAGATTGTGCTGCATCACAATCTTGAGATGTATAGCTGCCGTTCATTCTCACACAGGGCCCACCCTCTCGAATGCACTGCCTGAAGACCTGCGCATCTTAAGGCTCACTATTTTAAGCTTGCATTTAATGTCTTGCTTTATATCTTACACATCTGTTTTACTCTTTTTATCATAATATTTAGTATTTAAATTGTCTACTAATTCTATATTCTAGTTATAGATTCATTAATATTCTATATTCTATTTATTTATCAGATTTTTATTGTTGTTAGTATTTCTTATTTGAATGTGACTATTGACAATTTTATAATATTATAGTTTAACTACTAATTGTATATATATATATATATATATATATATATATATATATATATATATATATATATATATATATATATAATAATAAATTGTATTTATATATATATATATATAGTTTAACTACTAATTAATATATATATATATATATATATATATATATATATATATATATATATATATATATATATACAATTAGTAGTTAAACTGTAATATGTATATATATATTGTCTTTTATTGTCAAATGTAAACACTCCTGAACAGGGTCTTACTCTGGATATGAGTGTATAAATACAGTTTATTATTAGTAGTATTGTTTTATGACTGCACTCAGGCAGCTGGTATTAGCTAGACCCACATGATGACTATTCACTCAGGCAGCTGGTATTAGGTAGACCCACACAATGACTATTCACTCAGGCAGCTGGTACTAGGTAGACCCACACAATGACTATTCACTCAGGCAGTTGGTACTAGCTAGACCCACATGATGACTATCTTGGCAGTTCTGCTGGTGATCTCCATGACAACTGATCATGGAGAAACTGGGACTGTGATTGTTAGAGTTAGTGAGTCCAAGACAGGTTACACATTTACCCCCTGTTTGGGATCTTTTACTTCCCCTGGCAACGACACCAGGTAGATGGGACCTATAACATTTAGCGTCTCACTCAAAAGACACAGGCAACGTATAGTGAACAAATCTGTCCAAGCTTTAATCAGCATGCAACTATACTCCTGTTTGCTATATCTATAGAGGATTACCCCTGTAGTGTAGCAGAAACTGCTCATCATGAACGAGTTTCTTCAGCCAAATAAGACAGCATAGCCATTGATGAAGATCTTCCTTGTATTGAGGGAACAGAACATGAGTATAATTATTATTAATAAGACCTAGACAAGAATAGTGTGCATTAGCTTGTATTCATCGTACAAAGATGTTTGACTAGACATACAGAGGGGTTCAATTTGATTTGTTGTGCACATGCAGAGAAGGAATAACACCTGGTACCATAGCTATGCTTTACTGAAGGAGACTTGAAACCATGTAATCAAGAAGAAAAAAATTAAAAGTTAAGCATTATGTTTATTGCATACTAATTTCTTATTACAATGAACATTCCATAGATATATCATGGTGATACAGCAACAACAACAACAACAAAACACAACTTTACTCAGTACAATCATCTCCAAGTCATGGCATGCCATATCAAGTGTAATCAGTGTAAAGAATGTAATTGTCTTCCACTGCAGAGATGAATACATTATATCACTTCTTATGGTAGTCTCATTATTTTTGTCAGAAGCATTTTATTGTTGCAAAATTCTACTTTCCCCTACACATGTATGTCTGCATATATTAATGCACAGTAATCACTAGAAATTACTACAAAAGGTAGTCAAATATTGAACGCTTTTGTACCTAAATGTATATTTCATTACCAGCAAGAAACATTCTATAGAGCTGCAAACAACTTCTTGTGCCCATAGTTGAAAATAATGTTGGAACTAGGACTTTCTCGGTTGCCGCACAAACTCATTGGAAGTCACTCTCTATTAGTGCTAGGTCAGTAAGAAACATCATAACATGTTGTGGTCATCTGAAGACTTGTCTTTGCTCACCCTCCTTAGCTCCTCAGCAAACTCATCCATCTGTTGATAACTTTAGCATTGTATACCAATATACTAAGATTGCCTGGCCCTTTTCTGATGCACTTGGGTTCCACAGAATTTTTTTGCAATAGAAGTTTTCATATTGTATTTTTTCAGCCACAAGGAGAAAACTGCACTATTTCGCTGAACGATATTGACACACATCGGAGTGTTGGCAAGTCAACCAAGGGCTTGGAAGCATTAAAAGCCACATACATGTAATTTATTATGTTGTTCTGTACATAGATGACGCATTCTTATCACTGCCATTTTATGTTGTAGTTATTATCATCTGGATGACACAAACCATGACGTCATCAACCGTTACCTGTCAACCCTGGTGGAGAGGGCGTTGTCTGAGTTACAAATGTCTTACTGCATTGAGCTAGCTGAGGTGAGAGTAAATGATGTTTCCACACTGCTATTAAAAGTAGTACAAGATGCCAAAATATCTTCTAAAGATAAGGGTTGGTTGCTGTTCATGGGTGTCCAAATTATTTCGTTAAAACTAAACTGTGTTAGATTATAAGTTGTAACACCAAAGAGTATTAAAACAATTATTTTTCCATATAAGGTTATAAGCCAAACTTAATTTTTTTTATTGTGAGTGATTTGTATTGCTTTGTAATCAGGTGTTCTGTTTCAATCGAGAATACCATAATGATCTTTCATGGGGATGTTTTTATTACATTTACTATGTACGTGTACATAATGTTTTTTGTTATTTTGATGGTTGTTGAATTCATGTGCATCAGTATAACATATCTTAAGTTATGGAAAACTCTGTAATAGTATGACGCAGTATATGGTATTTCCATAATTTAAAGGTACATAGTTTTATCGTAGCATACAGTATAAACTATGTCAGTTCTAATGTCGTAACCATCCAAATGTGTTTTAACAAACCATAATTTATTTAGTATAATTTGTTTAGTATAATTTAACCACTGTCTCTTTATGAATATTGACTGAGATAATTTAACCACTATCTCTTTACGAATATCAACCAAGATAAGTTAACCATTATCTCTTTATGAATATCAACCAAGATAATTTAACCACTATCTCTTTATGAATATTGATCTTGTCAATCAGCATTAAACATAAACATGATGTTTGAGTAAAAAATTCAAATTAAACTGATAAACAGTTAAATTATGTAACAAAACAGTGGTTCATTAAGACGCATTTGGGTGATCTGATTATATAAAGGTAAAGGTATGTTCTTATATAGCGCAGTATCCGGTCCATAGGACTGCTCAAAGCGCTTTACACTTCACCCCCTGACAGACCTGTTCATTCCAAGGCCATCTCAACTTCTTTGGGAAGCATTCATCCATGCTGCAATTGCTGCGCGAAGGCTATTCGTTCACATATCCACCACTGTCTGTATTGCCAGGTACTCATTTATACAGCTGAGTGAACTGTAGCAATGTGGGGTTATCAAACTTGCCAAAGGTTCGAAGCGACCGCAGTGGGATTTGAAACTGGGTTCTCTCGATTGAGAGTCCGGCCTTCTAACCGGTATACTATCGTGCCCCACAAATATATATATATATAATATGCTTTTGCAATAAAAGTGATCCAACTTTGTACTTTCAGAGTCACATTATGGAATCTTTTCAACCCACCTGCATTTTAAAACAACAATCGTTCCAATGATATAAATATTATTCCTTCAAATATACCCAGTAAACTTCTGGGTTAAGAATCTGACTTACCATTGAGAACCATAAGAGAAAGATCTATAACTTCTGTGACAATGTCCAATACTGACCAATGACTTGACCACAGGACAACCATGGGGTGATTGCAACAACTCTGGGGAGAATAGCTTCCTACTACTACCTCCATCACACAAGTGTCAAGATGTTCCGGAATGACCTGTCTCCCAGCTGCACCGTCCCTGACATCATCCAAGTCCTCGC
The DNA here is from genome assembly GCA_033239005.1 of Lamellibrachia satsuma. Lineage (NCBI taxonomy): Eukaryota > Metazoa > Annelida > Polychaeta > Sabellida > Siboglinidae > Lamellibrachia > Lamellibrachia satsuma. The sequence goes on along the minus strand of BSQZ01000002.1, from coordinate 9,495,199 downwards.
GGTGAGTTCTTTTGTAGTTATATGGTGAAGATGTGAAACTATACCTGCCAAACGTGTCGCCAGAATCTGTTGCACCAATTATCTGTATAAAGGTTATTTCTTACCAGTCCTTGGAACTGTTCAAGGTTCTTTACACTTCCACCTGTTCATTCCAATGCCATCTCGACTTCTCTTGGAAGCATTCAGCCATACCTGCTATTACTGCGCGAAGACTGTTCGTTCACATATCCACCACTGTCTATAGCCAGGCACTCATTTACAGCTGAGTGATCTGTGGCAATGTGGGGTGAGTGAAATTGCCAAAGCTTCGAAACAGCAGCAAGTGGATTCGAACGTGGGGTTCTCTCTCAAGTGAGAGTCCAATGTTCTAACCGCACCACACAACTCTATCTTAATTCAGTAGTTTTACATGTTACTTTGTATTTGATTTGTGACTGAAATTCCAACAAAAGATTTCTGAAGATATCAATGTTGAGAATCTTTGCTATGTGTGTGACTACAAAGACATACTGAATCATTAGTGTGCATCTGACATCTCCACAGCACAGGATGGAAAACAGAAGGTAACAGAGACCAAGAATGCTTAACTTTCACTTTCAGTTTGGCCAATGTATTCCATGTGTAAATGATGAGTGTGTTTACAGTTGGCGCATGAGTACAATGAGCTGCCTGTCAGGCACAACGAGGACCACGTCAATAGGTCAGTATTTATTGTATTTGTCTTATAGGACATGACATTTGTCTTTAAAACATCATCTTCTATCACCAGTAAAAACACATTAACCAAAAAGTATGATTGTCATCATAATAAATAGGGTCACAAAGCAATTAAGGCAACAGTGAAGCAATCCATTGCTGTGTTATGGAACATTGTGTCAAAACATCTATGTTAAATTGCAGTATTTTGCTGGACAATTTATTTCCCACTCGTAGAACTGCCAAGCAGGCCTTTAGCCAGAAATACATTTTTGCCAGTCTTGAACTTTCTAAAAAGTTCAATCTTAAGTGCACAAAAGGCTTCCGTGGAAGCCATTCATGCCTATGGCAGACATTATTGGTCTTTTATTTTACCCGTTGTCATCAGACATTTGCCCGTCTTCAAGACGGGTCTGTGGCTAAGGGCTTGCTGCTAAGAAACTCAGAGTCTCGGGTTTGTTTAGCAAGTGTGAAAATATTAATTGTAATAACTGTTGCCTCAGTTAGTTGTACAACATGCGATCAATCCTTAGCTCTGAGTTGTGACCTGGTCACATTGTCTGTTGTAGTGACTTGGTCACATTGTCTGTTGTAGTGAGTTGGTCACATTGTCTGTTGTAGTGACTTGGCCGCATTGTCTGTCATAGTGACGTGGCCACATTGTCTGTTGTAGTGACTTGGTCACGTTGTCTGTTGTAGTGACTTGGTCACATTGTCTGTTGTAGTGACTTGACCACATTGTCTGTTGTAGTGACTTGGCCACATTGTTTGTTGTAGTGACTTGGCTACATTGTCTGTCATAGTGACCTGTCCACATTGTCTGTTGTAGTGAGTTGGCTAAGCTGCTGCCTCTGCCTGTCGACTCTCACTCCTACGACAGCTCCAACACCAAGGCTCACCTCCTGCTACAGGCCCACTTCAGTCAGCAACAGCTGCCCTCCTCCGACTACCACACTGACACCAAGTCTGTGCTTGACCAGGCCATCAGGATACTGCAGGTAGGCTCACCCTTTTGGTAGAAACAGTAGCCATCCACATCCTGCAGGTAGGCTCACCCTTCTGGTAGAACAGTGACCATCCACATATTGCAGGTAGGCTCACCCCTCTGGTAGGAACAGTGGTCATTCAAATACTGCAGGTAGACTCACCCTTCTGGTAGGCACATTGGCCATCCACAAACTGCAGGTAGGCTCACCCTTCTGGTAGGCACATTGGCCATCCACAAACTGCAGGTAGACTCACCCTTCTGGTAGGCACATTGGCCATCCACAAACTGCAAGTAGGCTCACCCTTCTGGTAGGCACATTGGCCATCCACAAGCTGCAAGTAGGCTCACCCTTCTGGTAGGCACATTGGCCATCCACAAACTGCAAGTAGGCTCACCCTTCTGGTAGGCACATTGGCCATCTACAAACTGCAAGTAGGCTCACCCTTCTGGTAGGCACATTGGCCATCCACAAACTGCTGGTAGGCTCACCCTTCTGGTTGGAACAGTAGCCATCCACACACTGCAGGTAGACTCACCCTGCTTCTTATTCCTGAGGTAAGACAAATGGTTGCTCCTTTCCCAGTTAAATAATGTAAAGAAAGCCTCAATAGACTCTGATAGTGTACCTGTACATAGACTCTGATAGTGTACCTGTACATAGACTCTGATAGTGTACCTGTACATGTACTCTGATAGTGTACCTGTACATATACTTTGTACAATTTGTGTAAAGAGGGAAGTTTGTCACCAATACAGAGATGACAAATTATGTGACTGTTGAAGACTATGTATGACATTATTGGTCCTGCTGGGTTCTTCCGTGAGCTGGTGACCTATGAAGACTATGTTTACAGGCGATGCTGGACGTGAGTGCTGACCAGGGCTGGCTGACCACCACTCTCTGTGTCATACACATGATACAGATGGTTGTGCAGGGACGCTGGCTGGGAGACAACTCACTGCTCTGTCTGCCAAACATACACACCTCTCACCTCGCCTGCTTTGTGTGAGTCACCAATGTACATTAATTAATTTTTTTCATGATATATTAATTTATTCATCAGAGCAATGTTTACTGTTAAAGAATAACTCTAAGTCTGTACAGTAGAACCCCGGCAATAATAACTTGTTGCAGTACCTGAAATATTCTTGATAATATGGAACTCCCAGATAGACAATTCCGTTTTTTATCACCTCAATTTGCATAGTCCCATAGGTGGTAATATTATTTCCTAGTTTCCACTGTTGTGGTTGACGTCTCATTCAAACAGCTGGCTTTTTCAGAATGTCACACCATGTCAGCGTCCACGATGCTAGTCACATATACCTAAGATGTGTGCATGCGGGTGTATCATTGCATACATTCATGTATATATGGTAGGTGAAAAGTTCCAAAAAGATAGATTCGTTGAGATATTTGAATTGTGTACATGGGTGTTTCTGTGAGGGACATTATGTGCGAGACAGCAGTGTCCTGTTTGACTTCAGCGTGCCCGGATCCCGTAGGAAGCAGCCTCTGGACTGTCTGCCAGAACTCATGCAGGCCGTTGATGGTCATCCGCAGGTTCTGTCTAAGATGTTGGCTCAGGAGCTGTCTCAGACACAGATAAACCAGGCAAGTTTCATGGACCATGGACGGAACATTTTACAGTATGGTTTCTACTTTGTAAAAGCTAAAAGATGAGTTCATTTATTATATCTGTTCTTCCTCAAAGTTCCCTTTAAAATATATGTATATATATATTATATGTTATAAAGTGGTGAAGGTCAACTGATTCTTGTACTGATGTACTTTAGTTGTTCTGTTCCACTGTTTTCTATCGACAGCCATTTCCCTCCACTTTGTCATCCTTCTCCACTTTTTAACGTCGTCTTCCCGTTTTAATTGTGATCTGTCCCTGTCCTGTGGCCTGGCTGTTTCATTGCTCTCTTTGATTGTTGGCCCTCCTCCGTCCACATCAAGTGACACTTTCGTGTTATGTAAAATGTTTGTCAGTGATTGTGTTAAACATGGAAAGGGTATTTTTCATGAAGGACAATTTATAGTACAGTTAGTTCAGGTCAAAACATTCACATTTATGATGTTTTATAGTTAGACTATTTGTTTATATCAACTGAAATTACATAACATGTCCATTAAACTCAAGCAGTTTGAGGTTTGAATTTAAAACGTGAAAAGTTAATGTATAAAAAAATTTTAATGTGACTCTCACATTATGCTCAAGAAACTCTTGTCACATTTTCTTGTGGACATGACAGAACATGTGACTGTTTGTAGATATATGATGTCTTGGTCCACCTTCCCGTCATCAATGTCTCCCTCTCCCTGAAAGGATGGTGGGAGACCACAGAGGGAGAGCAGGAGACAAGACCTGTCCCACAGAACATCACCAGTAAGGCAGGGAAACTTCAGGAGTTAGTTCAGGAGAACAATATAATAAGAAGGAATGTTAATGTAAGTAGTAAGTATGGATATGTGGGAGGAAGTGAGAATAAATAACATATCTAAGGAGGTGAGAGAACGCCAGGGATGGGAAAATATTGGCAGATGGATCATCAAATAGTTGTGTAGAACTTCAGACATTGGAGCAAGTACCTTTCATGGATGCATTGCGTTGTAAGGGCAAAGCTAGAAAAGACAAGTTTGAATTAGATTTGTAAGTCATAATATTTGGCATTGTAATAAGAACATTTCAAACAATTATTTCTCCTTGCTCATCTGTTGCATATGATCATGTTTGTATGACCAGGTGGTGTTCCACACAAAGATGACCAGTGGCTGACCGTTCATGCTGACCAGGAGTACGTGCTCAGTGTTGACCTTCACCGGGCCAACAAGGTCAAGGTGAGAAGTAACATCCAATACAGACTTTATTTGTATCTTATTATATTTTTACCGTTTTTTTCTTGGCATATCAGTAAATGACATGGTGAAAATGTTCATCAAAAATAATTTAGTCAAGATTTCTTTTAAATTTATTCAATGTTTCGGCTACTTTTGGTAGCCTTCTTCAGGATTCTGGGACAACTTGCTTTTCTTCTGTTGAATGAGTAATTTGAATAATTTTGGTTAAACGAAAATCTTGACTAAATAGTAAATGATTATAGCCACTAACCACTTGAATGCTGGTGTTTCACCCAAGTAGTTTTGTTTCAACAAATGTTTTATACGTCATTCGTGTATTGTTGGAAAGACAGACCTTTTGTAAAAGCTGTGTGAACATATCTAAAACCTGCTGCATGTACCCAGGCTGTTAATTTCTGAGAATACTTTTCAATCTACATTACAAGTATACTTTTTAATCAAGGATACAACTAATGTAAATTATTTAATATGTTTTGTGTTTTTCTGACTTTTAATATTGCTATCAATTTGTTAATGATAACTATTTATCAATCTGACTTTGTATGATTTTATTTCTTTTAATACTGTAAGCAACACCTGTAGTAATTTTATGGATACTGTATTCTCTACAAATAATTTGTTAATATTATCATAGGCGTCAGAAGCTGTTGAATGTGGGGGGGGGGCGATGTTCATGGCCATGGATGGAGGGTGGAGTCAAGTGCCCCCACTGTGTCCACACCTGGATTCTACCTAACATTGGGTCAATATTGGGGTGCTAAAGTATAGGAAGGCAGTGTTAATTGGGCCACAGGGGTAGTTGAGCCACCCATGTTTCCCTGGAAACTACAGCAGTGACAGTTACATGGTATCAGCCAATGATCGATTATGCTATTTGAACATGATTGACATACAATAAGTGCCATTTAACACAATGTCTTTTGATGTTTTTTTGGAAACTTTTGGTGATTGTGATTAATGTCTGCTGTAAAACTACCAAGTACCAACGCATGTGACCAGACTTTATTGTCTTTGTGCTTACAACTGCACAAGGAAGAAGATTATTTATGTTACTTCATGCATTAATGAGAAGTTAGTTAAACAAGGCTTAATTGTCAAAACGGGGCTAGTTGAACCACCCAAGCCCCATGGGAGGATTAGTTGAACAGCAGTTAAAGAACAAAGACGAGTGTTCTTTACCCCAAAATATGTCGGGGAATTCACTTTTTCCAAGCAAATTGGGACATTGGATACTTATAAGGCATTATATTAGCAGTTAGTTACACTGGTTGCGATTGGCTTATAAGTCTATATCATTTAAGTGTGTTGACTTATTAATTAAGCAAGTAGACTTGTCAGAAACGTGTTGTACCCATTGGGTAGATGTGTTGGCCGAGTTGTTATGAAATTTTAGTACAATGCCTATGTAAATTATACAAATAAAGCATTTACCCAACTTGTGCTACAACGTGGTCAACTTACCCCACACCAAGTGTTAGTTGAGCCAGCTTACCAACCCTATATGAATCAGCTGCATATATACCAGATATATTATATTGGTATAAAATGATTTACTAATAATCATAGTTTATGTGAGTAAAAACAATTTTGACTTATGGATATTATTATGCCCAAGATATCAAAAAGAATAAAAAATGTCTGAACTAACACTGGCTTCTCCTATACTTGAGTACCCACCCAAAATATTGTGAGAATCCGGCCCCCACCCTCCCTCCCCCCATGTCCCGTGCCTGTGATTATTGTCTCCATACCAACATCATTCTGTTCTTGCTGGTCTTCAGATGAGGAACACACAAGCACATTCACTGCGCTTCCCCAAGCCGAAGGATGAAGGCTGGGTCTTGGTGCTGGGAGAAGTTGACTCCCGTGAGGTGATTGCAGTCAAGCGGGTTGGATATAGGAGAGGCCGGTCATCGGTACAGCTGGCCTTCTACACCCCCGAGAGAGTGGGGCGGGTCATCTACACCCTCTACATGATGAGTGATTGCTACTTGGGTTTAGACCAGCAGTACGACATCTGTTTACATGTCGTCGAATCAAGTCTTCAGGCTCAGGTCAATAGCGAATTCATGGACGAACTGGACATCTCAGACTAGGACTGGTGGTCAATCTTGATGCAACATCTCTCACATAAATATATACTTCGCACAAATATTAGACATCACAACAGAGAATTTAAAAAAACTGTGTTGATAATTTGATAGCTACACTCTCCCGATTTGTTTGACAGGTGTCTTTATTTCAATGCACTAATAAGCATCTGTATCATTTTATTACACTAAAATGTTATTACACATCCTCAGTTCTGCTTCAAAAGATCATCTTCTAAAACTTAATTTATTAGAAACAATATCTTGTGTGACTGTCCTTTCACAGATGGCCACTGCAGACAAATTACATTAAAGGTTGTAGTTTCTTATTACTCGGGGTAGTCTTAGTGAGATGATTATGCATCAGTTGAGTGATATAAAACAGAAGGAAGCTTAAGTTGCTGTGTCATATCTGGTCACGTAGGACAGAGCACAGTATTATCCTCAATTTCTGTCAGCTCAATGTTCCTTTGATGTTTATTTACATGTTAGGCAGTGTAATTACAGTAAGTTATGTTGTTGCAACTGGTTTTTGCCGGGTAAATAAAACTTGAATGTTGGAATGAACCTCCTTGCAAATAAAGACATAATGTTGGAATGCAATGAGTTGCAATTTTAATGTTGGAATGGAGGTAGGTGACACAAGTCAACACATAGTGCATAGATCACATGACCACAGAAATTTTATTATGGCAAACATTACGAAAATTGAAGTTTAATAATTAATTATACTGACACTTCAAGTATTTACATATCATTATAATTACAAAGTCGAGCAACACATGATTTGATTATGCGATTCTACTTCATCATTTGCTTTCCAATAATTATACACATCCAAGAGAAGCAGTAAGTCACAGCAGGGTATGTTTACCCTAATAAAACTTAGGGTGTATTGTCCCCCTTTTGATTTTTAACTCATTACAATGACTACGACTTTCATTAAGATAAGTAGCACAGTTAATTAAAATGAACTGTGTATTACTACTTACAAAATTTTGTATTGTGTGTGTTCGTGTAAATCAGCTATCTCTTGCCATGTACCACAAAATGAAGTTTTCATGTTGCCCCTAAATGTAATTGAAATTATAAGTAAACTGTCCTTTTGGGAAAAGGATGTCATTGTTGTGTTGACAGTGTGTCCTATTGAGATTTTGTGCACACACACCACACACACACAGTGGCTATGCACTAAAATGGCCAAGCAACGGATAGTGGCAGCACTGTACGTTCGCCCTGTAACGATACACTGCACCACAAGTGCTTGAAATGTTTGTACCCTGTATGGTATAGGAACACCATCAACAGGTTAGTGTTCGTTCGTGTATTGCAGGGTACGAAAGACAACAACTTAAGTAAGCTCTAACCAACTCAATTCCCAGCAAACACGACTGAGCAGAAAACACTCCACGCGCACACAAGCCAGACCTTTTGACTCCTTAGTACTGGCCAGTAATGTACACAACTAGATTTCGTAGGCTTTCTTCGCTTTGCCTTTGGAGGTTTGGTGCACTGTTGTTCGTCACCTCACTGACACTAATTCCGACGATGCTCGGTGACCAAGATGCCCGCTTCGTGGCCGAACTCGCGGTGATACGACAGTAGTGTCATCTACAATCAGTAAGCATGCTTGGCATCAGAACTCACGGTGATACGACAGCAGTGTCATCTACAATCAGTAAGCATGCAATGGGGTGATGAAAACATGAACGTTTCGAGCCCACGGTAACCGTACGTACACGATTTGCCAAACCAGATCGAATGATCGTCACTGCTTCATTTCCCCAGCAATTAACTCCGATGTCATCAAGGACAGTTTCTTTTCTTGAATATAGATTATATACAGTCATAAATTTATATGTGTAATGTTAAAGGTATTTTACAACGCTTTTGCATTACCCATTGTCGCAGCCAGAGTACTGCACCTTATTTTGTTGAATTAGAACCAATCAATAATTTCAAACAAACCTGGAATCAACTCGAGGTACGGGTGCTCCTGGTCGGTGCTTGGACTCCGAGATGGCACCGGTGGTGGGGCATCGCTGGACGGTGTCCGAGATGCCGTGGGATGTGTATCGTTGCTGGGAGTCCGAGACGGCATGGGAGGTGACCGAGGTTCCGACAGAGGAGGGTCCTCGTAGATATGCCCATTAGGAGGCAGCTCTTCGTACACGTTTGTGTTCGGAGGTGCCTCTTCATAGGCATGCTCAGTCGTATACGGCACCTCATAGCTATGTGCAGTCTTCTGGGTGGAGACAGTCCATGGCCACATCTTCAAGTCATTGCTGTGAGCAGGTATACAAGGGTATGGTGTCAAGAAAGTCAAACAGAGTCGCCAGAACTTTGCAATAAGATTTGATGCAAACTTTACAAAAGGCTTTGATACAACCACACTGTTATCTAATATCTATACGATGCAGATCTAGGTTTTTCAAAGGTTGACACGAGTTGTGTTCTTATTTAATGCAAAATAGGTTTATACTAACTTATTGTTGCATTTGTTGCTGCTGATGATCGTCGTGAAGTAAATATTTGTGAGAAATGTCTGAGGAAAGTCTGAATTGGAGAACTTACTTGCGGCGCCGTCTGAAGAGAACGAATGCGATAGCTGCCCCAACACATAGAACGAGTAGTCCGACCACGCCGCCGACGATCATGCCTGGCGAAAAAGGTATAATAATAGGTAAACACTAAGCACCAAGTATAATGGGTAAACACTAAGCACCAAGTATAATGGGTAAACACTAAGCACCAAGTATCATGGCGAATTAACATAGAGGTGGCTGTGCTTGGTTCATTTAGCGCACGTAGTCACTGGAAAAGTCAAACGTAGACACGTTGATCTCTATCTAAGATATAGAAAGGTCAGTGATGTAAACATTACGGTTGTATCATGAGATCACTACAGCTGTGAGACATCATGACAACATCAGAAGAATATTAGTGCATCCAAAGGACAAAGTGGAAGAAAGTAGACTATGTATACCAGTAGTAGACTATGTATACCAGATCCCTTGTAAGAGTGGTAGCCACACATACATTGGTGAAACAGGTAGACACTTTGGAACAAGACTCAAGGAACACAAGAAGGTGGCTGAGAACATCACAACCAGACACTTTTACCTGGGTACAAAAGAGAGAGTCGGCAACAGTAGGGCATAAGTTTGCTATAACAGACCACGCAGACAGAAACAATTGCATCATTGACTGGGAGGGAGCTATTGTGCTAGACACAGAGAGAGAAACGCAAGATGGATTAAAGAGACCATATGGATCAGACAGAAGACTCCAATCATGAATCGAGACGTGGGGCATAGCGACTTAGCCACGTATTGGAGGGCCTGTTTGCCAAGCCAACTGGCGAGCAGACGAAGAACTATTCCCAAATTTTTTTACGAAGGTAAACTCAATAGTTGTGGTTTGAAGAAAACCGTTACCCATTGATGAAGATCTTCACGAATGGTAGATTGTGTTACGTGTGTCATTGTATGTTGTTTGTTAAAATAGAAAAGAATGACGTCGTGGTTGACAGGGCACAGGGATGTCCTCCATTTATTCTGAAGCGACCTGGGCGCGTCGAGTTTGTAATCACCTGTGTTGTTAGCGCCCTCTTGTGTCGAGTCTGCAGAGGCTTGTCGTTCAACGTTGTCGTCAAGTCTCGTACGTCCCATAACGACTGTAGTGGTGTCGCCAATGTCAACAGGTAATGTCACTACAACGTAAAATATAAAACATTTCCCAACCGACCAAATCGCATTTGTTTGTGTGTGCGTGTGTGTGTGCGTGCGTGTGTGCGTGCGGGCCTGCGTGTGCGTGCGTGTTCAAATAAATTTATTGGTAACTGACCTTTTCTTTTTGTTAATCTTAGAAAGAAAATAACTGGAAGACGGTTTTACCGGACCTCATACTATCCCCGAAATACATTCTTGTTGTAACAGCATAATCACTTCTTACCTGTCTTTCTAGAAGTTCGATGCGTTGATTTCGTTGAGGCCAGTTGTACCGAGGTATAGACACGTGGCGTTTTTCTAGAAGGAAGAGGTGGATGTGTTCTCTGTTCCCTCTGAGTTGTCTTCTCTACAACGTGAATACGCATATAGTTCATATGCCTAAGGCGCGATGGTTTAATTTAGTCAAAACATTGGCTAACATAACTCCCAAGAACACCTCATGTTTTAATATTGGTCAGTTTCACTCATGAGAAGATATGAAGATCTACAAACATATTGTCATAGTGCGTACAAACATACGGTCATAGTGCTACAAACATATGGTCATAGTGCGTACAAACAAATGGTCATAGTGCGTACAAACATACGCAGCAGCTATAACCTAGATGCATTCACGTAACAATAAAACAATTACCACAATTTAACACAAACTCTCCCAAATACCCTTCTCGGAATTCTGGGAATGCTTCCCAGAGAAGTCGAAATGATATTGGAATGAGCAGGTCTGACAGGGGGTGAATTGTAAAGTGGTTCGAACAGTGTCTAAGGACTGGATGTCATGCTATATGAGACCGTACCTTTCTACCCCTACTCCCTTCATCTCCGCTTGTTCGGCCTCGTCTCCCTTCACCTATCCCCACTCCGTCCTCCTTCTCCCATTCCCTCTCCTCCTATCTCTTCCTCTCTCAATCTATTTCGCCTCCCCTCACTCCTTCACACGTACCTACCCATTCTGCCTATCTTCCCGTAGACCCTGCTCGGTCACTCCAACCACTAACCCTCCTCACCCTGCTATATGTTCTGCGTACCCGTGGTCACTCTGGGGTCGTCTTCTTCGGTCTCCTTGCATTCGTAGTGCACCTCGACAATCACCCGGCCTTTGAAGTTGGGATTACAATGGTACGACTGTGGGCTTGGGTTCCTGTCGGGGTTCTCATTGTGGATGCGTATCTCACACTCGTGTCTTCCCATGCACAACCTCCGTAAAGGTGATTTGATCTTCAGGTCAAACTCACAGCCGTCTTTCGCCGAGTCATGGTCGCAGTCCTGCAAAAGATACTCGTAGGCTTAAGCAGCAGTGATCTACATTGTGGCCATTGAATATTGTGCTTTCGTCGACATTGTAGAATTTAATTAATACAACTATATGTTTACATTTTTTTACATATTTATAGACGCAGTCAAACCTGTTGTAAGTATTGCTGCTGGTGTTGGCGCTGCTCCGGTTATCCTTTCAGCAGCAGCAGCAGCAGCAGCAGCAGCAGCAGCAGCAGCAGCAGCAGCGGCGGCAGCGGCGGCGGCGGCGGCGGCGGCAGCAGCAGCAGCAACTACATCCATTATTTAGCAGCAGCAACTACATCCATTATTTCAGCTACAATAGCTACAGCAAAATCAACAATGATAGCAACAGCTACTATTTATAGCTACACCACCAACGACAACAACAACAACACAAACAATAACAACAAGAATCCACTGTCTATATTTGATGCTATAATAACGGGTTTGTTATTACTGGCTGCATTGTATTTGGCATGGTTGAGGTCCGTTTGCCATCCATTTGCCCTGCTACGTTGTGTTTGGCATGGTTGAGGTCCGTCTGCCATCCATTTGCCCTGCTACGTTGTATTTGGCATGGTTGAGGTCCGTCTGCCATCCATTTGCCTTGCTACGTTGTATTTGTCATGGTTGAGGTCCGTCTGCCATCCATTTGTCTTGCTACGTTGTGTTTGGCATGGTTGAGGTCCGTCTGCCATCCATTTGCCCTGCTACGTTGTATTTGTCATGGTTGAGGTCCGTCTGCCATCCATTTGCCTTGCTACGTTGTGTTTGGCATGGTTGAGGTCCGTCTGCCATCCATTTGCCCTGCTACGTTGTATTTGGCATGGTTGAGGTCCGTCTGCCATCCATTTGCCTTGCTACGTTGTGCTTGGCATGGTTGAGGTCCATCTGCCATCCATTTGCCGTTGCTAGTTGATCCACTTGTCAACAGTTGTTGCAACGAGAAGCTCACGGCAAACTCAAGACCAGACTGACCATGCAGCTGCTGCTACTATGCCTACATCGCTACACGGGACCTGCTCGACAGTACGTCTACCCGTGTACGTGGCCGGGGTACGTCCTCCATCAATCGCTACAACACCAGTGGCATATCTAGGATCTCGCAAAGACAGAGGTCAGGGGCAAGTTAGTTAGATAAGCAACGCAAACAAATTAAGATAAAGTTGGGTCATGCCCACCTCACCTCCCCCCCAAATATGCCACGGTGTAACACTCTCCTTCGACTATTACTATATACCAGCTTATAGTTGTCTCCTACCCTGGTTTACTCACCGACGACCAGCCTTCCAGGCGACTGTATTTGAACTTTGTGATGGCTGTGATCACGCTGCGACGATCGTCGCACTTCAGTTGAACATTCACGTCGCTGATTTTGCCATAGCACTGGATCGTCTTCTCAGCTTCCGTTTCTGGCCACGAGACAAGTGAGATACGTTAAAATGCATCAACGCACTGTTTGTGTTGGCACCACGAGTAGACACTGCCGTGCGGCTAGTGTTCCCACCGACACCACCACACAATCACTCCCAATAGCACCACCACCACCTGTACCACTACCACCACCTGTACCACCACCACCACCATCTGCACCACCACCACCACCTACACCACTACCACCATTTGTACCACCTGCACCACTACCACCACCACCACCACATATACCACTACCACCACCTGTATCAGCACCACCACCACCTGCACCACTACCACAAACATCTGCACGACTACCACCACCTGCACCACTACCACCACCTGCATCACTACCACCACCTACACCACTACCACTACGTGTACCACCACCACCACGTCTGCACCATTACCACCACCTGTACCACCACCACCACGCCTGCACCATTACCACCATCTGTACCACCACCACCACCTTCACCACTACCACCACCTGCACCACTACCACCACCTGTACCACCACCACCTGTACCACCACCACCACGTCTGCACCATTACCACCACCTGTACCACCACCACCACGTCTGCACCATTACCACCACCTGTACCACCACCACCACGCCTGCACCATTACCACCATCTGTACCACCACTACCACCACCTACACCACTACCACCACCTGTACCACCACCACCACGTCTGCACCATTACCACCACCTGTACCACCACCACCACGTCTGCACCATTACCACCACCTGCACCACCAATAGGTTAACAACACTGTTTTTCAGCTATCTGTTGTTTATGACTAAAGTAGAGCGTTTACCTATGTATGGACTAACTGACGGTGAGCCACTCGACACTTGCCTTATCATCGTACAATTAATCATATGCAACGAACATGTCAACTTGTTTATATAGGTATTTTAAAAATATGAAATAAAAATTTCGGTTGTTATTGTAACTTGGAAGTCAAGCTATAGTCAAATAAATTAATTGCCCCAGAAACGCAGGTATTCGAGTCAGCCTCCTCTGAGTGGATGGATGTGATATATGTTTAAGACGTGGTTGTAGCCATTAATATCAACCTCCTATACAGTTGGTTTAAACGATGTGAGAAATATAGTGATTGGCCACGGTGGTCATCTTCAAATATCCAAGATGGACGCCATTAACACTGATAATATTGATAAGATTAGGGCTGTCTTTGGAAAATGTGTCGAGGTGTTGTGAAGCACGTTAATCATGAGCATTCCGCACGGTGTTGTATTTTGCCGCAAAGGCACAGCCCTTATGCAAGATATGTTGAAACATTACCTAGGTGGCATTTTGAAGAGTATGGGCAGGACAGTGAGATAGACAGAAAATTTTATTTAGCACACTGAGTTATGGCAAACAAGTGATATGTCAACTTTTCCAGCAAAGCAATCCCTCTTTTTCCCCAAATCTGACCCGCCTATGATAACCAGCTATGACACGCAAGACAGAACACATTATAATATGTAATGCTTGCGGTACACTGCCTAAGGTCATCACGTGTGTCTATACAAAGAAGGTGCTCAACGCATCAACAATGAGTGGCATTGTGCAGAAATGCTATTCAACGCCCCCCCCCCCCCCCGCTGTGCCACGGACTGTCAATTCAGATGAACGTTGTTTTAATCAACACGCAGTCGTAGTATGGACTGATCGACCAGAGGGCATTAGGCCTACATTTAAATTACAGTACCAAGGATACTGTGAATGTGTCGTTTCCCTGTGCTTTAATTATTTGTGTTATCTTAATAACATGTTACAATGGTTTTATATCGTCTTATTTGCGTTTATTTATTAAGTGTTTTAATCATGCGCGCTTCTATATTATACTGTCTATGTGTTTAACATTTATAATTAAGGTACGTGTAATAATTGCTTCTTTCCATCGTTATGGAACTACTCCATTTGGTGAATGAATAGCTGCTGCTGTCTACGAGACGGTGTACTGTGTCTTTTATTATATTATTTTGGGGTTTCTTCAGTTGACCCCGTGATAAATGTACTACTAATTATCTCCCGTTTACGACAAAAATATTCTTCTTATTTCTATGTGTATGTCGTCCAAATTATCACTTATTTAGAGGGGTAAAAATGTGGCCGTCGTGTAGTAATAAAAAAGGAAGGTGTATGATACAATGTATACATTGACATTCAACAGTTTTAGTAACTGGTCAACGAGGATCGCTTACCTGCCACCAACAGTACCAGAATCGCACACATCGCGTACAGCTCTGTCACTCTGACATTCGCCATTCCAACCTATCTCTGACTGCGTCCAACACTGGCTAGTCGAACGCCTGGGTACTCGCTAGTCGAACGCCTGGGTACTCGCTAGTCGAACGCCTGGGTACTCGCGAGTTCAATCTCAGTTATTATGAGTTACAATGTGAACGATAACCAACGATGCTGAGACAGTCTTGCTCCAGTTTAACTCACAAGTTCAACCCATAAAGAGTTTGTCGATGCGTCATAAGGCTAGCCCAAATAGTAAACGTCAAACATACGAGCGCACCACGAACCTAGCGGTATAATTCTCTACGGCACTCTGCTCTCGTCACGCGCCGCTGGCTAATCAGGTCATGGAACAATAGACCCGATCGAATGGCTGGCTTGCCGATGCACAACTTTAGCCAAAAATAACATTAATGACAAGAGTTTCTATAAACCACTCAACCTTTTTAGGGCGTTACTTTTGAGCACCGTCAACAAGAAACAGGCTTTGGGCCTAAGCCAGGCCCGGGCCGCGGGCTGCAGGCCGGGCCTCTACTAAGTTTCGCGGGCTAGGCCGGGCCTGGGCTTACATTTTACGGGCCTGGGCTGGGCCTAGGCTGAAAAATATTAAACATACCAGGCTTGGGCGGAGCCTGGGCCTAGTGTGAGCGGGCCGGGCCGGGCCTGGACTAGGCCTGGACCTAACAAAAATATTAATACAAACCCAGATTATTAATTTTAATATTAATAAAAACTTATTATAAATTGTATTTCCGTTTAATGAATGTTTAAAAGTATTTCTTTAGTATTACATAGTTACAAATTGAGACCTTGCATGGAATTATGAATGACACCAGTACTTTATGTACTGGAATGTAGTTTAACCTCTTTTCAACAATGTAACTTCCAATGGCATCATTTTAATGATGTGCTTTACTTTAATAAAAAACATTTCATATAATAGCAATGCATAGTATGGCATACACAGTACACACATTACACAGTACATATTAATACTACATAGTACGTACAGAATACATATGTTACATATGCATATTTTAGGCATGAATGTAGTCTTTTACTTAGATCTAATGGCCCCATGCCAGGCCACGTAAGTTCACTTGGCTGAAAGCAGCCAGCCCCAAATGTTTACTTTAGACATATTTGCAGAGGCAATCAAGCCATGGTTAACCATCAACTTAATCACCCTTTGACCAAACCAGTGGACATTCTATTGTCTAGGTCTTCCTAGATCTTCTAGGTCTTCCCTCCGAATCTTGCCTGCCTGAATGACCTGCCCACTGGCTACTGCCCACTGCCTAGTGCCCACCCCAGTTGGTAGTTGACATTTTTCATTTGTGTTAACTAGTGTCTACTGTTTAGTGTCTACACTTTCCCCAGTACTGATTCATTCAAACTTGTACTAATTCACACATGTCTCAACCTGATCTGTCTCAGGCTAGTGATTGCAGCCCTGCTGGAAATGCTACTGGGTGTCAGTGCCAGTGGGTGACATTTAATTGAAATATCATTTAATACCAAATTAACTGCAATTACTAGTAACGTTAATTAATTAAATTAAGTTAACTTCGTTGAGCTAATTCTACTAACAATTTAAATTAGGTTATGGTTTGCATCAGGGTTAAGTTAGGGTTAGATAAACAAATCTCCTACCCTAACAATAAGCCAATAAATTAAAGCCATATATAAAAATACGTTATAATGCTTAGTAGTAATGCCAATAAAAAGTTAATTATTTTTCTTCAGGATATTCGTCCGTTTGAAGCAGTTGGTGGTGCTGGGATTCTAGAACCCGTCCAGCACACTATGGATAGTAGATAGCAGACTAGTAGACATTATATAATGTTCGTATATTATTTTTATATTATGTTATTTAATAAAACAATACGTACGTATTACAGTTTATTTGTGTTTCGTTTTTAGCATGAGATAATAGGTTTATCTACCCGTCTTTGGCCAGCGGATATGGGCCGGGCCGGGCCTGAAACGTGCGGGCCGGGCCGGGCCTCAAGTCTCAAGTCTCAAGTAGTTATACTCCAAACAGCCCAATCTTGAGCTAACGCAGGAGTTTGGACCAACGGCTTTTAGTGTCTCTTCCGAAAGACACGGGCAAAGTGGGGTGAACGAAATTGCCCAAGCTTCGAAACGGCGGAGGTGGAATCGAACCACCGTCCTCTCAATCGACAGGCGGGTGCTCTAACCATTAGACCACCGCCGGGCCTGGGTCAGACATTAACGGTCTGGGCCGGGCATGGGCCTAAATTCTAGTTTGCGGGCCTGGGCCGGGCTGGGCTTGACAAATTGTTGCGGGCTTGAGCCGGGCCTGGGTTCTAGCTGCTAATTGCGTGCCGGGCCTGGGTTCGAATTATAGGCCCGTGCAGGGCACTATCACGTGACCGACCAAATAGTCGCTCACTTTCCTATTGGTTAGTTCCCAATTTGTGTGCATCGTGTGGCGCCACTGTTGTAGAGAAGACGATCACTGTGACCAGAGTAGGCTAAGTTCAGGTAAAACTACGCACACTGAATTTCACATCGAATATGTCGCATATTAGATCACGTAAGCACGACGTTTTAGTTTTCTCGACATTGAGGTCACATTGACAATCCGATGCCACGAGAAGCTTCAAGCAACCCTTTTAAAGGGAAACAAAAGTCAAGGTTTTGGGCCTACGCACCTGTAAGGGTTACTAAAACATAACCATTTGCAACTACCAGTAAGAATATCACTCCAGTGGTTTACTAGAAAAACCTTGTTGAATATAAAGCATCTTACTGTCATGGGTCATACTTTTAGATCACCTTAGGTCACTGGTGGTGTAGTCTGGCTGCAGGCCTATTCTTTCACTAAATGAAGTAATTAGTATGCTTGCCAATATGATATGGCCATGCCGTTTTCATTTAAACTCAACTCGTGCAACATGTGCCTTTGTTTACTAACCTTATCCCGATCTGACAGCCAGGCGCTTATTGATCGCCGTGGTCAACAAGCCAGCTGTCACGAGAACTGATTTGATTTGACCAGAACCTCCCATTTTTAGAATACATTCTGAGTAAACCAAGGTATTCTTGATTGTTGATGCAAATGGTTCGTTTTTATTAACTCGTTTAGGTGCATAACCCAAAAACACGTCTTTTGTTTCGCTTGAAAATATGAACGCAATCATCCACCGCTTAACCCGTGAACTTCGCTACTGTCTTTGGCGGAAATGACGTGAATGTCGTTTCTGCGCATGTCTGTTTCCACTAGTGAACGCTCGAGGACGAGGCTGCAAGAAGAACGGAGGACCCGAGTCATCGTCAACAACACGAGAATGAGCCAGCCGAGACAATGAGCATCGACACTATTGTTGCATGAGATAAATGGACGGAATAGTAAAACTGTTCGTCATACGAAATTCAAAGGGATTGCTGATGCCACGCTCAGGTTAATTTGTTAAATAGGCCGGAGAACGAAAAAAGATAAGTGAACTGTCGCCGTTGATGTTCAACATTGACTATTATCACAATTAGGTATTGCTTAGAGTCATATTACTTTGATAGTATGAGTTTGTGTTGTTAGTATTTTTAAGTATGAATGGTTGCCAATCGTCGATATGACGTCGTAACTGTGACAGTGCATTGAAATAACTACGTCACGCCATCGATGGCGTATTCTCGCAAGAGGTAATATTATGGACATTTACAGGTGATTTTAAGGTTTTGTTGCATTTACGTGTTTTCTCTACGCAGTAATATAAACACTTGTATATTAATAACATCGTTTTCCACCGTTGACCTGAAAAAAATATGGTACGTTTGCGTACTTCACTATTTTTCGACGGAAAACCACCAATCGTCAATATTTAACGAACTACCCCATGTAAGACTGAACAAATTCTGTAAATTTGGTATCAAAGATTCCCCTCCGGACGGCACATTCAGACGAATAATAGACCCCCTAGCCAAATATATTTCAGTTCTTCGGATAGCAGGCTGCATAAAAGTATGTAGGCCAGGGTGTGGTCGTCCCTGTCCGTAGCGCAACAGACCCGGATGCCAGAACCCGGAAAGGGTCCCTACACAGGGTCACGAGGACACGGAAGAGTACGCCGAAGAAGACCCAGCAGAGGATGCAGATTGGGGACGCAGAAGAGGATACAGCAGAGGACGCTGGAGAGGACGCCGAACAGGACATTGAGGAGGACGCAAAAGATGATGCAACCCGGAAAGGGACGCAGAAGTGGACTCAAATGATATAAAAAAGGACCCGAGAAGAGGACGTCGATAAGGGCCCAGAAGAGGATAAGGGGAGGACATTGAAGATGACAAAGAAGAGGACAAAGAAGAAAAAGACAAATAAGAGATTGCAAAAGAGGACTCGTCGCAACTGACGCAAGTAACTGTCTTAATATCATAATGATATTTCTTGCTGAGATTAAATTGTGTCTACTTTCTTTTTTCATGTACGAACCATCTGCCGTAACGTCAGAGGACATCGAGTAACAAACAAAATGTATTATTGTAACTGCTGCTATACACATACACGCACACGCACTCGCACGCACACACACGCACGCACGCACACACTCACACACACACACACACACACACACACACACACACACACACACACACTCACACACACACACACACACACACACACACACACACACACACACACACACACACACACACACACACACACACACACACACACACACACACGCACGCACGCACGCACGCACGCACGCACGCACGCACGCACGCACACACTCACACACACACACACACACACACACACACACACACACACACACACACACACACACACACACACACATCATATCATCAGGTTGATATGTAGACCCTATAGATGATGTGTGTCAATCGGCACTACGTTTACAGTAGGCGCAGCTTCACTAAGACTCTTAACTATGCAAAAGGAACCTGATTCTACGTTTGTCAAATGTCCGCATGGTTAACATCTTTCACGAGAAACAGGTGATCAGATAAACAGATCAATAGCTAAACGACGACAGGACTGATTATAATACAAAATATTTAAGAGGGCTGCAATTTAGGGACGATGCTTTTTATGATACATAATATGTTCAGAAACACTTGAAGCGGCCACTAGCAGCTCATGCTACAACTTAGCTGACTTGTTGGCAAGTCACAAACTGCTAAGCCAAGTCAAGTATCAAGTGATCGACCTGCCAATCAAATCAAGTCTCAAGTAAATGACGTCCAAGTAAACTCTTGAACCATCTCTCTGAGTGCCAAGTCAAGTATCGAGTCATCTCCATGAACTACAAGTCCAAAGTCACCAAGGTTAACCAATCGCTATGATTGTCGTCGTTTGTCTGCGGTAATTTTTAGCGGGAAATTTATTGGCCAATCATAATAAGTACTTAATAATTATTGTATTTGGCGCGGCCCGCCACAACAACGTGGTCTCGTCTGGCGTACGTTTCGAGGAAATTCGAGTCGCCACACTTGTTGGCAAGTTGTAAACTAGCAAGTTATGTCAAGCCATGAGTCAGTGACCTCATAAAAAATGGGCGATTGGAGTGCGACTCGTGTCAACCCGTACGAATCGAGTCAATAAATCTGCTAATAGTAGTGTGGTATATCAAATAGTAGTGTGGTATATCAAATAGTAGTGTGGTATATCAAATAGTAGTGTGGTACATCAAATAACCCACATCATTGTAACTAAAGCATAATCGATAAAAGGAGTGTCAACCCACAATGTTCGGTTATCATTTTAATGTTTTACACAAACCAGATATACTAGTCAATTGTAAAACGTTCTATTTCATTTTAAAGTATAAATAATTTAGAAGTTGTATATTAAAATAGCACACATTTATTCCTTTCATTCTCCAATAATCTGTCATTCAAATCTCCATTTCTGGAATGGTTCTGCATCAATATCCCCAAAAACTTGCGTGCAACTTCAATGCTATACTGTGTTAAATATAACACCACCAATGTACGTCGTATCAATGTTGTTTAAGTGATGCGGACTTTAAGTGATGCGGACTTGTTTGGACACATTTATCCTGGATTATTACACGTTTGTCAAATGTTCGCACCGGTAAGCTCCTTTCAGATAAATATGCGGGGTGTGGCAGGAAATGGGAGGTGGGAGGTGGAAGGGAGCTGAACTTTCAAAATTGTTGGGTCCCAAAACACGTGGGAGATGGGAAGTTGTCCCCAAAATAGGTGGGAGATAATATTTTGAAATCCCTGCCACACCTCTTTGTGACAGGTGATCATATAAACCGATCCGTAATGAAACAATAGAAGGACTGGTAATATACAAAGAGTCCATGTCGGTCAGTATTTGAAGCAATTAAAATATCAGGTACGACGGTTCTTTTCGATCACACCTATCCCGGGATATGCTCAGAAGCACTTACATGACGAAGCACCTACTTACGGCAAACAGTGGGTCTGAATAATCTAGCCTACATTATCTGTACAATTAGTTTTATAAATTAGTACCTACACTTTATAGATACACTTAACAAAGTCAAGCGGAATTTTCCATAACATATTCTGGTAAATATATGTTAGCAACATAAAGACATTATAAAACATTATTGACATTCATGCACAACGCTAGTATATTTGCTGTACAAACTCATCACTCCACTTTCTTAGAAAGCTTCCTCACACAAGGCACTCCGGGTCCGACATAGAGATACAAATGCACCATCTGACAACAAATGCCCGGATAACCCAGTATGTTCAACATAGTTAGAAGTAGACCATCGATTAAAATATTAATAGTCTTATTTATTGCACCCCACCCCCACTCCTTCCCCATCTGTCCCCACCCCGCTCCTTCCCCATCTCTCCCCACCCCCGCTCCTTCCCCATCTGTCCCCACCCGCTCCTTTCCCCTCTGTCCCCACCCCGCTCCTTTTCCATCTCTCCCCACCCCGCTCCTTCCCTCTCTATCCCCACCCCCGCTCCTTCCCCATCTGTCCCCACCCCCGCTCCTTCCCCTCTGTCCTCGTCCCCGCTCCTCCTCCCTCTGTTCTCACCCACACTTCTTCCCCATAGAGATGGACCCTACCCCTGCTCCTCTTCCTTCCCCTCTGTCCCCACCCCCGCTCTTTCCCCGTCTGTCCCCACCCTCGCTCCTTCGCCATCTGTTCCCACCCCCGCTCCTCCCCCATCTGTCCCCACCCCTACTCTTTCCCGCTCTTACCCCATTCCCACTCCTCCTCCCTTCGTCCCTCCATCTATCCGTGTTTTTCATTCTCTCCATCCACTCACTCACCCCCAACCCCCCCTCTCTCTCTCGCTCTCTCTCTCCTTCTAACTAGTAAACAATTTATCGTCCTCTTCGCATATCAAACTAGTTAAAACTAAAAGTAAAACAGTCCATGGCTGTAGACCTACCACTGATGATAACAAATAACTGTCTTTAATTTACCCATTAAAATGCTGAACTTAGTTGGGTTGATATCCCTGTCCGCAACAGCCACGTGTCCACAAACGTGATATTTCGTCTACGATACAAACGTTTCACGATGTATACCTCAGACCAAAAAATACGAATTTAAATTGTCATGGTTGTATACGAAAGTGTCGCATAGACAAGGTAGTTGAACGGCAGATTCACGTTGCAAACAGCCGTGGATGATCACCATCATTCTACGTAAACATTAGGCTGTCGAAAACAGCTCAACTGTTAGAAAACTAAAATGACAATAGTTCTTGTCTTGATGGAGTTCTCGCAGTAGCTAGAGACAAATTTAGTTCCGACATGTCCATTAAGAGATCTTCCTTGCGTAATCGTACACAAGCTCAGAATTGTTCGTCTCTTGGACGTTGGTATATGTCGGCTCAGTGTCTTTCGGTTTCGGTTTATTTTTCTTCATCGGCACGGCGTAGATGTCCGATGAGTTGGGCTGCGGTGACGGGCTGTCTGTGGCATCGGACCAGCCGATCGGCGCCGTGCGTGTGGAACTGGACATCGAGTACGGGTCGATGGTGTCGGGTTTGTTGAGAGTCGAGGCGTTGCTGCCTGGATGGGAGAGATCGGCAGCCGCCGGTGGTTCGGACTGCCACAGCCAGCCGTCGATCACCTCGTGTTCCTCTCCCTTCTTCGTCTTCCTGCAAGTTAACAACATTTAACAACTTTTAGAAGACTGTCATCCAAAGCAAAAACAAACCCGGATGGCAAGTGGACAAGGAAGCCATTGGCTTATCGAGAGTCCAACCATTGCCAGATTCAATACTGACAGACATGGCCGAACTAAAAGCTGTCGGATTCCGTCGGGTTTTCGATGACTCTGCGATGGCCATGTTTGTTAGCTTATCAAACCTTGTTATCTGGCAAAAAAAGCCTCGTAATGAATATGACAATTATTCACCCACGTGTAACTCACCATTGTGATAAATGGTTTTATTTTGTTTTAAAACATATTCTCGTAGCTATCACTTACACAATGAGGTAAACAAATGCTCCATTTAGTTTTCGTCCCTTGTGAGAATGAATACTGCCTACACTGATCCTTCATTAACATTACTTCGTGTCCTCTAGTTCTTCTATCTTCCATATAAGCAGCGTAACACATATTTAGGCAATCGTACATGAACACACCGTCGTACCGCATATACGGGTTGTATGACAATGTTCCCCCGTAATTATCCCCTAAAAATATCTACCCGGACAATATCCGTTGGACAATTTCTACCAGGACAAAAAGAACCTAAAACATAGCAATGTATCATAATATGTATCATAGGCCAACAGCGTATCATACAGTCTCTCACAGCAAAAAGGCAATATATTGTAAGATATATGAATAATTTAAAGCTATGAGGAATGGGAACATGCACACATGCGTACGAGCACCCATGTACTGCTATAAAAGTAACTAACGAAAATACAAAAAAATAAAGGTTGTTAGGAGTGTTAGTTAAGAGTAGCAGTTTTAAATACACTATCTTGTAGTACATTATCAAGATGTACGGGATAAAGATTTTGTCTCAAGGTCTAAGTAATATTCGACAATGTTTTACCAACCACAGAGAAAACAAGCTCAGAGATTGCTCACCTGCGCCTCCTGGAGACGACACATAGAATGATGAGGACCACGATCAGCAGAAACAAGATGGCGCCCGCTGCAGCGAATGCGATGATATTATCCCCTGAAAGTAAAAGCGAGAACACGGGCTAATTACAACAGTTCGGCAAGGCATATTGGACAGCTATTCCTTCTGTGGAAGCATGTCCTCATTTGAAGTGGCGTTAGGCAAGCGATGTGCCGGGTTTCATTATAGCAGAGGTAAGTGACCCATGGTATTTTGCGCGGATGTGCACATTTTAAAAGAAGATTCCTTGTGCTGTGTGTCGCAGTCTTGCCAGTAGTGTGTCACAAGATGATGTAAATGTAAAATATGTACCAATCGTATGTTGGCCCTAGTATTGCATATCTATGTTCAAGTTATTGATATCATACTTAATACAATTGTGAATAGGCAGAACACGTGTTGTATCAATACTTTTATTATGCGTGTTCTCTCACAAACGAGCCAAGACGTAACAAGGCATCCAGTGACAGCCATACAGCCTGTTATGTCAGCGCTTGGCAAGGGATAAGCCGTGCATGTTCTTTGACATTTCTCACAAAAGTGTCTCTAATTAGGTTTGGAGATGCTTAGTTTGGATTATTATATCATCCCCATACATCATGTGAAACACTTTCGTTCGAGATATGTTTTTAATGAACATGCACGATTTTTTCAGTTTAATATTCTGTCAAATGTATTTCAAATATGTTATACATGATGTCCCTAATCAACCATTCAGTATGTTTAGGCTATAGTCCGTGTACTGCGTGATGTTTTGTGCTTGTATTCACTTCCTAAATTTTAGATATTCCAAGTGTCATGATTCCATCTTGCGAATTTAAACCCAGTCAAAATGTCAACACGCGAAACCGCTTACTGAGGAAATCGATGATGCTGTTCACGGTCGATGATTTTTCAACTGACGGTCCGGCCGTCGTCAAACGTAACGACGATGTAGCTGTCGTTGACTCTTCAGTTGACGTTCCCGTCAAAGTAGTGTTGTCGTTGTCTCTCGGGTCAGGTGTTGTCGTTGTATCTCTGGTTGTCACAGTTGTAGTTGTCGTGGATGACGAAGCCGTGGTCGGAGGCAGAGTGACCACGTCAGCGCCACATTTGACCAGTAACTCACCTGTAGCTAGATACGGACAATGAACAATTGTTTGATGTGAGTACGCACCCACGAACACGTGTGGCGAGATTAAGAACTTTATTTACAGTAAATGGTTTTGCACAGTGCTTAATTATCTTATTCAAATAATAAGTATCACGGACACTGTTTTTTCTGCAAGTGGTGTCTACGTAAAATTAGCATTTCGTTGCCCAGATAAAATACAATATTTTCATGTGTAGTCGGCCAGCTAAACGATCACAGTTGTTTGAGTTATGCCTCAATAATGACTAATGTGGTGGAAGTCATGAAACAAAAATGAAGACGTATAAATAGGGTTATACTTTCAAATTGTCACACCTGGGCAGTTCGAAATGTCCTACCATAAGATTAAAAAATTCCTAACTGAGTAAATTCAATTCAAACAGTCCACTCACTACTGGACATAATTGGTTCTCACCGTTCAAGAGAATGAATAATCTGCTGGCGACGGTCGAATCTGTTTGTAGCATCAAAAAGTCAATAGTTTGTCCGCTAGGTGTTGTTTCGTAGCTGAGAGTTCGTTGTTTCCACGGCGCCTGCGCACACACCGTAGTTGTGTCGGTCGTCACTAGTAGGCGCGCTGAGCATTCCGTGTTCGATGTATTCGACAGGAAGTCGTATATCGTCACCGACAGTGCTGCCCCTTGTGGTATGTCGACACGACAACTGCTACGATTAGCTCGGTTCCATTGGCTGCCGTACGCGTCGGAGTTCATGTATATTAATTTCCCGTCCACACTGTCCTCACCCAGCATGCCAGCCCACGGTATTGTTCGTGATGTCGTTGGGTAATTTCCTGTATGGAACAATATACGAAGTCATCAAAAGAAAGAGACGTAACCACTGCAGCCATTTCAGTATATAGTATGACGAACACGGAGCAAGTTGACAAATCGGGCAAGTTGAAAACCGTATAACAGGTTTAAAATATAAAACATAATAATGGCAGCGCCTTGCAATTTTCCTGTGACCTCAACGGACTTGCACGGTAACACATTTACAGTTTTACGCAAACTGCAAGCGGTAAAAATGAGAACAGTTTTTTTATAAATTGCAAAAAATGTTATGATTAAAGAAAATAAAACTTGGTAGTACCTACACGTGTTTCAGCGAAATTTGAGGCGTATCCATTATTTACGTGCACACGTATAAACTACACATGAATACCTGTTTGTAACATATTTCATCTGAGCATTGCTGAGTGCAATGTCACAGTCCGACAAATGACCTGCAGTGGCAAGTTGACTGGGGCATGTCAACGATCAAGGCGTTATATATGGGAATGACATCAATGGGTTTTCAATTTGTGACATTGTTAATATAAAATTACTTGATAACTGATTCAGGTTTTCGATTTCAAATCATCATCTTGCACCGTAAGCTGGTGAATTTTGGGTAATTAATTGTAAAAAAAATCGATCTCCTTTTAATTGCATATTAATTGTGAGTATCTTGATTTTTGTCAAACTGCCGATATTAGGTAAAAGCACACTGATCAGCGATTAATTCTTAACGTCGTCAACTTGGCCCAGTTTCCTACAGAATACAAATGACAAGACTTTCACATCAGTTGTGGTGTATTTAATACATTCAGTGACATATCTAGAATATCGCGAGGGGGGCAAAGGAGGCCAAGCTTAATCACCCGTTAGTCTATCATGCTACTGTAGCGGCGTAACGGAAAAATCACAAAATTAAGCCAAAGGGGTCATGACCCAATGCCCCCTCCCCCAAATACGCCACTGAATTAACTCGCATAAACAATGCAGTTTAACGTTTTTGTGCATGTCAATATCCGTAACACCTAATATGCTTAATGTATCCACACTAAAGGAGTACTCACTCGTCAGACATTCGTACTTAATGTGTATGTACGAGTAGCCGGTGTAACCGACTCCGCACTGGACCAACTCGCCGCTTGGCACGGTGTATAGGCAGCTTGTGAACGTTGAACACTTCTGGCCAACGTCAGCTGCCATCGTCATCTCATTGCTACAATCGTAAGTAAGCAACACATTTTATGCGACATATATTTTATTTCCAAAACATCAACCAACTGCAGACATTTAGAAACGAAACTGCATCGCATAGATTTGAACTATCTCCATTTCTATAATTTATGGCAATTCTTTCTATAATTTATGGCAATTCTTCAAAATACCAACCCATTTGCATTTATTATGCTGTTAGACCTAAACATTGTGATTATGATACTTTTGAAAACAAAAGTTGACAGACCTACGACAGTCGTCGGTCGAGGAGTACGGATTGCTGCAGAACTGATCGATTTGGTAGTCTCGAGTTCGGCCGAGAAACGCCCGCGTCACTATTATCATCCCTCCTGCGTCGCAGCTCAGACGGGCTTCTGTAGACGTAGACGTCTGTAGACAGTTCGTTACCTGCCGTAGAGCTGTTGAACATCAAAACATACTAACATTTTGTTGAATTGTTTAGATTTACAATCCATTTAAGTCTGTACTTGTAACAACTGGTAATAAAACTGAAACCAGCAATCATGTTATTACAAATGTGTAATCGATTTTGTTTACGATTATGTACAACCTGAACA
Source organism: Lamellibrachia satsuma (assembly GCA_033239005.1). Taxonomy (NCBI): domain Eukaryota; kingdom Metazoa; phylum Annelida; class Polychaeta; order Sabellida; family Siboglinidae; genus Lamellibrachia; species Lamellibrachia satsuma. Next base: position 9,467,075 of record BSQZ01000002.1, on the reverse strand, counting down.
AGTATTAATGTCATAGAACGTTTGATTGGGCTACATTCAGATGGTTATTCACACATTCGTCAGACTACGGCAGTATAATTACTGGAAATTGTGGAAGTGGCTAAATTGTAGAACAAATCAGTACACCAAAAATGCAATTTTTTTAAGTTGTCACTAGAAGAGGGAATAATTAGTTCCTTCAGAATGTAAAGAAGCAAACTGTAAAGAGATGTCTTAACTCCTTAGTTAATATAGGTTTATTGACAACATCGACATAACGACACATACATTGAGCCGGGGCCCATTATGGCATCTGCACATAAAGTCATGACGCAACTAAAAACGCGCAGTGTATGGGGCGCCGCTTGAACATTCAACTTATGATGTAGTATCATTAAAAAAAATGTATAAACTAAATACTCAAAAGTCAATGTCAATTAGAGATCATGTCTTTGTACAGGTCAAGGCTTTCTGCCTGATCTGATTATGTAGCCAGTAGGTGGAGTCTGGCGTACTAGTGTCTCGCTAAGCCTGTCGATTGCCTGCGCTGCAGGAGTTTCATGGGTCTTGGCCAGCTGCCTGTCAAGCTCTGGGATTTGGTACTCGGGCTGTTCGTTGTCGAAGTTATGCTGGGGTTCTTCAGTATTCCGGGTCTTTGAGGGGTCTCCGGTTTCGTTTCGCTCTGATTTGACAACGTACGAGCGTGGCAATCTAGGCTGTGGTGTTTCAAGTACGACAGCAGGTTCCCAGTGTGGTTTTGGACCTGCGATGCGCAGACGTACATGTTCGCCGCTATGGAGGGATTCAATGTCCTTTCTAGATGTGTCGTAGTTGGTTTGTTGTGTTGTTTACTTGCGTTCCAGCAAGTTCTCGATAACACTGGGATCTACAACTGCGGGTCGCAAATGCTTGGTTGTGCACGGTATTGGTGAATGCAGTCGGCAGGACATAGAGAGTTGTGCTGGAGACGCAAGTCCGTGTACCAGTTGTTGCGTAGCTCTAACAGGCTCAGGAACGGATCTTTCTTCTCTTCTTTCGTTTTTTTCATTTGCCGTTTGATTGTCTGCACGGTGCTTAATGTCAATTGGTAGAAGTCCCACTCATCTGCGAACTTGTTGAACTCACTGCTGGAGTACTGGGGCCCGTTGTCGTTCGCCAGTTTCTGACAATTCAAGTGACGCGCCAAAATTCCTTTGATTTTGTTTATCATTGTGGTTGATCGTGTATCTGGCAGGTGTTCCACTTCAGAGAAGTTGATGTAGTAATCTACAACCAGAACGTATTACCTGCCGTCGAAGTTAAACATGTCTGAAGCAACAACCTGCCACGGTAGAGTTAGAATGGGGTGGTTGATCATAGTTTCTTTTTGATTTGTGTTTCGATGCACCTGACATGTGCTGCAGCTTGGAACTGTTTCTTCGATATCGGCGTCCATGCCTGGCCAGAACAGTGTCGTGCGTGCTCGTGAAAGCCGAAATGGCATTCGTGTATTCGTATCAGCATTTCTTGGCGCATTGTTTTCGGGATGATAATGCGGTCGACCTTGAATATTATTCCATCAGCGTACATCAGTTCGTTGCGGTGGTTCCAGTGGTCCAGGATGGTTTCAGAGGATTCCTTGCGCTGGCTTTGGCATCCTGTTTGTATGACGTGCTTCAGCACTTGTATGCGTTGGCCATCAGCTGTGCTGTTCCGAATTTCTGCCAGTGTGGGGATCACTGATCGGAAGTGTCGGGATCATGTGATGGACAGCGACATCCGGTTTATCCGAGAATTCATCTTCGATTGGTTTGGCGTTTTCGATGCGGTTGCGGCTCAGACAGTCCGTTACTGGAATGTCTTTTCCCGGTTTGTGGACGATGCTGATGTCATAGCGGTATCTTTGTAGCTACAGGATAATTCTAGTAGACGCGTTGGTGTTGACGATCTGGGTTTGCACATGATGGTTTCCAGCGGTTTGTAATCTGACTTTACAGTTGTTTTCAGTCCGTACATGTATTGACGCCCGCATTTGACGGAATCGCTCGTAACAATGTACGATAGCTAGCATCTCACGCTCGACAGTTCTGCTTGGACTCGTCCAAAGCCCTCGACATATATTCTATCGATCGGCCCTCCTGCATGAGTGTGGCACTGGTGGCTTTCTCTGGGGCGTCGACTTGGAGTGTGAGCTCCTTCTTCGGGTCGTAGAATGCTAACACTGGAGAGCGGGTGACAATGTCTTTCATTCTGGTGAACCCTGTTTCTTGTCGCACGTCCCACACAAACTCGGTGTCTTTCCACAACTCGTGGTACTATTATCTAGTCTAGTGTCCTCTATTCTGGTGCATGGTTATATACAAAAAGCAATCACATAATCTGTTATTGTACCGGTTATCAAAGATAAGAATTGACGTGTAAACGAAATATGCCTCTCGAACATATGTTCCAAGATAATAGATGCTGTGTTATTCAAAAGAATGGATACGTACTTACAAACTACGCCACATAAGTTTGGGTTTAAGCCCAAACATGGAACGGAGCTATGTGTGTTTGCATTTAAGGAACTACTAAGGTTTTACACTAAACACGGTTCTGCCAGGCCTGTCACCTTTCTTGATGCTTCAAAAGCATTTGATCGAGTCAATCAACATAAGCTTTTAACGAAACTAAACAACGCGATGTATCAAAATATATTTTAAGAGTACTCTGCAATGAGTTCCATAACCAATGTGTGTGTGTGTGTGTCCGATGGGATCTACCTACTCGGACTTACTCTCAGTGGACAACGGTGCTAAGCAAGGTGGGAAGTTATTCCCTTTACTTTTTAACGCTTATATGGACAATCTGAGTGTACAACTGTACAAACAACCTATTGGTTGTAGTCTGGGTACCAGCGTTGTTTGATTTAAATCATTAATTTAAATCATGATTTAAATATGATTTTAAATCATGATTTAATCACTCCCAAAAAAAATTTTTAAATCATTGATTTATTATTTTTTTATTTCGGAATTTGTTTTCGCTGATTTATATGAATTTAACACAAATAATTGTTTACAAGCATCGAGATCAACACAGTTTTGTATGTTTTTTAATGTGCGCACACTTGTGTAATTATATTGTCACCAGATAGCATGATAGTCAAATATTTTATGACATTGTGTATGTTTGAGCTATTCCCTTTCTGAATGTAGTGAAGCCACACAAACTTGTCTTTAAGAGGAAGTATCTTTTCAAGTCAGAAGCCCTGAGTTAAAGTCCACTTAGAGCTTGTGCTAGTTGTTACCAACTCAGTATGTTGACTCAAGTGAGACCGTTTTGGTGACAACTGTTTAATACTGTACCAGTTTGCAGTCTGGTTGGAGACCCATAGGGTACACAGAGCCCTGCCCAGGTGCTAATCCATCCTCTCAGCAAACAATAATTAGCACTGCTACAGCCACAGACACACAGCATGCTTTCCTTTCCAAGACATATTATGCAACTACAGGGGGTGAGGCCTTGTGGACATTGCCTAATGTCTTTATATAAGCAAAAATCAAGTACCCTCTGTTAACACAAGTACCCAAATCGATTTGAATAAAACACGTTTGAAAGAGTTTATAAAAATAAACATATATATATATATAAATGTCTATATGCCAGATAAAAAAAATAAAATAAAAAAAAATCCGATTAAAATTTTTTTATTAAAACAAATCATGATTTTTCAACCCTCCTTGGTACAACGGTGGTTAATCATCTGATATACGCAAATTATTTACTTATATTTGCTCCTTCCGCCAAAGGACTACAAACATAACTTGACATATGTTACACCTACGGATGTGAGCATGACGTTCTATTTAATGCTGGTAAATCCCTGGTCATGTACTTTGACTCTAGAAATGCAAATCTTGCCAGGGATATCACCTTAGGAGGAAAGAAGTTAAACCTTGCTACCTCATATAATATCTTGGACATGTCATTTGTAACGACTTATCGGAAGAGGCTGACATTTAAGCCAGTGAGACTTCTGTATGTTAAGAGTAACATGTTGCATAACAAATGCCACTGTTGTTCTACTGCTGCTATAAAAATAAGCTATTCACTGCATATGTCAGTAATATTTACATGTGTGCTTTATGGGTAAATTGTAGAAAAGCAAATGTTCAGCGAGGTGTTGTTGTTCATAACAACTCCTACAGGATATTGAACAGACTGCCTATGAGATGTAGTGCTAGTCACTTGTTCGCTACGGCTAAAGTCAACTCATGTAAATGTGTCATCAGAAAGGCTGCATTTAATCACTGAATCCCATTATAAAGAACATTACAATTAGCGACATGTACTGTACGTCGAAATTGCGGCATCAATGGATCTTAGCTTTGTACAATTTTTAAATATACTGTTTTTAATCTATGTATTTATTATTTTATATGGATATACTGATTGATTATCTGAAATGAAAAAACGTTACTATTATTATAAGGACGATATAATAAATTCTTCATTCAGGTTATTTAGTCAATTAGTCGTGTAATCGTTTTATTAATAACACCGCCTAAGCAATAACTCTAGTATTAACGTGTAATTAACCATGCAAGTTAAACATTATCGAACGGCGAACTTTGCCCTTCCTTTGTGCAAACACAACCATAGAGTTTGCGGGCGGTCCCCTGTTGTTCTTGGGAGAGTAATATGGTTGGATGTTGTCCGGGAACTGTATCTTGGTAGAAATTAGTCTTTGATAACAAAAACCCTACATAACCCTATATTCGACCAGTGCTGGAATAACATCACTAGCCAGGGACCCGTTCTGGCAACCGGATTTAAATGACTAGTAGAAAGTACAGAAGAGACCGCTGAAACTCGAAAGTATCGAAATCAGCTCCTTTGGAACAGAGACGACTTGAGGCGGACCTCTGTGAGGTATACATACATCTCAGTAGCCTAAACAGAAATAAACCAGAACATTTGTTTGTAATGTAGTAATAATCTAAAGGGTAATTGTCTAAAGCTAACGAAGATCGTAGCTTGTGTATAGAGATTGGTAAACACTTCGTGTTCAAACAATCGTGTGATCGTTTGTTGGAAGAAGTCGTGTCAGCATCTACCCTGAACAACTTCAAGAAGAAATTGACGTATATAATCACCGGCTGAAAGAGACTGTACAACCAAGGTGCTAGTCTCGCGGCCAGAAGGTACTTTGGTTCAAACTTAGTTCTTCTTTCCAGTTGCGTCGAACTTGATGACACATAGGCCTACGTACGAGGTGTGATTCTTATTCTTGCTCAGTTGTAGGTCCTTTCTATCTGGTGTTTATGCCAGGGGAAGTAAAAGACCCATATCGCAAAGGGTAAATATGTAACCTGTCATGGATTCATAGCCTTACATGTGCGAGAGCAGCCAAACTGTGAGTATATTTAGACATACATACAGCATAACGCTTACGATACAAAACTAGTCTTAAAATGAATCGATCACAATTTGAGTGTCATAATTGTTAAACGTAGTTCATTGTGACTGGAGCACAACGGACGTAGACCGAGGCGGGTGGGGGGGGGAGCTTCCGGTGTCACACCTTCACTTCCTGTCTAATGTTGAGTGTACCGTTGCACGTTTCACCCAGCGGTATCAGGTTGTGTACATAAACCATCGCGTTGGCATGGAAATAATCGACCCCACGGTCCACCTTATCACAAACAATGGCACATGTCTATCGCCCAATGTATGTAGGTCAGGTTCGCAAATGACTCACGTCGGGGGAAATCAATAGAATTACGGTAAATAGTAGCCCAGGTGTTCAGACTGCGACTTCCTTAGATAGTGTCACCAACGACCAGTGTCTGGATCTACGTGGCTAACTCCAGTGTCCGGGAACTCATGTTGACAGAAACGTCCACAAAAACACTACAGACACAGCGTGCGTGAATCCAGCCTTAAATCTTACGTTTGGCCCATACCCGACAAACGTCATATACACTAGCCGCCAGTCGACAGGACGTGACACGTTTATGGTCGATCGCTTGACCGATATGCGAGTACCTACCTTGTACACCAGTCCATCCCACCACCGTGATCCACAACGCTACGATCCAGACACGTCCACTCCGATCCATGGCGACCGACTATCCGGTGGACACTGGTCGAAGGTGGAGAGTATGTCGCCGCGGTGAACCAGAGCAGAGACCGCTGGTTGTTTGTGACTGGAGCGATCGTTCCGCTTCGACGGAGCGTGCCGATGATGTGACTGTACCAACTGCACGGGCCTAAGCAATCATCAATACGCCGCGTAACGACAAGTGCTCCGATTAACCCCGGGTCACCGGGTCGTTGGAATTAATTATGACAAAGATTAAGGCTTATGACACGATTAAGGTTTTACTGATTCAGTGCATCGAGTCAACCTATGTACTTGATTCTTCCAACCACCCCTATTTCCACAATTAGTCACACTTTGTACAACGACGCAGTGGCGTGATTTATCACAATGTATGCACGACTTTAAAGGGGACACAGGGATCTGTTTCGGGGGCCAACCTCCCACCAATGTTGACAACCCACCTCCCACCAATCCTACTTCCCACCTTAATTTTGAAATCAACCTTCCACCACTTCCCACACTTTATCAACGAAGAATCGCGAGATCACGGTTGATGGCATGCGTTGTTTTTGTTGGTTTGGTCACGGAATATGAATAAATTAATGTTGTAGACGACACAGCAGAACATATGGGCATGGCTACACAGTGGTAGAGCTTCAGTCACTCAATAGACGGGCATGGCTACACAATGGTAGAGCTTCAGTCACCCAATAGACGGGCATGGCTACACAATGGTAGAGCTTCAGTCACTCAATAGACGGGCATGGCTACACAATGGTAGAGCTTCAGTCACCCAATAGACGGGCATGGCTACACAATGGTAGAGCTTCAGTCACTCGATAGACGGGCATGGCTACACAATGGTAGAGCTTCAGTCACTCAATAGACTTGCATGGCTACACAATGGTAGAGCTTCAGTCACTCGATAGACGGGCATGGCTACACAATGGTAGAGCTTCAGTCACTCAATAGACTTGCATGGCTACACAATGGTAGAGCTTCAGTCACTCGATAGACGGGCATGGCTACACAATGGTAGAGCTTCAGTCACCCAATAGACTTGCATGGCTACACAATGGTAGAGCTTCAGTCACTCAATAGACTTGCATGGCTACACAATGGTAGAGCTTCAGTCACTCAATAGACGGGTTCGACAATCTTGGCGTCGTTCGTAGTTTGGACAATTTGGTTCAGTTGCCATTGCTACAGTTCCCTAACATTGCATACACGAGTGTATGACAATATATTGCCGTATTGTTTAAATTAATAATTTTCGCGCAGTAATTGCACCATGGTTGAATGCTTCCCGTTGGTGTTGGAATGAGGAGGTGTGCCGGGATGAAGTGAACATGTCTCCGGTCAGTGTTATTGAGTATGGCAATATACAAGAACTGTACATTCACCTTTACGGACCAGTGCACATGCTTGCGAAGCACAAAATAGCATCGTCGCATTGTCAGTTGTACCGGTTGAGTCATCGTCTGGGACGCATTCCACCGGCATGACTCATACAGCGTCGACGGGGGTCGTTTCACCAACCTCCGAAGGGGGTAACCGAACCCCCATTTACCTCTCACAGTTGGGCTAATGCGCAGGAAATTAGACGTGGGTTAGCGGAACTGTCGGGGTGTCGATGACCCGTCATCGCGGTGCCGCGTTGAATAATGTGAAGATGACGAAAACAACCGGGCTTTTGGAAAGTTTAGATCCACGGCGTGGAACTCATTACATCATAATTCGTGACAACTATAAGTGTGACGACGATGATGATGATGGCGACGACGATGATGGCGACGTTGTGAACATGATTATGATGAATACAACGATTATTATTATCATAATCTTATTATTAGTATTATCATCATCATCATTATCACCAGGATGACACAAATATATTTGCGCTGGTCATAATTTAAAAGAACTACAAAGAATGATAAATGGAGGACTTGCCAAATTGTCAAAAACAAATTACATGTTATTCCGGAACCGTCCGCTGATATTGAAATTAATCTGTTCATTAATAATCGACAAATAACCACAGTACGTGTAACGGAATTTCTAGGTGTATATATTGATGAATCTCTAAACTGGAAATATCAAATAAATACGGTCAGATTAAAACTGTCGAAAGTTGCAGCAGTCATTTAGAAGGCAAATTGTCTCATTGATCGAAATCGGATGTATATATTATACTGTTCTTTGTTTTTACCACATAGAAGTTATTGCTGTGAAATGTGGGGAAACACCTACACCACAAACATTCATGGCATGAAGTACTATATTACAGAAATGAGTAATTCGGTTAGTGTATGGAGTAAAACATCTGGAACATACGAGCACTCTTTTTCAACAATTATAGGCGTTCTAAAATTTGTAGATTTGGTTAAAGACGGCTATTATTATGTTTAAGGCTTTTCATAATGAATTACCAAGTAATTTGCAAACAACTGTTTAAATTTTATATATCTGTATATGGTACTAGACATAACGATATATTCTGCATAACTCGCTTTCGTGCTAATGCAAAATCAATGTGTATCTCCATATATGGAGCGAGATTATGGGACTCCCTTAATGAAAACATTACCACTTGTACAAACATACAAGCATTTACAAAGTGCTACAAGTTAGATATTACCACTACAACAACTACTACAGTACTACTGCTACTACTGCTGTCACTACAACAAATACTACTCTACTACTGCTATTACTGCTGCCACTACAACAACTACTAGAGTATTACTGCTACTACTACTGTCACTACAACAACTACTACAGTACTACTGCTGCCACTACAACAAATACTACTGTACTACTGCTACTACTGCTGCCACTACAACAACTACTACAGCATTACTGCTACTACTGCTGCCACTACAACAACTACTACAGTATTACTACTACTGCTGCTGCCACTACAACAACTACTACAGTACTACTGCTACTACTACTACTACTGCCACTACAACAACTACTACAGTACTACTGCTACTACTAATGCCACTACAACAACTACTACTGTACTACTGCTACTACTACTGCCACTACAACAACTACTACTGTACTACTGCCACTACAACAACTACTACTGTACTACTGCTACTACTGCTGCCACTACAACAACTACTACAGTACTACTGCTACTACTACTGTCACTACAACAACTACTACAGTACTACTGCCACTACTGCTGCCACTACAACAACTACTGCTGAACTATTGCTACTACTGCTACCACTACAACAAATACTAGTGTACTACTGCTACTACTGCTGCCACTACAACAACTACTACAGTATTACTGCTACTACTGCTGCCACTACAACAACTACTACAGCATTACTGCTACTACTACTGTCACTACAACAACTACTACAGTACTACTGCTACTACTGCTGCCACTACAACAACTACTGCTGAACTATTGCTACTACTGCTGCCACTACAACAACTACTACAGTATTACTGCTACTACTACTGTCACTACAACAACTACTACAGTACTACTGCTACTACTGCTGCCACTACAACAAATACTACTGTACTACTGCTACTACTGCTGCCACTACAACAACTACTACAGCATTACTGCTACTACTGCTGCCACTACAACAACTACTACAGTATTACTGCTACTACTACTGTCACTACAACAACTACTACAGTACTACTGCTACTACTACTGTCACTACAACAACTACTACTGTACTATTGCTACTACTGCTACCACTACAACAAATACAACTCTACTACTGCTACTACTACTGTCACTACAACAACTACTACAGTACTACTGCTACTACTGCTGCCACTACAACAAATACTACTGTACTACTGCTACTACTACTGTCACTACAACAACTACTACAGCATTACTGCTACTACTGCTGCCACTACAACAACTACTACAGTATTACTGCTACTACTACTGTCACTACAACAAATACTACTGCTGTCGCTACAACAACTACTAGAGTATTACTGCTACTACTACTGTCACTACAACAAATTCTACTGCTACTACTGCTGTCACTACAATAACTACTACTGTACTACTGCTACTACTACTGTCACTACAACAACTACTACAGTACTACTGCTACTACTACTGTCACTACAACAACTACTACAGTACTACTGCTACTACTACTACTGTCACTACAACAACTACTACAGTACTACTGCTACTACTACTGTCACTACAACAACTACTACATTACTACTGCTACTACTACTGTCACTACAACAACTACTACATTACTACTACTGTCACTACAACAACTACTACAGTACTACTGCTATTACTACTGTCACTACAACAACTACTACAGCATTACTGCTACTACTGCTGCCACTACAACAACTACTACTGTACTACTGCTACTACCGCTGCCACTACAACAACTACTACCGTACTACTGCTGCTACTACTGCCACTACAACAACTACTACTGTACTACTACTACTATTGCCACTGCCGCTACCGCTACACAACTAGTACTACGGCTACCGCTGCCACTACAACAACTACTACTGTACTACTGCTGCTACTACTGCCACTACAACAACTACTACTGTACTACTACTACTATTGCCACTGCCGCTGCCGCCGCCGCCGCCGCCGCCGCCGCCGCCGCCGCCGCCACAATGAACACCACCACCACCACCACCACCACCACCACCACCACCACCACCACCACCACTACTACTACTACTACTGCTGCTAAGTACTACTACTACTACTATCAATAGTGTTGTATTAATAGTGACGCAGCCTATTAATTCAGAGTATGGTGACCGAGAAATGATCACAACCGTGACGGACTCGGTCGGTCTGAGTCATAAGACATAGACACTCAGAGGTGTGCACGACTCAGAGAGCGTATTCACGGTGCCCAGTCATGCGTGACTAATGATTCCTCTCGACTCTGTCGTCGCTCCCATAATATACTGGCTACTTGTTTATACTGGTTGAATTACACGTGTTACTTTAGGGATAGGTTGGGTCGGTGGCTGAAGGCACACAACGAACCTATAATGTTATGTTGGGGTGTACCTCTGGCCAGTGCTATAATTAATCTCTTTTAAGCCTTGGCTCCATAAAAAAAATACCCTTTGTTAATCCAGGAATCACGCCGCAATCAGTTTGGGCATTGGTGGCCGAATTTCTTGGTCCCTTGGAAAAAAAGTCCTGCGATTTTAAATAAACTTTCACAGCACGTTAAAAACTAATTTACGACTGATTTATTGAAATTGGCCTAGTGAGATTCGCTAAAATTACGTACATCATAAAAAAGATAAATAATCAAACACAGTTACGCCCCTTAATTTCAATCCAGCCTTGTGATTGGTTTTGGAATATTGGTGCTTTCGGCCTGTCATGGGTCAGTGGTCGTCCATCGCTATTACACCACTCCCCACCATGGGTCAGCGGTCGTCCATCGCCATCACACCACTCCCCATCATGGGTCAGCGGTCGTCCATCGCCATCACACCACTCCCCATCATGGGTCAGCGGTCGTCCATTGCCATTACACCACTCCCCACCATGGATCAGCGGTCGTCCATCGCCATCACACCACTCCCCACCATGGTTCAGTGGTCGTCCATCGCCATCACACCACTCCCCACCATGTGTCAGCGGTCGTCCATCGCCATCACACCACTCCCCACCATGGATCAGCGGTCGTCCATTGCCATCACACCACTCCCCACAATGTGTCAGCGGTCGTCCATTGCCATCACACCACTCCCCACCATGTGTCAGCGGTCGTCCATTGCCATCACACCACTCCCCACCATGTGTCAGCGGTCGTCCATTGCCATCACACCACTCCCCATCATGAGTCAGCGGTCGTCCATTGCCATCACACCACTCCCCACCATGGGTCAGCGGTCGTCCATCGCCATCACACCACTCCCCACCATTTGTCAGCGGTCGTCCATTGCCATCACACCACTCCCCACCATGGTTCAGTGGTCGTCCATCGCCATCACACCACTCCCCATCATGAGTCAGCGGTCGTCCATTGCCATCACACCACTCCCCACCATGTGTCAGTGGTCGTCCATCGCCATCACACCACTCCCCACCATGTGTCAGCGGTCGTCCATCGCCATCACACCACTCCCCACCATGGTTCAGTGGTCGTCCATCGCCATCACACCACTCCCCATCACGTCATCACGTAGGCTTTATTGCAGCATCACAGAAAAAGCACAACATTTGCATCAATTATGTAAATTATGTACTTTTCTAAAAATGCCAGGTCAGACCACACTCTTTTTCGGTGCACCTGCACGGATGTGCGTGCGTGCGTGCGTGCGTGCGTGCGTGCGTGCGTGCGTGCGTGCGTACATATACGCGTGGTGTGATGTGTTGAGTAAGGTATATTGTTATGGGCACGGTATCAAAGCGCTTTACACCACTTCATCCATGGTAGACTTGTTCATGCCTACACCAACTTGACGTCTCTGGGAAGCATTCAGATACGCTGCAATGACTTCGCGCGAAAAATAATCCTTCACATATAACCACTATTTTCTGTAGCCATAGTATCACTCATACGGCTGAGTGAATTGGATAAACATTGGATGAACGAAATCGCCCAAGCTTCGAATATGCATCAACAAGATTCTGCCCAGACGTTCTAACCGCTGCCCTACCGAGCCCGACATACGTTCTAACCGCTGCCCTACCGAGCCCGACAGACGTTCTAACCGCTGCCCTACCGAGCCCGACAGACGTTCTAACCGCTGCCCTACCGAGCCCGACAGACGTTCTAACCGCTGCCCTACCGAGCCCGACAGACGTTCTAACCGCTGCCCTACCGAGCCCGACATACGTTCTAACCGCTGCCCCATCGAGCCCGACAGACGTTCTAACCGCTGCCCCACCGAGCCCGACAGACGTTCTAACCGCTGCCCCACCGAGCCCGACAGACGTTCTAACCGCTGCCCCACCGAGCCCGACAGACGTTTTAACCGCTGCCCTAACGAGCCCGACAGACGTTCTAACCGCTGCCCCACCGAGCCCGACAGACGTTCTAACCGCTGCCCCACCGAGCCCGACAGACGTTCTAACCGCTGCCCCACCGAGCCCGACAGACGTTCTAACCGCTGCCCCACCGAGCCCGACAGACGTTCTAACCGCTGCCCCAACGAGCCCGACAGACGTTCTAACCGCTGCCCTACCGAGCCCGACAGACATTCTAACCGCTGCCCTAACGAGTCCGACAGACGTTCTAACCGCTGCCCTACCGAAGCCGACAAACGTTATTGGTGTAAACCGATACGATTGGAAGAGCTGGACGCGTGTTGGATTGCCGACTGTGTCAATGTTGATAATGCTTCATATGTGTTTTACGTGCTCAAATATACACCCAGCAGATCCTACGTGTGTTCTCTCATGAATGGTGCCTATGTGCATGGGTGTCAACGTGCATGGGTTCAACGTCATTCTGCTAGGCGCATAACTTCCTATGTGGCTGTCAGAGACAGTCTACTTCAAAAGAAAAATGTGAAAATGTATTCCGAATCGACACATCACTAAGACAATGAACACTTTAGACAGCAAGTCGCCGGTATCATGTTTCTCGCCACTGCATACAGACAAAGAACATTGTATAACACTTGTAGGAGTAGGAGTCTCCCGCCCCACTGCAAATGTTTTCCTTTTCTTTGTTGGTTGTTGTTGCATATTGTATTACTTTTGTCGATGATTTATTAGTTGTTATTATATATAGTACAGTTCTATATGTGTATGTATCATATGTATCTATATAATGTATGTTGCCACTCAATGTAATTTATCTATGTTTTTTGCTGTTGGGACAAATAAAATGTATCCTTATCCTTATCTTTATCCTTGTGAAATTAATAGCAACAAAACAAAGGCGAATGTAGATTTTTTTAACAGAATTTTAACAATTAGTTATTTCTCTGTAGCTTTAAAGGCTGAGTGGATTTAGAGCAACCGAGGAGCACTGAATGCTTGTCACTAGGTGTCACTACCGTCTGGTGTTATTCTACGAAGCGCTCTGGTGTTATTCATTGGGTATCTGCCTAGTGGCTGAAACTATGCCATTATGTGGGGTCAGATCTACATTTTCCGTCCGATTTGTGTTGTACCCCAGTTAGCAGTTACATCAGTGGACGGTTAATGTTGCGCTCTTCAAATGTAAACAAACCGCGCAGTTTATGATTATTAATATGGTTGCCAATGTAATAAGATACATCAATTATGTTCCCCTTTAGCGGAGTTATCGTTCCCAGTGTTCACATTGTTCTCATTACGAAGTTAATACATTCGTTTCAAAAGTTTATCTAGTTTTATTTTGTCACGGAAATGACGTCAACCAGAAGGGACGCTGTCCTTTGGTCTCGCTTATAAGACTCTGGCCTCAGAAACATAGTATAACTGTTACAGACTCCATGTTGTGTACGCGGTACCGTGAAGCGCCTTCAGCCAATCAGCGTCATTATCTAGGTTCTACAGTATAGCACTATTTTGTATTATTTAACTTTTCGGTGTGACAAAATAACAAAACTTTGAAGTTTAGTCGAATTGCACCGTAAAAACCGATAAAAATTCACTCTTATTTTATGAGTTAGCCAAATCCTTGGACGAGAGCCTAACTAATATATTTATGAATCTGGGTGCATACATAATTTCCGTCACAATGAAAAGTACGGTTTGGATCCAGGCTCTGGTATGTGCGATAATGGTGGCGCCACATCCCGGAGCCTGGATAATCGAGGCTTGGCAAGAAGAGGCGCTAGGACAGGAACACTAGCTCCACATGGATAAGCTGGGAACCAACCAACTGATCTTAATGCTTAGCTGATTTCCGACACATAATGCGGCACCACTGTTGTTGCCACGACAGTATTGTCTTAAGGCCGGTTTACAAGAGCGACAATATATTGCCGTTAAATTAATAATTTTCGCGCAGTAATTGCACCATGGTTGAATGCTTCCCGGAGAAGTTCTGTTGGTGTTGGAATGAGGAGGTGTGCCGGGATGAAGTGCACATGTCTCTGGTCAGTGTTATTGAGTATAGGACTATACCATTTGTCGGCCAACAGGGTGTCGCGCGGTATCGCGGTGCAATAATCGGTCGTATAAACACCCTCGCGAGACCGATTATCGAGGTCAATTTGTGGCTACGATTGTCTGTGGAAGTGGGGCTGGTCCCAAATTTTACAGTCGGCGGCGATTTTGAGGCAGTGGCCAATCAGCGACCGACTCAACGTGTACTTGTCATGACTTCTCATCAAAGCTCAACTCGGGAGAGACGAGAGTCGAGACCAGTAGGTGGACACGACGCTCGTCTAAATGCTCATATAATTCAGCTTCCCTTTGTCATACTGTGTTGCCCGACCAATGAGGGCACACATCGTTCGTCTAAACCAACCCTTTCACTCACTTAGCCGACCATCGACCGCCTTCGTAAATTCGGAGGCAAACATATTATTGCCGAAACGCATATTTTAATTGTTATTATTTACTTAGTCCATCGGTGTAATTATCATAATTGTGTGTGGGGGGTTGGTGTGTGTGTGCGCATTTGAGTAGTTACACAAAAAAAATTGTTGCAAGGACCGGTGTTAAGCCTACCAGTCTTGCTACACACAAAAGACAGACCAGGCTGGCGTAGCCGCGTAGACTCTCTGCGTGGAAATGGCTTCCCTACGGTCGGTCGCCCCGGTCAAGGGAATGAAGTGCAGCAACAAAACAATGCAAACAAAACACGCATTTACCTTGTGAAAAATTGTACATCAACTTGCGTGTGTATGTGTGTGTGCGTGCGTGCGTGCTTGCGTGCGTGCGTGCGTGCGTGCGTGCGTGCGTGCGTGCGTGCGTGCGTGTGCTCAAAATAAGTTGATTATTTTTATGGGAGTGGTGCATCCGTAGCACAATCTTAATTACCATGTACTACAACGAACTTTCGGTTAAAACAAAACAAGTATATCACAAATGTAATAAGATTTTTAAAACACGTCCTTCATGCTGTACAAGTGCTATGAAAATATCAATATGGCCGCTCTGCTACACTGTAACGTCACGTGTTCGCAGTGTCTCGTACTCATTCTGCGGACCAAGACGCTCATATTCGTTGTTTGGGTCTACCGTGTTCGGTGACTCGACATTCTCATACGCAGCAGTGTCGTTGCCTGTTGCCTCTGGCGTCGAAGCAACATTCTCGTAGGTGTGGTGAACGCCACCTAGTGGCAGTGTCGCTACATCCGGGATTGTAGTGACATCGCTGTACGTCGTGTTGGTACCATTAGACAAGGTTGATGGACGTTTCCTGGAAGATCGAATTATCTGTGAGTGTTTCATGCAAGTGGTGGAAGTGAAACATGAAAAATAAACGAAGGAGACAACAGAAAGTTCGATACATTTTTTTCAAGTGCTTAAGACGAATCCTACAAATTCGATGGCCATACGTTGTGTCAAATAGAGATATTCTTGCAAAAACAAAACTGACGACAATCAGCACTGAGGTCAAGTTAAGAAGATGGAAACGGACATATCCTACGAATGGACTAGAACAGCAAATGTGAGACGGCATTGACCTGGACGCCTAAAGGTAGAAGAAAGGTAGGACGACCAAAGACAACGTGGCGATCAACTATTGAAAATGAAAGACGCATACTGGGGTGGAACAGCTGGAACGAAGCCAGAAGTGTAGCAGCTGACAGAGCGAGCTGGAGAAGATGCACTTCGGCCTTATGGGCCATTGGGCCCGAAGAGAATAGGTGAGGTGAGGTGAGGTGAGGTGAGGTGAGGTGAGGGTCATGCACATGCACGCGCCTTGCAACATAGAATATCAAGTGAATGATTCTTTCAAATGATGTTTTGCGAAGAGCACTATAAATTGTTTGCACGTTTGTCACCTACCAAAAACAGCATTCGGTAAAAACTACAATTACATTTTAAATCACAATTCCATGACGAAAGATGGGGAGCAGAGTAATTAATATGTTCGGGACGCACGTATCTAACTTTCGAAAAGTACCTGGTATACTCTTTTCTGCAAAGGTGTACACAGCTTAATGAAGCAGCGTAAATACTGAACGTATGAAAACGAGAAACATAATCGTGTACACTTTGACACATCCCAGGAACACTCACCTGAGTGTCCTAGCAACGACAACAATGATGGTGACGACGATGATGAGAAGCAAGATGGCGCACACTGTCGCCAATGTGGTGACGGTGTTCTCTGCAAGTACACAGATGTCAGTTACTCCCATACGAGGCACGTGTCAGCTTTAACACGAATAGTTGCTGTCCCATGCATATGCCGGATAAAAGATATTTAAACTGCGTACTTTAAAAGGAAGCACATTAAACGCGTGACATTAATAATTATTTTTGTGCATATTTAAGTACCATGCCTATTATATCAGAAGAATTCCATGATTATGTGTTTGTAAGAAAATGCGCTGATAAAGCAAAATAGAGTCATCGTGTGTCAAAGAACACAATATGCAGCTTGTTCTATTCTGCTTACCTGTACTGCTGTTATCAGTCGTTTGTTTGGGTGATGGTGCCGCCGATGTCAGCTTTAATGACGATGTATCCTGCTGACTAGGTGTTGCTGTTGAACTTATAGCAGCAGTAGTAGTAGTAGTTGTTGTGGTTGTCGTAGTCGTCGTCGTCACAGTTGCAGTTGTCGTGGGTAAGGAGGAAGTGGTTGACGACAGAGTGACGACGTCAGCACCACATTTCATCAACAACTCCCCCGTAGCTGGAGATAAACAATAGGCGTTTGCGCACGTATGCACGCACGCACACACGCACGCACACACGCACGCACACACACTTTTCGTTTTTTTATTACAAATTACAGCTGCTCTGACCAACTAACTGAAATGACCTGATCTGTTCACTTGTCCCGTATTTGCAATGTGCTTGATGCGGCATTTGTATATATGCTTGCGTTGAATCTACCCGAGGCAGTGCGCACTGTCGAAACGTAATAAACTTACTTTGTAAAGAAGTTGTATCGCTGCTGAGTAAAAGTGATTCAGAAAGTCAAATAGTAAAAAAAAAATAATTCTCACCGTTCAAGAGAATAAATAATCTGCTGGCGACGGTCGAATCTTTTTGTAGCATCAAAAAGTCAATAGTTTGTCCGCTAGGTGTTGTTTCGTAGTTGAGAGTTCGTTGTTTCCACGGCGCCTGCGCACACACCGTAGTTGTTGTGTCGGTCGTCACCAGTAGGCGCGCTGAGCATTCCGTGTTCGACGTATTCGACAGGAAGTCGTATATCGTCACCGATAGTGCTGCCCCTTGTGGCACGTTGACGCGACAACTGCTGTGACTGGCTCTATTCCATTGGACGCCGTACTTGTCGGACGTCATGTATATTAATTTTCCCTCCACACTGTCCTCACCCAGCATGCCAGTCCACGGTATTGTTCGTGATGTCGTTGGGTAATTTCCTGTATGGAACAATATACGAAGTCATCAAAAGAAAGAGACGTAACCACTGCATCCATTTCAGTATGTAGTATGAGGAACATGGACCACGTTGGAAAATCGAGCGAGTTGAAAACCGTATAACAGGTTTAAAATAAAACATACGGCAGCGCCATTAAATTGACCAGTGACCTACACGCACTTTTTAACGCAAACTGCAAGCTGTAAAAACGAGAATAGTTTTTTTTTAAATTGCGCAAAATGTTACGATTAAAATTTTTTTACTTTGTAGTACACGTGTTTCCGCGAAATTTCAGGCGCATCCATCATTTACATGCACACATATCAACTCAAATTAATGCCTGTTTGTAGCATATTTAATCTGCGCATCTGCTGAGTGCAATGTCACAATCCGACAAATGACCTGCAGTGCAAGTTGACTGGGGCACGTCAACGAACAAGGCGTTATATATGGGAATGATATCAATGGGTTTTCAATTTCCGACATTGGAAAAATAAATAGTGGTACAAAAAGGAGTGTCTACCTGTCAGAACAACGTTTCCTAAAACCCGGACACCCCAGCGGATGAAAATAGACAAGATGTGGTGTGTCCGGCGTATAATATGAAGTCTGAAGATCCGTCAATAAAGGACTGGATCCAGTGCCACCAATGTATTAAATGGTTGACGAAAGTTGCTCTAATTACGAAGACCACAGAGTTGTTAATATAAATTACTTGATAACTGATTCAGGTTTTCGGTTTCATATCATCATGTTGCCCCCGTAAGATGGCGAATTCTGGGTACTTAATTGTAAAACATTCTCGTTCTCCTTTTAATTGCATATTAATTGTTATTATCTTGAAAGGAGTTATAAGTTTCAGTTTTAGTTGTATCTTGGTCAAATTGCCGATGTTAGTGAAAAGCACACTGATCAGCGATTAATTCTTAACGTCGTCAACTTGACCAAGTTTCCCTTAACGATACAATCGCAGAATACAACTGACACGACTTCCACATCAGTTGTGGTGTGTTTAATACACTCAGTGACATATCTAGGATCTCGCAACGGAAAAATCCCAAAATTAAGCCAAAGGGGTCATGACCCAATACGCCACTGAATTCACTCGCATAAACATTGCAGTTTAACGTTTTTGTGCATGTCAATATCCGTAACACTTCGTATGCACAGTTGAACGTATCCACAATAAAGGAGTACTCACTCGTCAGACATTCGTACTCAACGTGTATGTATGAGTAGCCGGTGTAACCGACTCCGCACTGCGCCGACTCGCCGCTTGGCACGGAGTATCGGCAGCTTGTGAACGTTGAACACTTCTGGCCAATGTCAGCTGCCATCGTCATCCTAACAGCATATGAAATGTTTTGCAAAATGGGTTGATATTTTGAAGAATTATTCATTATAATGGCATATCCATTCAAGGCAAAAACTCGCGTCACACTACCTATAAACGAAACATAACCTATAGACCAATTCATCGACGCGATACTATGACCATCAAACTGGTGCCTACGTTGTATATTGTGTTTCACTGAAAAACACTGAGTTACATTGTGATTTTATGACACCTTTGAAAGCAAAAGTTGACAGACCTGTGACAGTCGTCGGTCGAGGAGTACGGATTGCTGCAGAACTGCTCGATACGATCGTCTCGAGTTCGGCCGCGAAACGCCCGCGTCACTAATATCATCTCTCCTGTGTCGCAGCTCAGACGGGCTTCTGTAGACGTAGACGTCTGTAGACAGTTCGTTACCTGCCGTAGAGCTGCCGAACAGCAAAATATACGAACATTTAGTTGAATTGTTTAGATTTACAATCCATTTAAGTCTGTACTGGTAACGTAGAAGATAAGAATAAAACTGAAACCAGCAATCGTGTTATTACAAATGTGTAATAACGTTTGATTGGGCTACATTCAGATGCTTATTCCCACATTCGTCAGTATAATTATTGGAAATTGTGGAAGTGGCTAAATTGTAGAAAAATCAATACACCAAAAGTAAAAAAATGTGTTAACTTGTCACTAGAAGAGGGAATAAATAGTTCCTTCAGAATGAAAAGAAGCAAACTGTAAAGATATGTCTTAACTCCTTAGTTAATATAGGTTTATTAACAACATCGACATAACGACACATACATTGAGCCGGGGCCCGCTATGGCATCTGCACATAAAGTCATGACGCAACTAAAAACGCGCAGTGCACGCGGCGCCGCTTGAACATTCAACTTATGATGTGCTATCATAACAACCCCTTTATTTTAATTTACAGCAAAACATTAAAAAGAAAATGTATAAACTAAATACTCAAAAAGCAATGTCAATTAGGGATGAAGTCTTTGTACAGGTATAGGCTCTCTGCCCGATTTAGTTATGTAGCCAGCTCAGACGGGCTCCTGTAGATGTAGACGTCTGTAGACCGTTCGTTACATACCGTAAAGCTGTAAAACAGAACACACAGGGTGTTCCATCAGTATTACACAGTACAGCCACCCAACTGGACGCGTAATGAATTGGACTAGTATGTTGACTTGCAGTTCTTGGAAAAATTAGCAGCTATACAAACAGGAACCGAAAGCTCTCAATCAAGCGCGCTACTAAGTCAGAACGGAACTAGTTTAATACACAAAGGCCAAATATGTTAATTGTGGACGCAAACAACACGACCATGTCCGATTGCAAGAATAGGATTATGTGTTTACAAATAGACTTTCATTTGGTAAGTGAATATTGCCAGACTACAGGCACTTGTAACATCGTTATCTGACACTGTGACGAGGCCCATGAAATTAAAATGACGTATGTTCAACAAGGTTTTCCTTGTAAACCACTGGCCTGATATTCTTAATATCGTATGTGTAAATTGTTATGCATTAGTAACTCTTATTGTTGCATAGGCCCAAAACCATGACTTCTGTTCCCATTCAACGTGATATGGGCCACATGGCAATAAAACGTGGTATTTTGATCGAAGGCAGAAGCTTAGAAAATGCACGAAGTCACTCAATTGTATGTATTAGTTAACTGTACCAAGTGCATGTTGGCCTACGGTGAACTACGGACAACCCCGTGCATCTTACGACCCTCTTCTACACCACACAGGGCCTGGTAAAAACTAGAAATTGTTCAGACTACTTCCGCGTGTGTAATCTTCGTTGACACACAAACGCGTGTCCTACTTGCTCGCGCCTCTGAAGTTGTCCCCTAGGTCCCATACTAGCAGTCGTTACTATCGACGTCACAATATAATGTTTAGTTTACTTACGAGTTGCCTGTGTCCAGAAACCCACGAAGAACCACATCGAGGCGGCCAGGAGCTGTCTGTGGATCTGCATAGTGGCCGTACGCACAGAAACGTCGACTGAGAAACGACACTGACGCAACGCGAACAGGAAGAAACTCGGGAACGTACGCGTTCCGCATCGATGGATCGAGCGAATGTGTGGCAGTAGGCCAACGTAACTGGTAGCTTTTATTTGGTTGAAGCCTGGTAGACAAAATAATATATTCGTGCAGTAAACAATAGGCCGACGTAGTGTTGTGAATGGATCCCCGTTCAAATGTACCCGGGTTCCATATACCACTGTGACATTTTGACAAGTTGATCTTTCATTGCACATATGGAGTAAGGGTCCGTTCTCAATGGTCATGGGAAACATACACACCAGTCCTTCTATGTCATCATAGAGAGAGAGAGAGAGAGAGAGAGAGAGAGAGAGAGAGAGAGAGAGAGAGAGAGAGAGAGAGAGAGAGAGAGAGAGAGAGAGAGAGAGACAGAGAGACAGAGAGACAGAGAGACAGAGACAGAGACAGAGACAGAGAGACAGAGAGACAGAGAGACAGAGAGACAGCGAGACAGCGAGACAGGGAGACAGGGACAGGGGACAGAGACAGAGACAGAGACAGAGAGTTGCGCAGCGTCAGCCTCACTCGCTCGTCCAGGTATATCTGGGTCCAGTGGTACGACAAGGTTCAGACTGCTGCGGGGGGTGGTGGAAAGAAGGGAGAGGGTAGGAGGAAGGTCTTACAAGCATCTGACACGCTAGGCATTAGGAGGGGTGATGGGACAGATGTCCCACAGCGGCATCTTTGGGGGAGGGGTAATGGGACAGATGTCCCCCAGCGGCATCTTTGGGGAGGGTGATGGGACAGATGTCCCCCAGCGGCATCTTTGGGGAGGGGTGGCACCATTTTAGTCATTTTTGTCTAGTATTGCGTTCGCTGAAAAACATGCAACATACGTGTGAGTTTGTTGGCGCCTTCTTGCTCATATAAACGTAGTAGAATTCACAAAGTCTGAACATATCGACACAACCCGAGGCTCTTGTTCTCTTCTGCGATGGCGAACGCGAAGACGTCGTCGACGGGGTAAAGTGGAAGGCCAGGGCGTTCTGCGAGGAAATGGGGATCAGGCCCGAAAGGAGGGTGCCGCAGAGAAGACGAATGGCGGGGGACGCAGAGGATGCTGGCCTGTCCTGTCACTGTAAGCGCAGGTGAGGCGACAGCAGTTTCATATTGATCGACTCCATCGGGAGATGAGAAATAAATCTAGTCACACGATGGAGGTGAATGACAAGTTCAGGTTTCTAACAGCGCTTGGTGGAATCGACCAAGGATGAGGACATCGCCTCCGCCATCGATTAACTTACCAGCGCTTACGACGACTTCGCCGTAGAAGGAAATATATGGAAAGTCCGTCGAGTGTGACGTCACATCAGGAAGACATTCAAACTAGACTACAGGCAACTGGAATGCGCCCGATCTCCTTCCATGGGTGGTGAAGATCGTTCCCGAACTTGCTCGTATCATTCAGGACATTCCTCGCTATGTGCGTCAGTGTGTCCTCTTGTGGGAGAAGCCTTTCGAAACTGAACCTCACCAGGACGTACCTTCGCTCACGTGTGGAACAAGAACGACTGAGTCGTCTGGTGCTCCTGTCGAATGAGAGCTTACCAATGTCACTGAGATCGACTTCGAGGTCGACGACTTCGCGACATTCAAAACCCGATATAGCTCTAAGAGAAAATGAAGGAGCTTCCGCGGTCGGGACCGATCTTACTGGTCTATCATCGTTGTTGTGATCGCCGTGGCAGTCGAGTGACTAGTTTGTAGTGAATAGAGAAGTAGTGTTATGTTAAAACATATTATTTTCGACCACTATTCAGTATGTGTCTTGGCTGGTCGCAGCTGGAGGTTTTACTTTTGGTTTTGTTGGAGGTGTTGTGAATGTCGGGTTGAAGTGTTATGTGGAAGGGAGCTTTTCGCCCCCAGTAGGCATGAAGAAGACATATGTAACACTAATTTGTGTATATATTTTGTAACTATAAATGGAACTGTACATATAAACGATGAATATAAAAAGGTTGCATGATGTTAAACGTGATCTGTGTGTTTCAGTAGAACATTACATATATCCAAGTTTTATTTCAACCAGACAGAAAAAAATGTAATGCAGATTTTTTTTCCTAACTGTCTATTGCATCTGCGTGTGGCAAGCTTGTCTACGTGGCATCAACACAACCTGCCTGCCCACAGCAGATGACAGAGACCACATACTGCGGCTCTAGGCCTACCCTGTTAATTTGCTTAAAATAAAATTTATTTCTCTCGATTTCTTTGTTTTGGGGGTAGAGGCAGGGAATCGCTTATATGTTTGTTTAAAAGTTGCGGATTCCAAAAATGTTTGCGTCACTGTGAGGTAAGTGGGGAACGGTGGTCTAATGGTTAGAACACCCGCCTGTCGATCGAGAAGATGGTGGTTCGATTCCACTTCCGCCGTTTCGAAGCTTGGGCAATTTCGTTCACCCCACTTTGCCCGTGTCTTTCGGAAGAGACACTAAAAGCCGTTGGTCCAAACTCCTGCGTTAGCTCAATACTGGGCTGTTTGGAGTATAACTACTTGAGACTTGAGAGGTAGATTCATTGGATAAACTGATGTAATTATCAGAGGTTCTTCTAACCTTAACTGTAATCTAGTCAAAGCCTAACTTCTTCAATTAGCATCCTGTTCAGAACCGCTATATTCCGCTGTTCCGCCGAATACGCATTCGACCATGACGATAGTCCGAAAGAATGGGGGGCATCTACGCCTCAACAGTAGCGCCACGCGGTGGGTCCGGAACTTTGTCGGTCTCCGCCCCTTTCGGAGTTACTCGAACTAAAGTAGCAACAGTAAAGCATGTGCAAGATCCGAGTTCGGAAGAGAAGGTAAACATGGATAGGAAAAGACAGAGATCCAGCCATAACAGCAAAGATGTTGACAAGAAAACAGCATGGAAGAAAAAAGACAGTAAAATAGTAGCTGTGGATCACGAAATCGAGCAGCTGAAGGCAAAGTATAACGAGGTAGGCAGGGCACGCGGGCGATAATACGTTAATGTAGTAGTCTTGATTAACATTAAAACGTTACAACTTACAAACGTTTCGTTTGTAAATTATTGATCGAACTGTGGGTGTTTGGCTATTGAACTGGGAATAGTGCACATACAAGTCATCAGTGGTCAGTAGACGTACAGACTGTACCAATCATGCCATGACAATGATGGATCTGGATCTCGTTTCTCGGCAAAGTCCAGTACAAGTGAGTTAGCATATTATTGCACTGACGCCGCCACTGAGGCTGAACCCGAGGTGAAGCTGGTAAACACGTGACCAGTTCTGTGTGGTCCCGGATGGTTCGGCCCATGACGAGTTCGGCCTATGCCGATGGATAGTTCAGCCTAGTCATTTTGGCCCATACAGGTTCATCCCGATTTGCTGAAAATGACGTCGTTATTGAATTAAGCTACGATTGATTTGGTCCACGCTAGCAGAATTCTAAGAATTGTTGTTGGCACATGACCTGATTCAATAAAAAAAGGAAATTGTGATTGCGCACAGAAACATACGCTCACATGCTAATATTGTAATAATAATATACAATTATTATAAGGCAATATCCACCAAATGATGGTAAGCACTTGACATGATAAAATAATGATCAAACTGAAGTGATTCATGTCTAACGGAAATGTCTATGAATAAAAAGGAATAATTTGTTGTGTTTGTAAATAATATATATATATATATATATATATTAGCATACCAATTCATGTGTATATACTTTATGTTTAGTAAAACAATTTAATTCTTAATGCATCTGTATGTTTTTCAAGATTAGAATTAATTAATCAGAATATTTGTTTGAAGATGCTAATCATTTAGAGTATAGCATTTCCCAATACACAAGTTGCAAATAGTCAAGTCAGTCAAATTAGTTAAAATAATGAAAGTAATGTTAAATAAAGTCCACAGAGCCCATTTCCCAGTTTGAATAATGATAGTCGTTTTGGCCTACGGAAACTGCTGACACCGGTTGCATACATGGTTGGTTCAGCCCATGCTAGCGAGAACCTTTCACGGTTCACCGGTCGTAAAACCGCTGAACCCTTTATGGTCCGAAACATCTGACACCCATCCTGTGCCTTGTGTACACATTTAAATATATGTCTAGTTCTTTGTATATATATATATATTTATAGCCCTCCGTCTAAATAATATATATTTTTGCATATGTTACTCAGTCTAACAAACAAAGCCAATCCTTTCAATGATTTTTTAAAAGTATACACTTTTAATAAATTGATTGCGCATATTAGTTCTTACTTAATATAGTCACACACTACATATTTCAACATCAGTTAACATGATTTAGAATCCATGAGCTGAATGAATTGACGAGGGAGTTTTAAGATCTTGTTTGTTTATTTTCAGATTGATGTTGCTTCAGTTGAGAAATTTTTATCATTTCCGTTGTCACAGAAGACACAACAAGGTAAGCAGATATGTTACCAAAATATATACATATTTGTAATTGCTGATATGTAATACATAAAAGACATAAAATAAACTTTATGACTTTATACATCAATAATTATAACCGTTAGAACATCTGTATTATGTATATCAATTGACATTTACAAAGTCACAAAGAAGAGAACCAAAATATAAATAAGAATTTAACAATATCTTCACACTGCTGTAAATTGATGTAACTGAATGATTTAATGCAAGTGATTTTTGGTAAAAACATTGCTTGTTTGCAGGATTAAAAGCTGCAAACTATGAAAAGCCGACAGAGATTCAGCGCCAGTCTATTGGGCTTGCCCTCAAAGGAAAAGACATCCTGGGAGCTGCAAAAACAGGCTCTGGCAAGACCCTAGCCTTCCTAATACCGGTCTGTACAGATGCGAAACACAAACATGTACCAAGTCCCTGTTTAGATCTAGTTGTGTCTTATGCAGTTAAAGTTATTCAAATTATTTTGTTGGTAGGATATTGTTTGTGGATTATAATCATAATGTAATATTTTAGTTTAAGAATGGGTCATCTTTAACTTTATCTATAACCACAGGGATGGTTGCAAAGTCACAGTAATCTTGTTTAGAAGAAAGTTGTAGTTGAAAACAGAGTTAAGATTCTTCCACAAGAAACCCATTTTCTAGGCATAATTTTCTGGAAATAAGAAAACACAAACTGATTGTAAAGCCAGCTTAATTGGTGAAAACCTAAAACAAATAATTACTTAATAACGTAGCAGAATAGGCCAAAATTAATAACCATGGTGATCTCTTCAATTCCTGTATCAACTACATTCCATTGAAATGCGAGTGTCCGCTACACTTAAATACACCACCAGAAAGTTTTTATTCTCGTTGGAAGAAACACAGATAAAAAGAGCTAAACTGCTTATAAGAGTAAAGGTTCTTGGAACCCGGGTTGCAGACTACATGTGTAAACATCCTTTAGACACATACACTGTATGTTTAATTATGTGAAAGATCCACTCGACACATGATGTGCTATCATGCTAAGTCACGTGACAGTATCTATAGTCACATGATGTTTAGAATGTGTGTTTTGTTTAACTTATTGGTACGACGTTAGATAAAAGAATTGTATTTATTGAGTTAGGTTTTATTAAATTTTTTTGATATATGTATTTAATTAGTTTATATTTAAATTCACTTTATTAGTTAAATTTTTATGCGTATTTTCTATGTTCAATATTTCAGTTAGGCGCATTCAGCTTTCAAGAAAACTGCTATATATAGATATATAAATTTATTATGACTCTGTAGACATTGGAGTGTCTGTACAATCTCAAATGGAGCCACTTGGATGGGCTTGGAGCTCTCATCATCTCCCCGACGCGAGAGTTGGCATACCAGATCTTTGAGATGCTCAAGACGGTCGGAAAGTTTCATGACTTCTCCGCGGGACTGATCATCGGTGGCAAGGTGGGTGGTCTCTGGTCAGGGTTTGACATTTCTTCAGAGAGGACTTTCTTACGTGATTTGAACCAGGTTTTTTCATCCCATTAATGGTGTTTACTATATAATCAAAACTGCTGTAAAAATTTAAAATAAAACAAACATTATTATTTTTTCAATGCTGTTAAAATTGTGCTTTTAAATAATAATTTTTAAAGTTTGGTCATGAGATCAATATACTTGGGCACATGTGTTTTAGTTAAAATGTTGTAAATGCACAATCCCCATTAATCTCATACCCATGTTTTGTGCCTGTACTAGTACATATTACTAAATAATTCACCTGACTAGCCAGAAAGTGTCAGGCCTTTCAGTGAGTTGTAATGTTACAGCCGTTGAGAGAAGAAGCAGAAAGAATCAATCGGACAAACATTGTGATCTGCACCCCAGGAAGACTCTTACAGCATATGGACGAGACAGCCTACTTCAACGCTGACAACCTACAAGTCCTTGGTAGGTCCCTAATAGGACCCCATTTACATCAACCAGGATGGTCTTGGTAGATATCTAACCGAATATCTATTATACTCTGGATGGTTTTTGCTTCTTGTCCTAATGTCCTTGTTGATACCACTCATGTGACCAAGTTAAAAGCTTTAGATATTAACACGCCTTTGTATTTTCAAAGCTGTTTCATCTGAAACATTGTTTACATAATCAGAGAGATCTAACAACTAATGATGACGTTGAGTCAAAACATTCTAATAGAACAGATAATGGTTAAATTATATTAACAAATTGTGATTCATTGGAACATATGTGGACAGTCAGGATGCTAGAACACACGCATGCACGCAAACACACACACATGTATGTATGTGTATATATATATATATATATATATATATATATATATATATATACACATACACACACACACATATACCATGATTTTATGATAAAAGCAATCAGATTTTGTATCTTTATCTGATCATTAGTAGTTAGGTCAGTGTTTTATCCAAATATTTTCATCAAGTCCGTCACTGTTATTTGATGACCTCGGTGTAATTGTTACAGTTTTGGATGAGGCTGACCGCATCCTGGACATGGGGTTTGCGCAGACAATGAATGCCATTGTGGAGAATCTGCCTACTGAGAGACAGACACTACTCTTTTCAGCAACACAGACAAAGTAGGGACAGTCAGTATGCTTCAGTGGGCAGGGGTAAGAATCTGGTGGGTTATTTAAAGGTCCTCTTCAATTAGTTTTTTCGTCTCATTTCCGATTCATTTCATGATAAATGATATGTATTATGACATAAGAACATTCACATTATTGTAAGTTACCCGATCTAACGATCATAGTCATTTACTTCGATGATTTTAGCAAAAGTATTCACACTAAATCCAGATTGTGTATTTACTTATCTTTCAGCGTAATATTAACTAACTTTGCAGTTTCCCTTTTCTCTTGCTACTGTTCTCAGTTATGTTTAAATCATATCCCACTTCCCATTGTGGATAAACATACATAAGTATTGTACCTCTGTTTATTCTTTTCTAGTAAAGCATTGTCAGCCGAAAATATTATGCTTAATTTACTGTTGTTGGAAATAAAACACATGAACAAAGGGAGGGATAAATCTTAGATTGCTGTGTTTAAGCAATGAATGTGTGTAGGGGTGTGTAATGACACAGGATTCTGTTTCACAGATCTGTGAAGGACTTGGCCCGACTGAGTCTCAAGCAACCAGTCTATGTTTCGGTCCACGAGAACGCTGCACAAAGCACGCCCACTCAACTAGAGCAGGTAGGTCAAGCATTTTGATAGATTTGGCCTTTAATATTTTCACCAAAATTATTTGTTAGTATTATTATTCAAATTGACAAGTACAATTTCTTGTAGTCATTATTTCATCATGAACAATATGTTCTTTACAGTTCACTAAGGGGTCACCTAAAAAACTGAAACTGATGTTATTTAATCTCAGAACCCTTCCCCCTACATAAAATTTTGAATTACATTGACCTGCCCCCCTTTGAAAGAAGAAGAAATTGGGAAAAAATACATCAATGTCGGATGCTAAACAAAACAGCTGCTGACCCCTGAATGAAACCATAGCAGTGTGAATATTAAAAAAATATAATAGACAAATATCTGAAAAGGCGGGCTATACATAAATGCAAAATTATTGGACTATCCATAAGCCAGTGACTTCCTTCCTTGCCGTCTATAGCTTGTTTCTTTGGGTGGCATTGAGGCAATCTTGTTCATTCTTAGTAAATTTCTGTTAGCCTCAAACACTAATATTTTAAGAGTGCCCCTAATGTGACAGCAATGTTGGTCCTTCGCAGTGTCAATGATGGTCGTCCTTCATGTTGACAGAGCTACATAGTGTCTGAGTTAGGCGACAAGATGGATCTGTTGTGGTCGTTCATTAAGAATCATCTTAAGAAGAAGATACTGATTTTCATCAGCAGCTGCAAACAGGTAAAGGTCATGTCTTAAAAGGTTAACGTTTTGTACAGTTAAATCCTCCCAAGCATCAAATTATTATTCACAAAATATAATGCTTTGGTATGGTGTAGATATCCCAGAAGTTTGACAATGTAATGAGGCTGTCTTCAAGGTTGGATGAAATAGTGTCACTTCATTGGTGTCAATCCCTGTTTGTTGGTTGGAGTGAAAACATTGTGTTATCTCCAGGTGAGGTTCTACTATGAGTGCATGCGACAGCTGCGACCAGGTCTGACAGTGCTCGCACTACACGGTGCAATGACACAGCTCAAACGCACCGCCTGCTATCAACAGTTCTGTCGCAAACAGAATGCAGTGCTCTTTGCCACAGACTTGGCTGCAAGAGGTCTCGGTGAGTGTACTGTAATAAATCAGCATGGGGAAGAAAGCTCTATAAGTAGTTAAGTTCTTCAAGTATGACTTGGTGTGAAACATATTTTGAATTTAGGCCAAGGTTTTATCCTTGTCAACTAGGACCATCTTTTTCTCACAAAATGAACAATTTCCTTTGTAAACTTAATGTTCGTGAGCATTGTAGACTGGGTTATTTGACAGTCAGATGGTTGACCACTAACAATAGACGACTCGTAAGGTAAATTCAAAATTGTATGTCCATTATACAATGACTTTGTATGTAGTTTTTTTGGTGAAGTCATCTGTGAAACTTAATCATTGAGGAACTTAATGTTTGGTCAAACATTAATTGAAGTAAAAATGGAAACGCTTAAAAGTCACAAATTTCACTGTTGGTGAAATTTTTTTACTTTTGTAACTTTGTCATGTGACCAATAAGAGGATGGAAGTCACTAAAATCAGTTCTTTCAATGATTTGAACAAAAATATGCATTTGTTTTATTAAAACTGCAGATATTACTTAAACTATTCACACACCACATATTTGGACATCAACAAACCGGATTCATGAAAGGCTAAATCAGTTGATGATGGAGTTTTCACTGTAGTGACTGTGAGGAATTATATGTTATATGTTCACTTTGCACAGGTGTCCGTTGTAAACAATAATTGTCTGATATGACCAGTTGTCCATAATAGCCACATGTCTATTTTACATAGTTCCCCATTATAGACATATATCCATGACATTATAGACAGTTGCCCATAATAGCAACATGCCCATTATAGACAGTTTTTGACAATAATACCCACATTCCTATTATAGACAGTTGCCCCATGATAGCAACACACCTGTTATAGACAGTTGTCCATAATATCAACATGCCCATTATAGAATATTGTTCGTAATGAGCAGGTAAAAATTACAGCCAGGTCCACAAACCCATGTTCTACTGTGTAACTGTTGCCATTGTTGCTGTTAGACTTCCCAGCTGTTGACTGGGTGGTGCAGCTGGACTGTCCGGAGGACGCCAACACCTACATCCACCGCGTCGGACGCACAGCCAGGTAAATTCACATGTAGACTGTCTGATTAGAGACTGCCTCCTTTGACATGGTGCTGAGTTCATGTTCAAGAGTTTGGCTCTACATAAGTTTTATTTATTTAAATTCCCATTTTTCACTGGAGTCATTCTCCAAACACTCTAGTTCCCTATTAACTTGGCAAAGTTTTCTTCTGAAATTGGGAAACCTATTATATTGATTATGTTCATATAATATACTATTTTTAAAACTAAACATCTTACGTCAACAAAAGCCTGGATCTACTGAGGTTTTTTAATAATGCCATAAAGAAACAAACTCATTCACAAAACGTGTTGCAATGGTGGTACCTTAAATGTTTGATATAATTCCAGATATGAGAAGAATGGAGAAGCACTACTGGTGTTGCTGGCGTCAGAAGAACAAGCCATGACGGACCAGTTGAAGACTAAGAAGATACCCATAGAGAAGATAAGGTGAAGACAACATGTGTCCCAGTGCCTGGACACAAAATATTAAAAAAAAAAAATTTTCTTTTCTTTCTTACATTAAAAAATATAAATCACTTTGTTAAGTGTCAAAGAAGTTACTATAACATGAAAATGTTCCAGGATTACGTTCTCATTGTTTTTTCTCAAATTTAACTTGCCTCTAAAATTTCAGTCTGTAAATGTGTCCCAAAGATTTTGATCAAGTTACAATATAAAGTACTTTGATCATCGTTGATGACAAAGATCGATTATAAGGACCACAGAACACAGTTATGGTTACAATTACTCCACTGATGTAATATTAAATTTTTACAGTTTATAATGTATTCTGTGGCTCTTGAATTGTAGAGTAAACCCAAAGAAGAAATGGAGCATTCAACCGAAGCTGCAGTCTATGTGTGCAGCTGACGTTCAACTGAAGGAGTTTGCACAGAGGGTACGTATCATCAGTCAAGTGTCGATGTTAATGATATCCTTGCCATTAATTTAAAATTAGTTTCTTTATTGTTCACTTATTCTGTTCTACAACATAACTGTTTTTGTCCTTGGGTCCTATTATATGTCAACAGAAAAGTAAAATTCCTCCGACAGATACCAAATACATTTACCACAGATACAATAGATTTAATTAAAAAAATTGGAGAACTGTCAGTTATATTTGGTACAATAACTCCATTGTCTTGGCTAAAATTACACATTTATTGCAATAATTTATTCCATAAAAATTTTTTTAGAATCCTTTGGAAAAGTCCTTGACTTAACAACATCAATTTCCGGAAGTTAAAGCAGCCCACTGTTTCTACAAGAAGAACCCAGTCTTCAGAACACGCCATGTAGTTTTCATAAAGAAATTATCGACAGTTATATTTGCAAAATGTTTAGATTAACCATGGATATAGGGACATTCAGCCACTCTGTAATTAACTGGTAACACAGTAAACAAAATTCGTTTTCTTTCTGTTTAGGTGAAATTAGATAGTGATAACCTCGGGATTAGATAATGTATTATTAGTGTTGTTATCATTGTATTATATCATTGTATTATATCATTGTATATATAATAAAGATTCCTTTTTTAAACACAGTGATACCTCATTCATATTTTTAAGATGGTTGTTAGCAAAGTTATAATTCTTTAAAAGAGCCCCCGTAAATTTCTCCAATTTGAGTGTGCTACAGAACTTTACCACTCGGACTTTTAAAAGGGTCTTGTCTCAAAGCGTGAGTGCGACTTTAAATGGGGTTTTTGCCTGCAACAAATTACCCCAAACCAGGTTTTATGTGAAAAGTCGGGGTGTGGCTTTAAATGAAAGTGCGACTTTAAATACAATATTTGCAGTCCCTATGGATGTAGTCTTGGATTGATAAGAGAATATGCCTTGTCACTGTGTTTTAGGCGGTTGTCTCCTATGTGAAGTCTGTGTTTCTCATGAGCAACAAAAAGGTGTTTGACGTCACCAAACTTGATGTGGACAAGTATGCTAAGTATGTGTTAGGTATCACTGATAGTCTCATTTAATGGACATAGACCACAGTTGATTTTTCAGTTGGTAACCATGTTAACGTTTTGCATGATTGTAGGAAAATTTCTTGAGATCCACTGGCACTATACTACTGTGCTGAACAGGTTTGGCTAAGTTCACATAGCTCCAGGTCTTTTAATCACATTAATAACTTTACACAGGTATTGAAGTTCAATAATGTGTAGCACTGTAGTAGTTCAGCAGTGTATTCAGTAGTTGACTGCTGTACTCAAATACAGTCTTGTTTTGTAGTTCAGTAGTGTATTCTTGTTGTCTTGTAGTTCAGAGTATGTGTTGTAGTAAATCTTGTCTTGTAGTTCAATAATGTATTCTAATTCAGTCTTGTATTCTAGCCCAGTGGTATATTCTAATTGACTCTTATGTTTCAATCGTGTTCAATAGGGTCATTCCATGTTAAATCAACCAATGGTCAATAGGGTCATTCCATGTTAAATCAACCAATGGTCAAAATGTCTCAGAATTTACTTAAATTTTAACCAATGAATAAGTAGCTATACCTAAGCACTCTTGCATGCAAATTGTGTCTGTAACACCCTATGATGTGAACAGATGGTAAACGCCCATTATTTTGATTTGTTTTCAAGTGCTTCTAACTTAAGAAGTTTGCAAGCTACAGATCTGAAATTTGCAGAATATATAGACATATTGGTGCAGACTATCTGTGCAAAAGTCAAGAATGATAGGACAAAGGACAATAGATATACTGGGTGCAAAAAAATTGAAAATAAAATTCTAAAACATTTCTGAGAAGGATTTCAGCAGTCTGTATTTCATTGTTGCGTTACAGTGCAATGTCCAAATTGCTACCATCTATTGTCTGGTATACTGATAATAACCTATTAGTTCAGTAGGCTTCTAGTTGACATACTTTCAGATTAATTCAGCTTTTAACTTTTTCTATATTTTACGAATTTCAGCACCCAAAATGAGAATGTGGGAGAATATGTAAAGAACAATGCACAGTTAAAAAATGGTGATCATACGACTTATCCCATATTCTCATTTTGGACTGCTGAAATCCTTCTCGGAATTTTTTTTAAATATTATTTTCCATATTCGTGCACCCAGTATATCCATTGTCATTTGTCCTATCATACTTGAATTTTGCATAGATAAGCTGCACCAATATTTCTATAAATTCAGCAAATTTCAGATGTGTAGCTTGTAAACTTCTTAAGCTAGAAGCACTTGCAGACGTGCTCAGGTATAGTTACTTATTCACTGGTTAAAATTTAAGCAAATTCTGAGGCATCAACTTCTGAAATTTCCTGAAAATTGGTTGATTTGACAATAGTGTATTGTAGTTCAATCTTGTATTCTAGCTCATTGGTTTATTCTATTTCAATCTTGTATTGTAATACAGTGATGTATTCTAGTTCAACATTGTTGGTGATGTATTATTGTTCAGTCAAGTAGTTCAGTTATGTATTTTAGTTCTATCTAGTCTTGTAGTGCAGTGATGTATTCTAATTCAATCTTGGGTTGTAGTGCAGTGATGTATTCTAATTCAATCTTGTGTTGTAGTTCAGTTATGTATTCTAATTCAATCTTAGGTTGTAGTTCAGTTATGTATTCTATTTCAATCTTATGTTGTAGTTCAGTTATGTATTCTAATTCAATCTTATGTTGTAGTTCAGTTATGTATTCTAGTTCAATCTTGTGTTGTAGTTCAGTTATGTATTCTATTTCAATCTTATCTTGTAGTTCAGTTATGTATTCTAGTTCAATCTTGTCTTGTAGTTCAGTTATGTATTCTAGGTCAATCTTGTCTTGTAGTTCAGTTATGTATTCTAGATCAATCTTGTCTTGTAGTTCTATGGGTCTGGCTGTCACGCCACGCCTCAGATTCCTACAGAAGTACCAGAAGCAGCAGTCACTGAAGGATGACATGCCTCATGACGTGTCACACAGAGTTACCAACCCCCGACGTTCCCCTCAGTCTCAGACGCCTTCCCTCCTCCTTGCTGGAAGTGATGGGAGTGGGTCAGAAGAAACAGGGAGCGAGGATGATGCAGAAATCCCTCAGCCTCCTCACAGGGAGCAAGAAGCTTTTGGTTTTGACGTGGACGATGATTTGGATGACATATTGAAAGTGAAAGTAAAAACTGGCAATATAGATGATAATGATGATGCAGAAAAGGAACACAACATAGTTGAGGTAATTATCTATGCTTGTATACCAAGAGATAAACTATTATAGTTTTTACAATATTTCCTGTATGCTTACCATTCTGGCGAGATAACTACATGAAGAAAAGAAACATTTTATACACAAAAGGAACTTATTAAATGTTAGATGCATGTTGTAGGACAGTCACAATAGATGTATAAAATAACTAAAAGTGGTTACAATTATTTTGGGTAGTTATTTTGTAAAATAATATTAACATAGTGGTAATAAAAGTATGATGCAAGGTTCCTTACTTTTAGTAAACACAATATATGTGAATCATTACTATTTATAAATCCAAAGGTGTAAATGTGTTTTTTTTATATTTATTTGAAATATTGGATACACTGAAGGCATTAAAGCACCTATCTACTTCAGACTTCAAATTTACGTATTGCAGAAAGAGACCAATACAACTCTATTGCACAGATGTTTTTAATAAAAAAAAAACAGATTCAGACAGCAACAAATGCAATATATTCTTCCTCTCGATATTAATGTGTCACTGAGATGCACTGTTCCCACAGGTCAAAGAGTCTGCAAGGTCAAAAAAGGCACAGACAAAGTTTGCATTGGCCAAGAAACTGGCCAAGAAAAACATTCAGGTCAACACGAAAGTTGTGTTTGACGACGAGGGCAAGGTAAGTGTCTACCTGTTCTGTCACAGAAAGTTAAACATTGCACAACAGCTGTACACATTAAACATACCCAAAGAAAACACAAGTTCTGATTGGAATACATTAATAGAATCGTTTAGTAGAATCAGATATATTGGCTGGGATGAAATCATTCTTTATTCCCGCTGTATCAAAATGCAGCTGGTTGATAGAATAAAATTGATCTATCCCAGAGTGATTCCATTAAGTGGAGTGTATGTGTTTTGTTTGTATTTATGTTCAATCATTATGTAGCTTAGGACAACGTAATTTATGTTTCTAGCATTGTCTAGATTAATAATTTTGGTTGGTTGAAGTATGAGCTTCTGCATTTATCATATTGGCCATATGTATTTGGACACATAAAAAATAAAATAATTAAATTCTCAGCTGCCCAAAAACTCTTTATGCATACACACGGGTTCTGACATAAAGTCCAGTTTAACTACCCATGATATTAACAGGCCTCTAGCTTCATCCACGGAAATTATTCTTTATAAAAGATCAATAAACAGTATTTTCTTATAGAAACCCATTATATTTGCTCTACACAAAACGTAAGAGTTTATAACTGACCGAGTGATGTTTTGTACCGTGTGTGATGCTAACTGTCTAGGAAGTCATGGACGTGCACAAGAAGATGCAGACCATGTCCAGTGATGGGGATGACTATGAGGCTGGCATAAACATTGAGCAGGCCAAGAAGAGTATGGCGGAGGAAGACAAGTTCGACAAACAGTTGTACAGGGACAAGATCAAACAGAAACACAAGGTACAGGTTTTCTTTGAGTTGTCGGTGCAGTATGGACACTTCTGCTTTAGTTTGTTTGGGTCTATGCGTGTGCATGTATGGGTGGGTTGATGGGTGAGTGGGTGTAAAGAGAGTTCACTGGGGCATGGATTGCAGTAACACAGAGGTTAGAATGTCAGACTCTCAGTCGATCTGGAGTTCAAATCCTCAGGGGTTCAATTGTCTCAGTTCACTCAGTAATTCAGCTGCTGCAGCTTGTTTTCTGTGTGTTTGTTTTTGATCAATGTAATTTATGGTCAGTGGACAAATATAGAGATTCTGAAAATTAGCAGAGAATTGCGGATGTTCAGTGAGGGACTTTATGTGTTGCGTAGGAGAAGAAACTGAAGGAGAAAGAGAAGAGGAGAGCAGCCAAGAAGGAGGCGGCTGAAGATGAAGACAGTGAAGTAAGTGAACAAGTCCTCAAATGCTGCACACTTTACAGATTAATTAGTAAAATTATTTTGAATAAAAAAGTTTTTTGTAAGATATGGCAATATTACACCCATTATAATGGACATGTATGATAACGATAAATGATGGTAGGGAGAATTCATTGCAGTGTTGTGCATATACAAATCATATCGTATTTATTATAGTTTGTTCAATACGTATGACAAAGATTGTGGGGTGCAGCGGTGTAGTGGTTAGAACATCGGACTCTCAATCGAGAGAACCCAGGTTTGAATCCTCTTGCTGCCATTTCCAAGCTGGGGCAATTTTGTTCACTCCACGTTGCTTTAGTTCACTGAGCTGTATAAACGAGTACCTGGCGATAGAGAGTGGTGGATGTGTCTTCATTCAGTAATGAACAGGTCAACCAGGGAGTGAAGTGTAAAGTGATTTGAGCAGTTCCAAGGACTGGATACT
Source organism: Lamellibrachia satsuma (assembly GCA_033239005.1). Taxonomy (NCBI): domain Eukaryota; kingdom Metazoa; phylum Annelida; class Polychaeta; order Sabellida; family Siboglinidae; genus Lamellibrachia; species Lamellibrachia satsuma. Next base: position 9,428,885 of record BSQZ01000002.1, on the reverse strand, counting down.
GCGCCAAATAAGAATGTACCTTTTTAAGAAGAAATATAATATAAAGATTACAACAACATATAATACAAAGATTACAATGACATGTTTTGCAGAGGTTATATTGCAGTGTTGTCTTTCGCTTTTGGAGGGCGATTTTGTTGCAGTGTTTTGCAGGGAAATTCCAGTGCAGTGATATTAATTTGCAGTGTTGTCTATTGCAGGGCGAGCCTCTTGCAGTGCTGGACACCGATGATGTGGACAGGTGTAATATTGATGACTTGCCAGACCCAGACAAGTATTACGGTCCGGCAGCCAGTGACGAGGAGGAGGAAGATGGTGAATCCTCGGAAGAAGAAGATGATGATGGGTCAGACAGTGAATTGACAGAGGAGAGTGATTCAGAGGGAGACGTAGAAGAGAGTGATGACAGGTGTGGTTGTGTTGTGTGTTTCTCTTCACGCAACTATTTCAGGTCTTCCAAGTCGCCCTAACATGATGGAAGAAATCTCGTTTTTTTTTTTTAAATCCCAATTTCTATTTTTTATTTGATAGGTTTTTAAATAGATTTATTAAGTGTAAAGCCCAAAACATGAAAATCATATCACTTGCAAATGTTAACTTCTTTAATGGTGGCCAGATGTAGAAACAAAGCAGAGGTCTTGTGTAATTTGGGTAAAACGTGTTATGTAATTCTTGACTTTAATATCGTATACCGATTTTGAGATTGCCAACATTGTAATTTTGCATTATTATTATTAATGATCACAATCATTAAAGTTGTGTTTGGCTCCTTAGTGTGCAACATAATTTGCTAATCCAATATGTTCCTGATTTTAATCTAAAATGTTCCTGATTTTAATCCAAAATGTTCACGATTTTTAATCCAGTATATTTCTGATTTTAATCCTATATTTTTGTGATTTTAATGCAACGTGCCTGGATTTCAGACCCCCAGAGAAAAGAAGAAAATGGGCGAGAGATGATAATTTGGGTGTGGACACAGTTCTTGGCGATGATGAGGACTTGGCCTTGAAACTACTGCAGCAAACGTAACTGTATCACAGCTACAAAACGATTTTACTGTTGCTATTGTCACTGGAGAACAATTAAAAATGTAAATTAATATCCTGTGTTACTTTCATTTGGTAAAGTGGAGCACACGCTAGGAGAAATACGATTCTACACTGAAATGTTTAATCTGTCGTGGACTCACAAACTCTAACACTTGCTGCACTAATTGTGTGTAGGATGGACAATGAATTAGCTGCTGCCAAAACTAGCTCTGATAATGGAGCAAAATGCCATGAGTGTGTTGTCTAGGTGGATGATACCAGTGCCATGAGTGTGTTGTCTAGGTGGATGATACCGGTGCCATGAGTGTGTTGTCTAGGTGGATGATACCAGTGCCATGAGTGTGTTGTCTAGGTGGATGATACCGGTGACATGAGTGTGTTGTCTAGGTGGATTGTACCAGTGCCATGAGTGTGTTTTCTAGGTGGATGCCATGAGTGTGTTGTCTAGGTGGATGATACCGGTGCCATGAGTGTGTTGTCTAGGTGGATGAGTGTGTTGTCTAGGTGGATGATACCGGTGCCATGAGTGTGTTGTCTATGTGGATGATACTGGTGCCATGAGTGTGTTGTCTAGGTGGATGATACCGGTGCCATGAGTGTGTTGTCTAGGTGGATGATACTGGCGCTATAAAGCGCATCATTATTATTACAGTAAAACCCCTCCTAGTGACCAATCCTCAGAAATGGCCACCGCATGAACTTGGTCACAGTCTTTTGTTACACCTGTATATCTGACTCTGTAATCAGGGCACCTTTTAATCAGACAGCTTTATCTCAGTAACATGGGCGGCCGCTTTAAAGAGGTTCTACCGTTCTACATTTTGCTGCATTGTTTCTTTGATGAAACTGATTTATCAAACCTAAATCATGCCCGTCCTCATGGGGGGTTTGGGGGTTCAGGAAATAGATATAATTTATATTGTCATTCCACCATTGTTGTACGATATAAAGTTTGTAATGCTTAATTACAATTATCATATCTAATTAATTTTTGTAAAAATTATTAATTAGGGACAATCACCAAATCACCTTTGAAAATAGGGAATCAGCATAATACAAAATAATGGTATACTGTATGCATGTTTAAAGGCAAATGCCTTAAAATATGGAAGAAAACTACTGTAATTGTAACAATCGGTTAACAATTGTAAATAAGCACGGAATAAGGAAAACAACTCTAAATGTGTCTTTCCACGCAAGTAGTATTGCAGTAATGCTCTGGGATGTATCAACGCTAAAATAAAAAAATCTGAGAACCACATGCAACCAAAAAAATATGGCAGTAAACATGAACAATCATTTATACTGACAGGCCAAACTGACAATAACCATCAGCCATATTGGAGAACCTTGGTTAAATCTAAAGCATCAATCGTCCGATGGGCAAATGTATTTCCTGACAGTGCCGTCGCGACTTGAGGTGTACAAGAAACAGCCATCAGTGGCTACCCTGTAGACAGAGTCTATGTCCGGGCCAGTCAGCTCTGTCACTGTCTCAAAGTGTTGGTTCTGATAGAAGCACGACCCATCTCCTGTGGCACAAAGAATACGTCTGTCAAACAATTGTTTATTTCAAACAATATAGTCATACAAATGGATGGATCAATTGAACTTTTTTTGATCATAGTAATCTATTCCAAAAAAAATTTTAAAAGTCTTGGATTAAGTTAGATGTACTTTTATTCAGGTACAAAGCTGCAGTAGTTGTTTCATTGTTGCTTATTCTTCACGGCACACACACTGTGTAGCTTCACGGCACACACACTGTGTAGCTTCACGGCACACACACTGTGTAGCTTCACGGCACACACACTGTGTAGCTTCACGGCACACACACTGTGTAGCTTCACGGCACACACACTGTGTAGCTTCACGGCACACACACTGTGTAGCTTCACGGCACACACACTGTGTAGCTTCCACTGTGTAGCTTCATGGCACACACACTGTGTAGCTTCACGGCACACACACTGTGTAGCTTCACGGCACACACACTGTGTAGCTTCCACTGTGTAGCTTCATGGCACACACACTGTGTAGCTTCACGGCACACACACTGTGTAGCTTCACGGCACACACACTGTGTAGCTTCATGGCACACACACTGTGTAGCTTCATGACACACACACTGTGTAGCTTCATGACACACACACACACATTGTGTAACTTCACGGCACACACACTGTGGAGCCTTTCCACAACATTCTATCAATCCCGCATAGTTCAACAATTGTGAAATGATTTAATTCATTGAATAGTGGGGTGAGCTGCTGTGTACTTTGAACGGGAACCATAGTATATATGAGATTGGCAACTTTTAACCAGATTTAACAAGATTCCCCTCCAAAGCAACAAGTTCCAGATGGCATGTGGACAAGGAAGCCATTGGTTTATCAAGAGTCCAAAACATTTTCATCTGTGTAACCTGCCATTATCAGATATCTGTCAATTTTGTTTTTGGACATATTCATGCAGCTTGCAATATCGCAATCATAAGATGATTAGTTCCCTAACTTACCAGTGCTGATGTAAACACCCTGACGGGACGGCAGTAGAGACAGGATGGCCGACCTGTTCTCACTCTGGATCTTCAGTGGAACACTGCAAGGACAGAGGATGGTGACAGTAAGGACTTCTATGGTAATCTTTATAAATGCCTTCTAAAATTAGCCCATCACAAATCATGTTCAATAATGTTCAAATCTGTAGTTCACGAATAACTCAATTATTATTAAGAACAATCTGTTTAATAAATGATTTCACCGAAACAAAATAAAAAATTTATACAAATGAGCTAGCATGTCGTAACGAATACTAGAACTTTGGTTTCCTTTTAATCTTGTAGCCTCTTTAGTTTGTCAAACCACACTATAAAACGCAGCTGATAAAACAAGCATCTTTCACAAAGTAATACAAGATTTGTTGACTTAGCAGATTTCATTAGTTAGGATGCAGGGGAAGTGTGGAACAGACGTGGAATGTAAGGGTGTATCAAGTGTTATCTCTTAACGTTGAACGTACCCTGTATTGCGGATGTCGACAAGGTAGATGTGTCCGTCTTGAGTACCACATACAACTAGCGTGTCTGACACGAACGTGCAACAGTTGACCGCGTCGCAGCAACTCACATCAAATATCTGAAATGACCAGAATAAAACCAGCTGAAAAACATAAACCAAGCCAAATTATAGGTACCATTATCTGTTTATGAATATCAGCCCTAGTCGACAGCTATTGACAACTTCCTATATGTTGACATTGTTTATTGTGGTCAGTGATCATGTTTTGGGCAAAGCATTAACATCCATGAAACTGTAAACATGATATTCGGACTGAAACATTCAAATTACACAGATAACAATCAAATTATACTTAAATATGGTGTTTCATAAAAAATGCATTTGAGCAGTCAATTTGTTAGAACAGATAGCAATGGCATCGATATATTTTTAACAGTCTCCTACACACATCTAACTGTCCAATTTATACAATATACAATTTATTTTTACAACATGTCGCCATTGAAACATGTTGACAAAACAAAACTACCTGGTAATTCATAACTTTCACCACAGTCAAAATACTCTAATAAAATTTCCAACGTTTCCTCGATCTCAGCAAAAACCTGTGATGTGATACTCCAACTTGACTTTTGCTAATTATTTTCCCTGTAATTTATCTGGTAACTGCCCCCGTACCTTCTCCCCTCCTTGGAGGGCGTGACCCAGGAGATGTCCGTTGTCACAGGCCAGTAGCAGCATCTTGCCGTCAGTGCCCACTTCTTTCTCATCTGCACAGCAAATTACATCTTGGGGAGGATCTCCAAAAACCGATGTCCAACAATACAGAAACACAAGTTATGACAAATACTATAACAAGAAAAAGGGTACTGCTCCGGAGAAGTTCACAACTGACCTGTACTGAATTAAGTGGAGTGACCTGATGGCTTCCTCCACCGACAGACAAAGAGGGCAGATAGAAGGAAGTAGAATGACCTGAGGGAAAAGATCGGGATGTAGTTCAGCTTAACAGGAAGAATAGCAGAATAGTAAGAAGCCAGATGATGTGGGCAGGTCACTTGGTGTGGATGATGTGGGCAGGTCACTTGGTGTGGATGATGTGGGCAGGTCACTTGGCGTGGATGATGTGGGCAGGTCACTTGGCGTGGATGATGTGGGCAGGTCACTTGGCGTGGATGATGTGGACAGGTCACTTGGTGTGGATGATGTGGGCAGGTCACTTGGTGTGGATGATGTGGGCAGGTCACTTGGTGTGGATGATGTGGGCAGGTCACTTGGTGTGGATGATGTGGGCAGGTCACTTGGTGTGGATGATGTGGGCAGGTCACTTGGTGTGGATGATGTGGACAGGTCACTTGGTGTGGATGATGTGGGCAGGTCACTTGGTGTGGATGATGTGGGCAGGTCACTTGGTGTGGATGGAGGAGGACCGACTACCAAAGAGAGCAGAAGCGATGAAACAGTGAGATTGTAGGAAAAGAGGAAGACCACAACTGAGATGGGAGGACTGTGTAAAGAGGGCTGTAAGAAAGACAGAGGAGGACGACAAGTAGAGGGAGAAGGCTGCCAGTAGGGAGAAGGCTGCCAGTAAGGGATAAGGCTGCCAGTAGGGAGAAGGCTGCCAGTAGGGAGAAGGCTGCCAGTAGGGGGAAGGCTGTCAGTAGGGAGAAGGCTGCCAGTAGGCAGAAGGCTGCCAGTAGGCAGAAGGCTGCCAGTAGGCAGAAGGCTGCCAGTAAGGGAGAAGGCTGCCAGTAGGGAGAAGGCTGCCAGTATGGAGAAGGCTGCCAGTAAGGGAGAAGGCTGCCAGTAAGGGAGAAGGCTGCCAGTAGGGAGAAGGCTGCCAGTAGGGGGAAGGCTGCCAGTAGGGAGAAGGCTGCCAGTAGGCAGAAGGCTGCCAGTAGGCAGAAGGCTGCCAGTAGGCAGAAGGCTGCCAGTAGGCAGAAGGCTGCCAGTAAGGGAGAAGGCTGCCAGTAGGGAGAAGGCTGCCAGTAAGGGAGAAGGCTGCCAGTAGGCAGAAGTGGAAGGAGGTAACAGACACAGCAGTGCAGCAGTACACGAAATTACACAAATTAGCGAGTAATTAAAATATGCTAGTTTTATGACACATGTAGAGACTACTGATTGCAATTAAAGACTGACCAATAAATCTTCACCTTTGAAAATGGAAGATAACATTTTCACCAAATTATTTATTGGCCTGTCAGATTCTAATTTTAGAAAATTTCTGATTGTAGTAAATATTCTGCAGCAATAAAAATTAAAACATGAAGTATAACTGTTAGTTTATTGTAGATGTACTTTGCAATCGAAAAATTGTGCAAATTTGGGCATTTCAATTACATGAAACCCCTCAACTAGACAAGAGACAGTGAAGGAGATAACACCTGCTGGTTGGGCGGGAGGCAGACAGCCAGACAGGGGGGCGCCGACGGCACAACCCCCGATGACGCCACAGCCGGCTGACACAACAGACAGACACGTCTGTGAGCCGCAGTCCCACAGTCGTGCAGTTCCATCACTTGACACCGACACAACATTGCGACCTCGGTCCACGATGGCAGTGTCATTCACTCCTGACACAGAAAAACCACCGGTTATATGGCATCAACTTTTAACGATATATAATATTTATTATTAAAGATTACCATATTACTTTTTGGAGCACTGTATTTTGTTAATATGAAGATTAATTCTGACTTTGTGTTGTCAATATTACAGCTGCCTCTGCAATTTTTAGCTTTCATGAAATCATCAACTATTAAATTATTTTGACTGCATCCGGTCAAAATCTAGCATCTGCAGATCTGGCTCTACAAACTATGATGAGACCATTGATGAGAACCTGGGGCTGTGAGGTACCACTCTGCAGAAGATCCCTTTAAGAGGTTGTCATTTACATTGGGAGTCCTTGTAGCTTTAAATTTGACATTAGAACAGAGACACTATTCATTGCAGGCAGCCATTAACATGGTACCTCCTTGGTGTCCAACAAGAGTGGCCGCACACTGTCCAGTCTCTGCTGACCAGATCTTTAGTCGCATGTCTGCGCTGCCGCTGAGAATGACCACGCCAGACGGGAAGAAGCGGCATGAGTAGACGTCTCCAAGATGGCCGTCCAGGTCTCTCTAGTGTCACCAACAAACAGTGTCCCCAATGTATGGTGTCACCAATGTACGGTATCACAAATGCAGCGTCACCAGTGTACAATGTCATCAATGCACAGTGTCACCAATGCAGTGTCATCAATGCATAGTGTCATCAATGCATAGTGTCATCAATGCATAGTGTTACCAATGCACAGTGTCACCAATGCAGTGTCATCAATGCAGTGTCACCAATGCATAGTGTCACCAATGCAGTGTCACCAATGTACAATGTCACCAATGTACAGTGTCACCAATGTACAGTACACGTGTAGCTATATATTAAGATTGCCAGCCAGGACAAGCTCCACATGGCAAGCGGACAAGGAAGACATTGGCTTACTGAGAGTCCAACTATTTTTCATCTATGTATAGTCCATCTTATCTGATATATGTAAACTTAATTTGTAAACACATTAACACTGCTAGCATTAACATGATCAGTCGATAATGTGATCCATATTTAACGCTGATAATGAGATATACTGTACTATGAATGTTGTTCTTCTTTGCCATCACAGGTTTAATGACATCAACAGAAATAGGAACAACTGTCAAGAAGTGCCAAAGTGAAAAATAAAACCAATTGTACAAGACATGATTGACTTGCATGATTGACATGTGTCACTCACCCTCACTTCCCCCTTGTCTGTTGTCCAAACCTTCATCTTGCCCAGCGAGTCACATGACACTGCCAGTCCCCCAGGGGTGACCGCGAGGTCAACAACCTGTAGTTATACATAATATGTTAATAGGGGCCACAATTAGTGAAGACCGTATAATTAATGTTACTTCCTAAAAAAAATTATTGTTTAATTAGTCTTTCTTTTCATTAAAACATTTTTAGTGTTTGCATTTCACATAGGCTATTTAAAGTATTGTTACTGTTATAGCATACTATACAACTGACTAAATAAACAATCTCATTCTGTCTGTCTAATCTGATTAAGAAAATATTAAATTTACTTCAAATATACATAGATAGCAACAATCAGCCATAAGATTAAGCCTGTAACACAACACAAGATTGTAACCTGAAAACCGTGGTTCTTTTTGTCATGTTGTAATATAAAAAAATTCAGATAATTTCAGAAAACATTAAAATGCATATGTATAATAATAAAAAAATAATAATTTATATGACATTATGAGTTTATTATGCAGTAGTAATGCATATGGTGACATCAGTACACAAATGTGTGACAACATATCAAACAATAGTGTTGACTTAATAACCCAAAAATAATTGAATAAAAAACTAGCCATATATCTAAAAATCAACATTATAGTCCTACACTAGTCACTTTGGTATAACAATTCATAAAGAACATAATATGATAATTATTTTTTTAATTAAGCATCATACACCTAAAAAATTATTATAAGAAAGTGTGGGAATTTTTACAGATTTACTTCCAATAACTAAATAATAATAATAATTGTTTAATCAAGCATCATAAACCACATAAATTAACATACGACAAGGTAGAAATTATAAGATTTATTTCCAATAAGTAAACAAACTGTACGTCTGAATGCCATCTGTATTTACATTTCTGCTTTGTTATATATATATATATATATATATATATATATATATATATATATATATATATATATATATATAACAAAGCAGTATATATATGTAACAAAACAGAATTGTAAATACAGATGGCATTCAGACATACAGTTTGCTTACTTATTGGAAATAAATCTTATAATTTCTACCTTGTTGTATGTTAATTTATTTGGTTTATTATATATATGTATATATAATACCTATCGTGGTGTGATATTTTTTCACACTAAAAGGCATATTTCATAAAGGCTATCAATCAACATAATTCCTTAGAAGTTTCAGATTCTTTATCTGACAAGCATATTAGTTGAATGTACATTGTAATAATACCTACACTTTTCTTGAGGCCATGCACGCTGTAGTATGTCACAACTGGAGCAAGAAAACTGCAGCGATGCACGGTGCCACAATCCTGGTCATCATACGACACTGTGATTTTTTTCTGAAACATCAGAACATTTTCAACAGTGACATTTTGTCAGTGTGGTGACTTCTGATAGCCACAGTGAGTTCTGAGTTGTTATCTGGCAAGAAACAGTGGTGTATATGTGAACGAAAAGTCTTTGCAGTGCAGTAATTGTACGTTGACTGAATGCTTCCTAGTGAAGTGGAACTGGTGTTGGAATGAACAGGGGGTGAAGTGTAAAATGTTTTTAGCAGTCATAAGGACTGGATAACACGCCATATAAAAATTTACCTTTATCTCTGCATAACAAAAATGTATATAATATTATATGAAGTTCTAGGAATATTGGACAACTCTTAGAATATGCTTCAAAACTGTTTTGTCACTTCCCAATCATTAATGCAAACTTTCTAGCAGCTACTTGTACCAATTACATGAACAAAATTACATGAACAAACATCTTTTGTGCAACTGTAGCATAGCTGAATGCTACCCAGATAAATCAAGTAGATATCCAGATGAACAGCTGTGCATGGGGGTGAAATGTAATACATAGCACACAGATTGATGGTATGCCAGTGGATAATTTGGCAGATTCTACGTGAACAGACACAACACTCACATACCCGCGTGGTTGATTCAACATTGAAGCCATCTGCTGATGACACTTTGGGGAATCCACTGCTTGTCACGCCATGGGATTTCAGTTCCCCATATATGCCAGGTTTATCTATAAAATAAAAAATTTGTCCAGTTCAGTTATATTAAATGTGTACAGAATCGATAGATCATGTATACCTATATACTACACTTTTAGGACTGCATTACAATTTTAGAACTATATATATATTTTTATTTAAATATTATATAAAACTATGTTTCTTTTTTATCTGCAGTGCTCCCAACAGAGCCATATTTTTCACTGTCGGGTATGAATATTAATAAATAAAACAAGACATACCCTAAGACATTTTTCCAACAGGTATGACACTCAATCACTGTGACTGTGTATTAGAAAGTTATTCATTCTGTTCTCAAATTGTTTCCTAACTGATTTCAGTCATGAATATTAATCAGCTTACAATGGTCAATGCATGGCTGCTAAGACCGCATATATATTGATGAACAATTTAATGGAAGGCACAGATGTAGTTGCCTGAACTCGGATTTCAAACTTGTTCAAAACTGTAACAATTTAGCAATCATTATTGGCTTAATTTGCATGATTTTCAGTCCCGCCAGTGAGATGCGGTTTGCATACTTCAAAGGAAATGCATGTGGCTCTGAAAGGTGATGCTACTGTTCACTCGTGGATGTCAATCAGCAGTCACATGAAGAGCCAGATTTGTTAAAAATTATTACAGACGAAACACAAATCCAGCAGATCTAATTACTGCCCTAGGATGGCCAACCCTTGAACGAAGACATATTATTAAACAAGCCACAACCTTCTACAAAATTATAAATAACATTATTGAGATCACCCCCTCTCCACGCCTACTAACCCGGTCTCGAACCCGTGGACAATACGTAGCCCCCAGGTGTCGTATAAATGCTGTGGTCTTTTCATTTTATCCCCAAGTAATTCGCATATGGAATATGATTCCACCAAAAATTACAAACATAAAAAACCCCAAATCATTTCAAGAAGCTATAATGGAACTCCCTTTCACCACAACTCCTCACCTAAACTGCCTTTAAAACACAGCTGCATAAACTTATTCCATGGTATGGGTATGGAGACTGTCTATGTGTGCATGTGGCAATACAGCGACAGTATCCATACACATAATCAACCTATTACAAATTTTCATCTGACATCCTAGACATAAAATATATAAATTATCAATTAAAAACCCTTTCAGTAGTATTAAAGATACTAGTCTTTTAGTTTTATGTACCACCACAGCGCATGCGCACAGACCACCACAAACTCCTGCGTTAGCCCAAGATTGGGCTGTTTGGAGTGTAACCACTTGAGACTTGAGACAGTAACTTAAACTTGGACATGGCTGGAGCCCGCACTGGAGGAGTGCGTCCTTACCTGGTTTGCGAAATGCTACCCACGCCGTTCCACAGCGCTCCCTGCAAACATAACCAATACGTCACACGTTTGATCATAATCTTACAATGCAATTTCAAACTCATAAAGGATAAAAGAAAATTGACGGTACTGTAACACTTGGTCCCAGTCTGCCTGGACGATAATGCGCGCTTTCCCGGTTTTGTCCGCCATTATTGTTTTTGCCGTAAAGTAGAAACTGTGTTTTGACGACAATAACAGTTTGCATGACATATACTATAGCACGAAACGATGGATAGTTTGTCAGAAAAAGCTCTAAAAATCAAACACACTTGAAGTAAAATAATAATTGGCACATCGCTATTACTACTATTTTACGACAAGTAAATGCAGGACCTACCCAATTGTGCAATGACGCAGCGTGAATATCTGATTGTGTTTGTGCACTACTGCCTGTTGTCATTTTCGTTGTTGAGGCTGCCGGCGACCCCGCATCAAAAACGCCTACACAAGTTAAGGGACCATGGTCGGAAAAATAAAATGGCGGATATTATACTAGGCACAATAATAAAATAACTCAGAAGTGACATTTGGAGTTGACATGAAAATGTTGTGGCAATGTCGGATATTACGCCTTCACAGGGTAATCACGAGGCTGAAAATACAACATGAGTTGGTAGCATATAGTATCTTAACAATACAAGCACACGCATATGGAGTGAGGGGGGAGGAAATTACACATCTAGTCCATGAGAAATGCATTCACTCTTATTTTGAAAACAGTTGTATCTGCATCCCAATGCAAGGTCATTTTGTCGGACAAACATAATTGTTGTTCTGAAACGTGGAACTAACAGAGAAAAGTCAAAAGAGCACAAATAAACGTCCTAAATACCAGTAGCATAGTAAATAAAACAGTGAGTTAGACATTATGGTGGCAGATATTGATCTTCAAGTAATATGTATCACACAATCATATGGGCAAATAAAAATATTGTAGATGCTGAGTTAGCACTGACAAGCTATGTAATGTTTAGGAAGGGCAGATTAGAGGGAAGCGGAGGTGGAGTAATTATATACACGCACGCACGCACGCACACACACACACATTCTCTTAAAGCTTATAAAATAACACTAGAAAGTGAAGCATATTGTGAGGAAGCAACTTGGTGTAACATATTTACCAAGAACTCAACATCAACAATAGAGTAGTTTATCATAGTCAAAGCATAGGACAAGAGGAAGATGTAAGACTACAACATGCTATAATGGAGGTGAGCAAGGGGGAATGTGTTATAATGGATATTTTAACCATGGTCATCTACATTTGAAATCATTAGAGAGTGCTGGGGATGACGACCATCAGTTTCTACTTCTAACACAAGATTGCTTCTTTACTCAACATGTCCATTGTAATGAAGTAAAAACAGGGAATACATATAAAAAACAATGGAGGATGAACTTCAAAGGCAAATATAAACAGAGGAGAACATATCTAGCAAATATAGATTGGAATAACTTGCTGAAGAAAAAGACAGCAACAGAATACTGGACCTGTTTAACGGATGAGATTGAGGGCATTACTGAGAAATTTGTTCCATTAAGAAAAAAAGGAAAAGGTCCAAGAAGAAACATCTATCAAAAGAGCCTATGAGAGAAGCAGGTGCTATGGAGAATATATAAACACACTGGAAATGTAGACTACACAAACTACAAAGAGGCACTTAACCTAGCAAAAACTGAAGAAAAAAATCCAAAAGAACCTTTGAAAAAAATTGGCAGGTAATTTAACAATTGACAACAAGAGTTTCTATGCTTATGTAAGGCGTAAACAGAAAGTTCAAGATAACATCGGACCACTGTATAACAACAGTGGAAACATAATTTCAGAAGAGTTTCAAATGGCAGAGGTCCTGAATGAGTATTTCAGCTCAGTTTTTACTACAGAAGATATCGGTTCACTTCCAGTTCCAGTTACTAAATTTGAGGGTGATCAATCAGATCATTTAGGGCAGTTATTTGTAACTCCTGAAATGATAGCAAAGAAAATCAAGAAGATGAAAGTTAATAAGTTTCCTGTAGTTGATGGGATACCACCAAAACTGCTTAAGGAAATTGTAAAACAAATTAGTATACCACTTGCAAAAGTGTTTAACTTATCACTAGAAGAGGGAATAATTCCTTCAGAATGGAAAGAAATACACATTACACCATTATTTAAGAAGGGATTGAGAAAAAAGTCAGAAAATTACAGACCAGTGAGTTTAACATCAGTTGTACGCATATTATTAGAAACGTTAATTAGAGACCACATGGTGGAATTCTTTGTAAAACATCAATTAATAAAGTAATCTCCACATGTGTTCCTAAAAGCAAGGTCATGTCTAACCAATCTCTTATGTTTTTTTGAAGAAATTACAAAGTGGGTAGATAACGGGTCACTGGTGGACGTTGTTTACTTAGATTTTCAGAAAGCTTTCAATAAAGTGCCACATCAAAGATTGTAATGATGTAATCAACTGAATAGAAAAGTGGCTTACAGATAGAAGACAGAGAGTAATAGTAGATGGTGAGATTTCAAACTGGAAATTTGTTTTGAGTAGGGTACCACAGGGATCAGTATTAGAACCTATACTATTTTTAATATATTTAAACGATTTGGAAGATATATCTAGCAAAGTACTGAAATTTACAGATGACACAAAAGTATTTAGAAAGGTTAAAAATTATACAGATAAACACAGTTTACATGATTATCTAGATAAATTGATTAACTGATCTGAAAAATGGCAAATGTTATTCAATGTTGGGAAGTGTAAGTGCACGAAAATGGGGCATGGAAACATGGGCAAAGAATATAAAATGGGGGTGCTATTCTTGGTAGAACCACAAAAGAAAAGGACTTAGGAGTAACACTTAGTGCTGACATAAACGTTTCAGAGCAATGAGGGATTGTTGCATCAAATGGTAATAACATTATAGGGCTAATTACGGAAACTATCACATGTAAGGATAAACAGTTAATTGTACCCCTGTACAAAGTAATAGCTATACTGCATTTAGAGTATTATTTACAAGTATGGAGGCCATATTATAAGAAGAACATAGATAAGCTAGAAAGAATATAACAATGAGCAACTAAAATAATTCCAGAATTTAAAGACTTTAGTTATGAAAGCCGCTTGTTAGAATGTGGTTTGACAACATTAGAGACATGGAGACTAAGAGGAGACCAGATAGGAGTGTTTGAAATAGTGAATGTTTATGAAGATATTGACAGGAATACGTTCTTCAAACTTAAAGATGGCAGTAGAACCAGATGAGCAACAGTTTAGGTTGGACATGAGAAATTATGCATTCTCACAGAGGGTAATAAATGAATGGAACAAACTGTCAAATTATTGTGTTAATACTAATAGAGTGTAAATATGTTTAAAAATAAAATTGACAGATATCTTATAAGGGCTGGTTATACATAGATGATAAAATTATTGGACTCTCAATAAGCCAATGGTTTCCTTGTCCACTTGCCATCTGGAACTTGTAGTGAGAAATGTTAGTCAATGCATAGCCCTAGCATTAGCAGCCATTGGTAGACTCAGATATGTCATATTTTCTAACAGATCCACATCAACAAGACTGAAAGCTCAACTGATACAAGGTGTTTATACTGCCAATATCAACCTATGATGCAGATGCATGGGCACTGTGATAAAAGGAGACACAGTCTCTTGATGTTTCTGAGTTGCATTGCCTGTGGGTTATCAGATGTATCACTCCTGATTCAATCATAGATGTCATCAAACACTGCTGCCAGATTTGTTAAAAATGACTACAGACGAAACACAAATCCAGCAGATCTAATTACTGCCCTTGGATGGCCAACCCTCGAACGAAGGCGCATTATCAAACAAGCCACTACCTTCTACAAAATTCTAAACAACATTATTGAGATCACCCCCCCTTCAGGTCTACTAACTCGCTCTCGAACCCGTGGACAATACATAGCCCCCAAGTGTCGTATAAATGCAATGGTCTTTTCATTTTATCCCAGAGCCATTCGCATATGGAATATGATTCCATCAAAAATTACCAACATAAAAAACCCAAAATCATTTCAAGAAGCTATTATGGAACTCCCTTTCACCACACCTCCTCACCTAAACTGCCTTTAAAACACAGTGCTCAGCGTAAATTTATCCAGGGTGTGGGTATGGAGACTGTCTATGTGTGCATGTGGCAAGGCAGCGACAGTGTCCATACACACAACCAACCTATTAAAAAATTTCGTTAAACATCCTATACATAAAATAAATAAAACTATCAAATAAAAACCATTTCAGCAACATTAATGATGAATGTACCACCCACAGCGCATGCGCACAGTCCACCACAAACTCCTGCGTTAGCCCAAGTTTGGGCTGTTTGGAGTAAACCACTTGAGACTTGAGACTCTGGTGGTTTGACCAGATCAGTAATGATACTGGGCTCTCACTGTTGACAGCAAAGCAGTATGCAGTGGAGGACAGCGAGGGTGGAACTTTCTGGAGGACAACAATGATCCAATGTGATAACGGTAATTGTGAGGGAATTCTACAAACGCTGCTTGTTCTGGCTATCCATAACAATTGAAATGGGGCTGAGTTGTTCTGATTTTGGAATGCATACACGTTATGGATGGCCTCTCATTGATGGCTTGGTAGTTCATGCAATATGCATATCCCCAGGTAGTGTGTCAATTATTAATGTGTGTGTGTGTGTGTGTGTGTGTGTGTGTGTGTGTGCGTGTGTGCGTGTGTGCGTGTGTGCGTGTGTGCGTGTGTGCGTGTGTGCGTGTGTGTGTGTGCATGCGTGCATGTGTGTGCACGCGCGCACGCGCGTGCACGTGTGTGCTGTGACATTTCTCTTGTGACATAAAGAAACAATATCACATTTGAGAGGTTCATCGATTCTATGGAGGCAGGAACCTTCTCTGTTCCAAATTGTGGAAGCATACTTCATAAGAAGTGGGCAGACATTTGTTTTATAAATGGAAACTTGCGATGGTGTAGAGGAGGTTTTTTGAATGACCTGGGATGTAAAGACACTTTGTTGTCTTAATTCTTAGCTATGCCTGTGATGTGCTATGACCAAGACCATGTTTTGGTGATGGTGACGCCCAAGATGGAGATGCTGTATGTTGGCTGAAGTTCATTATTCATGAAATAAAGTAGAGGATAACTCTGCCCTTATGAAAATAATTCATGGTAAATGACATGGTATACCATGGTGTTTTGAAACAGGTAAATCATGGTAAGCCACAGTTTACCGTGTAATATCATGGTTTACCATGTAATACCATGGTATACCATGGTATATTTTCATAATGGTGGTTTCTTTTCCTGCTGACAATCATCTCCTTTTGCATTGAATGTAATGCACCAAATGTCTGTCCAAAGTTCAACTGCTTCTAAGTTTTGTTTGAGGCTTGCGGCAGAAATGTTTCTGTAAATGCTGTGCGGTAGTCCATTGTGTATTTCACATAGGATCTTGCGAGAGATAAACATGCTGTTTCCTTAAATGTCCTTTCTCAATTAGATTTTTTGGTTGTCTCATTTCAAAATCATCTTGCAAAAATTCAAACCTATATAATATCCACTAAACGACATGCTAGCTGATTTGTGCAACTTTTTATGTAGTTATTGTGAAATCATCAGATAAAATATTAAATTATTTAACTCTTGATCCATAATTTATTGAAGTGAAAATTAAAACACTGAAAACTCACTCCCATGATCAGTCGGTTGGATATCCACCGAAAAGTCACACTACTCTCTCAAAGTATACGATGTGGCTAGGTGTTCATAAGTTCATAACTATGTTATACATGTATTGGATACTTGCGGTGCGCCATTTCCCAGTTGCAAAAGTAGGAATAATGCGTATGACAGCAACTGTAAAACGGGCTGTTAATGGATGTGGAGTGTTTGGAAAGCGAATGAAAGAATCGTAAATGTTTCTCGTCGTACATTCTTTCGCTATAGAACAAACTATATACACCATATATATTTCAGAACGTCACACAGTGCCATGTCATCTGACGAAGATGGGGTGTAACAGTTGGAATTAATATCTGACACCTCGGTTCAGGAACTGCCAGATTTTGTCAACAACATAAACTTTGGTCAAGAACAAAGATTTTCAGATGGCGTTTACTAATATTAGTACAAACATTTGCAAGCAGGTTTCTCACAGAGAAATACGGGTAAACAGTTTTATTTATCTTCGTTGTCATTGTGTATTATTATTGTATCCAATGTCTCACTGTCTGTGGCACTGTGCCTGGGCTGTACTGCCTTGGCTTAGGCAGAGTCGTTTGCCCCACTCTTGAGCTAGCCTAGGGGCGGAGTTCCATGCCGTCGTCATCGTAAACGCCGATTTAGGCTTTCCGTAGCCAAATGGCTACAGAACTAATAACTTAAGTTTTAAAACCGATACGCACTAACCGTTACACATGTGTATTCCGTGACATACAACCTACACTTGGCTGTCAAGAAACAGAAGAAATGTGTTCCAAATAATAATTTATGAGTACATTTATCGGTCACACAGAAAAGATTTCATAAATAGCCGCCATACTCTGCACGTGATGTTGCCTTTGGGTCACATGGTCAAACGCGATTTCATGTAGAATGAGGCCAGAGTGGGCCAGCAGCACAAACATAAATAAAAACCCGTTAGTAAGTTAGTAGTTTATAGGGTGTATGTATCTCTATGGCCAGCAGACAGCAATTCTTAGCATGACCTTATATTGATCTACAAGAATCCCGTTTGGTAATCTTGCTCACAACAACATCATGTTATATAAAAAATTTTACAAGCACATACGTTCTGACAAAAAGGTAATAATTTCATACTTTTACATGGTTATTGCCAGGTAACTTTAGTGATATGCATATAAGAATGCATACAGACATGAAAGACGTGTTTATTGCTCTGTTTATGGCGTTTTTGTAAGGTTTCACGTTTCATGAAAATACTTATGTTTCTGCTGAGCGAGATCTTCACCTTACAACAGCAACAGCCAGATAGAAAACATTGTATGGCGATTGACTTTGCCTAGTACTGCCTGTGCTGTAGTGTGAACTAGCTGCCTGAGGCTGAGTGCATAGCCATGACACAACCAGTCTTGTCACGACTTCAATGTAGTCTGGTCTGGACTTTTACGCACTCAGCACAATTGTTATCAGAATTTTAACCCACACCACATTTTAACACAGATTTATTCTGATTTTAACCTGCACCACATAAGTTCACATTCTCGGTGTACACAGTCACCAGTGTGACATTGGCAAATGCTCCAGGGTGGGATTATACACTTAGAGGAAGAAGAAGAGCGTTGTTACCGGTGTATGTTGTTTTGATTTAAATTTAGGTAGGACACAGTAGCACAGTGTTACAGTTTAGTTTGATAAGAACATCAGACCCTCAATTCTGAGGGCCGGGATTCAAATCCACCTGCTGCCATTTAAAAATTTGGGCAATTCTGTTGACTTCACATTGCCTCATTTATCTGTATAATGATCGAGTACCTGGCTATAACTGCATGACACCTATTTTGTTGTGGGATGGGACTAGTAAAACTAATTACATGAACATTTACATGTTATGCAATGTTAAAACTAATTACATAAACATTTACATGTTATGCAGTGTAAAAATTTATTACAAGAACATTTACATGTTATGCAAACAGTCGCATGGCTCACTACACACAAACCAGGCAGAGTGCAATTAACTTACAGCATAGATAATTACAGTTAACCAAATTTGTAAAAAAAAAGTAAAACTTAGCTATAAAAAAGATGACATTTTCACGTGTGTTCAGTGTCAATGTGATTCATTAAAAATGTCATGTAGGGGGTCTGAGTGTTAATGACATTGGTATATGTACTGTTATACAGTCATATTTTGAGATGGTCCTTTGGAGAATAAAGTGTGTTCCTTATGTTTTACAGGATGGTTTGGCAGTGGGATTCCAGCGATCCCTGCAGGTTACACCGAGCATGATCCGACGACTTGGCCTCGAGAAAGAGTTGGAGGTATGGTTATTTGATCCTGGCACAGTTCTTGCAGGCTACAGCTGACCATTTTTATAATTTTATCTTATAGTTACTTTTTTATTTCGAAACATTTCTTTTATACTTTACTTTTATCATTAATTAATTATGTAAAGCTTTTAAATTTAAAGGATATTGTGATTTAAATTATAAGAATTATAGTGTTATATTATTAAAAATAATTACCATTTGCACAGATTTTGTTTAATGTGAACCATCAAAAAGATACATTAATGAAAGTATCATGAAAAATGAAGTATTTATATACATTTGTTGAAGCAGACTGTATTAAAGGCAGCAAGCATTCATTGACAACTGAAACAGAAACATGACATTTTACCTTTTGGTGAAGAATTATTTGTGCCAGATACATTCAAGAAATTTCCATATTACTTTTTTGGGGACGCTGTATCCTGTTAGTATGAAAATAATTTTGAGTGTTGCCTCTGTGATTAAAATTTAAAAAAATTTAAATCATCAACTAATCTAACTTGTGACGGGCTAAATGAATTGCAGATACATATCTTTAATGTAGAATAAACTCTTTATATTCATGAATATACCTAAATCAAAATCAAAATGTGTTGTGCAGGGTCACAGCGGCTGCGTAAACTGCTTGGAATGGAATGCAGATGGAAGGTATGTTAAACAGTAGTATGAAGGTGACAGGTTCTTACGTTCAAAGTAATAATATATAGTATTAAGATCAGTTTACATGAATGATTAATTGACCAATTTGTCAGCCAATACGGGATTGCACAGTGTCACGGTGCAAGAATTGATCATATAAACACCCACATCACTTGTCTAGACACGTTTCTTGTCTAGACACCACATTTGTTGAAACGTGCACATAATTTAGCTGCACATTGTCTTGCGACATAGTGTTGCCTGACCAATTGGGGCACAAATCACTAGTGTAAACTAGCCTTTATGCTTTTAAAGCTGTTTCTGCCATAATGCAGAGTGAAACGAGGGCTTTTCAATGAGATGTGTCATATTGGAATAGAAGAAACATTTTCAGCATGCAAGCAATTTCTGAACAACAATACTTTTTTGGATTATGCACATTTCATTTGACAGAAACAGGCTTAGCAATGACAGTCGTCACACTAAAGGCATGTTTAATGACAAGAGTATGTTTATTTTGACATTGCAAGATACACCAAAGGCAAGTTGAATAATGTCTTTGAATTGTGGTCAGAAAATAAACAAAATAAACAATGTTTTGGTTCTAGAGAACAGTACATCGATGTAGGATGCTACATGAAATAGCTGCTGTCCCCCTAATGAAACTAAGTTTGCGTAGTATCGAACATCGTATCATAAACTCATGTTTTGAGATCATGATATGATGGCACAAAGTCTTGTTGCTATGTAGGGGTGATTATCAGGTATGGCGATAGCATCGCGATAGTTTATTTACAATTTTACATTGACACAAGTAGCCCTGCTGAATTGTTTTGCCAACTGTCATTACTATCGATAGTTCAGTGTACTGTCAACAGCAACTATGCATTCTCACTTACAGTTCTATGTATTGTTAAGTTGACCAGTAGCAGTATCTTCCAGATATAAACTAACAGACTGTGATAAATGTTGAACACTTGTTTGTGTCTGCAGCTTGTTGGTCAGCGGGTCGGACGATGTTCAAGTCATCATATGGAACCCATTTACATATGAAGCAGTGTCCAAGATAAGAACAGGACATACAGGGAATATATTTTCCGTCAAGGTACGCTTATGTCAATTAATCTTGTAAACACTGAACTGGCCTTGATGAATGTCGATCTGGTGAATGGTTTTAGGTAAATGTTTTTCCTGACTGAAGCTATGAGAAACTATCATGTTGTTTTATGTTCAGTCATGTTCAATAAAAAACCCTCTGCTCATTTTGGGAAGTTTTATATATCAGTTGCCCAGGCATTGTTTGAAAATTATGTGGGATTAGCTCAGATTGTACCATAATACTGACTGCTGAGTGCTGATATGATTTTTGAACTTCACTCTAAAATTGAATCGTTCGTCTAAATGTGTCAATCTGCATTGTGAATTTGGTTGATTATACACGAGTGCAGGAGTAGAATTGGACTATTTGAGTTTTTTGTTTTATAAATGCATAAAAGTGGTCACGTGATTGTGTTCACTCTCCCTCAACACCTTATAAGGAATTGGTCATGTGAACATGTTCACTCTACCTCAATACCTTATAAGGAAGTGGTCATGTGATCACGTTCACTCTCCCTCAACACCTCACATAGAAGGAATGTGGACACAACACTACTCAAGTAATTTTTAAGTAAGGTTGATTTTATACAGTGAGATTATCATACAAAATTAATGGTCTATAAAATAATTTTTGACTGGATCCAGTAAAAATTTTACAAAAATACTAGAAGTGGTCCGGCTATGTATACTGTGACATGACACAAGTTCACACTAACCAAGTTAACCGATCTAACGATCAAAGTCAATTCTTTAAATTTTTAAGATATCAAAAAGGATGCACTTTTATTATACTGCAAACACATATTACTGATTGGTAAAGGTAAAGGTAAAGTCATCCCCCAGGCATTACGCCTTAGGAAGCCATGAAGGCTTATATGGCCAGTGCTTAAACCTGGTTTCTGAAGTGCGAAGCAACTTAGAGTGCAGTTATACTGACTCTCCTGGACGGGACACTAGTCCATCGCCGGTACCTTCCAAACAGTGTTTGTACTCATTTGCAGCTGAGTAGACTGAGGCAAAGTAGGGTAAACGAAATTGCCTAAGCTTCGAAAATGAACCGTGCCCAGTGTGGGTCTTGAACTCACAACCCTCGAATTTAGAGACCTTAACCACTAGGCCACGGCTGCCCCCTTAATTATATATTACTGATTAGTCATAGGTTAAATACATTGTGGAGGTAGTGAGAGACCAAACTTGTGTGCCTTTCTAAAGATGACGTGTTTGGTTCTAGTTTCTGCCGAACTCGAATGATGCGACCTTGGTGAGTGGCGCCGCCGACTGTAAGATCTGTGTGCATGACCTGACGGCTCACGAGACGACGCACGTGTTTAGTTGTCATGCGGGGCGTGTGAAGAGGCTCGCCACCGCCCCTAACCTACCATTCATATTCTGGAGTGCTGCCGAGGATGGAACAATCATGTGAGCAGTTAGATATAAACTAGTATTAATTTTAACTATTTACGTAACAAAAGTGTTAATGTATTTTACTAGTAATAATTGCAGACGTTTGCACATCGTTAGATTAAGATTTTTATGATTTTGTGATGATCGTTCGTTATAGAACAGTTCTCCCGAACAGTTATTTTCATGGAGTGCTATATAAGAAATGTATTGCTACAGCCAGTGCAACGATTAAGCTGGATTTGCAGAGGGAATCTTGGAGATATTGCAGATAGTGTAGGCATTCAGCAGTATGAGTTCTGTTTTTACTACCATTCTGAAATAAAACTTGCGACTACTACTGTGTGTCGCCACTGTCTGACCCAATATGTCATGTATTTTACCACCTTGCCTCACTACTATCTGACCAGATATGTCCTGCATTTAACCACCATGTGTCGCCACTGTTGCAGGCAGTTTGACCTGCGGTGTCCTGAGATGGTAAAGAGCAACAACCCTCACAATGTTCTCGTCAACCTCAATGCCCACATGGGTGTCCAGGCCGAGGCGAAGTGTCTTGCCATTAATCCCGTACACACGTATCAACTCGCAGTCGGTGCCAACGACCCATTTGTTCGCATATACGACCGCCGTATGCTCGACTGTAAGAGTATCCAGTTCCCCAGCGACATGACCTCGCGGTGAGTTCACCGCAGATATTCAAGTACTTTGTGTCTCTGTAACTTGTGAACGTAGCAAATTTATAAATGTAAAAAATTCCAGTAATCCACAAATATGGAAGTGGATGCAGGGGTCCTTTTGGATTTTGCAAAAAAATTGAAAGCAGATTTTTTTCCCGGTTTTAATTTTGCAATCTTATTTTATTTTTTTTATTTATAAAGCCCCTAAAGCAGGTTGGGGTTCTTCCAAGAAATCTGGAAAAATTGGTTTGCTCCACATGGAAGTATAGGCAGTAATCATGTTAATTGTTGGCTATAAAAAAAACAAATAGTTACTGCATGAAGTAAAATAGGCTATTTTATACAATACTGGGTAGCAAATAAATAAGTAATGTAATTATTTCTTTTTGATTCTGCTGCTAGTGGTTAAAAGTAAAAAAAAATAAACGCTAAGGTTTTGTTGGAAGCTGGGACTTTTACACAGAGAGAAAATTGAAAACTTCTATGGCAGAAACTGGTAAAATAGCAGAGTGGAAGGGTTAATATGCATGGCTGAGTATACAGAATCATAACTACAGGTTGTGTCATCTTGTGCATATCCCTGTGCCTCTATTTTATATGTTCACTAATAATTCAGGTTGCCATGGGAACGACCATTATTGGAGCCTGATGCATTGTCTGGGGATGATTACCGACTACCGCCCGGCTGCACGCAGTATTATGTACCAGGTGCGGTTTAATTCTTTATGTTCACAGTTAGTCATAGTTACAACTCTTCCCAACTTCACTCTAAAAACTACGTATTCGGTTTCAGGAATTATTGGAAAAGGTTCTAATCCTATTGTAACTATTATCCAAGATGCATTAGTGCAACTCTACAGTGTAATGGTGACATTTATAATGTGTCTTATAATGTTTTGAAGCATATGTACATACATTTGTACATTGTGTGTGTGTGCGTGCGTGCGTGCGTGCGTGCGTGCGTGCGTGCGTGCGTGCGTGCGTGCGTGCGTGCATGTGTGAGTGTGTATGATCGCACTTTTGTGTCACTGCCTCACTGCAACATTGGAGACAGTTTCGCTTGTGCCGCTTCCAAGATGTTCTGGCTTATGTTCTTCCATTGACTTCGGTCATGTGATCTCAGCCAGTCCAGATCTTGAAGTTTTCGAAGACACTTGCCGACTTCCTGTAGATCGTTGTAGAGGGCAGATGGGAGTGTTGTTCGTGGTCGCCCTCGCCAGCCAGCAGCATCAGTGACCAGTGGTCAGTGATGTTTAATGACTGATGAGCAGTGATAGTTATTAACCATTGGTTAGTGATGGTTATTGATAGTGGTCACTAATGGTTATTGACAGTGGTTGGTGATGGTTATTGAACAGTGGCCAGTGATGGTTACTGGTGACCAGTGATATTCATTGACCAGTGGCCAGCGATGGTCATTGATCAGTGACCAGTGGTCACCAGTGACCAGTGGACAGCCGTAACAGCGGTCATTCAGCAGTAGCTCTGTTGTCTCTCAGGTCACTTGCCCCAAAAGCAGCGTGACTACCGTCACAAGTATCGCACCCTGGCGTCTACCTATCTGACCTACAGCCCTGACGGCAGTGAACTGCTCGTGAACCTGGGTGGGGAACAGATCTATCTGTTTGACACAAACCAACAACATCCACAGAAGATGTTGGACCTCAGCAGTCTGCTTGTCGCCACCAACGGCATCACTAAAGGTAACTGCCAACCTCACTGCATACATACATGCTAACCTTGAGTGTAACAATGGTAACAGAAATGTTTAAGATCACAAATGAAGCTGTACAAACAAATCTGTGTCCGCTGGTTTGTTGCGAATAATGCTCAAAAGGAGTTTGTTGCGCAAACTGGCATATATTGTTTGGATCTCATGGGGCGCAGCTGACGGTATGTTCTTGGCCCGCCTGTTGTAGTTGTTGTGTTGTTATATTAATTTAATCAAATAAAGATGTTGTAAGTATATTAAATGCACATAAGCCCTCTGAGATATGATTCCACATACGATAAATATGCCCAAACCTTTTGTACTATGTTTCTACACATCAAAATGTCATCTCTGCATGAATGTGTCTTGCGATGTTTTGTGTATTGTATGTTTACAGAAGCATGCACTCCAAGCAATGGCTTCAATGGTACGACAGCAGCAGCAGCAGCTGCAGCAGCAGCAGCAGCAGCAGCATCCATAGCTTCATCAAGTTCAGATAATACTGAAGACAAGCGGACAAGGTGTGTGTCTGTATGTGTGCGTGCGTGCCTTGTTTCTCTCTTGTTTTCTTTCAGCATGCCATTTCTGTCTTATAGAAAGTCTATAACCTAGATATTTGTCACGTCAGCATGTAGGCTGGTATCTGACTGTGACGTTCATTTTAAAGTAAGTTTAGATTCCTTAAGTTTCAGAGTCGCTTTTGAGATTCCATCACTCCATAATTTTTAATGGTGTGTGAAATGTTTTGTCGCTGCTGCAGCTGCCTGGGCTGTGACAGAAACAAGTCAACAAGTCGGCCACTGTCAAAGGCTGTCGAGGCATTGAAGCAGCGAGCCAACGCCGTGTTTGTCATGCAGCAATACTGCCAGGCCATTCTCTTGTACAACAAGGCCATCTCCATAGCACCAGACTCCGCTCTACTGTATGGCAAACGCGCTGCAGCCTACATGAAGCGAAAGTGGTCAGTGGTTTTATGTACAAAGTACAGTCAAACCTACTCAAGTAACCACCTGTCAATAACGATCACAGTCGACTCCTCCTTTCACAAGAGTTTCACATGTTAAATCACCTGCATTAAGTGACCAGCTGCATTAAGAGACCACGTTTTGACCATCCATTGAACGGTTGCTTAAGACAGGTTTGACTGTAACTTTGATTACCTTTAATATTTAGTTAAAACTTCTTAGGTCATTGCTAATCAGGTTTGATGATGTTAACATCTGTAGTATGTGAATAATAATATTGATGAAAGAGCACATACTTTTGTTAACATCTGTAGTGTGTGAATAGTAATATTGATGAAAGAGCACATACTTTTGTTAACATCTGTAGTGGAATGTTTTCTAGTCTGACTCATTGCTCTCCTTACAGGGATGGTGACATGTACGCGGCCTTGCGCGACTGCGGCATGGCCATAAAGCTCGACCCGAGCCATCTCAAGGCTCACTTCCATCTCGCAAAGAGTCTCTTTGAACTATCGTGGACAGCGGAAGCCCTAGAGTGTCTGCAGCACTTCAAGGCCAAGTTCCCTGACTACGTGACCAGTCATGCCTGCGAGGCTTTGGAGAAAGACATCAGAGCCGCTCTGAAGAAAGGCAAAGATGCAGGTAAGACAGGCAGGTAATGCTTTAAATTTATGACCCTTACGAAGATACAATTTATATTTTATAATGTTTAATGTGAATGAATCCACTTGGATTTAAAAAAAAATTTCTTTTGGATGGGTGTGCCAGGGTGGGTTCAATCCTATCAAAATTATTTTGGATTATTGGAATTTTTTATATTTATATGCACCAGAAACGAGAGCAACCACTAGGGATGGGAGAACATCTTCCCCTAGATCCCAGGACAGTATTTCAGAGCAGGAGACGACGTGGAGGAACGCAGCCGCTGACTACAAACAACGCTTCTGTGGTCATTGCAATACGACAACAGACATCAAGGAAGCCAACTTCTTTGGCAGGTGTGTACTGTTAGTCCTCTGTCTGTGGTGTGGTCCTTGATTACATGGCAATCACTATTATATAGCGTTGTACAGTGGCTCAATAGTTAGAGCACTGGTCTCTCTATTAATAGTTAGAACACTGGACTCTCTATTAATAGTTAGAGCACTGGACTCTCTATTAATAGTTAGAGCACTGGACTCTCTATTAATAGTTAGAGCACTGGTCTCTCTATTAATAGTTAGAGCACTGGTCTCTCTATTAAAAGGATCCAGGTTCGAATCCACCTGTTACTATTTCGAAGCTTAGGCAACTGTCACCTCACTTTACCTGTGTCTTACGGAAAAGACACTAAAAGCCGTTGGTTCCTTCTACCTGGTGTCTATGCCAGGGGAAATTAAAGATCCCACACAGGGGGTAAATGTGTAACCTGTTGTGGACTCCACCTCTCAACCACATGAGGCACTGCAAAAACGTCCATGACATGACTTGTTTAATGTTTGCGTATTTGGCCAGACAGACACTGTGTTGATACTTAAGCAATCAGTGACTCTTCATTGCCAACAGTAGAAATATAAAATAAAATATAAATTTTACTTACAAAGTGCTCTAAAATGCCTGTAGGATGAATCATGTAGGCTTTTTGGTGTGTCTATTTTCTTGTGTCAACTTGGACGGTCTGTACATGAGATCTGTTAAAGGCAATGTGCAATGATTCCCGTTGGTTAACGGATATGGAACTAAATTCTTTGAATGTTTCGATGTGAAAGTACATCTAAATTAACGGTGTTATATTTCATGTTTTAGTCTTTATTGCTGTGGTATATTTACCATCAGAAATTGTGTAAAACAGCAATTTAACTGTCAAATAAATCACTATGAAAAATTTTATTTGTCACCTTTAAATATCTGATTTATTGGTCAGGCTTTTATTGGCATATAGCGATCTTTATGTATGTTGAAAAACTGGCATACTTTATTTCATTGCCAAATTGTGCTCTTTCTACAATGTTAAGAGATGAATGATCATGATTGTAGCAACACATTTTGTATGTATATTATTATTATTAACCAACCAAGATATTATATCTAATTTGGTGTTCAGTTAAGCAATGAAAGTCGTACATTCTCTGTAACCACGTTAGAGACTGGATGTTTGTTGACAGCAACGGCCAGTACATTGTGGCTGGCTCCGACGATGGCTCATTCTTCATGTGGGAGAAGTTGACAACAAATATAGTGCGAGTGTTACGAGGGGACGACTCGATTGTCAACTGTCTGCAGCCCCACCCATCATTTTGCATGCTCGCTACCAGTGGCATCGACCCCGTCGTACGACTGTGGAGTCCCATGCCAGAGGTGTGTTGTTTACTTCAAGGTTCCTCCACAACTCTATATTATCACTCATCTCTTTTCAGGATAATTTTGTGAAAAATCAAACTTTAAGCATATTCCAGAGATAAAGTTTTTTGCGAAGCTGTATATGCATGTTTTCTATGATTGTTCCAAGTTATGTAACCATCTGCTAATCAGTTTGATATTACGTGCCCGAGGGCACTACATACACAAAAATGGCAGGGGACAGTTTATGTAAGTTGGAACAAACACTGAAAACGGTAAATCATTGAAAACAAACAATAGTGGCATGCATTTAAAAAAATAATTAAAAGTGTAACGGATCCATCATGAAGTTGTAGATGAACTCCTGAATGTTTGACATCCAAGTTGTGAAGCATCTTGGAGACGTAGCATAACAAGCATACATACAGTAGCCCGATTATATTAAGTGTTCATCTTGCAGGACGGAAGAAAGAACGACAGAGAAGTAGACAACTCTGATGACGCGGCCACAGCGAACCAGAAGAGGATGAACGCCGATCCACTTGAAGTGATGCTCATGAACATGGGATACAGAATCACGGGGCTGCCCGACTCTGACCTGGAGGAAGGCAGGGAGGGAGGCGGAGGACCTATACAGTGTCGGCCCAGTTGAGGGGCTTGATGACTGTTTCTGGATGAGAGAGAGAGGAGGATGCTACGAGTATTTAATTATCAGCCACTTTATCCTAGTGGGGAATCTGTTGAATTTTCGCGTTTTTACAGTTTTTTAAAAGCGCTGGTTAAGATGTGGAGTTTCCAGAATGTTTTGGAATGACTTTTCTGTTGACCGGTGATGGCTGGTCAAAGTGACTGGTCAAGCCAGACCGTTGACCATCAGGTGTGTCAATTGCTGGACCATCGATGCTGTGTCTACTAGACCAAACAACAATTCATTCATGCATATTGTCTACTCTTCATTCATACAAACCTGCCACATGTTTTGGTTGAAATCCGTTTTTTTTACTTGAAATTCTGTATAAAGCTGTATAAAATCTGTGTACCATATTCATTGGTTAATCGGCCTATTACATTTCGATTCCGATCGAGTGTTGCATGTTGCTATATACGAGGTTATGACATTACAGCATATTTGACCTAATAAGCGTACATGCCCTAATTAGCGTACATGCCCTAATTAGCGTACACATCAACAGGATTCATAATTATTATAATTGTAATTTGACTAGTGTGGAACAATTGAAAAGTGTCGCCATCTGGTGTTAGACAGTTAGCACCAATTTTCAGTTGTTCTACATTAATCACCAAATGTCACCACTAGTGTTAAACAGTTACCTTATTGTCTAGAAACAAATTTTAGTGTAGTGTATGCTTATAATAACGGATTCCTTGACATTTTTCCATGGCCAAAATTATTTTCAAGAGTACTGTGTGCTTGTTAGGTCGAATAGAGTAATTTCATCAACAAAATCTGCTAGGTTTCATCGGAAATTTGCCTGGCAGCAAAAGTACTTCTGCTTCAACTGCATTAAGTTTGTCACTTGATTTTATAATTGGGTGATAAACACAATAAAGTGTATCCTATATCATGATTTTTCAATTTGAAACAAACCATATCAAAACGGGATACGGCTGAATACCTCCCAAAAATCCGCATTTGCATACAGGATTTTCACACAATGTGGCAGGATCAATTCATATATATTCTCCGCCTAGTGCAAAACACTACCATTCATACACTGTACATAGTCACAGTTGGGAATTACCCACACTAATACTCTACACTAAACGCAATAACACAATGCATTGTTAGACATGACGTTAGGTTGGCATGATATCTCAACATTCCGCAGTTTGTTGAGACGTGCTAATAATTTTCAAGGAGTGTTTTCCTCCAATGGGAACAAAATATCATTTGGCTGTTCCTCGTGAAACGTTTCACATGGATTGGATAATTTTCTATTAATTGAGAGAACGTGCCAACTAACAAGTTTAATGTGTGTTGCCAGTTACTGCTTTGCTGCAAACATTGGGAGATTGGTTATTATTAAACTGGTTGAAAAAACATAAATTACATTTTCGTCCACCATATTTTAAAGTCGCATAACATGCCAGTCCGAATCACTGTGTATATCTCGTGGGTTTTGCGCGTAGCACATATTTCTGGCTTGTTAGCAGTTGTTCCTGAACCTGACAGGAATTCAGGCAGATCCAGAAACCTGTGCCATTCAAAAAGGTGTAGCGAGATTTCACGTTTACCTGACAATTTCGATATTGGACGAATGAATGAAAAAACAAATGTGAATACAAAAAATTTCAAAACAAACAGGAGACCGGATCGTTTTCTGACAGTCTTAATTTTATTTATAAAACCATAATGTTTACAGCTAAACTGTTTGGTTTGAGAGGTATGGGTTGTTTGCTAGCCAAGGCTACAAGGCGTGTATCTTCACAGTGAAACTGTTGACAAAGTTTACATTTCACAGTTGGACCTCGGATGCTTTTCAGCATATGCCAGTTCTCATCCTTTATGTGTTGTTTCCTGTCCTATAAAAAATTGTTGAATGTTTCAAATGTAGCATGGTTTGCAGAACAACTAAATACACCTGTAAGCATTCAATAAACTGATCAGCAGCTTCTCTTCGGTGTATTAATAAAGGATTTTTCACCTTTCTCACCTCGGCTTGTCCACCATGGTGGGTCGCCGTGGTCACGGAAGCTGCCCAGAGACGTCTGTCTTGGGTCGCCCCTTCCTCAATCCCACTATTCTTCATATCTCGCTTCACCACGTCCATGTACTGGAGCTTAGGTCTGTCTCTGCGCCGTGCCCCAGGAACAGTCTGGTTTAGGGCTATATTGGTTGCATCACTGCTACCTCGCCGTCTTACATGGCTGTATCAGTGCAGTCTTCGCTTCATCAGGTGTGATGGCAGGTCGAATACTCTAGCTTTCTTCCAATAAGACACGTTAGTCTGGTGCTCTGTGAGACTAACACCCTGAATCCAACACAGCATACACATCTCTGTCTTGCTGAGTGGCTGTTCATTCTTCCTCTTAAGTGTCCAACACTCTCTGGCATAGCAAAGAGTGGGTTTGATGGCAGTCTTATATAGCTGATGTTGAGCTTCAGTGGTACCTTCTGGTCACACACTACACCTGTGAGTTCTCTCCACTTGTTCCAGGCTAGGCGTACTCGGTTTTTACAGTCTGTTTCAACAACGCCTTCCGCATCGAAGATCGAGCTCAGGTATTTGAATTTGGAGACGGTTGATCTGGTTGTCCAATGTTAGTCTGCACTCGGATGCCAAAGGTGCCAAGTATTCTGTTTTCTGCCAACTCGCTCTCAGACCCCGGCTCTCCATAGCATTTCTCCTCACCTCCAGTTGTTGCTCAGCTTCTCCTTTCGTTTCCTCACACAGCACTAGGTCATCAGCAAATATCATAGCTCTGGGTGGTGTTGTGGCGATGTTCTCTGCTGTCACATCCATAATAATAATGGACAGCAGTGGGCTAAGAACTGAGCCCTGATGTAGGCCAACGTCCACCTCAAAGCTGGCTGTTGTTCCTGCTTGGATCCTCACAGCAGTCTTACAATCTGTATACATATCCTCTATGGCTTTTACGTAGACTTCCTCTACTCCTGTTTTTCTCAATGCCCACCAGATCAACACTCTGGGTACTCTGTTGTATGCCTTCTCCAGATCTACAAACACCAGATGAAGTTCTTTCTGCTTCTCCAGGTACTTTTCTTGTATCATCTGAAGAGTAAAGGTGGGTTCTATTATAGATTTTCCTGGTTGAAAGAGAACTCGACCAATCGGCACACAAAATATGTGTGGCTGTTTCTTGTCTCCAAATCAAAATGGACAAATGTTGAACTTTCCGGGTCACAACATTCAGACTTTCACTTTCAAGGGAACTGATAATGAAATTGGATAATGAAACTGATAGATGCAGGAAAGAACACTGTTCATAGAAGTATTGTATTTCTAACATATTTATGGATACAACAGCAATGATCACACGGCAGTTCCTGTACCGTGCACATAACAAGCCTTTTCAACTTCTTATATTTACAGTATGCAAGCTGTCGGCAACTTTCACCATGTCTCCTGCCACCTGCAGTCGTTGCATATGTTTGACAGGTAAAATAAATAAAGAACATTCAAGTAGACCTAGAAGAAGTAGGCCAATCCTAGCAGGTGACATCTCGACCTTCTGTTTTGGAGCAAATCCTCATATGTTTACATGCTGCAGCATTTAACAACATATACACCAATAAATGCTGCCACTTCATAAGTACAACCCATAGTAGTGATTGCCATCGCATCACTGAGAATGTAGCCACAATCATACAGACACATCATAGGAATATAAATGTTCTTTTTGACTATTAAAGTTAACTCGCTTTCAGCATTTCAAAAACTGGTTGCCTTCTTCAGGAAATGAATTATGGGAGTTTGTTCTTCTGCTCACCAGATGGCATGGTGAGTAGGCTGTCCCACACGTGAGCAGTGCAACAAAAGGTTGTTGATACGTTGAAAGTGAGTTATCTTTAACAGTTGTGTCAAAAAGAAAATTCATATTCATTAAAATTTTATTTCCTTGGTGAACATTTTCACCAAGACATGTTATAATACAAATGCACATTATTAGTAGCTTATTGGGGCTTGTTGTTTTCATTAATAACATTACATCGAGACGGATTCTTGGTAATAAAAAATACCAAGTCACACAAAACTCAACGAACAAATCCAATTGTCTGACTAGCAGCTGTATCACACGGAAACTGAATTTCTTTGACTGTGCATATACACGGTGATATGATGATATGACAAATTACAAAACAATGGTACAGCTCAACTCTTCCATGGGTACGTTATTTGGAAAACATTTTGCACTCACATAAAGCTAAAAATAATCTACAATCATACATCCACATAAAGGCAAGTATTCACAGGTCAAGGTTTATATCTACATTTCCGTACATAAAAACGGCAAGCAAACACTAAATTAATAAACAGATGATAAAATCATATCAGAAAGTAACATATTATAAATAAAATAATTACAGCTAACTTTGCGACAGAGACAACATATTTAAATTTAACAGTTTTGGCATGTAGATATAACACGAACACGTTTTCAGCAAGATTACACCATGATAATGCTGCACACAACTAAGAGGAATGGAACCTCGCATGTGACCCAGTCACTTAGCACTTAGCCTTTCGTGGGCACACAAACTCCTGAACGCACACAGCTGGAAATAGCACTATGGCAAGACAATGCACACTGGTTATAACTA
Organism: Lamellibrachia satsuma; assembly: GCA_033239005.1. NCBI lineage: Eukaryota > Metazoa > Annelida > Polychaeta > Sabellida > Siboglinidae > Lamellibrachia > Lamellibrachia satsuma. The sequence continues at coordinate 9,395,454 of BSQZ01000002.1, read as the reverse complement.
TTGATACAAAGGCTTGGCTTGTCAACAGATCATGAACCCAACAACACAGGAGTAACGAGATGTCAGCAAACAACGCACATATGGATAAATACAAAGACAGACTACACATTAGTTTGTTACTAAGGAAACTACCAGAGAAATGCTTGTACCTGTGAAATCAGACTTATTATAAAGTCCTGTTGTATTGGTCGGAACGAGATCGAAACTAGCCTGCTACCCATAGAGATCACATGTAATGCTCTGCTATTTGCTAGCCATAAGCACAATGGAAAGTCATCTTTCCATTGCTACATCTAATGAAATATGAGAAAATTTATAATACTGTCTAAGGTGTATGGACAACATGTATAGTGATATATGAAGTAACCTGTCCAGTGGCGAAACCAGCAAGTTACTGAGGCCAGTCTCAAAGAACATACCAACATGAAGGCTGTAGGAAAATACCAAGCAAACAAAGCCTATAACATCACAGCCAGAGATGTGTGTTGGCCAAAGAGAACTTCTGATGACGAAAGATCAGTGAGGCAATAGAAATACAGGAGAGGTATCCAACAATGAACAGAGATGGAGATACGACCTTCCCGCAAACTTCCTGGAACAGCTGTCATGTGACAACCACCAACATAGTCACATGACACCAGAGAACGGTTCAGTGCGACGTCGAAGAAGTGATCGAAGTTGCAAAAGTTCTGTCGAGCCTACATAGAGACTCTAAAAGGTAACTTCACTTTCCTCAATATACGGACACTTGTATATCCATACAATTTGAGTAGACCATGGAAAGGTTTCTTATGCATCTTTTGTATCATTGCAAAAAAAAAACTATGCCCAAATAAGAGCATTAGTCAAAACCTTGCGTTAAAAGCACAACAGGGAATATGAAGTTGAAGGCAATTACCCATGCAGATATGAAATCAATTTGGCAACATTTCCTTGGACGATGTTGTTTCAGTCCTATGCCCAGGAACATTGGCTGCTGTCGGAGGCTTGTGCGATTACAAATGTCTCAGAGCACCAACTGTAGCCAAATTAGCATTATTTTGTCCCTTTCATAAGGATGTTTAAACAACGATAATTATATATAATTTGATAAATTTTGCATGTTGTATGCATTCATTTTATACCAATTTACATACGTCTTATCCTGGAGATGTCTTCATTAAAATCTACCTCCGACTAGTGACTACTTCATTTAACGTTGAAACAAGTAACCACAACACACTGCTCACGGACACATACATTTTAGATGTTAACAATATTTACAGCATATCATAGACAAGAAACCTGGCCTAGATTTTTACAAACAGAGCACCTTGTTAATATATACCTCAAAGTATCTGTTACCTTTGGCTGCTGCTAAAATGTACAAAGTAACTGCTTTTTAAAGTAGTAGAATGCTTCTGCTACGAATCCTACAATACTGGGCTGTAGCAGATTCAGTGACATCATTAAATATGTCATTACGTGACAACCTTCTTTTAATCTTGTTTTTCCAAATCTGATTTCTATCAAAGTTCCCCTGCTAGATTCACACTTCAGAGGAAGAAGCTTACGATGGCCTTGGTGGCTGTAAAAATACAAATTTAAAATATCAATATGCAATATGATTATCACTGCCTGAACAAAAATACAACTTTACGTCCAATACAAATCTATCATATGTTTACTTTTATTTATAACTGTTTTATAAAGGTTACCATCACAAAATGTTATTGTTCTCCATCATGACCCTTGTAGGTCATAGGTCAAGTAGTCAATTTGAACTCTCCCAACTTGGTTTCATGATCAGCAGTTTAAGCAAGCATTGGCAGGCTGAGTGGGCAGATAAATCTGTCATTTTGCGAGTCCAGTCACAACCATTTCTGAAAAAGGTGTGGATGTTAAATTATTGAGTGGCAAATCTAACGGGTATATTGAGTCTACAGCCAAAAGTCTGTAACCTAAGTGTACAAACTTAAGTATACCAAGTATATAAGCCTAAGTCTATCAGCATGTGGCCTAAGTCTACTACTAGTCTGTGGCCCAAGTATACATGCCGAAATATACCAGTCTGTGGCCTAAGTATACCAACCTATGACCTAAGAATACCAACCAATGGCCTAAATATATCAGTCATTGGCCTAAGAATACCAGTCTGTGGCCTAAGTATATCAGTCACTGGCCTAGGTATACCAACCATTGGCCTATGTCTAGCAGTCTGTGTCGTCAAACTCAACGTATGTGTTGGTATGTCCAGCAGGTAAAGCCCTGTGTCTATCACCGCTGGAAAGACAACCATTTTTGGCTCCCACCGCGTGTCTATCTATCGTTCTGACGCAATCTGTCACAGGTGACCGAAGACGACCCTCGTTTCTGCGCTTCCATATGGGGGAGCCACCACTGCAGTCCTTGTGTATGTTTTGATTCGAGTAGTTGACCGGGTTGCTACTTGACTCGAGCAACTTCGCAGCGATGCTACTCCGGTCATCAGTGGCTCCCCCTACTGTTTGTGACCTGTGATTGTGGTCGAACTGCAACGTGTGACTTTGGCATGGTTCCGTATCACTATTCGCCATCGAGTTGAGGTCTGTAAATGTTTGACTCCTCGTCCGGAAGTCGGCCGTTTCTTCGAGCAGCGTGTTCACTTTCTCGTCAACGTCCATGGAATGTCTCGCGACCTCTGCCCGCAGCTGTTTACCCCGTCGCATTCCCAGCAGGTCGGGGCGCTTCACAACGCCCCCTCCTTGAATGTTACACCCTGGCTGCATATCTGGTTGCGAGGATTTTTCTGACGGCTGTGCTTTGGCATTCGGTATGTTCATGCGACGGACGCTCTCTCGTATCGTGTAGTGGATAGTCTTCAAGAACTCACGTTTTGCATCGGTTGAACTGAAACAGAGAAACATGTGTATTAAACACATGTATTAGGCTTAAATTTTCCCGAGAGTTCATGAGTCCAAGATTCCTCGTTTCACCCTCCGGACTCCTTATACAGCCCTTGGTAGAAGTCCGTGTGACTCCCTATTTAGAAGACAATAAATCAAGTTCTAAACTGGCTGATTCCAAGGGTCCATCGACATGCACATACACAGCCATCTTCAATCGGCTGCGGTCTGCAATGAGCGGTCACACTGGCTTCCGTTTGCTCAAAAATACCTGTGAGCTAGTGCAATGGCGTTGCTCTCGAATCCAAAGTAATATATTTTGTTCTAACTAACTAAAACACTAAGAAACTAATTCATGGAACGGAGTTCTTTGCTTTCGACCAGCCCACTATGTGGCGCCACTGTAGTAGCCTTTCCTACGTTTAGTATGCATAGTACCTCTAGGGAATTATTCGGGAACCAGATTACCGAGCGCCATTTTAAACATTTGTTGAAAACAGTAAGGACTCCCAAATTTGTGTGCGGATTTACATGAGTAGAGTGGCAGTCTGGTGGATTCCCACCAATTTTCCACGAAAATCAAAGCCTGATTAATATACCCTCTACCAGCTATTAAAGGGGCTTCAGCGTATTACAGCCAAGCCCAGCAAATAGATGACTAAAGTATTGTTGAGTTGGCAGGATAGCGCAGTGGCTCAATGGTTTGGTGCTTGAATTGTCACCAGGAGATGGTGGGTCCCAGGCTGGTCCCCCCAAACCATTTTGTAAAAATTGGGTACAGCATGCCAACCTGCCTAGCACCTGACATATAGAAAGGTAAATTGTGAGGATGTATCTTTTGCACGAGACAATAAAACCAACTGGTCCCTTCTACACGCCAGGGGAAATAAAGAATTCCACACAGGGGGTAAATGGGAAACCTGTTGTGGTCTCACATCATATACATGTAAATTATATAACTGTGTATGGAAGAATGAATGTGTTTGTGCTGGCCCATTGAAATCAATCCTTTTAGAATAGCTTTGCAATCTGCTGATATGAACATCTGTATATGTAATGTATGCATATATTATTATTTTTATTATATACAATTATTTTTATTACATATTTTTCATGGTAAGACTATTTTTATAATATTGCTAATTTTAGAATAATTATTGTTTGTATATTTTTTTACAATTTTAAGTCATAATTACCATGTAGGTAAAGCACCTTAGAGCATATACAAGTACTTAATATAGAGCATATACAAGTACTTAATATAGAGCATATACAAGTACTTAATATACTTTTACTGTTATATTATTATTATTTGTGCAAACAAAACAGTGCCCCTGGTGGACTGACCTGGCAAACTGGAAGAGGTTCTCGGGCCGCCCCTCCTTGCGGGAGCGACAATGCACAAGCTCCCAGAGACCGTGGGAGTCTGTGGGGGCGGTCGCACTGCGCACTTGTAACTCGTCTATGGGAATGACCTTCTGGAAGCGGGTTATGTCCGAGCAGTCGAGGACTGTGGGTGGTCTCCCAGCAGGTGGCTGCAACAGTAAAAGTTCATGTTCAATTGATCTAGACCATCGCGAATCAGGTTAATCGATGTTCAAATCTGTAGTGTGTGAATAGCCTAAGTAATCTTACTGCCGTTTGAAAACTTGGGCAATTTCACTCACCCCACTTTGCCTGTCTCTCAGAAGAGACACTGAAAGGTTCCCAGTGAGGGAGTAAATGTGTAATCTGTAATGGACTCAGACAAGGACACTCTGAGAAATAATTTGAATTGATAGGCTTTGCAGGGACAGAATACTTGGAAGATGAGATGTAACCATGGTGACCTCACCTTCTGTTTCTTCTTTGACTTGACCCTCTCCAGTGCCAACATCACAATACCCCCTCGAAACACAAACACCAGGGTCAGCAGCTCAGTTCCTTTCTTCATCTTCCCGAGTTCATCAAGGGCATTCAGCCAGTTGACACTTCCATACATCTGTAGCTCACCGACATTCAGGTCCAGACTCTACAACAACAACAACGCACTGAATGAACAATGACACTAACAACAACGTTGAGTGATTTCAATCAGTCAACACTGCTATTCAAACAAGAATACAAATATGTTAGGCGCAGTGGCTCAGTGGTTAGAGCGCCTGACTGTCGAGAGAGGATCGATGTTCAAGTCCACCTGCTGCTGTTTCGAAGCTTATGCAACTTCATTCATTCCACTTTGCCTGTGTCAGACACTAAAAAGAACCAACCGTTGGTCCCTGCTACCTGGTGTCTATGCCAGGGGAAGTAAAAGATCCCACGGAATATACAGGGACATGGAAAAAACCTGTTTTGCTCTACAAGAGCCTGTCATTAATCACAGCCAGTAGTGGCTTCGTACGACATAAGGGTATCAAAATCAGACTTTCTAACTAAACGTGTAAACATATTTACCCTTGTGTGCGCATGTGAGTCTCTGTACCGGCGAGTGAGCTCGTCAAACACGTGGCCATACTCCTCATAGATCTTCTGCATCTCGTTGATGTGTTCTGCAACTGCTTCCATCCCTCGCAGGGCCTCTACAACAGACCACAGTCATCATCTACCCGGTAGCCGTATCATGCACTACAATCATCACCTACAACTGCTTCCATCCCTCGCAGGGCCTCTACAACAGACCACAGTCATCATCTACCCGGTAGCCGTATCATGCACTACAATCATCACCTACAACTGCTTCCATCCCTCGCAGGGCCTCTACAACAGACCACAGTCATCATCTACCCGGTAGCCGTATCATGCACTACAATCATCACCTACAACTGCTTCCATCCCTCGCAGGGCCTCTACAACAGACCACAGTCATCATCTACCCGGTAGCCGTATCATGCACTACAATCATCACCTACAACTGCTTCCATCCCTCGCAGGGCCTCTACAACAGACCACAGTCATCATCTACCCGGTAGCCGTATCATGCACTACAATCATCACCTACAACTGCTTCCATCCCTCGCAGGGCCTCTACAACAGACCACAGTCATCATCTACCCGGTAGCCGTATCATGCACTACAATCATCACCTACAAATGGTGCCTTCATCATTACGGGTAAAACAATACATCAAACTATTGATGCATCACAATAGTCAATGTGACGCAATATCGATACTTACTTACTTATCGATACTATCGATAGTTAACTATAATTTAACTATTAATAGTTATCATTGATAATACACTGAACTATTGACAGTAATGATAGAATCATGGCCTACACATTGTCACTGTTCTACAGCTCGTAAACATGATTATTCTACTTTATTTTGGAAATTGTACTTATTTGTTGACTTAAAACCGACAATTGTCGACCACAGAAGCATCATTCATGGATTCACCATTTTGTATCAACTGCCTCCAATGCCACAAGATGGCGCCACCAATCAATTAATGTTTGGGATGGCTTTCCTGGCTACTCGTTATTCCAAGATACTATCACTATACTATAGTAATAGTTATGACACTTTCACAACAGTATTGCAGTAGTGTTAGAACTATCACAATACTACCACAATAGCAAAACTATCTGCAACCCCTATTCATCATACACCACAATCATCATCTACCACAATGGCCTCATTATACACCACAATAATCATCTACCACAATGGCCTCATCACATACCACAATCATCTACCACACTGGCCTCATCATACACCACAATCATCATCTACCACAATGGCCTCATCACACACCACAATCATCATCTACCACAATGGCCTCATCATACACCACAATCATCATCTATCCACCATAATCATCATCTACCACAACGACCTCATCACACACCATAATCATCATCTACCACAATGACATTATCATCCACCATAATCATCATCTATCACAATGGCCTCATCATCCACCACAATGATCATCTACCACAATGGCCTCATCATCCACAATGCCCTCATCATCCACCACAATCATCATCTACCCCTGGCCTCATCATGGACTACATTCATCCCCCACCTGACAGATGATGGTGTTCGTCTGTCTGGAGGTCTGTGAGGTCACACAGCTGCCGCAGCAGCAAGGGGTACTTGAGGATCCTCTGGATGGGCTTGATGAGGAATGACTCGAGTGTGGCTGAATGCTGCTGCTTGGGGTTGCGGGCTCGCAGGAACTCCTGCAGGGGGGCGTTGGTCTCTGCAAACACAGCAATCACTTCAGCTAGTTTGGATTGACTCAGATTTGACTGTTTAATATATATATATATATATATATATATATATATATATACATATACACACACATACATATACATACACATATTTAATTTAATCATTGTTACATATATTTTTTATAATTATATTTCATTATTTATTAATAATTTATTTATCATTTTATTATAATACTGCTATATTGTGCTTGATTAAACTATTTAATATGTTATATATTTATATATAATTGTTTTATTAGTATAATTTATTTATTATTATATTATATTTAAATACTGTACAATTTTTCTTTTAAAATAATAACTGTTACTGTTTACTCTTTTACTTGTTTAATTATTTATTAATTATTATTATACTGCTACATTGTACTGCATTTATATTAAAATAATAATAGTTAGTTGTGACATTTTAATATATTTATTTGTTTATTTACAACTAACCTGGGTTGAGCACTTTCTGGGCCTTGGAATGACTTGCACAGAAGGAGCTGTAGAGCTTGAAGTGGTTGGCATAGTGCAGGAACGACCCTCCAAGACAGAAGAGCACCCTCTGTGGACAGAATCACGTGCAGTTGCATCAGAAATGCACATAAAACTCACATGAATTTCATGAAAATTTACAGCGATCAGGAGAGTCTGACATCAAACAAAGTCACAAGAACATTCTCACAAGGCAATTATCATAGGCACCATATGAAAACCTTGATCTACATGAAATTAGTTTCACTGGGAAGGTTTGCGGCTGTTTTGTTATGTATTTTTCTTGAAAACGTTTATTTTCTGGTCAAAGCTCATGGGGTGCTGACACTGTGGGCATGCAGACAGTTTTACATTACGACAGCTCAAGTGACGACTGGTGACTACGAAGCTGCAAAGTTGACAAATAAATCTGAAGCATCCAAATAATTGTCTCTACACTCTTTATATTATATGCCTATTTATGATCATGGGTCAAAATTTCTTTAAAAAGATACTGCACACTGGCAATTATTCTGAAATAGCATGAGAACTGTAAACAAGGGAGGCTTCCTGTTCATTCCAACACTAACTCGACTTCTCTGGGAAGCATTAAACCATGCTGCCTATTCGCTCACATATATCCATCACTGTCAAGTACTCCTTTATATAACTGACTGACCCAAGGCAATGTGGAGAAAACAGTTTTGATTATGTGCAATGCAGGTGAAAGGCCAGGTTTTGCCCTTTCATCAATTGGTTGATTTTTATTTAAAATGCACGTTTGCTTCAGTTCATGGGTGGAGCAAAACGTGTTAATAATTAATAAGAATTAGCAATATCGTGTTCTAACACTGCTAGGAAAAATGCCTCAAATAAACCTGCTTCATTTTCTTTCTTTTTCCCAGTTTCCAGAGCTGGAGATGCAGTAGCAATCACTAGTAACACACAACGGTGCACCCAGAACCAGTTAATCTTGTCATAGATCATTTTGATAACCTTCACATTCAACCTACAGAATAATATTTCGGCAAAAAGACCATCATTTGTGTAACAAACAGCGTTCTGCATTAATTTTGTTCCTAGCATCAACTGATTAAGTATTCTCAGATGATTAAGTACTGTTTATTCTATCATGCCTACTAACTACAGAAATGCTAATCTCATACAAACGACATAAACATACATTATTAATTTTCCATTTATTAAATTTGTAAAGTGCGATAATATTATAAATGGGACCAGCCCGTTGATAGGTGCATAGTCATTGTAAAATAATACATACAAACAATTGTACGTACCAAATTATATGTAGTTAACATTATATATTTAAATTAATAGAATATAAGATTAATAATAACAATAAAAAGACAAGTTAATGATTATTGTATTATTATTAATGTATTATTTACTAATTAACTCAAGAAAACAATGGTACTATAGTAAAGTATCCATAAATTAAGGCAAGCCATGTCTTAAAAAAGCAACAATGCCATATTGCTATATCAAAGATTCCTTTACCTTTTCATTGAAATACATTATAATACAGCCCTGCATGTAAACATGTTGATGGAAATGTGTTTTTTAAAATCAATTTAATGTGCCGTGGTTGGAGTGATTTTCCAGATGTTTCTCTTAACATGCCTACACTACACTAAAGTTGACGCACGCATGCATGCACGCACGTACGCATGAATAAACAACACATCATGGCTGTATGAACACAGCATTAAAAAGTCCACCGACATGCACTACCCACCAACAAGTGCACGACATAAAACACTGTTCATGTTAACCTTTGCATGGAAATCTGGTGTGTTATATATTACATGCATGCATATTCATGAGCAAATACATGCTTATATGTATGTATGATACATACCCTCACATCTGCATCCTATATTTAGAAAAAATAAAACAAGTGAAAAGCAGTGCCAGAAATATACAAAGGACATACATCAACAATGAAGGGTCATTCCACCTGAAATCAACCAAAAAGGCCCAACATATTCTCAATCCTCCGATTTTAATTAAATTTGGCACATATGTTCGCTTGTGAAATTTATATATGCCAAATTTCAGACTTGTGAGTTAAATTGTTTTTTAGTTACTGCATATTAATAAATTAATTGCATATTAATAATAACAAATGGCAAAAATGGTGTAACACCTTAACAAGTATGTAGACATAACATTGACCCTAATTAGTTTTTAAATAAAGTTAAGACATTGTCTTATCCACAGATATGCATCACATCACATGTTAAAAAATATTTTGTTGCAAAGGTCACTGACCTTGACTTTTGACCCGGTATACCCGAAATGAGTAAAATCTTATTCTAATAACATTTTATTTTGTTGCAAAGAACACTTTTAAGTGATGTGGCCCCACCCCGCAACGGACCACGGGAGACGAAGACGAACTTACCTTGAACTGTTTTGGGTTGTCGAGAATGTTGAAGTCTGGCTCAATTACCACGGCACCCTCAAGGCTCTGCAAGAACAGGCGTTGGAACTGCACGATCTCGCGGATGTTGCCAAACAACTGCTCGATGTCGTCGCCTGATAGGAATGTCTCCTCCTTCAACGGCTCCAGATAGCGCTCGATGAGACAGTTCAGATCCTGCAGTGTATGAGGATTCAGCAGTGTAAGACTAAGACAGTGGAAGTCAATAAAAGTGCTTAATACTAGCTAAATAGTGGTTCATAAAAAACACATTTGGGTGGTCGGTATATTAGAATAGATATAGTTTATACTATATATAACATCATTTTAAGATAAAAACAATCACATTTTGCATCTTTAATAAACAGCCAGTTGCTCTACCTTCACATAATGTCTCTCTGTCTCGATCAGCTCTCGGATGACCTTGCGTATTCGTTGCGAATCGCTCAACGGCTTGCATGGTGGCGCCACCTCATTATTCGTCATCTTCCCTGTGTGTCCGTGAAGTAGTCGACATAAGTGGGTCACTTGTTCGGCTCCCTGAACAGATACAAGGTCAAGGTTGAAGTTCAAACACTACTTAGAACGTGGGTAGTAAATTTTAAATGTTGACAAGATTGGCTATACAAACCAACTTCTCTGCATAAGGCCATTCCAAAACCACCCACTCGCTGCACTGGACTTGATCTCCCATGAAAGGCCACCACAGACTGAACCTGCTGCAAATGGGAGTTGGCTGGTTCAAAGATTACGTGCACAACTGGGGATGTTCATAAAGTGTCGTATGTGAACGCAAACAGCAGACCATGTCATTAATGCCTGCCCACTCTATAGTGCTCCAAATATAGAAACTGGTACTGCGGACTGCAGAGCTGCATCTGGTGACTCACGAGTGGCCGCTCAACGAAAGTCACCAAGTGTTGAACTTGGTCATTATGTTTCTTCATGCACCATGCCCATTGATGCCGTTGACAAACAGGATCTTTTGGTAGTTTATCTACTTGCCAAATGTCATAAATCTGATGTTTTTTGCAGGTTTTATTTGGGTTCTCATTGCACAGACATACCTTATTTTTTTAATCCATTATTCTTCCTTGAAACTCTGTATAAGTCTGTATCAGGCATGGGTTAATTTCAATAGTTAATTTTTTGTCAATTAATTTAATTTACTTTAATTATACTTTTCCAGAAAGGCTAATTTAATTAACTTTACCAAAAAGGGTTAATATAATTTAATCTACAAATTCCCAATTAACTCTCAATTAAGTGCTCTTTTAACAGTTGATATAACTGGATAGTGCCCCAGTCATTTCCAGAATGACTGCAGTATTCCAGCCACTAGCCTGATATATATCAAGTAAAGGTTTCTGTGAATGGGAGGGAGAACATCACAGAGCACATATACACTGTAACAATTGGTGTGGGCTGGTCATTCAGGCATCTGTGCAGGGGTGAAATTTAGCGGTCGCCCGATTGCCAATGGTGCCCAAAAATGGCTTCGGGCGACTTAATTTTTTGATTACAGTGGCCCGCATGGTGACTTGAAATATTTACGGAGCTGCAATATTTTAGACGCAGCAAAAATAAATGGAATCTTAATAAACATCTCAGAAGTGTTGTCCTGGCTATATCGCATTTATGTTAACCATAAATCGTGTGTTTCTGACACGCTTGACATTGCAAGAAATGTTGCCAAACCATAGCCAAAGCGATATAAACAGGGAGCATTCATTGTATTTTTACTCAACCACGTCGACGCTCAACATGTAACTGAACAGTCATTCTACACTTAAATTATAACCGGTCATGTTAATAGTCTTGGCGCCATGTGGTACCACTTTTATATATATATATATTATATAAATATATATATATATCTACATGGTGCACGGAGCACTTCTGGTGAATTAATCGGGAACCTGGTTAAAGTTTCTCTAGGCTAGACTATATATATATATATATATATATATATATATATATATATATATCCAAGTGGAGTGCGTGACACCGTTTTAGTAATATTTGGAGGTAAAATCAGGTCCTGTGAAAATCAGCAGGTCCTGTAAACTGTTCAGTTCACAGGATCTGATGTCCTGTGACGCTTGGAGACTTTTCGCATAGACTGTTGGTGTACCATGTTATGAAAACAAAACAATCTTTCACATGTGTACAATTGTATACTCTATTTTATTAAGTATTATGTATTACATTGTATTGATCCTGCCTTGAAAATAAATGTTTCAAAACTGTTTGTTTTTCATGTTTTTATTTGTTGTTGATGCCGTTCATACATTCTATCTTCAAAGTATTTACTTTCTATCATCAAAGTATTGAGTAGCAAGTGGGCTACCTAAGAACCTGTCAGGCTACTTCACTTTCCAAGGTTAGTAGCCTGACTGACTACTTTCCATGACTTGCTAAATCTCACCCCGCCTGTGAATTGGAGGGAAGGTGTAGAGAATAGAATGTCCTCTGGCTGGGTAATAAGTTGATGGCTAAACCTGGCTTCTGCAAATCTATGTCTAAAGTAAACATTTGGGGCTGGCAACTTGCAGCCAAGTGCACCTATGGGGCCATTAGATCTATGCATCTATAACTGTTGTGTGTGTGTACATATAACTGTTAATGTGGCGATGTAGAGAAAGATAATATAGGTTCAGCTTGAGATCTTTTTATAGTGCCAACTTAAATCAAAAGCATGCCGGTTTTAGTGATGTATAAAACATAGTGAATACAAATTTAGAAGTGTAAAAGGGCAACCTAGTGATTTAGTATAAAACACTGCATAAATAACAGCTTGGTGCATAGAAATTACATAAAAAAATTAATTTAGTGGTTGCACATAGAAGGAAACCCCATGCTTGCAAATGTTCAGTCACAGCTTTTCAATTCTTTCAGAAAATATCTTTTGCTTTTAACAAATATCTACAACTTTTAAAATGTGATCAAATGCCCCTTGAAGGAAGGTCATAGCATGTAAATATTATATGAGCAAATCTCTTTCCAACAAAGTTACAAAACACATTTCTGTTAGTGTTGTGATTTTAGAACTGTTTTAAATGTGTAAACATTTCTACCAACATATGATTTAATTGTTCATTGAATTAAAATTAACTGTTACTTTAATTGAAGAATTAGAAAGGTTAATTTAATTTAATTGTCCTGAGAAATCAGTGGGTTAATTTAATTTAATTTGAGAATTTCTGAGTTAATTGTAATTTAATTAATTAACTTTTCAAGTTAATTGCCCCATGCCTGATCTGTATAACATTTGTCATTGGTTAATCGGCATATAGCATTCCGATTCCGGTGGAATGTCGCCATCCATCAGGTTACAAAACATACTTATATCAAACAAAATCTACCAGGTTTTGCTGGAAATCTGCCTAGTTATGCTCTGACCATTTATAAATTTGTCATAAAATGTTATACTTGTGTGATTAACACAAGAAAATATGTACTTTATCCCGATTTTTCAGAGATCCCTGAATGCACCAACATCAACAGCATGATGACTGAGGGGAAACAATGAAAGTAGAGACGGCTTGGCACTGTTCTCTGCAGGGACAGGAGTAGTCATCCACTGTCACTTTGAAATGGACGCCACCTGGGAAAATGGAGAAGACGCGGACGATTGGCCACCTGGGGAACAACTGTGGAAGTAACGAGGCAAAGGCCAAGCTTATCGAGAGTCCAACATTTTTTCATCTATGTGTAACCTGCCCTCCTGAGATATGTGTCAACTTTGTTTTTAAACATATTCATGCTGCTAGCAGTTACACAATCTGTAGATAATCCGTTCCATTAATTTATTGTCCTCTGTGAGAACAACGACTTCCTGATATCCAATCTACACTGGTCCTTTATTAATGTTACATTATGTCCTCTAGTTCTACTATCTTTCTTGAGCGAAAAAAAAATATTTCTATCAATATTTTCATACCCATTCAATATTTGAAAAACTTCAATTTGATCTCCTCTTAACCGCCTTGTCTCTAGGCTTGTTAAACCATATTCTTTTATGCGTTCTTCATAACTAAGGTCTCTCAGTTCTGCATTTGTTCAAGTGTATCTATATACTTCTTATAATATGGTCTCCACGATTGTATACAGTATTCTAGATGAGACTTAACTATTGCTTTATACAGAGGTATAATTAGCTTTTTTCCTTGTATTTTATATTTCTCCTAATCAACTCAAAAATTTTATTACCCTTTGAAAATGCTATACAACACTGCTCTGAAACTTTCATATCAGCACTTTTCTTTTACGGTAGTAACTAGAACAGTATCTCCCATTTTATAGTTAACATCCAGGTTCCCATGTCCTGTGTGTAGACATTTACATTTCCCAAAATTGAACAACATCTGCCATTTTTCAGACCATTAAACTAATTTGTCTAGATCACTTTGTAAATGTTGTTTATCACCATCAATGTTAACCTTTCTAAACACTTTTGTGTCATCCGCCAATTTCAGTACGTTGCTTGTTATATTATCTCCAAGTCATTGATATATATTAAGAATAATAAAGGTCCTAAAACTGATACTTGTGGTACCCCACTTAAAACTGATTTCCAGTTTGTAACTTCCCCGTCTACTACAACACGCAGTCGTCTGTCAGTCAGCCATTTTTCTATCCAGTCGATTATGCCATCCCTGATACCATTTTTAAAATTTAAGTTGTAATCTTTGATGTGGCAGTTTGTCGAAAGCTTTCTGAAAATCTAAGTTGATAATATGTACTAGTGATTCCCTCATCTATCCACTTATTGATTTCTTAATTTTCTTCCAAAAAACATAACATAATTTTGTTATGCATGACATCGCTTTTAGAAATCCATGTTAAGATGGATTTAATAATTTATGCCTAACAAGGAAGTCCACCATATGGTCTTTAATTAACCTTTTTAATAATCTACAAATCACTGATGTTAGACTCACTTGTCTGTAATTCTCTGACTTATTTCTCGAACCTTTTTTAAATAATGGTACGATGTTTGCTTCTTTCCATTCAAAAGACACCACTCCCTCTTTTAATGGCAAGTTGAACACTCTTGCAAGTGGTATACTAATTTGTTCTAATGTTTCCATTAGTAGTTTTGGTGGGATTCCATCCACTCCAGGTGATCTATTGTCCTTCAATGCCTTTATTTTCTTAGCTACCATTTCTGGAGTTACAATTAAAACTTGTAGAAATGAAGCTGGCTGTGAAGACCTTGAATGACCTTGGCTGACTCAGACCTTGCTGACTGGAGAAGATTTGTTGGCACCTTGTGCTCCAGCAGCAGAGACGAGGACTGAGCGAGGAGTGAAACAAATCCGTATAAAAACGGGATATGGCCATAAACCTCACAAAAATCCATAATGCATATGGGAAATCCATACATGTGGCAGATCTGATTGCATGTTTGCCAGTATCTTGATATGTTAACTCAAAATGTTCATTCAAATGTGAGCTTTTACCCTATAATGCTAATACGCAATAAATTATGAGTGGAAGAATTAGAGAATTTTACATTATGATCAATATATTTAGTGGTAAAAGTTTATTTGTGGCTGTTTATTTATTGAGATAATTAAACATTTAAATGACAGACACATTCAATGACAGACACATTCAATGTTAGTCCCATATATTGCAAGACAGGAGAAACAATATTGAAATCTGTGGGAAACAGCAAGCATATTTTTATACCCCTGATGCTTTGCACATAGCCAACATTTAAATACAATTCAAATAAGTCTGCAGAAAGAAATAACTAGTGTGACACAACACATTCCTCTGTTTGGGGTTCGGCTTTTTGCACATAGCCGAAATAAGCCGAACCCCGAATGTGGTATGTCACACCAGTTGTTTCTTTCTGCAGATTTGTCATATTCATTTTCAAATGGTTTATTTGACATAGGCATTTGCAATTTATCTTGCCATTTAATTTAGTCAACTGTGCCATTTATGTTGCTTCTGTATGGTTTTACAGATGATCCAATTTTCATTGACGCATAAAGCAGAGAAACACATGCATTACCCACCAAATTAGAGCATTAAATATGTAGTAATTAATCAGATGGCGGTCATTCATAAAAATGTCACGTAAATGATCAGGTGGACAGGAGTAGTATTTCATGTAGGCTTACCCTTAGCCATTAATCACCATTATTCCAGAGCCAATGCAAAACACAGCGAACATAAAAGACTAGGAATAAATCAAAACATTCGGTGAATGACCTTGTTCAAAGAGACTCACTCTGCCAAAGATGAAAAATCGTCGTAATCGAAAGTAATCTACATAAAATGAAAGAATTCCACTAGCGCAAGCACTAGGAATGCAGCGATCAAACGGCAGATAAATAACACAACAGACGTTGCCGTCAAAGATAAAACTTTATCAACACGTTTGTTAATATGTAAAACATGGCTTTTCATGATACATTTGTGTTGGTTGTTAAGGGATGATTTCAAAAACATTGCCGCATGACGCTATAATTGGTTCCATGGGTGGCTGCCATGGGCGAGCAGTAGTTGCGATTGACATCAACATATTTTCCCCACAAACATCCTATATTATCCCATCACAGTTCAGACCATCCCTAACTTCCCATCATTTGGCAATGGGCATATGTTTGACTAACTTCAAAATGATGTGTCAATGAGTCACAACCAGGGTCTCCATGATGATATCTGGCCTTTATTCACAGCTAGCATTAAAGGTCCGTCTTCAGATACATTTTTTCACTCATTTCATTTAAGAATAATTTCGCAATAAAATCAAACCTATTTGTATCGACTATGACATGCTGGCTCGTTTGTGCAGATGTGTTATTAATTTTTATGAAATCATTAGACAAATTATTACATTATTTTTTACCAGATATGGTAAAAATTCTGCTAAGAAGGCCAAAAGTGGTCTGGCTTTATATACAATATCATAATGCTATTCACACTTTCACAAGTTACATGATCTAACAATAAAAGTGATTATTTTAACAAAAGTATGCACTCTTTTATTAAACAGATATCACCCTCTCTATTTGATATTTGGCTCTTACTCACACATGTATCAACCTCTCTATTAGATATTTGGCTCTTACTCACACATATATCACCCTCCCTACCTAATATCTGGCTTTCACTCATCCCATATATCACCCTACCTACCTGATATCAACTCTATACTCACACAGATATCACCCTCCCTGTCCGGTATTTTACCCTTTACTCACAAAAATATCCCCCTCCCTAACTGATATCTACCCTTTACTCACATCACTCTCCCATCTAATGTCTACCCTTTATTCACACATATATCACCCTCCCACCTGATGTCTACCCTTTACTCATAACAAATACCTCCTCCCTACCTGATATATACACTTTACTCACACAGATATCACCCTCCCACCTGATATCTACCCATATATCATCCTCCCACCTAATATCTACTATTTACTCACAACAAATACCCCTCTCCCTACCTGATATATACCCTTTATTCACATATATCACCCTCCCACCTAATAACTACCCTTTACTCACAACAAATACTCCCGTCCCTACCTGATATCCGGCCTCCATCCAGCGAGAGCAGACACTAACTGATCCCACGGCAAGACGGCCGCACACTGAATCTGTGCTGCGTGTTACAGCGACACCATTCAATGACATTATAATAATGACGTAGTTTCATTAGTGCATTGTCACCACGGTTAACTGTCCATTATTTGTCACTGTGACTGCAGATCTGTTCCCATGGCGACCAAATGTTCTGCAGTGCACTCTGGCCTACTTCTCAGTATGTAGCTGTTTGTGCCAGTCAAGAATAGATTGGCTTCCTAGAAGAGTAGGAAACATGTCTTTGGTGAAACCCACTAGAGCGGTTTGTGGCCTCGACATATCTTCTGCTCCATCAAACATCTACTGTGTTTGAATATTTTACCAATCAGCTCTATCAAATGGATTTCGTTTGATAGAGGTATATTTTATAGTCCGATAGATGGCGACACTCGATCGGTATAGGAATGCAATGGGCAGATTCACCAATGAAAAAAATTACAGCTGTATACACTTTTTGTTAAACTAAATCTATTTTTATGCTTCATCAGGCAAAAAACATGATCAGGATTTCTGCAACAATAACCTGCTGTAATGTGAATGAATGACTTCTGAACAGTTCTCAAAAAGGGAATACTGTCACTTGAGGGCATGTCACAATTTTTATCCAATGGGACTGCAGGCAGACATTTTATCCATATATTTTTCACCACTAAGATGTGGTAGGCAGGAATTTTTCTACTTTATTCCAGCAATAGTTTTCTTCAAATTTTCGAACAAATTGGAAGGTCTACCAATGGGGGTTTTCACAGCTGTATTACAAAATGGGTGTCTACCTGTAACAAAGTGTCTATTTGCTGGGAAGACATGGCTGCCACATCTCTCGCTTCTGGCTTCTCAACATCTTCATCGTCGGACTTTTCTGGCTCAACTAAAACACATCCGGGTTGATTATGAGAAATATAACACATTAGGGCTGTAATGGTACAGTACGCCACAATACAGTATGCATCTCGATATTTTTATCAAGATACGATATGTGTATGTATGCATAACATAATGATACATAGTTGTAAAGAAACAGTTTATTTGTGCTATATTTCAGTTATAACTGAAAACACAATGTCTGCTGAAACACAATGTTCAGATAAAATTGTAATAGTTGAAACTAGTGACGTCTCTAACAAATTTGACTCCATTGGCTGCCATCATGATTACATTACACATGAGTAGACTCAACATTGTCTCCAAGGCTTGCTTTTAACATAGTTTAAAATTTCAACATGATGAAACTTTTGAAAATATGTTTAGATGTATCATATATGGGTAATTCCATATCAACTCAACCAAGCCCCACGCACTTCGGTCTCAGATTCACTTTAATTTTTTACCAAATATTCCACAATTATCTTCATGGACAAATCTGAAGTTTGGTCTCTATATTGCAAGTGGTTTTTGAGTAATTGCCATTTTACTAACTCTGGTAGGTGTCGAATTTTGCTAAAAAATCGCGGCCGTCATTTTCATGCTATATTTCAAGTTCCATTATCTCAGGAAATAATGTACATAGAGGCGTGAAATTGCCTGTGGTAACTAAGGTCTTAAAGATCTGACACGTAGCAGTGTAGCACTTTTCAGTAGTCACATGGAATGATCAGTCTGAAAATTGCAATTTTACCTTATGAGTAGCTATGTTTGAGACTCTGTAACATAGTCTTATATTTATTACAGCAATTTAACTTTTTGTCTCCAAAAACTAATAAAAATTACAACTATGTACTTATTAATTATGAATGAATCTTTTTTTTCAACAACAATAATAGACAAACATAATAGAACAACATTTCATGTCACTTATTAATTATGGAGCAACACCCTTGTGAAATCAGAAAAAAAGTCAATTTGGGGACATTTTCGATGGTGCAAAACCCAATGTGGGCATATTAACAAAATCTTAAAACTTGTCTCATTTTAAAGCTAATAGTAAGTAGTTTACTTGTGCCAAATTTCATGATCCACTCGAAAGTCCTTCAAGGTGAACTTATTTCTTCAATGCTGCACGTTTTAGCACTCACGAAGCATTCACGAGTGCATAAGCAAGAGCTGTGCCACAATGTTCATATCGTTCCTGATTCTTTAAACAGGTGTCATTTTGATCCTATTGATATATATATATATATATATATATATTATATATATATATATATATTATATATATATATATATATATAGGCTGTGTGTGCTAAATTTGTTCTTTATTAGGACATTTCTTCATGGCGAACATTATTCTTCAATAATGCCCTGTTTTAACACAAGTTAGCGAATGCATTCATAGGTGCTGTTTATGTGGCTACTACAATGGTGCAATTTTGAAGCAATGTTATGTTCACAAGTAAATTTATGCTACTAACATATTGGCTGGTGTGCCTATAGTTCATGTCAGGTTCATTATACAGTGTACAGGTATTGTCCTTTTATCCAAACAATACTGTTGCCCATTTGTTGTGTTTAGAGCATCTACCGGACATAGGACACATTGAAGTGGTATATAGCAGATGTCCTCTCTTTCTGACCAATGACATGACCTTGCAGGGCCATGAAGGTGCATGAATGATATCACCACATCTTCATTTTCCTCGAATATGTCCCCATATATGTCCCCATATGTGGCCAACCTACCATTTCTCATCATAGCGACAGCCTACATATCTTCCAATTTCACACTGTTTCCAGCTAATGGATGGTGTTATGGTTGGGAGTCCAGGACCAATTGGTACGCATCCAACAGTTGCATCTCCTTAATTTGGAGCTGTGAGAACGCTGTCTCAAATGAAGGTTCATCTCCTGACAACCTTCGCACCACCATTATTTTCTCCGCAGGGTCGGCAACAAAGCAGTGATAGCTCCGAGTGCCTGGCACAGTCTTTGCATTGGACAATCTGTTTTCCTGTTGGTCTACATGAGCACTCACTTCCTCCTTACTGATGAAGAATAATTTTATATTAAGCAAATGTCCTGCACCCCAGTCATACAAGTTCTTTGCAGTTAAGATATGACCCACTACAGTAGCTTGAAGGCTAGCCTTTGAGGTTTCCCGTTTCACAGTTCCACCAATGCCATCACATGCATTCTTGCCATGACTGGTGGCAAAGAAGTGCCATTTGGCACACAATCCAAAGTTTTTGAATGGCGAAGCAGCACTGTCTGAAAAGTAGTATATTTTCTTGATACCTGGACAGAGCTGCTTCATGTGGCTCACAACGTTGTACAAGAATCTGTGCACTGTTATAGAGTGGTGGCGTAAGCAGTCACTCACTACACACATACTTGTATGCTGTGTTTGCCCATCCTTCTTGAAGTATGTAGAAAAAGGAATGGAGAGTTGCTTGACTGTTGTCCCAGTGACAACAGTCAACTTAGTTGCAACCTGGGAATTCTCATGAAATTTAGGGATTACAAACCCCTTTATTAATTCCAAACAATTGGATGTAATCTCATCTGAATACATAATATATGTATACATATATATATATATATAATGTATATGCATGCATATATAAATACATGTATATTATATATATATATATATATATATATATATAATGTATATGCATGCATATATAAATACATGTATATTTTATATATATATATATATATATATATATATATATATATATATATACATATATATATATATGTATATGCATGCATATATAAATACATGTATATTATATATATATATATATATATATTATACATATATGTAGTTTTACAAAATGCATTTATTTGAATATATGTACATCAACTGGTTAAAATGTGCAATGTTTATGGCGCTACTGAACTTTACTTTTTATAATGCATTATTGAAGAAAAAGTTCCCCATGAGAAGAAATGTTCTAATGTCTAACAAAGATGAAAGTTAGTACACATAACCTATGTATATCAACATTATGATATATAGCATTGTGTACTCATGAATGCTTCACGAGTGCTAAAAAGTGCAGCATTAAAAAATAAGTTCACCATGAAAGGCTTTCAAATGGATCATGAAATTTGGCACACATAAACTACATACTATTAGCTTTAAAATTAGACCAGTTTTAAGATTTTGTTAATATGCCCACATTGGGTTTTGTACTTATTCCTGCCACGAAAACTGCTACACTACTATATATCAGATCTTTAAGACCTTCTTAGTTACCACAGAAAATTTACGCCTCTATGTACATTATTTCCTGAGATAATGGAACTTGAAATGTAGCATGAAAATAAAGGCTGTGATTTTTTTGCAAAATTCAAAACCTACCAGACTTAGTAAAATGGCAATTACTCAAAAAAATACTTGGAATATAGAGCCCAAACTTCAGATTTGTCTATAAAGATGACTGTGGAATATTTGGTAAAAATGTCAAGTGACTCTGAGACCGAAGTATGTAGGGCTTGGTTGAATTGATATGGAATGATCCATATATGTCACAATTCTTGTAAAATATACTGAGTATCATGGGGAAAATATAGTGATTCATTGATGCATTGTTAGAACTCTAACATATATAGAAGAAAAGCTAATTATGACTGTATATAAAGTAATATTAAAGCCTCATTTACAATATTGTATACAAGCTTGGAGGCCATATCGTAAGAAGGACATGGATACGCTAGAACAAATACAGAGGAGAGCAACTACACTAATTACAGTACTGAGAGACTTTAGTTTTGATAAACGCCTGAAAGAAACATTACAGACAAGTTTATTAAGAAGATATCAAATAGAGGGTGTCTAAGATATCGAATGGTTATGAAAATATTGATAAAAGTATTTTATCCACACCTTAGAGAAGTAGAAGAACGCAAAGAAGACACAAAGTAACACTAGTGAAGGAACAGTGTAGACTGCGTATCGCACAGTTATTTATTCTCACTGAAAATAACGAATAGAAACAATTATCTACTAATTGTGTAAATGCCAGGAGCATGAAAATGTTTAAACAAAATTGACAAATATCTCACAAGGGCAGGTTACACGTTGATGAATAATGATTGGAATCTCGATAAGCCAATGGCTTCCTTGTCCACTTGCCATCTTGGTTTATTGTTTTGGATGGCAATCTTGTTAAATCTTAATAGACATCATAACAAAAGTCATTCTGCTCTTTGTACAAACCCACAATCATATATGTAACTGGATCATAACCTGGTATGAGTTTTATGTACTCCCGAAAATATATTTATTTTTAATGGATAATATTGTTTCACTTGGATGTAAAATAAGTGCTACTGAACTGTAGTAAAATTTTTGGATGGGGACACGAAAATAGAAATACAGGTTTTCTAATATGTTTCAAGAGAATTATCGATCATAAACTCACCAATGTTCGGAGCAGGAACAATGAGTTGGTCGATGAGTTTGTCGCTGATGTGTGACTGTGCAGGGGGTGGCGGACACATCATGTTCTCGATGTACACATCAGCGTGCTCCATCTGCACTGTTGTCACGCCGGGCTTTTCACTGCGACACGACCGCACCGTCATGTAGATGGCAGCACTGTCTTGCAGCAGGCCCTCCACGTAGACCATGTCGAGTTCTGCGATGACTTTACTGTTGATAACAAGGATCTCATCGCCGACCACCAGACCTGAGACAGGAATAACAGCTATGTAAACTGACTGACTCATCTATATGTCACTCAGTTGTTTTTGCGTCACTCAGGAAAAAATTTAATATTTCTAATAGTCCCAGCATACCATTTGCATAAAAAATTAATGTAATTATTAATGACAGAGCACTTTACACTTCACCTTCTGGCAGACCTGTTCATTCCAACACTAACTTGACTTCTCTAGGAAGCATTCAGCCACTTGCAATTACTGTGGGATGACTATATATCTACCAGTCTATAAACAGGTACTCATTTATACAGCTGAGTGAACCGTGGCAATGTTTAGTTGAATGAAATTGGCAAAGCTTCAAAAAGGCAGCAAGAGGATTCAAACCTGGGTTCTCTAGATTGAGAGCCCGATGTTCTAACCGCCACGCCACACCTATATATAGTAAGGTAAATACATGAAGCTAGCAGTACGTGCCAACTAGCAGTACGTGCCAGCTAGCAGTACGTACCAACTAGCAGTACGTGCCAGCTAGCAGTACGTGCCAACTAGCAGTACGTGCCAGCTAGCAGTACGTGCCAGCTAGCAGTACGTACCAACTAGCAGTACGTGCCAGCTAGCAGTACGTGCCAGCTAGCAGTACGTGCCAACTAGCAGTACGTGCCAGCTAGCAGTACGTGCCAACTAGCAGTACATGCCAACTCTTACAGTCCTCTTGTCCAAGGTACAAAACCAGATGCATTTTCATGATATATAATATTCTTAATATATTACATAGTTGTCCTCATTAATCGACTGTTGTATCTTTACACTGACAATGCAGAAAGTCACCTTTGCGATGTGCAAGGCCACCTTTAGTGACTTCACTGATGAAGACACACAACTCATCCTCTTGTTCAGCATCATCAGCCAACTCAGCCTCCGCAACAAAGCCAAAGTCATGATCCCTCACCGTCTTCAACAGCTCTACTTGGAATATGATCTTCTGGAAGATCTCAACTCCCTCATAGTCCTGCAACATAATAACATGATCTTCTGGAATTTATAACAACATGGTCTTCTGAATATCTTAATTCATTCATAGTCATGAAACATGACAACATGATCTTCTGGAAAATCCAACTCCTTCAGTGCTGTAACACAACATGATTTTCTGAAACATCTAACTCCTTCATAATCCTGTAAGATAACATGATATTTTGAAAAATCTAACTCCCTCATAATCATGTAACATAACAACATGATTTTCTGAAAGATCTAACTCCCTCATAATCATGTAACTTCTTCATGATCTCAACTCCCTCATAGTCCTTAAAGTTGTGACAAAACAACATGATCTTCTGGAAGAAACAAACGCACAACAACAGATATAACACAATGCCAAATGTAAAATGTTAGCTCTACTGTGATTTGCCAGCAACCAAAACTCACAACTCATGATTTTATTAGTTTATTCGACCGCCACAGTAGGACACTGTTTTGTTCGTGTGTATCTCTGCAGTGGTCAGCTGGATCCACAAACACAAGACTGAGATGGGAGGACTGCGTGAAGTGGGAGTGGGAGTGGAGAATGAGAGTGAGGGATATGGGGGGTGGAGACAGTTGGTGGAGATGGCAGTGAAACGGGACTAGTGATGAAGAAGAAGGGAGAACAAAAATCAATGACTGGTATTGGTGCCAGCCTCACCCGGACTACAGGGATAAAGAGGTATTGGTGCCCGCCTCACCCGGACTACAGGGATAAAGAGGTATTGATGCCCGCCTCACCCGGACTACAGGGATAAAGAGGTATTGATGCCCGCCTCACCCAGACTACAGGGATAAAGAGGTATTGATGCCCGCCTCACCCGGACTACAGGGATAAAGAGGTATTGATGCCCGCCTCACCCGGACTACAGGGATAAAGAGGTATTGGTGCCAGCCTCACCCGGACTACAGGGATAAAGAGGTATTGGTGCCCGCCTCACCCGGACTACAGGGATAAAGAGGTATTGATGCCCGCCTCACCCGGACTACAGGGATAAAGAGGTATTGGTGCCAGCCTCACCCAGACTACAGGGATAAAGAGGTATTGATGCCCGCCTCACCCGGACTACAGGGATAAAGAGGTATTGATGCCCGCCTCACCTGGACTACAGGGATAAAGAGGTATTGGTGCCCGCCTCACCCGGACTACAGGGATAAAGAGGTATTGATGCCCGCCTCACCTGGACTACAGGGATAAAGAGGTATTGGTGCCAGCCTCACCCGGACTACAGGGATAAAGAGGTATTGGTGCCCGCCTCACCCGGACTACAGGGATAAAGAGGTATTGGTGCCCGCCTCACCCGGACTACAGGGATAAAGAGGTACTGATGCCCGCCTCACCCGGACTACAGGGATAAAGAGGTACTGGTGCCAGCCTCACCTGGACTACAGGGATAAAGAGGTATTGATGCCCGCCTCACCCAGACTACAGGGATAAAGAGGTATTGATGCCCGCCTCACCTGGACTACAGGGATAAAGAGGTATTGGTGCCCGCCTCACCCGGACTACAGGGATAAAGAGGTATTGATGCCCGCCTCACCCGGACTACAGGGATAAAGAGGTATTGGTGCCAGCCTCACCCGGACTACAGGGATAAAGAGGTATTGGTGCCCGCCTCACCCGGACTACAGGGATAAAGAGGTATTGATGCCCGCGTCACCCAGACTACAGGGATAAAGAGGTATTGATGCCAGCCTCACCCGGACTACAGGGATAAAGAGATATTGATGCCCGCCTCACCCAGACTACAGGGATAAAGAGGTATTGATGCCCGCCTCACCCAGACTACAGGGATAAAGAGGTATTGATGCCCGCCTCACCCAGACTACAGGGATAAAGAGGTATTGATGCCCGCCTCACCCAGACTACAGGGATAAAGAGGCATTGGTGCCCGCCTCACCCAGACTACAGGGATAAAGAGGTATTGGTGCCAGCCTCACCCAGACTACAGGGATAAAGAGGTATTGGTGCCAGCCTCACCCAGACTACAGGGATAAAGAGGTATTGATGCCCGCCTCACCCAGACTACAGGGATAAAGAGGTATTGGTGCCAGCCTCACCCGGACTACAGGGATAAAGAGGTATTGGTGCCCGCCTCACCCGGACTACAGGGATAAAGAGGTATTGATGCCAGCCTCACCCGGACTACAGGGATAAAGAGGTATTGATGCCCGCCTCACCCAGACTACAGGGATAAAGAGGTATTGATGCCCGCCTCACCCAGACTACAGGGATAAAGAGGTATTGGTGCCAGCCTCACCCGGACTACAGGGATAAAGAAGAACGTAACAACAACAACAACATACTTTTTTACTTCTGTCCACAGGATATCATCATTAGGACTTGGAAAATACGTAGCCTTTTTGCCTAAGGGGTGATCTCAAACCGGCAATGTGTGACACTAAATAAAACTGATGTCCCTTAACCTCACACCCCCAACCTGAAATGACCTATGATGCCTGTGAAAATGTCCTTATCCTTCAAGCTGTAGCCATCACATACCATGTGGACACACGCACTAACACAGTTGTGGCAGAATGTGATTGGAAAATACATTATGTTTTGGTGAAAAATACATCGATTTAAAGTAGCTGGGGCAGTTAGCATGTCAGTTGATTTTTTTTCATATTTCGCCAATCCATCCTTTAAAAAACAGTCCTTTTGGAGATCCCCCTGACTTCTTAGAAATGCTGATGGTGTTTTCATAGTAACAATCGCATTTGCTTCGATCTTCGAACCAGTGTAAATTTATTCGGAATGCGGAACATATCTTCTGGTTACTGTGATTCCAGTACACATCTACCTAACTAAATCATGTTCTTAAACCAGCAAATATCAGCCAGAACATAGTTTATTGTGCCTTTGAAGCAATAATGGAAATGTTGAGTAGATGTGACCTGGTGACCCCGCCAGATAATGGGCCAATCAAGATGCTGGTGTAACCTGCTATTGTAAACGACACCACATCACAAATACAGATTCAAGGGCCATTGTGGCGGCAAATTTAGGGGACATGTCAATATTAGAAATGGCCATTATGTTGTGTGAACAATATGTAAAAAGCCAGCGAAAAAACGTCACATTTTACGCATGATACACGATATTGACATTTCTATTATCTCTAATAACCAGGAAATGTTACCTAATTAATTTTTTTTTAAATTACAACATTTATGATGCTGAAATGCGGCATATGAAATGAACATATCCGCGAGCAAAGTCACACGGTATCATGGAACAAATGGTAGAGGGTTGTCTACAATTTTTATTTTTGGCTCTCATTCAAAATTCTGCTAAAATCTTCCTGGTGCTGTAGCTGTGTGTGTGTATGTGTGTGTGCGTACGTGCATGCGTGCGTGTGTGTCATTTATTTGTTTGGGGGTTTTCTAAAAAAAAATTACATTTTGTGGGTATTTTTTTCATATTTACAAAAAAAATTTCATTATGAAACATCACCAAATAAATGAAAAAAGTTTTATTAATCTGTAGGGTTATTTAGTATTTCAATTACAACTTGTAAAAAATGGTTTATCTTAAAAAAGTCTACTTAATTCCAAACAAGCATAGAATAGCCACCCCAGCTACCTTAAAACAAAACAGCTGCAATAATTAAACACATTTTTTTAGTACCGAGCATCAGTGTCCGGACATGGTTCCTAATTCAAAACGCAGGCGTATGCGTAATTGTTCCAGAGGGGGCGGATAATGGAAATAGTGTAAACCCTCAGGGTACCTTCAATGTTAAAACTAGAAGTGCAGGGGGGTTACCTAGAGGTGTCTCAAGCAGAACAAGAGGCCACTAGCACAGATAAACCAATATCAAATCATCAGAAAAACATCTCTGAAAAAGGTTATAGATGCGTATGTTTAAATGCAAGGAGCATAGTAAATAAGAAAAACGAATTAAACATTATGGTAGAAGATATTGACCCTCACATAATTGGTATAACTGAATCATGGGCCAACATAGATATAACAGATGCTGAATTAGGACTGACAGGATACGTAATGTTTAGGAAAGATCGAATAGGAAGAAGGGGCGGGGGAGTTATTTTATATGTTAAAGAATCTATTCAGGCTTATGAAATAAAACTAGAAAGGGAAGCAGATTGCGATGAAGCTGTCCAAACATAAACGAAGAGGACAACACAAAAATAAAAAACGCTATAAAGGAAGTTAGTAAAGGGGAATGTATCATAATGGGAGATTTTAACCATGGACACATACAATGGAATTCTCTAGAGAGCACAGGGATTGAGGATCAACAATTTCTATGTTTAATCCAGGATAGCTTTCTTACTCAGCACGTACTAGAACCAACCAGGGGAGAAAATGTATTAGATATAGTTTTGTCATCACAAAAAGAATTAGTGGACAATGTAAAAATATTTAAACCATTGGGTAATAGTGACCATAATCAAATACATTTTGACATCAATGTAAAATCAGAAGGTAAAAATAAGAAAACGTACAAGAGAAACTTCCACAAAGGTAACTACAAAGATATGAGAAAATACTTAGCACAGCTAGATCGGAATAACATGCTGATGAATAAGACCGCAATTGAATGTTGGAATATTCTAAAATATGAAGAGAGTATCATCGATAAATTTGTTCCCTTCCGAAAACAAGGAAAACGGTGTAGAAAGAAACACTTGTCAAAAGAGGCTATTAGAAAAATAATGCTAAAACAAACTATGTGGAGGGTTTATAGGCGTACCAGAAAGGAAGAAGACTATGCAAAATACAAAGAGGCACTTAATGCAGCTACAACTGAAATCAGACAATCTAAAAGAAGCTATGAGCAAAAACTGGCATGTAACATAAAAAATGACAGCAAGAGTTTTTATGCATATGTCAGGAGTAAACAAAACGTACAAGACAAGGTTGGACCTCTAGAAGACAGTGCTGGAAATATAATATCACAGGGGTTTTTAATGGCGGAAGACCTAAATGGTTACTTCAGTTCAGTGTTTACCAAAGAAGATATTAGTTCATTACCAGTTGCTGATGCTAAATTTCAGGGGGCTAAATCTGAATATTTAGGACCGTTAGTTGTAACTCCAGAATTGGTAGCTAAGAAACTAAAGGCAATGAAGGATAACAAATCACCGGGAGTGGATGGGATTCCTCCAAAATTACTAATGGAAACAGTGGATCAAATCAGTATACCACTTGCAAGAGTATTCAACTTGTCATTAAAAGAGGGAGTTGTTCCGTTTGAATGGAAAGAAGCAAACATCATACCATTATTTAAAAAGGGTTCGAGAAATAAGTCAGAGAATTACAGACCAGTGAGTTTAACGTCAGTGATTTGTAAATTATTAGAAAGGTTAATTAAAGACCATATGGTGGACTTCCTCGTTAAGCATAAATTATTAAATTCATCTCAACATGGATTCCTTAAAGCGAGGTCATGCTTAACAAATTTAATATGTTATGTTTTTTGGAAGAAATCACTAAGTGGATAGACGTGGGATCGCCAGGAGATATTATCTACTTAGATTTTCAGAAAGCTTTTGACAAAGTGCCAAATCAAAGATTGCTATTTAAATTAAAAGCCCATGGTATCGGGGATAGCATAACTGACTGGATAGAACAATGGCTGACTAACAGAAGACAACGAGTTGTAGTAGATGGAGAAGTTTCAAATTGGAAATCGGTTTTGAGTGGGGTACCTCAAGGATCAGTATTAGGACCTATATTATTCTTAATTTATATCAATGACTTGGATGACAGTATAACAAGTAACGTACTGAAATTTGCGGATGACACAAAACTGTTTAGAAAGGTTAATACTGATGGTGATAAACAACATTTACAAAACGATCTAGACAGATTAGTGAAATGGTCTGAGAAATGGCAGATGCTGTTCAATTTTGGGAAATGTAAATGCCTACATACAGGACATGGGAACTTGAATGCAAACTATAAAATGGGAGATACTGTTCTGGGTACTACTGTAAAAGAAAAGGACTTAGGAGTTACAATAAGCGCTGATATGAAAGTTTCAGAGCAGTGTGGTATTGCAGCTTCAAAGGGTAATCAAATTCTTGGATTGATTAGAAGAAACATCACATACAAGGGAAAAAAGTTAATTATACCTCTTTATAAAGCAATAGTTAGACCTCATTTAGAATACTGTATACAAGCATGGAGACCATATCGTAAGAAGGATATAGATACGCTTGAACGCATACAAAGGAGAGCAACTAAAACGATTCCAGAACTTAGAGACCTTAGTTATGAAGAACACCTGAAAGAATGTGGTTTAACAACTCTAGAGACAAGGAGGTTAAGAGGAGATCAGATTGAAGTTTTTAAGATAATGAATGGGTATGAAAATATTGATAGAAATATGTTTTTCTCACTCAAGAAGGATAGCAGAACTAGAGGACATGAGGTAAAATTAGTAAAGGATCAATGTAGATTGGACATCAGGAAGCACTCGTTCTCACAGAGGACAATAAATGAATGGAACAAATTGTCTACAGATTGTGTAACTGCTAGCAGCGTGAATGTGTTTAAAAACAAGGTTGACACATATATCAGGAGGGCGGGTTATAAGTAGGTGAACATTGTTGGACTCTCGATAAGCCAATGGCTGCCTTGTCCACTTGCCAGCTGGGCCTTTGGCTTGGATGGCAAATCTTGTTAAATCTTGTTCTCATTATGGTGGCTACCCACAGCAAAACAATCGACACAATAATAGTAACTAATTAGTTGTGGGCAGAAGAATGTGTGTGCGTCATACATTAATTACTCTAATTGAACCTAATTGTAACTTATAATAGACTTCAACTTCCCCGGGAGTCGGTGAGCCTCTTTGTTTCACCCTCCAGGCTCTGTATAAAGCCCTTTGTGTGAGTCCGTGTCATTCCCATACCTTTAGAAATTAGAAGACGATAAATCCAGTGTTAAACTGGCTGATTTCAATGAGTCGTCTACGCTGCCATCTTGGATCAACTCTGGGTTGGTACCCAGCATTCATATTCACTTCTGTTTATTCAAAAATAATCGTGAGCACGGCTGTGATATTCTTAATTGTAGTTGAAAATGATTATGTTTTAGTTACTCTTAAAGGTGCATAGGCCCCAAAACCATGACTTTTGTTTCCCTTTAATTAGATCATGCAACTTGCAAAAATGTGAACAGCCAGATATTGTAGCCAGACCATTTTTGTCACTTTTTGTTTAATTTTGACCGGATCTGGTCAAAAATAACATGACAGTTTCTCCAATGATTTCACCAATACCAAATAAAAAAATCTGTACAAACGAGACTTGATGGATACTAAATGGGTTCAATTTCAGCGAAATGAGTATGAAACCATGACGAAGGAAAGAATGGAGTAAAGGATGACCTTTAAACCCTGCAATACTGACCTCTGTAGATCACACAGCTGCCCTACAGAACTAGTGTTGAGAATAGGTTTGATTTTCCTAACTGATTATCAGTTGGGCCAAACCAATCCATGATCGATTATATAATCGGTTTGTGCCTATAAATTGTGGGCAGCCACAGTGATTGCAACATAAATATTTTGATCATTTGCTGTGGGTAAAATTCAACTTAACCTGATCATTAGTTGTGTTTTAGGGGTGGTTGTTGACGAGAGGTCATTTATATAGTATATGTAGTAATAAAAAAGTTTTTTATGCCATAATTAGCCTTGATTATCCATATTCTGTGATGTGGCGCCATCATTTGTTGCACACAAGATTTCCTGCAAGTCCAGATAACTCGGGAATGTGAAAAAAATTCATGTTTTTTGTATAATCGAAAATGATCGATCACGCAAGATTGTAACTGACTAATTGATCAGAGGCATGAATCAAACAATCATCGAAAAACCTATACAGAACCACTTACACGTACCTCGCTCTGAAGTATGACAGACTTGTCAGGCACCTTGAGAGAGTTTGCTTCAAGTCGCAGTCGAATGAAGTGGTCATTGGGGACCAGCATGCGCTTGTTGCACGCATACTCCAGCACTTCCTGTGTTGTCATTTTATCAGACACGCACACCACAACCATGTGGCCACCAGGTAGCAGCACATGCACCAGGGCATCGCGGCTACTGACCCGTTCAAGGGGCGCATGGGACGTCCGGTTGAGATCATTTAATTCTCCCAATATGTGCTCACTTGAGTCGACTGTCTTGAACATGTGACTGCGCAGTGGAAACTTACAGTTAAAAACTGGTTCCACAGTTATAGAGAAATTGTGGACTTTAAAAATTCAGATTCAAAGGTAATTCAAAAGACGAATATTCAGCTTGGTTTTTCAAGCAATGCAAAATTTTGTTTTATCATCTAAAAACATTTAAATAGTGTCTTTGGATATAAACATGTACATGTTTTTATTATTAAATGCTAAAGAGGTGTAATTTACATCAATAATGATTATTTTATAACACCAATGACCAAACTGTAAACATTTGCTGGACTGATTTTATTATGGCAATTCCCAAACAGCATTTTTTATAATGAAAGCCTATATATATATATATGACAGTTATGAAGAGGATGACAAATATTGTATTATTTATTTTTTAAATGTGTTTGAAACCATAACAAATTAATGCTATATATAAAAATTTATATGACGTGAACAACTGACATTGATAACTTAATAATATGAAAATAACACATTGAAACTAAATCAAATGAATCCTACACAATGAAAATTAAATGACAGGAACACTCTATATAACATAAAAGCTGCATGATGTGAACACTAGATATTGAAAACCAACTAATATGAACACAGACTACATAAATGAACACTACGCATTGGAAACCAAATGAAATGAACACTACGCATTGGAAACCAAATGAAATGAACACTACGCATTGGAAACCAAATGAAATGAACACTATGCATTGGAAACCAAATGAAATGAACACTACGCATTGGAAACCAAATGAAATGAACACTACGCATTGGAAACCAAATGAAATGAACACTACGCATTGGAAACCAAATGAAATGAACACTAGAATTCAAAAGCTGCAAGAAATAAACACACCCATATTTGACATTTCAATAATCACAAAGCACATTTCTTAGCAGTGGTATTTGGTGATTATTTCCTTTGATTCACCTACCTGGTGCGAGTGGAGCATGGCTTAGGTGAGCGTGGTTTCAGCCTGGTCAAGCTGTCTGCCTTGAATGTAGAGAGTAAGCTTCTCTTGGCCGTGCGGCTGTACAGATTGGCTGTAGTTACGGGCGCACGTGCACACACGCACGCATGAAACGAGCTAACTGTGAAGACGCCAGCACGACTCAAAACCGTCTTTGTGGTCTTTGACACGCAGCTGAGTATCGGCTGAAAGACAACCAAAACTAATATTTGGTCTACGGAACCGGTCAAAGCATTCTAAGAAATCGTAATTTCATACATGCTTTTTTAAGACATCTTATCTGAACAACGTCTTTGATTATGCAACAGTGACGCGCGAGACCATGAACACTTTAACTGGACTGTTTTAGTTAATTGATAATATGTATTTTACCCATTTGAATCTATACTGCATTTGACAATATTATATTACAATTTAAACAGTATTATATTTACATGTATATTTATTTACATTTTAAACTTTAAACCCTTAAGAAGATCAAATGTATATTTATAAGGATTATCGTGTACGAGAGTGCATCTGCATGCGTATGTGCGTGCATATGACCATGAGTGTATGTGAAAGTGTGACATGTAAGCATGTATGCCTGTGTGCAGGCATGCAGTGGACGCTATAAGGAACACGCTGGGACGAGGAGACCAATGTATTTGTGGTTTGACAGTGCTTTCCAGTTTGGCAGGAAGACCATGGAAGAAACAAACAGGCCCAGTACCTTGGGGTTGGGCAGTTCCGTGCCCTGGAGTGAGCATGTGTAACAGCGTAGCCGATACTGCTCAATGTACAGTTTCTCGAGGTTCTCGTCCCACTGACAGATCTGTTTGTCTATGGCGTGCTTGCTTCGTGGGTCGACCACCACTGACATCTGCATCTCGGCCATCTTCTTCATCTTAATGTCCTACAACCCATGCTGGATACAGGAAATGCATACATTTTCACTGTCATGTGAAGACTTCTTTCTAACATGGTTACCCATCTTAGCTGTCTAGTGTTTCCATCTGTTGACAACAGCACTGAATCGCCCCCTGGTGTCATACATGCACATTCAGCAGAAATATCAACAACTACTCAAAGACAAAAGAAAGCAGCAAAAGAATGGTCAGCCTCCGCCAGGACCTATGACCACTTATGACTGCATCATCTGTGGTCACCAATGCACATCACACATCGACTTACACATTCACCAAAGGACAAACAACTGACATGGGATGAGATCTGTCATTTGATAGCTCACTCAATATATGACATTCTTGCTTTGGATACTAATTTTGAGACTGACCAACTTTTGTGTCAATGCACCTGTGAGCTTGGTTTCTGAGGATTTAGGCACAACAGTTTTTATTATCCTTATTGCTATCTGACTGATACAGGGCTATCTGACTGATACAGGGCTGTCTGTCTGATACAGGGCTGTCTGTCTGACACAGGGCTGTCTATCTGATACAGGGCTGTCTGTCTGACACAGGGCTGTCTGTCCGATACAGGGCTGTCTGTCTGACACAGGGTCGTCTGTCTGACACAGGGCTGTCTGTGTGACACAGGGCTGTCTATCTGATACAGGACTGTCTGTCTGATACAGGACTGTCTGTCTGACACAGGGCCGTCTGTCTGACACAGGGCCGTCTGTCTGACACAGGGCTGTCTGTCTGACACAGGGCTGTCTGTGTGACACAGGGCTGTCTGTCTGACACACGGCTGTCTGTCTGACACAGGGCTGTCTGTCTGACACAGGGCCTTCTGTCTGACACAGGGCTGTGTGTGTGATACAGGGCCTTCTGTCTGACACAGGGCTGTGTGTGTGATACAGGGCTGTGTGTGTGATACAGGGCTGTCTGTCTGACACAGGGCTGTCTGTGTATACAGGGCTGTCTGTCTGATACAGGACTGTCTGTCTGACACAGGGCTGTCTGTCTGACACAGGGCTGTCTGTCTGACACAGCGTTGTCTGTCT
Organism: Lamellibrachia satsuma; assembly: GCA_033239005.1. Lineage (NCBI taxonomy): Eukaryota > Metazoa > Annelida > Polychaeta > Sabellida > Siboglinidae > Lamellibrachia > Lamellibrachia satsuma. The sequence goes on along the minus strand of BSQZ01000002.1, from coordinate 9,360,194 downwards.
GATACAGACTGTCTGTCTGATACAGGGCTGTCTGTCTGACACAGGGCCGTCTGTCTGACACAGCATTGTCTGTCTGATACAGGACTGTCTGTCTGACACTGGGCTGTCTGTCTGATACAGGGCTGTCCGTCTGACACAGGGCTGTCTGTCTGACACAGGGCTGTCTGTCTGACACTGGGCTGTCTGTCTGATACAGGGCTGTCCGTCTGACACAGGGCTGTCTGTTTGACACAGGGCTGTCTGTCTGATACAGAGCATAATGCCTCCATTATATTTCACATTGTTTATTAACAACCATATTTTAGTACACAAAAACACCATTATTTATAATATTTATATCTACTCAATTTCAATGCAAAAAAAAACTGTAAACATATGACTGCAGACAGCCACCTAGTGAATGTGTCAAAGCATGTCACACCTCCCAGACAGTTGAACCTTCCAAGTGTGCAACATCCATATGATATCCACCAAGTTAAGTTGACCTTGGTTATGGCATTCACCAAGTCACTTAAATGACATGGAATAAAAACCCACTATCTTAACATGATACTGCAAAACACAAAGCAGACCATAATACACCCACTATGTCAATAAGACACCAACCAGGTCAACATGACACATACCAGGTCAACATGACACCCACCAGGTCAACATGACACCCACCAGGTCAACATGACACCCACCAGGTCAACATGACACCCACCTGGTCAACACGATACCCATCAGGTCACAACATGACATCCACCAGGTCAACGTGAAACCCACTAGGTCAACACGACACCCACCGGGTCAACGACACCCACCAGATCAACATGACACCCACCAGATCAATGCTATTCTCCAACTTCTCTATCTCACTGTGCAGCAGCTTCAGTGTGTTTTCTTTGCCGTGTTGTCTCGCAAAAGACGATGCACATGCAGAATGGATGCCACAAATCCAGTTCTCAAGTTCAACTTGTGATGTTGCCTATAACAAAAACCTGTATTAACATCATCATGTATATGCAGTAATATGACTAAATTAGTCATGTATAGAACAGCTAAATGAGATTGTGTCCAATGATGTTAATTAATATAAAATAATCTATAACTTTCTGTTAAGACAGATTAAGACAGATGTAACATGTCTTGTGTCAGGCAGCATTGGCCACTTACACTTACCTGGAAGAGGTATGCATCACCGAATGCCGTACTGAGTGAGAAGATGAACTCTTTCTTTGGATGTTCTGGCAGAGACTGTGCTATGGCACCTTCTATCACTGCAATCAAAAACAACAATACAATACAATATGGTGTGGGCTGCTTTGGGCTGATCAGAATTTTTACTTTTTTAAGACCTTAAACAGTCCATTTTTAAGCATTCAATTCCACCATTGTCGAATTATAGCCTAGGTGACTTTGGTAAAATCAAATGTAAGACCTTTCCTTAAAAATTTTCATATTAAAGACTTTTTCAAGGCCTTAAAAATGCAAGTTCCAATTTACGAACATTTAAGACTGCACAAGCATCCCATGTACTGTGCCTAAATCCTCGAGAATCCTAGCTCAGAGGCACGCACATAACTAACTAGTGTGACATCAGTGGGGTAGATCTCCCAGGAGGTGCTTTCTCTCTCACACAAAAGAAAACCAAAAATGAGCACATAAATTAGAAGTTTTTTACTTAGAATATGCGCAAAAATAGCACAAAAGTGTGATTTGAGCACTTTAAATGAGGGGTTGCGCTGTACCGTGTACATACCAAGCATGTGGCGGGGAATGCTATCTTCCCTCACAGCCTCGTTCTCCTCACACGTGTAGAAAAGTAACATTGTTCCCTTGAGACACACCCAGTAGTTCTTCCAGCTGCGCTTGGAGGCAGGCTCTATCTTCTTCTTATGATGCACCAGCCAGTTCTTAACAGACAGCCATCTGGAGAGCACAACAGGAGGAGGAAGGATTAACAGACATTTTGTGTCACTGCTGCTTTCAGTATCAGATACAAAAAATTACATCCTCTTTGGTGTTACAATGACACAAGAAATCCATTAAAAATAAAACATTTTATAAAAAATTTCATAAAAAAAAACACCATAAAAAAATCCAAAACAAATTGTAGGGGCATGTCCACCCTCCAGGGACAGGTTAAAAGACACTCATTACTCAACCTTACTCATGATATCACAGACATTGTATGGATTGTCTGTTTCCAATACAGATTTGGGGAGGATTAAGGGTGTTACATGGTGTGTATGCTGTATTTATACGGATTTGCTTCAAATTTATGGAAAGATATTTGTCATGATAAAATACTTATTTCTTGTGTTTATCACAAAAGTATAAAATTTAATGATAAACTTGTAGAATTTGAAGAACAGATACTATGAAGTTTTGATGCTTGCACTGAAAGTAAGCAGATAGCTAGGCAGATTTTCAGCAAAACCTAGCAGATTTTGTTTTCTGTATGTATATTTTGTAACCAGATAGACACTCAATCGGAATCTGCATAACACAACGGACATTTAATGCCGATTAAAACTTCTATATCAATGAAAATAAATATATGGATATGTACAGATTTATACATTTCAGGTAAAAAATACGGATTTCAACCAATACAAAATGGTATTTAAGTATGTCCACACAGTAAGTATGAGGACGTAGTTGAATGGAAAGTTATAATTAATATAAAAGAATATTTAGAATTTTTAGATGTTTACTACTAATCTGCAGTAGACTTACCCAGCCTTTCTAACAGCGGCACTCTTACTGGCCAGGGACATTTGGGACTGTGATGGCATGGTCCGGAGGCTGCCATCACTTGTGCCAGTATCACTGCTACTTTCACTTTCACTATCCTAAAATGACAACTTCATCATTTATCTTGCAATAATGCAAACAAATCTGTAACAAATTCTAGGGGCATGTCCACCCTCCAGGGACTGGTTAAAACACAACCATCCCTCATGAATGCCAGTATCATTGCTGCTTTTACTTTTCACTATCAGAGACCGAAACTGACAACAAAGGTATTACTATACAACAAATATTTCCATATATAACGTTTGCTCTTGCAACAATTCTGTTTGTAGCATTTTAATTTAAATTAAACAAATCCAAACATTTTTTGGTTTTTATTAGGCTGTTAACCTACATCTGTATTTGGAAGCGATGGTAGTCGTTATTCCAGCAAAGCCAATTACAGTGTATATTAAATAAATTGCTCATTTATTTGGCATCACAAGACCAACTTTACCCAGCATAGTTATGAAATCCATGAATGGTGACAATAATTTTCTCAATATCCACTTTATTCACAAATGAAAAGTGCACATATTAGTCATGTCCGTAATGACGTAACCTACTTCCACGAATTCTGACAGTAGCGTTTTATAGTTTTTATAGTAGCGTTTCCCAACTCATAAATCAGTGGATAAGTTTTACTAGCAAGAAACCTGCTAGAAAAACCAGTTAGTTAAACCAAATAACATTTAAAAAATATTTTCTTGTGTATCAACCCGAGATTAATGTAGACTAATCTACTAATCTAAGAGCAGAAGAGAAATAACTGGCTGAGAAGAGGATCACTGAAAATATAAGTCTGCAAACATTGCACCTTCTCCCACTGCCTTCACCTGCAGCAAGTGCGACAGAGACTGTCATGCCAGAGTGGGGCTCTTGAGTCGCACCAGATGATGCACAACACAGAGTTGACCACCACAAAGCAAACCAGGGAGATAGAAGGAAGCTTCTTATTCCCTTGCGGATTGAAGGCTTTGTTTTGCAATAATGCAAACAAAGGACCTTGAAAAGTACCAACAAAGCACTTACTTCAGATGATGTAGCGTGTCGAGGTTCGGCCCCGTCTGAAACACATGGATGGCCAAAGTCGAGGGGATACCCAGCCAGTCCGCTCCCTCTGTATCCCAGTCCCATGCCTGCAGACACAACACAACTTCATAGTGAGGCAGGCCACAGTAAGAGGTAAACATACAGCACGCTGCAGATGCATGCACACACACAGCTCGCGTGCACACACACACACACGCAACATACTCGCAGTCATGTGTGTGCACACACAAACACACATATGCATGATTGCATACACTCACATTATTTTTTTTTATTTTTTAAGTTGTCCAAATATCTGAACCTTACAACCAACTGTATCAATAATCTTCATATTATTTGCATTTTAGAGATACATCTCTAATTTAATTGCAGCTGAAAGTTACTGTTCTGCCCAATGGCATTTTCTCCATTCTGAAATTGTTATAATGTTGTTTACCTAATAAAGGACTATGTACAGTTAAAAATGGTTGAATTATTCTGAAAGTCTAGCAACTAGAAGCCTACTGAACTAATAGGTTATTGCCAGTATCCCTGACAATACATGGTAGCAATTTGGACATACAGTAACACAACAATGAAATACAGAATGCTGAAATCCTTCTTTGTTAAAAAAAAAACTATTTTCCATTTCTGCGCACCCGGTATACCCACTGTCCTTTGTCCTGTCATTCTTGAATTTTGCATTGATAATCTGTACCAATATGTCTACATATTTAGCAAATTTCAGATACGTAGCTTGTAAACTACTCATGTGAGAAGCACCTGAAAACTGATCAAAATAATTGGTGCGTTTTGGGGCGCTCACCCCCTGTTCACATTGCAGACAATTGTATGCAAATCCTTAGTTTTTTAGAAGTGTTCAGGAATAGCTACTTATTCATTGGTTAAAATGTAAGCAAATTCTGAGACATTAACTTTTGACCATTGGTTGATTTAACACCGACACATGCTTACATAAACTTGGCCCTAATCGTGCTAAACTGTTGATGTTAGTCTTAAAATAAAGCTAAGACATTGCCATGTCTACATATATGCATCGCATAACAATTTAATAGTGTTTTGTTGCAAAAGTCATTAACCATGACATTTGACCTTGGAATACGCAAAATGATTAACCGCCAATTTTGATCAAATCTGATCTTTAGCATGGTCACTGTATCTACAAGTTTGTCACAAAAAAATGGTATGGTAAGTTCTTGAGATACAGCAATTTGAAGTTAGTTGGCAGAAATACTGATGTTATAATAACCACAGATTAGGTTCTGCAAAATGTTCATTAACTTCAGATTACTGTATCTCATGAACTTATATTTGGCCCATTATAATATTTTGCTTGAAACTATGCATAGATAAGTTTCACAATAGGTCCAATATGTGTGATTTATTGTGTGCCAAATTTCATTAAAATCAGAGGGGGTCAAGAATTGTGTTGGGTTGATTTCATATGAAATGACCCACGTGTCACCAGGAACTGTTATAACTGTAATTAACATGTAAAAGACCTAAATGGTTACTTCAGTTTACCAAAGAAGATATTAGTTCATTACCAGTTGCTGATGCTAAATTTCAGGAGGCTAAATCTGACTATTTAGGTCCGTTACTTGTAACTCCAAAATTGGTAGCTAAAAAAATAAAGGCAATGAAGGATAACAAATCACCGGAAGAGGGAGTTGTTCCGTTTGAATGGAACAGTAGAACAAATCAGTATACCACTTACAACAGTATTCAACTTGTCATTAAAAGAGGGAGTTGTTCCGTTTGAATGGAAAGAAGCAAACACCATACCATTATTTAAAAAAAGGTTCAAGAAATAAGTCAGAGAATTACAGACCAGTGAGTTTAACATCAGTGATTTGTAAATTATTAGAAAGGTTAATTAAAAACCATATGGTGGACTTCCTCGTTAAGCATAAATTATTAAATTCGTCTCAACATGGATTCCTTAAAGCGAGGTCATGCTTAACAAATATGTTATGTTTTTTGGAAGAAATCACCAAGTGGATAGACGTGGGATCGCCAGTAGATATTATCTACTTAGATTTTCAGAAAGCTTTTGACAAAGTGCCACATCAAAGATTACTACTTAAATTAAAAGCCCATCGTATCAAGGATAGCATAACTGACTGGATAGAACAATGGCTGACTGACAAAAGACGAGTTGTAGTAGATGGAGAAGTTTCAAATTGGAAATCGGTTTTGAGTGGGGTACCTCAAGGATCAGTATTAGGACCTATATTATTCTTAATATATATCAATGACTTGGACGACAATATAACAAGTAACGTACTGAAATTTGCGGATGACACAAAACTGTTTAGAAAGGTTAATACTGATGGTGATAAACAACATTTACAAAACGATCTAGACAGATTAGTGAAATGGTCTGAGAAATGGCAGATGTTGTTCAATTTTGGGAAATGTAAATGCCTACATACAGGACATGGGAACTTGAATGTAAACTATAAAATGGGAGATACTGTGCTGGGTACTAGTGTAAAAGAAAAGGACTTAGGAGTTACAATAAGCGCTGATATGAAAGTTTCAGAGCAGTGTGACATTGCAGCTTCAAAGGGTAATCAAATTCTTGGACTGATTAGAAGAAACATAACATACAAGGGAAAAAAGTTAATTATACCTCTTTATAAAGCAATAGTTAGACCTCATTTAGAATACTGTATACAAGCATGGAGACCGTATCATAAGAAGGATATAGATACGCTTGAACGCATACAAAGGAGAGCAACTAAAATGATTCCAGAACTGAGATACCTTAGTTATGAAGAACGCCTGAAAGAATGTGGTTTAACAACTCTAGAGACAAGGAGGTTAAGAGGAGATCAGATTGAAGTTTTTAAGATATTGAATGGGTATGAAAATATTGATAGAAATATGTTTTTCTCACTCAAGAAGGATAGCAGAACTAGAGGACATAAGGTAAAATTAGTAAAGGATCAATGTAGATTGGACATCAGGAAGCACTCGTTCTCACAGAGGATATTAAATGAATGGAACAAATTGTCTACAGATTGTGTAACTTCTAGCAGCGTGAATATGTTTAAAAACAAGGTTGACACATATCTCAGGAGGGCGGGTTATAAGTAGGTGAACATTGTTGGACTCTCGATAAGCCAATGGCTTCCTTGTCCACTTGCCATCTGGGCCTTTGGCTTGGATGGGAAATCTTGTTAAATCTTGTTAAATCCTTGCAGTAAAACAACATTAAATGATCAGATAGTTATCTTATCAGCAATGTAATCAACCACATTTGATTGATCATAAGATAGGGTATGAGGTCAACACCAGGATGTAACTGTGGTCGTAAGTCTCAAATGATGGGGCACGTCATATCTGACTGTTCCTCCCTTTCGTCTGCCGGAAGTCTGACAGACATCCACCAGCTCCCTGTTGAAGGACTCACACACACCCACACATACACACACATTCTTACAGGCATATGCACACACACATACTCACACACTTGCACACACACATACTCACACACATGCACGCACACACACGCACACACACGCACACACATACATACAGTATACACACTCGTACACACATACACTCACACACGTGTAAATACACACAAACACAGAATTACTCACCAGGTGGCAGAGTTGCTGCTCTCACAGCTCGGTCGACCGTGGCCGATTTGAACGCCTCCGTGTGATGATAACAAGCAGTACTACCATGAGTTCCAGGATAACTATCACGACAATGTCTCATTGTCACCCCAGGGTTAGAACTAACCCTCTCTGGCTTCGCTGGCCGGCCAGCCCTGGTGCGCACTGTGCCCTCCCCACGGCTGGACGGGGGCCTCGATGACTGTGAACTATTGGCACTGGCGTAGTCGAACTGTTTGCCCGCGTCCTTGATACACGGAGTATCAGGCAACACTTGCAGCATCTTCTTCAGTGTGCTACTGTCAAAGGTTTCCGTCAGTTTCGGTGTCGTCGTTCGCGTTGAGTCCCCCGCAGACTGACACGACAGTTCCTTCTTGTTGTCGGACACACAATCACTGTTCGAACGACATGCAGGGTCAGCGTCGGCAAACTGTAACTGGATATCATTCAGACCGTCCTGGTCAGTGTGGCTGGCGTAATAGCCATGAGAGCTGTTTGTCTGAAGACAGTTTCCCTGCCACCGGATCTCAGCGTAGTCTCTCCTCCAGTCCCCCTGCCCACTTTCTCGACTCCCGCTACTGTCGTATTGGTCAGAGGGGATGCTATTCTGTGTGTGGGGATTATATGTGTGATAGTGAGATTTTGACGTTTTTTGGTGGTATATATTGTATGGTATTTCGCGCTCTGCGATTGGTCGATGCACAGAACTAGGGTGTGGTGGCGGCCGATGTCTTACTGCCTGTTCGCATGTAGTACCATCGCCACCTTTATGATTAGTAGTTGTTGACATATTGATGTTGTCATAGACTGAAATGCTCGAGGCTCGTTTGTCGTGTTTCGTGTTTTGTTCGCCGTATGGCGTGCGCATGTTGGGAGGCGCAGTGAGACGTTGTTGCTTTCTCCGCTCCACCTCGCTGTCACCAGGTGGCACCTGCATGGCAGGGTTTGTCTCCTGCCTGCCCAGATCATCTGGGGTGGATATTGCCCTCCTCGGGCTGTTGTTTACCGGGGATGTGGGATTAGAGATGGCTTTCCGCGCTCTCACCCTCTGCAATAATGTAAATATTCATCAACAACATCATGGTCCAAATAACCAAAACGAAGATGGGAAAAAAAGACTGACTAACAACAAGTAAACCCACCCTCAATTTCTCTCGTAACAGACATCACTTTTGTATTTGGGCAAATAAATTAATTAATACTACTATTATAAAGGGGTTTACAGGAATGAGTCATGTTGAAAAGTTCACAAAACTGGCTGGAATAAAGATCCTGGTTAGATAGTCTCATAACTACAACATTTAGATGCTGAACTAAACTACTTCACCAGTCAGGATGTATATATATGTTTATTTTTATGTTAATATGCATATATTATGTAAACATGCCTTAATGTAAATTCATGCACACAAGTAGACATGAATATGCATACTTAATTCAGAAATGCAAAAATGAGCATGCATGACTAATTCAAAAGCACGTTTATGTTCTTTCTAGAAAGGATGTAAATAGACCCAAGGAGCCAAAGTAAGGAAACAGGACGCTGCATAACCACATGCAGCATGAATCAAATTTATGAGTGGGAAATATGAGTCTGAAAGCACCACAAAAACTAAGCTGTGTACACATTAACCAATAGATTTATGACAGAGAGGTATCGGAAGCAGACATTTTTTAACATACTTGGTCTGAAATAGAGCTAGTATTTAATAATATCTCTGTCGCTGAAGGGCTGTTGGAAATTACTCTTCGGTTGTCGGCAATTTGTTAGCTGGATGTTTACACCAAAAAATGGCTTTACTGATTTTATTTTTAAAATTAACTGAGTATACAAATAAAAAATAACTAACTATATTATGACTCAAACATTTTTTTTTACATCTCTCTGCTTCAGACTCAATGTTACAACTGCTTGAAATAATACATGGATAAATATGATAACTTGTCTAAGTGCATAACAGTTTGGAAGAAAGCAATTGCTAGAGAATCAAATGCATTCAGCATGTCCAATAATGTAAATAAATTTGCACAGTAAACCAACATTACTTGCTGGACACGTGTTGACTCATTACAATGAAGACCATATCAAATACTTGTGGTAAATATTATGGACAAAATCTCAACCCCACTCAAAAGTTACAAAAAAATTTATTTTGTAACAATTTTACATAACATCTACAAACAACAACAATAACTTCAACAACAACAACACATCTAGGTAGACTACAGAGTCTACAACTACAAGGGCCAGCAAACCTCTACTACCAACCTTGGGTGGACTAATGCTCAGTGACCCAGAGGCTGAAGTCTTTCTAGCATAGTTGTGGCTTGTGGGGCACTGCAGATTAGCACGCAACACATGTTAGTAGTGATTAGTGTTGAAGACACACAGTCATGCAGCATAACAATGTCATGTAGGCATGCAGGAAATGTTTAATTTATTCTCGCAACATGACAAACATTTTTACCAATATGGAAGGGAGATGTCCAGAGTAAGGGAGAAGTCCAGAGGGAAAACGGACATCCCAACAGGATTGTATTATTACAAACACAAACAGGAGTGATGGATCAGTGACCAAAGCCAACCTTGTGGAAGCTGTCTCGCAGCGAGGCGAGAGACGCCGAGTGCCACATGCGGGGCATGGCCTTCTGTGAACACAACATCAATGACACCAACACAAAATGATAAACACAACAAGATGCAACAATAATAGGCAAGCAAGTCATCTGGATACTATTAGGTAAAACAATAATAGGCAAGTCATCTGGATACTATAGGGTGCAGGTACAACAAAGTGGCCACCCTGAAAGAGTGTGATGCATCTGAAAATATTATGATACTGATTTTATAATACTTATGATAATGATTTTAGAATAGTTATGATAATGATTTTAGAATAGTTATGATACTGATTTTAGTATATATACGATAATGATTTTAGAATATTTATGACAATGATTTTAGAATAGTTATTATACTGATTTTAGAATATTTATGATAATGATTTTAGAAAATTTTGGATACTGATTTTAGAATTGTTATGATACTAACTTTACAATATTTATAATAATGATGTTAGAATATTCATGATATTCTTGATACTGATTTTAGAATATTTATGATAATGATTTTCAAATATTTTTTATACTGATTTTAGAAAGTTATGATACTGATTTTAGAGTAGTTATGACACTGACTTTACAATATTTATGATAATGATGTTAGAATATTCATGATAATGATTTTAGAATAGTTATGATAATGATTTTAGAATATTTATGATAATGATTTGATTATATTTTTTATACTGATTTTAGAATAGTTATGATACTGACTTACGATACTGACTAATGATGTTAAAATATTCATGACAACGATTTTATATAATATTTATGATAATGCTGTTAGAATATTCATGATAGTGATTTTAGAACAGTTATGATACTGATTTTAGAATATTTATAATGATTTTTTAATATTAATAATAATGATTTTAGAGTATTTATGATAATAATTTTAGAATATTTATGATAATAATCGTAGGATACTCATAATAACGATTAAAAAATATTTAGTTACATTTAATGAACACTGTACTTGTAGATGCAACTGATTTAGTGGTAAAATTTTTAGTAAAACAAAAAGCCTTTAGACAAAAAAATTGCTGCAATTGTGTGAGAAAGACCATACACACCCTGTATTCCAATTGTTGATACTAACCTTGTGCCATCTGTTGAACTAAATATCATCCAAGTTCTTCCTCATTGTATAATTTCAAAAATGTTGTCTTAGTGCTTAGCCCAAAAAATACCAATTTGTAACCCAGTAGCATAAGCTACAGCTTTAGGGCCAGAAAATTAACAGCAACGTGGCATACACATCTCTGCTGGTGTCTGTTTGCACAAACTATGGGGATTCCGACAATCGCATGGTCATATATTTTATGTCCCACGTATTGTCCTTATTATGACTCAGATTTACTGGCTGTCGTCTACATAAATGCCATTACACACCACTTCCCCTATTAATGTGGACAGTTCAGTCATTATATGGCTCCAAGGTCTATATTACTGTGGATAATGAAATAGGCTTACGGTTGATCATCGATAACCATCACTGTTCATTGACATATTAATACTGCACCAGCAGCTGGTTAGAGAAATACATTTTCAGTAATTGCACTTTCAAATTATATATGGCCAATTTACAGTTATGGCTATTAGTAACAGAAAAAAACAATTTACAGTTATGGCTATTAGTAACAGAAACAAACAAATACAGGACACATTTTAACAATAATAATAAAACAAGAGCAAACGTAAAGTGTAAACTTTGATAATACATAAACATTTAACAACTCAAAACATCTGCAATTAAAACTAATCTACAGGCATTCGTGTCATGTTTTCACAAATATAAGTAAGATATGTGCTAATAAAAAGCAGCAAAGTTTGGAAGTAGTTCCAAGTGCCTAAACAAAAAATAGAAAGTTGTATGGCATGATGTAATGTTTGCACAGGAACATGATGTAATGTTTGCACAGGAACATGATGTAATGTTTGCACAGGAACATGATGTAATGTTTGCACAGGAACATGATGTAATGTTTGCACAGGAACATGATGTAATGTTTGCACAGGAACATGCTCAACAGACAATAACTACAGAAATATCAATAGTCATGACACACACAGGACATGCATCTTAAAATTCCCTTCTCAGTTGGTTTTGCCCATCGCAAATCCAGTTTGTTGTTGGTAAAATGTGTAGTGTGTGAATAATTTAAGTACGTACACACAGTCGGTTTAATGAAAGAGTGCATAATTTTTTTTAAATCATCAAAAGAACTTATTTTTATCGTAACATCGGGTAACTTGTGAGTGTCAGTAGCCACATGTTTTAGTATATGGAATTGGACCACCTTTGCCCTTTTTCGCAGAATTTTTATCGGATTCAGGAAAATAATTTATCCAATGATTTCACCAAAAGTAAATAACAGATTTTACAAACGAGTTAGCACATCATAGACATAGAGGATACTAGATATGTTCAGTGTTTTGGCAAAATGAGTCCTAAATGAGACGAGCAAAAAATCTAACTGAGGAGAGACCTTTAAACATGTGCTATACAATAAACTGATAACAGCTGAAATACAATCTGGAACCTGTCTGTCTACTCAATCTCTTGGCAGCAGACATGCATATGTGTTTAGTTATTTTTTCAAAGTTAGCTCAGATACAGGAGTATAAAAAATTCCTACTTGTTGTTATACTAATTAATAGGCCACAGACAGTATAATAATTTTTACACACAAGTTCTATCACAAAGAACAGTAAATTTTATTGTGTAAATACAGACACTCTGGCTTCAAATTTACAACACTTTCAAGAACATGATATATTTCAGCTAGCACAAACAAACTGCTATATGACTGTGCTGTAGACATTTAATTAAATGGCACAGGTCAGCCACGTGCTACTGTAAATAAGAGCAAAGATAAGATTATATCAATGTGGGTAGTGTATGATAAAATACATTTGTTCTTAGTGTCAGTGACTACAACACAAGCCATGCATAGAGAGACTTGTTGGGTGGGGCTGGACTTACCATGCAGCATTCACGGAATCTGCGAGCATCTACGGATGTTGTAAAATTTAGTCCCCAGTCATGTTCAAATTGTGAGTCTTTCCAGTGAACAAAACACTCGGATGTCTGCGTGAGCCTTGTGCCTGTTGAGACAAGAACCGATCGTCAGTGCAGAGCCATGCAGGTCAAAGAGTAGAATAACAACACAATGTGTTCCTTTTGCCAGATTCTGAATAGGCGTTCACTGCCAGCCACTGGAAGCCACAAAGGAACCTCACACAGAATGCCAACACTACTTGAGCAAAGCTGGCTAAATCAGGCATTGTGCAACCACAAGGGACTGAGTACAACAGTCACGCATGGCCGCACAATCCAAGAACTTGCACATTTGCATCACCTGGAGAAGTTGTCAGTTCACTGTGGCTATTTTAAACTGGATTCTACTACTACTACTACTACAGATAATAATATATTTGATATAGCATCAGATTGTTTGCGGCGCTTCACAGTATATAAACCATTAATAACATGGTCTAGAAATCTTGCAAATAAACAGACTATGAATACACAAAACATGAATACACAAATACAGTGAACAGATTAAACTACTACTACTAATACTAATGATAATAACAATAAAAAAATATATATTTCAAATATATAACATACTAAATAGTCAAATTAAGTTTGTAAAATATTGCTAACTAACATGAATAAGATTACTGAAAACATTCTTTATTAAAGTGCATTGAGTGGAGCAACTACAGCGTTCGTCTGCAAGAGATACAAAAAGCTAAATTTGCATTGTCTGGTGGTAAGTCTTGGATAAACATATTGGATAATGTGGTATCATATTACGCTCAGATTCTTAAGTCTAGACGCAATCGTTTATACCAACTACAGTAAAGATCAAACAGTTCTTTGAAGTGGGTGGTATTTATTCCTGACAGATGTGCAGTTATAATCAGCAAACTATGTTTAACAGAGCGTAACATTACAATGCATTCACACACATGTTCTAAGTTTTGTTTTTCACATGGGTAAAAACTAACACAATATGCAGCAGATCATATTTCCAAAAGCAGCTGTAACTACATAATGGTATCATCATCAAAGGATATGACATTCTAATCAGACATCCGCCAGTTTATTCAAAGAGCATATTAATTTCTATAAAATGTAATTAAGCCTTTCACAAAGTTATCGTTGTATTATAATTATTGTTGACAACCATACATGATACCACCTACAATCTTAGCTGAAGTTATTTTTAATTATTGTTGACAATCATACATGATACCACCTACAATCATGGCTGAAGTTATTTTTAATTATTGTTGACAACCATACATGATATCACCTACAATCTTGGATGAAGTTATTTTTAATTATTGTTGACAATCATACATTATACCACCTACAATCTTGGCTGAAGTTATTTTTAATTAAAACTTTCAAGAACACTCCATATTGCCACAGTGTCATGCATTACACAATTTTCAATTTATTATTGTCCAAACATTTTATTGCAGATAAAAAAAACACTAATTGAAAAGAGAAACAAGATTCCATACATTTGCCATCAAAGGTTTTCTATGAGTATTTGTGGACAAGAAAGCCAGTGACTTTTCAATAGTTATATGTTATGGTTGTTGCATGTACATATTTATCCCGTCCCCGTAACAACATACCCATTGATATCCCATTTCAATGGTATCTTTACTATTTATACTTCCCCAGACTCTACTACGATGTGCTTCATATGTAGTTAAAATTGCCTCAACATCGGTGAAAAAAATCAGAAACATCCACGTAATTACCTTTGACATTCTTGATATTATATGCATTTTTAAATTAATGGATCTAGATTAGTAATTATTATGAAATTATAACAAAGTAGTAATTACATTTAAATATTGAGTTTCTTTACATAATCTGTTTACACACAGAAAGTATGTTTGTCAGAATTTCTTATTCTCATGTTCGTTATGCCTGATGATCACATCTGCGTTTTAATAATAACTTATTTAGAGTAAATCCAATGTGTCACGTTAAATAGAGCATCAACATATTAAAATAAATCAAGAAATTCATTATCTTTGAGTAAACAGATATATGTTGTCATTTTATATTCCACATACGTAAAAACACAATATGATTATAATTCAATAAGTCGCAGATCCTATTTATGAAGGCAGCTGCAGGTAATGTTATCATCACAGAGGAAGCCATGTTTTATTAAAAATTCTACACATGATTTCCACTGGGTAATATAATTGAAAATATACACCATGCGGCCCATGTCACAATCAGGTCCCCATCCATAAGTCATTGACATGTAGATTTCTACCACAAAAATAATGTTGAAGTGATGAATCACAAGACACCTCCAAATGTGCACAGTTATTAATGAAAATACAGGAATGTGTAGAAAATATAGGAAATAGGAATTACAGTTAAAGCATAGGAAATATAGGAAAGCACAGTGATGTTGGCCGCCCTGTAAGAAGTATTAATTGTGTAGAAGATGGTGTCCTCTGTCTGTCGTGTTGTCAGGCCACATCTTGATCCATATCATGATTGCTATCTCTCTCATGTATCACCCAAACAGCATTGTTATTGTGGACACCTCGGTATGAATTACATTACATCACGTTTGCATCAGTGTACAAAGTGCACCATCTTATACTACAGATGGCGCCACTTGAGTAAGCCCATACAGCTTACAGTTAAACTTTGAAATAAGGGTATAAACAGTATAAAGTCTGATCATTTGTTATAGTAAAATTATATTTTAAAAGTCTGTAACCTTATGAACTGAAAAAAAATTGGAGGAAAATACATTTATATAGAACGCTAAATGGAAAAGCGGGTAACCCCCCATGAAACCAAATTGACAGTGTTGTACTCTGATGTTTTGAGACGATCCCTAAGTTAGCATCTGTATTGTACTATATTTGATTGCCACCCACCTGTACTTGCTTCAGGAAGGCTGCTGCTGGCAGTTAGTGCTAGCGTGTCACAGATATACTTAAAAACACATGCTGCTACCATTACAGGCTGGATAACAACGTTACCAGGACAGCACTGCGTCATCATAGTTACTGGTAGTGACAGTAGTAACACCACTTTGTGATCAATCACACACACATACCTGGCTGTTGACATGTTGGTGACATGACTCTATGATCACACACATACCTGGCTGGTGACATATTAGTGACACAATTATGTGATCAACAGGGCTGCGGTCAATTCCAAGAGGATTTGGAATTATTCATTTCCTTTTAATTAAATTCCGGAATTGAAAGATTTTGGGCAAAAGGAATTGGAACTGGAATGGAACGAAAAGGAATTGATCCTCATTTTCTTGATCTGGCCGAACCCCACCTTCCAGTCAGTCCATAAACAGCAGGCATGCCTTATCAGCTCACATAAACAATGAAACAATAGCAGGCTTTAGCAGCTAGGCCCAGTTAGTAGGGTTGACTTGGTGAGGCAAGAAACCAGGATCAAGACAGACCTGTCTGCACAATAGAAGTCTGGTGTTAATAATTGCAGTTCAGTAGCTGGATATGTGCTAGACTTCCAGTGTAAATAAGGCAGCGCAAATAAGATTGAGTTTTAGAAATATGGAAATCAGCTCTGGAAGTCCATTTTCTCACCTTAGTGTGACAAATGATTAAAGGGCTTGAACAATTTTGTGTAAAAGTGGAGTCTATTTATTTCTATCTATGTATTCGAGTTAATGCTTGTGAGAGAGTATTAAATGTTTTCATTTGTGCTCAACAATGCAACTCATCCTTTCACTCCCATTTAGATAACTGCAATCCTGGAAGTCCATTTGCTCACCTTGTGCATTAACTGAGATGCGATCATATGTATTCATCCCAGAAGTTACTGACAGGCTATGTGTATGTCATAGCATCCATAATGTTTATGTAACTTTTTTAAAAATGTGTTGGAAAAACCGTTGGAAAAACTACCAATTAAATTATTTCGGAATAAGAATTGAATTGGAACTGAAAGATTTCCACAGGAATTGGAATTGGAAAAAAGGAATTGAAAGAAAAGGGAATTGGAATTGACCCCAGCCCTGGTAATCACATACCTAGCTGGTGACACAATTATGTGATCACACAGACATACCTGCCTGGTGACACAGTGAGGACACAACTTTGTGATCATGCAGACATTCCTGGGTGGTGACACATCAGTGACACAACTTTGAGATCTCAGTTACACACCTGATTTTTTTAATCAAATGCACACACATACACACACGTACCTGGTTGGATGAGTTTGACATCAAATATCTTCTCGACATGACGGTTATAGGCAGTGATCTGGAAGACGATCTCAGGTGTGTCCTGTATACATGTGATGTTGACAGGAACGACATCGGTGGAAACAGGCGCCCAGCAGATGTCTCCCTCCTGCTCCTGCACCTCAAAGATCTCTGCCCACAACCTGCGCTCAAACAACAACAACATGTCACAACCTGCGCTCAAACAACAACAACATGTCACAACCTGCACTCAAACAACAACAACATGTCACAACCTGCGCTCAAACAACAACATGTCACAACCTGCACTAAAACAACAACAACATGTCACAACCTGCGCTCAAACAACAACAACATGTCACAACCTGCACTCAAACAACAACAACATGTCACAACCTGCGCTCAAACAACAACAACATGTCACAACTTCTTCTCAACGTTATCTTTCAGTTGTCTCTACAACAAGAACAAGAAAGTTTATTTTGACCCCATTTGTGATACAAATACAACAAAAATTTAATTATAGAAAAAAATGACATATTAGATGTGTAATTTAAAAAAATCATATCATCTGACATAACTGCATTTGAGCAGACACATTGACAATTTTGCTGGTAGAACATGTCGGCAGTGCAACTGTGGATTTTTAGATGATTTCAATAGGCGGAAGGATTTCTGGCAATTTTTTTGCCACAAGGCTTAGTAATTTATGCAGAAATGGGTAAACATTGATGGGTATGGTACGTTCAGCCATTTTAAGAAAGCTAGAAATAAGTGATTCTAACAAAAGTCCATCAGCATGTCAATGAGATGATGACAACGGCAGGTAAGAATTGTTTATGGTCCCATTTTCTTATAATCGTGCAAAACGTTAACATGGTCACCAATGAAAATTTAACAGCAGGCTGAACCCTGTGCCAGGAGGAGACGATGATGAAAACCAGACAGACATTGATCCATGTGCTTACATCATATTACACATGCCCCCATGGGCAAGGCCAGAAACCCCAAGGAGGCCATGGTTATACTGTTTTCTCTCAATATCACATATTTCCAGATTCTTTCCATAAGCCATATACAGACTGTATGCTTAATGAGTCACCAGGTTGTACCCAATATATAAAACAACCCAGACAGAAAGCTAGTAGGGTTTGAACCATGTACATGATAATACTAATGTATGCACTAAAATTACAACACAGTTATTTGTATACAAGTGTATGTCCACAATTAATTGGTGCATGTAATGGTGAAAAGGTGATGATGGTGACTTCATAATTAACCATTTTGGTTTCTTGTACATTTCAGCTTGGGCTCCTTAGAATTTACAGAAATAAATAAGGACACTACAATTTGTGCTATACCGTTAACTACAAGTAAGTTGGAAAAGACGATTCTGGAGAGAATAGTGGCACTGGCATAGAAAAGATGCAGAGACAAAGTTGGGAGGACACCACAGATGTCTTCAGCACCGCGACAGCAGTGGGTAGAATAGCTGGAGAAAGACATAGATTTCACGAAAAGATTTGGGCAGCAATGTCCTGAACAGGATATGCTAACTGAAGAACATTTAGCACAGTTTGTGGATGTTTAGGATTGCAGTCGGGGCTTGATGTCAATCAACAAATGTGATGCTATTACTTTCCGATAAAAACTTCCAAGTTTTACGGAGTAAAACATGGAACCAGCTGCACGGACTAATAGCATTACCAGTTGCTTCACTGCTGCACACATGCAGACAGGGGCAGCTATAAAATTACTCATGTTTTTGAGACATGCTCAACATTCTCTATTAATAACAGGGGCATTCAGCAAAGATACTTTCAACACCTACAAGTGCAAAATGTACAGAAAGTAGGGAAATATAATTACACTAAAAATTAACTTAAATGTAAGAATATCTAAGAGAATTATTTGTTTTGAATACTTAAATGAGTCTCCTACTTTCTTATTCACAAACAACATATTTTTGTAGAAGTCTACATTGTGTCACCTTGGCAGCCTATCAAAACTCTTTAATCCACCACCTTGGCAGCCGATCAAAACACTTGTTATCTGCCACATTCGCAGCTGATCAAAACACTTGTTATCTACTACCTAAGCAGCCTATCAAAACACTTGTTATCTGCCACCTAAGCAGCCTATCAAAACACGTGTTATCTGCCACCTTGGCAGCTGATCAAAACACTTGTTATCTGCCACCTAAGCAGCCTATCAAAACACGTGTTATCTGCCACCTTGGCAGCTGATCAAAACACTTGTTATCTGCCACCTAAGTAGCCTATCAAAACACTTATTATGTGCCACCTAAGCAGCCTATCAAAACACTTGTTATCTGCCACCTAAGTAGCCTATCAAAACACTTATTATCTGCCACCTAAGTAGCCTATCAAAACACTTGTTATCTGCCACCTAAGCAGCCTATCAAAGCACTTATTATCAGACACACACAAGGATTTACTTTAGCAAGTCAGCATCAATATAGCCACAATGAAACCATCTATCCTCCAAGGTCTTGATGAAATGTCAAATGTATTTATGGATACCACTGCAGCAGCTGACAAGGTCTAATTAACTATAATTTTTTTTATCATGCAAAAGGAATTGTAATACAATTGAGATCAAGTTAAGGCGATATATCGGGACGTACAACCCTACACATAGTAACAAGAGATAGCAAACAATCTGATAGATTGTGAATTCATAGACTGCTGCTCATAAGTGGCAATTGGTGTCTTGCTTACACCGAATTGATGCAAAACAGCCACACTACAGCAAGGAGTCACCTTCACTTCATGAGAATGTTTTTTTTAATACACGTTATATTTATTTTTAATTTCTATCGACATTTTAACTCATGTCATCTCCTATTTCTTGTTAATGGTTTTATTTACTCAACTATTACACCTCCTAATCGATATTTTAATATTGTTTTATGCTACTGGTGTGAGAGCATGTTTAACAGTTTACATGCATATGTCTGTAGAAATGAAACTTTTATGGGTTGCAAAAATAAGAAATTGTTTCAGTCTTTCAGGACACAAATTTTTACACCATTAGTTTCAAAAGCCATATATAATAAGCCTGTTAAAAACTGTGGCTTGTCATTTGTGGAAAAGCAAATACTTCAGAAAAACAACAAGGCTGCATCCACCCCGTTTAACAAGATTTAACCAGATTTAACAAAATCACCATCCAAAGCAAACAAAACCAGAATGTGGACCTCACAGAGGTATAATTAGCTCTTTTTATATACATGTGTATATCTTATATTTGTCTACTCAACCTAGAATCTGATTACCCTTTGAAGCACATTGCTCTGAAGCGTCCATGTCAGCAATAATTGTTACTCTTAAGTCTTTTCTTTTATGGTCGTACGTAGAAAAATTTTTACATTCATGTACCCATGTCATGTTGGTTAGTACTCAGTAACCATGGCAACGCAGTGAGACCATGTGACAGGCATTTCTTGTGGCACATCAGGCGTTAGACAGATTAACGAACCAATAACATCCGGGAAATAGTAAAAACACATGTCAAGCAGAAAAACAGCCTATCACTTTTAATTATACTGACATGGGGTGAAGCACTAGTGTCATGTTTAATTAACACTATGGCAGTAATAATGTACCCTGGCTGGGGCGTCCACATTCCCAACAGATCATTATTTAACTTCTTGGTTCATGTCATAAGAATAAAGTGCCCTTGACTTTAAGATGGTACCTCCTTGCAAGGATTTTTGCACCCTGAAAAAAATACTTTTGAACAAGGAAAAAGACAAATTTGCAGACTACAACACTTTTTGTAGTCTGTGCACAGGTTTAAATGTCTAGTTATTGGTTTGCCCGTGTTAGTAATGGAGGATCCCTTGTGTACGAAGACAGAATCCAGTCAGTTTGGATGATCATGTTTTGATTGTCTTGTAGGATTTGATAAAAATGCTACTGTAGGTAGGTGACAAGTGTAAAATATCAAAGTGTAAATTTTTTTATTAAAACTGAATCATATTTTTATACACAGAGTGGAATTTCTCGATTAATTTTTTAATGGGAAAAACAACTGTAGTCTTAGTTTGGCACATAACATTTTTGCACAAAATAAAATATTTAAATTCTGCCATAGTATTTCCATTGTATTTACAAAACAATAAAAGTTGGCATCTGAGCTGCGTAAGCTTCTGTAGCTACAACGTAGGAAATTGCTAAACCTTGGGTAATTTAAATACTAGTGGAAATTTAAATAATTTAAATAGCTACCAACTTTCTTGCTTAGGGTGCACAACTTAGGGTGCACAACTTGAATAAATAACTATATATTTTAAATAAATTTGATCACATGACATTCTTCAATTCATTTACTTTGTAACAAAACATATTTGCTTGGAAGAAATGGTAGTGATTCTTGCTAATTGTTCTTGTGGAAAAAAATACAATGGAAAAATGTGCACTAATGCACTAAATCGGTGAACATTTCTTCCTGCAAAATATTTTTTAACCCATTTTCCGCAAACATTTCCTGACATGAAAATAGTGTTTTGCATTATTCCATTCCATATGAAATCAACCAGCAACATTCTTGACCCTCCTTTTCAGTTTGATGATATTGGGCCCATTGTGAAATGTACTCACAACATATTTCAGACATCTGAGTGAAATATTATTGCTGTTTCACCATTATGGCCACATTTATGTATACATAGTAATTACATACAATACATGTTAAGAGTAAAAGCATAATTTCATTATTTTTTCAATAGTGATATTAAACTCTAAAAATATATTTTGCTCACAGGTCTGAAATTTGGCATGAGTAAATTTCACAACAGTCTCAACATGTGTTCCTAATTTCATCAAGATTGAAGGAGGTCGAGAATTTGTTGGCCTTTTCTTGGTTGATTTTATATGGAATGACCCTGTAATGCTAAATATTATTCCTAAGAATTGACTCACCGCAAGAGATGGGAGTCTTTCTTCGGGGTCCAGGGATTATCATCCCCACGGTAACCCTTCTTCCAGAGGGGGGCACACAACTTGTTACCCATCTTCTGTGTGTCCCTGCACACCCTCTAGTACAGCATCACTGACATCCTGTGAGGGCAAAACAAGAATCCACCATGACATCATCAGGAAGTTATCTGTCAAATCTAACGAGACTTCTGGTCTAATCTTAGCATCGGTAGCATCAATCAAGTAAAGGCCATAGACATCGAGAAAGTTTACAAAATTATCTCAGAAAATGAGTTTCTAATAGAAAGTTTACAAGTGGATTAGGTATAAAGTTTCCTATTTCTGTTCAAAGACATATTCATCAAAATTGAAGGCTGGTCAAAACTCCCTCCTCAGTTAATTTAGGCCACAGCGAACCAAGTTCATAAATGTTAAAACTTGTAGTGTGGGAATAGTTTTAATAATATGCACAGTTGGTTTAATAAAAGTGTGTGCATGTTGTTAAAATCATCGAAAAAATTTACTTTTATCGTTATTTTATATTGGATAACTTGTGAAAGTATCAGTAACCTTATGTCATAGTATATAGACCCACACCACTTTTGCCCTTTTTGGTCGAATTCGACTGGATCTGGTCAAAAATAACTTAACAGTTTGTCTGATGATTTTATCCAAACTAAATAACACATTAGTACAAACAAGCTAGCATGTTGTAGTGGATAGGCTTGATTTTAAGAGAAATGGTTCTAAAATTAGACAAATGATAAACAGAATTGATGAAGGACTTCTAACTTTAATGAACTGAGACGCAATAGTGTTGAAGTGCTAGGTCGCCAGACCAGACCTACATACTCCACATATCCCCAGTTCACTCACTGAATAACAGATACTAACTGAATACTTTACTGTTGCTGTGAAGTTGATCTATGACCCACCAGAGATCATATCTTGGAGGAATGTCACCTCTCCAATGCTCGCATGAATCAAGAACATTCATTCTAAAAAGGATTTAACTTTAACTAACACAAAAAGTGAACACCACCAATTTGTTGAACTATGGATGTGGAATTTATTTTTATTGTTAACTTTTTATGTATAACTGGGATGTATTTTTTTGTGATTTTTAGCTAGGTTTTCTTTCAAAACAATGCCTGTGCTTGAAAAAAACTTCTATTTTGTCAGCCATAACTATGCACATTTGTGTCAAAATGTAACTATTTGGACCAGTAGCAAAAGGAATAATATAACTTTGTTTTGAACTACTGCTGCCACCTGTATCTAAAATCATCACTTTGTCACTCTGTTGCTAGGGGTGTTCACAAAAGCAGATATAATGTTCTTTGTCATAATGACAACACAACATGTTACCACACTTTCCGTTGAGACCAAAACTATCTTTCTAGCATATAGTAGTGTCTTATTAGTTTCTATTTTTATTCTTGTTATTTACCGGTAGTCGTTAACATTTTCCTGTATATGTATTTATCCAGTTTGAGCATTTTAGTCAAATGAAAACACTCCTGAACAACAGCTAATCATTTCCTGAGTGAATGACAGGGTTCATATACGACATACCTGTCGAACCATATGGTTTAGCTGTAAACGCTACAGTTTTATAAATAAAATTAAAGCTGTAGTGTGTAGTCAGGAAACTGTGTTCTACTTGTGTGCTATAAATATTTGTGTCCTTTTTTCGTATTCACATTAGTTTTATTTTTGTGCTTTTCGTCTGACATCGAAATTGTCAGTCCAGCATACAATCTCGCCAGGCTACGTTTTTGATCAGTGATGGATTCAGATCAACGTGGTATGCATCGTCAGATCTACAGTTTTTTTTCAACCAGTTTATGTTTTTTCAACCTGTTTATGATTTTCCAATGTTTGATCATGTTGAAACCATGGCAACAGAATCAAATTCGCTAGCTGCACACAACTGCTACCTGTTGAAATCTTGCTTGAACATTGTTACATTTACACTGATATAATGCGTCGATAATATTCTTTCTATAAAATTATGTATCGTTATATATCGCGATATGTATTATATCACAAATATCACAATGTCGATTGTCTCATAGCTTATACATTATTGCAGCCCTAGTTAGCAGATATGATACCATTTCAATACAACAAACTTTGTCTTTTATCAAAACTATAATAGACTTTTATAAGCAGTTCATATCTTGAGTAAGGAAAAATTTTATGGAACATGTTCTATATTTTCACATATCAAATCTAATTTGCTATCTGGGCACTGCCACAAAACTGGACAACAGAATGAAGACAATACTGGACAACATATTGAAGACAATACTGAACAGAATGAAGACAATACTGGACAACAGAATGAAGACAATATTGGGCAACTAAACAAAGACAAGTGCATTAACAACTACAAATGCAGACAATGACTAAACATTGGTTTATAGCAAAGTTAGGATTTGGTCTCAACCAACTATGAGATTAAATAGATAACTTTTTCACTGTGTCTTGTATAATGAGATGTCGACTGTAGAGTGCACAACAAATTCGTTCACCTGACAAGAACATTTCCTATTGGTATTGAAATGTCTTATGATGTATACAGCCCTGTACTTGTTTTGTAGGATATCTTTAATTAATGTAGCAAAAGAAGAAGTAAGAATAAAGAAGAAGAAAGTAAGGTTCAAGTTATGAAGAGATCTAAAGTTGAAATCTTTCTAGTTTTAAATATAACTCAGACTATTTGGTCAGAAAGACAAGTGTTTTAAGTTTATGTTGAAGCTTAAAAGATCTATTGGACGAAATTATCATATACTGATTCAACCAATTCAAAACATAATTGACTGTGGCTGCTATGGTGCTGAAAGTTTGTAAGTTATGTGGACACTGCTTGATTCTTCTACCCAGAATTCTGCAACGTTGTACACATATATCATCTGTACCCGTAATACCTACTTGCTGTAACTCTATATGACGATCAGTTGCTGTAACTGTCAGAACATCAGTTGGTGTGAAGCTGAGTATTTTTGTTACATTCCAACCTGTTGTATTTACTTGTTTTACATGGAAGCCCACATGTTGGAATGTGTAGTTAAATACAGACACCTGTACATGAATTTTCACTGCCACGAATGCGTGTTTGTGAATGCATACATGGTGTTTCACTTTCTGCAATCATAAGGTCTGCTGTTTACATCGTGTTGGTACGTGGGGCAAACGTATCAACTTTGTATTTATGTCATGCCTTTGTTGTATCTACACAGACAGGTGATTGTCAAATCTACGTCATGTACAGTGTCTGCGTCATGAATGTGGTTTTGCCATCATCACATTTATATAAGAAAAAGTAAAGGTAAGGGCGTGTTCTTATATAGTGTTGTCTCTAGCTCTCGTGACCACTCAACGTGATGTACACTTCATCCCTGGTGACCCTATTCTATCCAACACCAACTAAACTCACCTGAGAAGCATTCAGCCACACTGTAATTATTACACTGAAGCTAACCTGTCACGTAATTCCACTAATGTCAGCACCCAGGTACTTATTTATACAGCTGAGTGAACTGGAGCAACGTAGGGTGCACAAAATTGGTAAAGTTTCAAAACGGGTCCACGAGAGTTGACATCCTGGTGGTCTTGCTTGAGAGTCAAGTCAGTCCATCATATGCTACCACATCCCAAACATGCACGCACACACATACGAACGCACGCACACACGCACGCACACATACTTCCAGGCACACATGCACACCCAGCAGTGTACACATAGTAAAGTAAACCAACAAACACAGTATTTAGTGAGGGCGGAATCTGAGCCAGCCAGTTGCTGTGGCTCTCCATCTTCCCCCACAGTTAATGCAGTGATGGCTTCCTAAGATCACATTCTGTAGAATCCATTAAGTGCCAGTAATAGGCACTGGACTGCCCATCTTCACCAGTATCCTCCCACTGGGTTGTCTTCCCAGTCTCTTCCCACTGGGCTGCCTTCCCCAGTGCCTTCCCACTGGGCTGCCTTCCTCAGTCCTTTCCCACTGGACTGCCTTCCTCAGTCCCTTCCCATTGGACTGCCTTGCTCAGTCCCTTCCCACTGGACTGCCTTCCTCAGCCCCCTTCCCACTGGGTTGCCTTCCCAGTCCTTTCCCACTGGGTTGCCTTCCCCAGTCCCTTCCCACTGGGCTGCCTTCCCAGTCTCTTCCCACTGGGCTGCCTTCCTCAGTTCTTTCCCACTGGGCTGCTTTCCCCAGTCCCTTCCCACTGGGCTGTCTTCCTCAGTCCCTTCCCATTGGACTGCTTTCCTCAGTCCCTTCCCACTGACCTACTTTTCCCAGTTTCCTCCCACTGGGCTGCTTCCTCAGTACCTTCCCACTGACGTACCTCCCCAGTTTCTCCCCACTCGGCTGCCTTCCCCACTCCACTCCCAGTGAGCAGCCCTTCCCAGTTCTTTCCCTCTACGCTGCCTTCCATAGCCCAGTAATTACATTTTCCCTGTCACTTACATTAATTTAAAAAATAAAAAGACTAATAATTTTTATCGTAAAATGATGTTGTATATTATAAATTATAGCTACTCTTACATCTTGCCACTCAAATGTGTCTCATCAATCACAATTTTTTTTATATACTTTGATCATTATCTGCTTATGAATGTGATCATTCAGTGCATTCATGAACAACTGTTGACACTTTATAATACCTGTGGCCAAAGTTTCTCGGGGTCAGGCGGTCACAGGATCACTTGATGGGTGTAACATCAACACCCATTATTCCCTCAACACTGAAAATTTTTCGCCAAAATCAACGCCACTACAACATCGATAAAAATTACCTACAGAATGCAGGTACACATTAACACTAATAGGACAGGTATGTGCCATTGTCACATTTATTACATAAACACTATTAAAGGTATGTTCTTATATAGCATGGTATCCAGTCCTTATGACCGATGAGCATGCTTCATATGTGCACAGATTTGTTCTTTCCAATACCACCTCAACTCCTATAGGAAGCAGTCAGCCAAATCGGAATTATTACACAAAAGATGTATATTCACGTAATTCCACTATCTATTAATTATACACAGGCTTTCATTTATACAGCTCAGTGAACTGAGAGGCAAATGAAAAAAATAAGTTGCCCTCGGAAGCTTCAAATCGCTCCAAGAGGATTTAAATCCTGGTGCCCTTCATTGAGAGTCCATCATTCCTGCACGCAAATGGACACAGTTGCAAGATGCAAACATTTTCCAGATACACCACTTACCAGTTACCGCATATAGAATAAAATTACATAATCATAATATTAATGAATAAACAATATTCTGACAGTTGACACCATCTGTTGAAGGAAAAGTTAAATATCAGGTGGTATCTAAATTCTTTCTGTTGAATGTCATCAGCAGTGATGTAAATCAAATAATGGTCTTACTCTGAAGGTTTTTATCGCTGACTTTCACAGCACAACCAGAAATTGAGACAAACATGTTAACCCCTCTTAATTCTCTCAAAGCTAACTGCTAGAGCATGCACTTAGAACCAATCAAGTAAACAAAACCGCTGAATAAATCAGGTTTAAAAAACAGCTCATTTAACATAGCGCTTCTATTTCCCTGGTCTTAATATTCTTCCAGTTACTGGAAGAGCATTTATGTCTGTATAATCATTACTTTCCTGCTGTGGATATTTCTGCTATAAGGCCAACCCCCAAAGCCCCCTGGCCCCACTGGGCATTAATTTCTGTGTTTTCATTCCCCTCCCACTGTGGTGTATTCATTTTCCTGTTTTCATTCCCAGGAGTCTGTCGGCAAGTTCTGGACTTGAATATGTGACTGCATGCTCTGGTGTAGATTAGTGGTAAGACAAAGAGGGTAGCATGATACATTCCCTTATCGCCCCTCTACCACATTGCCCCAGACTTTAAGTAACACACTAAAACACTCTCTGACAACCCCCCAATCCACCCCTGTCCCATGTAAATGTCTCTAGTGGATGTCCTATGTTCAGCTATGGTTCTATGGACCCAACCCTCCTACCCTGGTACTTACAGCTATGAATATTCATTGATAAAATATCCATTTATGAAATTCCAAAACAAAATATTGAGAAGTTCCTTAAAAGCCATTTGTTCTTGCCTTTAAACATCCGTTGACCTTCCATCATCAATGGCAATTTTCTCCATTACGTGAAAAACCTAGGTTGCTATCAGCTAAGTGAGATCGATGTTTCTATCACATCACCACAATTTAGTTCCTAAATCAAACTTCCCCCTATTTGCTCAGCCATGTTTGATTAGTGGCTGTTCACGATGACTGGTGCACTTTATTAGGGCAGTTCCTACGAGGTTAACCGCTACTTCCCACTGCTCAAACCACTATTACCAACTATTCCTGATATGGCGATGTCTACCTTGTTCTTGCTCAGTCGGTGGCTTATAAGAAATTGTATGCATCTAGTGAAACAAGTTTGATTTTGGCATTTTTAGAGACACATTTAAATTTTGGTGTAGGTCAACATCTGTTGAAGAACTTTATTTATAAGTAATCTAGTTATAATCAACAATAAAGATAATCGTGCCAGGTTTGAAGAAGTTTAATATGCAAATAATATTGTTTTACTTAATATTAACATGACTGCGATATTTGTCCATGCCCAGTTTAACACATCAAGTGTTTATGCACAAAATGCATTATATCCATTTTGTGCATTTTCAGATCAATCGTGTTCTCTGGTATTTGTTGTTGACCAACAGAACAAAGAATTACCAACTATATGGCAGCATAAAACAACTCTTAACTCAATTTATGTCATTTTGACGTTTAATGCAATTTGTGGAGGAGTGCCCCATGATATATACTCAGTGGTTCTGACTGGTGGCCACAGAGATTACTTTTGTTTAGAAACATGTTTTACTTTATGGCCTAAGCCAAATGAATAAGTATATTTCTAATGCAGCCTTAATAGATTGAAAAGCTTTTCTATTAGCGTTCAATTTGTTATTATTAATGTCATGCTGTGGGTGTTTCTGCAACAGTTGCACTGTAATGAATGTGAGCTGCTCCATCCACCCCATCCACCCCCATCCAACCCCGCCATCCTTCCCCCACTATTCAATTCTTTGTTTTCATTCCTTTCTGTGGGATAGTTCTGTGTTTATATATGTTTCTTTGGGGGAAGCAATGATTGATAACTTACATTCCCCCCACATAATGCCCAATCACCATATCCTTGGAGTAAGGAGCTTCTGATGAAGTGAACTTAGGCCTCGAGAGGGAAGCATCAATGCTCTAACCATTGAACAACCACGTGGGGCCAGATCCCTATTTATTTTTTCATCGGCAACATTGTTAACATTTTCTAATGATGTTCACAAATTTGCATTTTGGTTATTCTGAAAATAAATTCTGTTAATACTTATTCCTTTATCAACCTGCTAGACAATTTTTTTTTAATTTTGTCATTCTGTTCTCCAGAAAATCAACATAACAAGATACTCCGAAACAAATTGCACCCAAAACTACAATAGACAATAAGGTAACTGTCTAGCACTAGTGGTGTCATTTGGTGACTAGTGTAGAACAACTGAAAAGTGGTGCCAACTGTTTAACACCAGATGTTCCACACTAATTACTATAATTATGGATCCTACTGACTAAAAATGGGGTGTGTGTGTGCTAATTAGGGAATGTAAACTTAATAGATTGAATTCGGTAAGTGTTATAGTCTTCAAATATGGTAATATCTATGGTCAATAATAATTTTCTATGCAGTAACAAATTGCCAAAAGGGGATACCATCTCAAAATCACCAACACTTCATTCGTGTGACATGAACCCAGGGCCGGAAGTAAATTAGTGATCTTGCCCCATATACTTACTAAACGTGAAATATCACTTACGTTGTGCAGACATCACTAAATATCACATGGATATCACTTATGAATTGATGGCACTCATGTGTTGACATAATAAAATAAAAAATTTATAGCGCCTATATCCTCAAGAACCTGAGCTCAAAACACAACAAACTAGAATCAATATCATGAACTGGGACATGCAAGTCTTCATTAGAAAAAGGGACCACTAAAGATTTAAGGTGGAAATGCAATTTGGAATGTCTTGATTTTTTACAGAAGGTAGTTATAGTTTCAGGCGATTTCAAAGTGATGGGGAGTGCATTCCCGACCTTAGGTGCAGCTACAGATTAAGCAAGTTTGCCCAAGTTAAGCTTAGTTTTTAGAAAAAATAAGTTGTTGTGAAATTGATGATCTGAGCTGCCTAGGGATATTTGAAAGATGCCGGAGATTAGCCAAGTAGGGTGGTTGTTGTGTATGTAGACAGAGCACGATATGTAAGAGTGGACAGTTTAAAATTGATTTGATATTTATGTAGTGGCAGTGATGGTGAACAATGAGGCGCCTCTGTCCAAATATGTACTAGTAGTAAGCCTATTTACATTAATGATGCTGCACCTGACAATGCTTGGGATATACCATGGACATTTGAGTTTGCCAGCCAGCTGGGGAATAGTGTGTAAATAAACTGATTAGTGGGGCACATGGCATACTGGTTAGAAGGCCAGACTCTCAATCGAGAGAACCCGTTTCAAATCCCACTGCTGTCACTTCGAACCTTTGGCAAGTTTGATCACCCTATGCTGCCACAGTTCACTCAGCTGTATAAATGAGTACCTGGCAATACAGACATTGGTGGAAATGTGAACAAATAGTCTTCGCGCAATTGCAGCATGGCTGAATGCTTCCTAGAGAAGTTGAAATGGCCTTGGAATGAACAGGTCTGCCAGGGGGTGAAGTGTAAAGCACTTTGACTGGTCCTACGGACTGGATTCCGCGCTATATAAGAACTTACCTTTTACATACAATCAACCTACACATGCATTGTTAGTTTTAATTTGTCACTGGCTGTTTCTTGTGCAGGATTCTTGCTTGAAATTAGTGGTTTCTACAATATGCCATTACATTGCTTATAATGAAAAATTTAAAGTGCCTATGACGTGGTTGCTGCAAATTCTAATTCTTTTTAAAAAACAACTTTTAGCCAAATCAAATACCTTCATGGTAATACAATCTATGACTTTACATACACAGCTGATATTATATCTGTCACTAAATGTAATAATTTGCAGTGATCTTGCAGCTGGTTCTTCTAATCACATCACACTGTTTTGTGATGTCAGCGGAAGCATGTCTCCCAAGAGGCATGGTTTCACGAAGCATTCATACCATACAAAGGATTATGCAGATGTTTGACAAAGACTATGTAACTTGGAACAATCATAAAAAAATCTTGTTTCCTGGCAGTAATTGCAAACTTTTGTAAAACATAACTATTTGAATATCTAAAAATTAGCACATGAAATTCATTCAAAAAACTATTTCAGAATTAGTTTTTTTTATTTGGAATATGAGCAAGAATCACAAAAAGCATGTCGTAGGCACTATAAGTTCCTTCTTCAATTATGCACTTTCTCAGTGCAAGTATGTTATTTAGTTTTGATGAAATAATCGGACAAACTAATAAATTATTTTTGACCAGGTCTGTTCAAGTGACACGATTTAACAAACAAAGTAAATTTGTTATGACGATTTTAACAAACGTTTCCATTCTTTTATTAAACTGACTGCAAATATTCCCTAAACAATAACTTAAGCACTACTTATCTGAACATCAATGGACATGATTCTGACGAACTATATAAATTGAGGAGGGAGGTTGTGTTTCATGAGTCACTATTTTCCCATTGGGCCAGAACCTAAACCTAATCTCCCTGGTGCAAGCGATTAGGGGTTTACATTCCCAGTGGATGCAGCACCAGTATATAACATGTCAATCCCACATACATGGCAACATGATGTCCATGAGGTTGTATGTACATCAATCAATACTAATAATGTGTGGTCCTACATAATGCCTGTATCTACCTAGTAATATAACATGTAACGCAGACTAATACAAAACAATGTGTGTTAATTTCACAACTGATGCAGTCTTTGTTGACATCAATCATTGCTTTCTTTTACTTTCCTAAAATATTTGCAAAGACAATCACAGCATTGCTGTAGTTCGGGCAATATTGTCTGCCATAACTTTCTCTGTAGCTTTTTACAACATGAATCTTGTCAAACGCATATTTTTCCGCAATTCATTTCATTATTTTTCTAAGATATACAAATTATTTTCATAGACTAAATGTGAAACCATACCCACACAAAGAAAGGTAATTACATTAAATTAAGTATTTATTAAGAAATTAATTTCAATTAGCTAATACATTTTGTACACCAAAAATACACCTAAAAATCAAACAGTTGGCGAAATGTCCGACCCTTCACTGTTGGTGAAATGTCCATTTGCGCAGTGTCTGTTGGTGAAATGAAATGGCTAGGACACGTGAAGTCAAATGGAAAGTGGGTTGCTCAAAGACAAATGGGCAACAATCTGTAAAAAATTTAAACCGAGAACTTGGGTGGATTTAGTGGAATGAAACGAAACAAGTGGCCAAAGAGAAAGTGCATTGCAGCCTCATGGGCCGCTAGGCGTGATGAGGTTGGGTGAGGTGACAATTTGCCAATTCACTTGGCAGCCAGCATATAGGTAGAAAGTTGAAAGTATTCATCTGTGCCAGGAATTCCCAGGCCTATGTGTGGGGCAATACGCACATGGTGAAGTATGCAAATAAACCATACAGAAACATAACAAACTGACACATTGCCATTGTGTACGGAGATGGTTATGCCTAAGGAGAATGCAGCCCGATAGCCATATATTGTCAATTAAACATCTAGCGATACTCATTGTATGTACATAACAATGCAAGCTTCAGAATTTTGGACTGGCCCATTGTCCTGTATCTATGAACATGGACTGTATGCTTTCTTGTCAGATTACATGTGAGAACTGTTACAAAAATATCGCTGTCATATTTCTTTGGTTGAAAGATTTTTCTCTCCAAAATGTTTTACTTGAAATTCTGTATTAAGCAGCATAAATCTGTATCACATTTTCATTGGTTAATCGCCCTAAAGCATTCATATTCCAATCAAGTGGCACTAACTACCAGGCTATGAAATCTGCATCAAATGAAATATATCAGGTTTCATCATAAATCTGCCTAACATTAAAAATATTTGTGCCTCAACCATTATAAATTTGTCATTAAATTTTATACTTTTGTGCGATGAACACAAAAACAAATCCGTATAAAAACAGGATTCAGCCATCTACCCCCAAATTTAATATTGCATGGAAAGAATGTGGCTGGACTGCAGATATGTACAAATATGTTGGACTGTCCAAAAAATTGCAGAATTTTGCACACAGTACTGATAGTGTTAATACAGTCCATTACATATAATGTGAAAATAAATACTGGCCCCCCTCCCCCACAACATTTGAAAGGGCCAGCAACTTGCCAAGTACACTCAGACAGTAGCTACCCCATGGGATCAACTCCTCACAATCATCAGCTAGGCCCTAATAAGTAGGAACCAAGACATCAAGCCTTTCACTCAGTGGTCTGCCTCAAGGCAATAGACAGCAAGACATCTAGCCTGGCACTCAGTGGTCTGCCTCCAGCCATGTGGACAATGGTGTTTTACTGACCAGTACTGAAAGCTGTCTGCACTCATGAATGCAAAAGAGTTGGCCTATAATGCGCTGTCCGCCCATGGCGACTGCTTAGCTTGCAAGACTCTTAGAATCTGATCAATATTTCATGTGCTAAACTCAGCTGAAGCCGCGGCAATATAAGCATGATTGAGCCCTGGTGACACATGCTGCTGCTGCAGACGCCAAGTAATTCATGCGGGCACAAGTGGTTACCTTGACAATGGCTCTGTGAGACACACGGTTACCATGACAACCGATCTGGCATTATAAAATAAATTGCGCATTTTTGTTTCAGTCACAAACATAGCGGGTGTACTGTTGTTAGCAGCGTTCAACAGAGGATGGACGGCAATCACATCCATCTCCCCATCTCTCGCTCTCATTCTCCCCTCCCACTCCTGCCAAATCTCTGTTCATGCAGTCCTCCCATCTCAGTCACAGTAACCCCTTCTACTTCTACTCTCCAGTCTTGAGTGCACCCACTCTCTTCATTAGCTTCCCCCTTCCTTTCATCCCATGTGACCCTCCCACTTTAACAAACTCCTAATCAGGTTCCTCCTGAAACTCTTTCACACCAACCTCCTCAATACAAACATTTTGTTTGCCTTTTTATCGTCTTGCATCTAAATGAGTGTTCAAATATTACCAGGTTCCCACTAAACATTTGTTTCAACAAATGCAAGAGGAAGTTGTTTGTATTTCCTGATTCACTCCTGGAACTCACATTTTCACCCCACCCCACCCCACCACACCCCACCCCACCCCACCCCACCCCACCCCACCCCACCCCACACATGGCTGTACAAACATTACTCCACAAATCCAAAATTGCGCCCTGCTCCCAAATAAAAGGTGCCCTGATAAAGATTTCCCATCATGTCCGGAAGTACACCAAACAATAAAACGTCTTCTTCATCTATCCATGATGATGGAGTGAAGGTGCCTCCGCCTTTAGTCGCTGTGTCACAGGAGGTGATTGTAAAGGCCAACATGTCACGCTCACAACAAACCACAAATGTCACATGTCATTGCAGTGAATGCCACTGTCGATTGCGCTGAACGTTAGTTGCCTTTATCACGTACACTTCATCTACGTGTTCCAATTTCATTTGTACTGTTATCCAGTGCCAGTAACCCCCCTCAATGCCAGTAGCCCCTAATGTCAGCAGCCCCCTAATGCCAGTACCCCACCAATGACAGTGCCCAACGAAAGTTAGTATCCAGCAAAAGCCAGTGACCACAAATGGCGTTAGCTGCCAATGCCATCAGCCACCTAACGTCAGTAATCCCAATATAAGTAAGGCCCCTAATGCTTAACAGACTTAATCACAATGAGGGCAGGTAAAATTTAAACATCCCCTGGAAAGCTAACTGCCTGCTGTGAGATGATCCAGCAGAAAGCATTTAACTGAACACTATATCTTTTTCTCAAGCAAGACACAACAAAGTATTTCTGGGGACAACAAATCTATCAGCCACAGCAGCCATTATTTCATTTTGCCCATTTTTAAGATGTCACAGGCAATGCAAGATTTACATCTGTTGACAATAAAAAAATTAATTTAATGACAATATGAATTTTGTCAAATGTTGATGAACTTAATGAACATGAGAGAGAGACCATGAAACACGTATCACCTGTGGGAGTCTCCTGCCAGAAACGGGACAGTTAACAGGTCTGGCATAACGTGTACCAATTCCTCAACTAGAGGAAGCGAGAGCAGAACTTGGATGGAATCATAACAAAAGTCACAGAACCAACAGACTTCTGCAGCCCTATATTATATATCATTGTTGTATCGAAGTCCAACTAAAAGATACACATCTGTTTTGACCCAAGGCATCTCAATACTGCTATTTAAGATGATAAATAAACTTGGTTACATGGCGTTCTTGAAGGGATTGCAAAGTCTGGATTTAAACTTGACAGAGAGAAGCACAAAATCCGAAAGGAATTCCTGTGACATAAAGTATCTCATTAGGTATCTATTACTAGACATAATCTAAGGAGTCACTATTTTCTACCAGCCTCCATAACTAATATTAACTGCCCATTGAAAATAAAACTTGAGTCATCAATGAAACATGTACTTTTTGCTAAGGACAGAAATGGCAACTGAATCTAGCCAGTTCACATTACCACATTGGATAAGGCACAGCTGAAGTATCAAGCCAAGTTTAAATGCCTGTAATCAACAGGGGACCTTGATAGACAGCTGTCAGTCAGACACAGTTGGAGCAATTATTGACTTTAGTCTTATGGGGATAACACACAGCCAGGGGTTAGACTGCTATTTGGCAGTGAGGGCAATTAGAAAATATGTCTGTCACCATACAAAATATAAGAAAACATTACCTTGTGAATTTAAGTCAACTAAATTACACTAATCACAATCTGTCAATCAAGTTGTCTAAAATACAAGAAAATATTAGATTAAAAATTTAATTTAACTTTTCTGTCAGTCGTCCAAATTACATCAAAGTCATGAAAATTAGAATATGTTAACCACTATCTAAAATGACACTAATTATGCATACCTTTTCTGTCAGTCATAGGAATTGCACAATTATCTGTACTAAAGTGGTGGCTCAATGGTTTGGTGCTTGCCTTGTGACCAGGGGCCGGTTTCATGTCGCCTACTTAAACTACGCAGTTACTTAGCGCTACGCCAGTGCGTAAACTCAAAATTTTGCATAGCTAAGTAGTTGCGTAAAACTAAGCAAGTCGAGTTTTATGTAGCGCTCCTGACCTATTTCTTAACTAAGATTGCGCGTAAGGCTATCACGTGGTTAGATGAGTCGTTATCAACGGGCAATCCCCGGGATTCCCCTTCCCATAATCCCGTTAGTGACATGGCGAAAGCATGCGACACAGTCGACAGCGTTAATACTCGCAGCATGCCACAATTTTACAGTATAAATTGAGGAACAATGCGACCAATCTGCGAAAGAAACAGAAAGCGATTGCTTATTATTTACTATGCCGGCTATATACATCGTTTAAGGAGGTCAGCAAACAGGCCTATGCCATTCAATAGTGTCAGTGTCCAAATAATTATCAGACTTCCAGTGTTTATTATTGTATTAAAGTTATTGTGACATAGTCACTTGTCGGTTCGAGTAGTTTAGTTACCCACCACATGATGGCAGCACCCAGGGTAATGTAATGTAATTTAGAGAATATAGTTAGTGAACTATTATTGCTATGTTTATTTGTCCTGTAATTAGTTGTATTTACAGTGTAGGTAGTTGGTCTTATTACTAATAATTCAGTTGTTTAAACATAAATTTTCACCCTAGAGACAGGGGTCACGTGTGGTCAGTGGAAGGGGCCCTGCCCCAGTGGGCCAGGCGTGATTCTACAGTTAATGACAACTATGTTTTGGTAAGTCCCTAAATGATGTTTTCTACCTTATTAAGCAATGTTTTCAATTTATAATTGTATCATACTGTATGATAGGGAATTGTCCATCTGTTTATGTCAAGGCATTTACTTTATCAGTTATAATTACTTAGTGGTGACTTTGATTACTAATATGTGGAAGATCAGGAATAAGTGGTCATTGGACCTTAGGGAAGAATGCCCAACAGGGCTTAATGAGATTTTTACCACTTCCAGTCAGTAGCTTGTAAATGTACAGATCCCTTTAGAAAGTTAAGTTTTGATCCTGTTTAGTGGTGCTACTGTTATAGTTAATATGTTATAAGATGTGATAGACATGGTGCAAGCATAACTTGTGCATGTATATAGGTATTATGTAACTGTCCCTACAGTTAAGCCAGGATCAGTCTGGTGCCCTCTCTCCCTTTGAAGTTACATTGATTAATTGCTCTAGGAGGTGGCTGGGAGAGGGCTGATCTTGAGTATTCCCTAGAGACATGTAAGTTGAGCAGTGTCCAAGACTTGCTTGTAAACAACAGTGGAATGACAGCTAGGCTAGTCAGGGTATGCACATGTGAAATTGACAACATGGTTGACTGTTGAATTTATTATATTAAGGCTGTTTTACATGTAGAGTACTAGTATTACATTAATACCTACAAGTATGATTATATATTAGTACTGAATAAGATAACAGGTATTTTACAGACAATATTGTGAACAACACCAATGTGTTGGAACTATGGTATTTAACAGATGTTGATGTGTCATCTTACACTGGA
Organism: Lamellibrachia satsuma; assembly: GCA_033239005.1. Lineage (NCBI taxonomy): Eukaryota > Metazoa > Annelida > Polychaeta > Sabellida > Siboglinidae > Lamellibrachia > Lamellibrachia satsuma. The sequence continues at coordinate 9,322,141 of BSQZ01000002.1, read as the reverse complement.
CACTATGATATGCAAATAGCTTACTGGTTTGGTTTGTATTTGTACAGGCGAACGCAAGTCCTGGCTCACTCCTGGTTGTGGCCAGTCGTCTTTTAAGACATTCTTTAAGTCGTCTTTTAAGACTTCTTTTAAGTCGTCTTTTGGGTCGTCTTTGTTATTGTGTATAGTTCTTTCACCTTTTATTGTTGTTCTTAATGCTCTTGCTTTTGATTGTATTTTGAACTTTCGGTTGACATTTTATACTTTGATGAGGTACCGAAGTTAGATCAGTAGTGCAAATTGTGCAAGGTCTGAGAGACTTGGTTTTGTATAATTTTAGTAGTTAAACTGTAATAAACGCAATTTTATCTTCAAATTTGCCTTACAGTGGTCTATTCTTAATTTAGGCATAAGCTAACCACCCACAGCCTACATTTATGGTACCAGAAGTGGGGTAGACCTTTTAACTCAAAAATTATAGGCAGGACCAAAATTTTAAGTTAATTTTTGATAAGACGACTGGCCACCCAGGTTAAAGAGTATGGACCAGGAGGATATCGAAGAAGTGCGCGATGAGCTAGAAACGATCGTCAGCAACTGAAAAATTTGCTGGAGCAAAAGAGAGTGCCTCAGCACCAGTGACGGTGGTTGTACAGCGTGAGCGACGACTCCGAAACTTCTCGGGGTCGGGAGCAGAAACAGTCACTGAGTGGATAGAGGATGCACATGCCATGATAAGTGCGCAGGGTCTGACAGGAAAAGAAGCAGCAGACTATCTGTTATCCCACCTTGAAGGACCAGCACGACGGGAAGTTAGATGTCGCCCTGCTGACCAGTTAAACGATGCAGATGCCCTTTTCAAAAATCTTCGTGAGACGTTTGGCGAACGGGCAAGTGCTTCCCAGTTGCTAAGACATTTCTACGAAAGGAAACAGATGGAGGGTGAGACCATCACAGAGTATTCTCACCAGCTCGTTCAACTGATAGACCGACTGGAAAACACGTCCCCAGATCATGTGGTCGACCGAGACACAATGCTCAGAGATCAGCTAATTGAAAATGTGCGCGAGCCATATCTGAGATGGGAACTGAAGAAGCAGGTGACAAATGAGCCGGAGAGTACATTCATCACCTGCAGGGAGACAGCGATACAGTGGTCCACAGAGACGGAAACCAAGAAGAAAGTACGGACTTCTTCGCAGATAGTAGACGCGAAACCGATGCAATCTCTGCCGCAGCAACCTCACAGCGATCAAGTGGTGAAGATGCTGACAGAGATGATGGCCAAACAGCAAACCCTGATCGAAGGAATTGCACACCAACAGCAAGAGTTGGCTAAGAACCAAGAGGAGCTACGTCAGCTAGCTAGCGGAACACAGAGAGGTCCATTGAGCAGGATGCGCAGTGCAGGAATATGCTTCAAATGTCGGAAACCTGGACATATGGCCAGAGACTGTCGCTCTGCTGGAGACGGCAAGGGGATAGGGACTTGTTACTTCTGTGGAAAGCTGGGTCACCATCAAAGAGAATGTTCCGCATTCAAGGACGCACAGGTGAAGGTGAGATGTGGTCAGCAGACGTCAAACTAGGTTGCTCCACTACTATGGGCCGAGTGGTGGAGAAGGGAGTGACTGGCTCTGTAAGATCTGACAATGACAGCTTAGAATGTCTGGTTGGTCATGCACCAACACTAGAAGTGAAGATGGGAGGCATTCCAGTGGTATGTCTGATGGACACTGGCAGTCAAGTGACAACTGTCACTGAAAGTTTCTTCAAAGAACATTTGAAAACATTGGCTGCCGATGTGATGGATCCCAAGAGTTGGTTGGTCGTCAGAGCAGCAAATGGAATTGAAATACCTTACACAGGATATATCGAGATAGATATGGAAGTTTGCGGCATACATGTTCCGAGGAGAGGGGTACTGATAGTAAAGGACTCAACAGACCTTGCAAGCCAGGAAGTAAATGGTCTTCTGGGAACAAATGTTCTGATGAAGGTGCCAGTTTTGAAGAACATGCTAAACGGCATGAAAACTGAGGCCTACAGGCCAACAAGAGAAGCAGTCAGCTTTGCCAGGGTAGCAGGTCATTGTCCAATTAGAGTACCAGCCAATTCGTACGTGAACGTTAAAGCACGAGGACGCGGGAGTATGGACTCCATGCTGGTCGAACCTTTGTCGACACCGATACCAGGAAATCTGGTAGTAGTTAATACGTTGGTCGAAGGATCGTATTTCTATGTGAAGGTCGTCAATGGGTCGAACGTCGATGTCGAACTGCAACCACGGACACGGATTGGGCTGTTACGACCTGCTACGCCTTACCGAGAGATGAGAGTGGAGGTCTCAGCAAATGCAATTACCATCAGCACTCCAATGGAAGACAAAGTCACACCGACTGCAGAAGTAGATGTTCAGGACATCTTAACAAGCCTACAGCTGTCAGGATTTCAAGGAACACCTGAAGAGATGATACAAATAAGGAAACTCTTTGTGAAGCATCAAGATGTGTTTGCAAGTTCTTCTGACGACCTTGGTTGCACCACAGCAGTGAAACACAATATACGAACCACAGACGACATTCCTGTTGTTCAGCCGCACCGGAGAATCCCCCAACACAACTACAGGAGGTGAAGGAACACATGGAGAAGCTGATGAGAAACGGAACGATTGTACCTAGTAAGAGCAACCATGCTAGTGCAACTGTACTAGTACGAAAGAAGAACGGAGATCTAAGAATGTGCATTGATTACAGAGCACTTAACAACAAGACAATCAAAGATGCTCATCCACTTCCAAGAATCGTGGAGTCATTAGACGCAATGACAGGTGCACAGTATTTTACAACACTGGATCTACAATCAGCGTATAACCAGGTGCAGATGGAACCAGATGACCAGCACAAAACGGCATTTACAACACCATTCGGTCTACATGAATTCACCCGAATGCCATACGGCTTATGCAATGCCGCTGCAACGTTCCAGCGCCTCATGCAAATGACCTTCAGTGCTGAGATGTTTGAAATATTATTAGTCTACTTAGATGACATTGTCATCTTCTCAAAGAGTATCGAAGAACACCTGAAGAGGCTGGATGCAGTATTCACCAAGTTACGACAGTTCGGATTGAAACTGGAGCTGAAGAAATGCAACTTCTTTAGAAAGGAAGTGCTGTACTTAGGTCACCTGATCGGTGCTGACGGAGTAGCAACGGATCCGTCCAAGATAGCAGTCGTCGAGAAGTGGCCTGTCCCGAAAACTCTCAAGGACTTACGATCATTCCTTGGCTTTGCTTCCTACTACCGAAGATACGTACCTAATTTCACGCAAATCGCGAGTCCACTACATCGAGTGGTAACCGATGCTTGCAAGGCGGGAAAAGGGAAACGAAGAACCAGCAAAATGTACGGCTTAGAGAAATGTTGGACTGACAAATGTGAGACAGCATTCAAGGCTTTAAAGACAGCACTGACGACAACACCAGTACTAGGATTCGCCGACTATAATCTGCCATTCATTGTTGAGACAGATGCATGTGACAAGGGGCTGGGAGCTGTCCTAAGCCAGATGCAAGATGGAAAACTGCGTGTGATAGCATATGCTAGTCGTAGTTTACGGGGTGCTGAGAAGAATGATGTAAACTATTCTGCAATGAGATTGGAGACACTAGCCTTAAAATGGGCTGTGACCGAAAAGTTCCGCGATTACCTGCTTGGTGGAACATTCACTGTTTACACAGACAACAATCCACTGACGTACCTCAACAAGAAAGTAAAGCTGACAGCTGTTGAGCAAAGATGGGCTGCGCTCTTTGGCACCATTCAACTTCGACATACGGTACCGCCTGGTCGCTGTAATACTAATGCTGACGGATTGTCACGCCTTAGTGAATGCAACAAGACATGCATCAACATCCCCACTGTCGAAGCTAGCCTTGCAATGGTCACACAGACGCCTCACTTGCCAGTGAATCTGAGGGTAGCGGTGATGGAGGAATCCGCCAATCGTGAGATTGCTAAGTGTTGTGAATACAAGGTAAATACAGATCCCGCAGAACAGGCGACAACAACATTGCCAGGACTGCCGAAAGAGGCATTGGGAGAATTACAGGCTGCTGATTCCACCATTGGTAGACTCATCTATTACCGGAAGATAGGAAGACGCCCGACAGTGGACGAGAAATCATCTGAGACAGCAAATGTGATCCAGTTGGTACGCCAATGGGATCACATTGTGGAAACAAATGGAGTTCTCTACCGGCGCGTGCTAGACTCTAAAGTTGGCGAAATTGATCAATTGTTGTTGCCAAGATGTTTGCAAGATAACGTACTAGAAAGTTTGCACAACAAACAAGGTCACCAAGGAGTGGAGAGAACAGAGAAACTGGTGAGAGCACGCTGCTACTGGCCGACGTTACACAAAGATGTACAAACATGGATTAATCTGTGTGAGCGTTGTACGCTTGGTAAATTTCCCGCAAAGAAGATGAGAACACCACTGGGAAGGCTCATTGCTACACGACCCCTAGAGGTGGTCGCCATCGATTACACAGTATTAGAGCCCTCGTCAGATGGTCGGGAAAATGTACTCATAATCACCGATGTCTTTACAAAGTTCACAGTTGCAGTAGTAACCCGAAACCAGAAAGCAGAGACTGTAGCCAAGGCACTGGTTACACAATGGTTTGAACCTTACGGTATTCCGCAGAGGATACACAGCGACAATGGGCGCAACTTTGATTCAGTGCTAATAAGTGAACTTTGCAAACTATATGGAATTCAGCGTTCTCATACTACTCCCTACCACCCAGCTGGAAATGGCCAATGCGAGCGGTTTAACCGGACACTGCATGATCTACTGAGAACATTATCGGAGAAGAAGAAGAGAAGGTGGGCTGAGCATGTACATGAAGTGGTCAACGCCTACAATCTGACTCCACATTCCAGCACGGGATACGCACCATTCTACCTGATGTTTGGCAGAGATTCTAGACAACCAATCGACCTACTGCTGGGTACAGGAGAACAGGAGGTGGAGCCAAGTGACTGGGTTTCCAGTCACCAACAACGATTGCAAGAAGCCTATCAACTTGCACGAAGACAGCTGGTACACGAAGCTGATAGTCGTAAGAAACACTACGACCGCAAGGCACGTGATCTTCCTTGTCGCTTGGACAACGAGTGTACCGTAGAAAACGTGACATTCGAGGTCGTAACAAAATCCAAGATGTTTGGGAAGGAAAAGTATACAAAGTTGTTGCGAGAAAGGGAAAGAACGACGTGTACGTGATCGAACCAGCTGACGGGTTTGGAGAATTACGAACTGTGAATCGGGTGGATCTTCGATTGTGTCCCCAACCAGAAACAACAACGAGGCGGAAGCTGCCCTGTCTTCCTGATGAGAAGACAATAGACCCTGACCGTCATGAAGAATTATCCGACGACGAGCGACTGCAGTGGAGATGCATAATACGAAGTTCACTTCCACAACCACTGGAACGCGTGAGCAGCAGTGATGACAGCGGCGACAGTCCGATCAACGATGGCTGTGACGTAACGACAGACACCTCTGAGGCAGAAAGATCACATGAGGACATTACAACAGTGCGGCGATCGTCACGAACAACGGCAGGATGGCATTCGAACCGCTTTTAGAGAGCCACGTTCGGCTTTGGATGGACACTAGAATTAACATGACTTGTGTTTAGTTAACATTAAGGCAATGTTAGCAAAAGTGGGGTGGATGTGACATAGTCACTTGTCGGTTCGAGTAGTTTAGTTACCCACCACATGATGGCAGCACCCAGGGTAATGTAATGTAATTTAGAGAATATAGTTAGTGAACTATTATTGCTATGTTTATTTGTCCTGTAATTAGTTGTATTTACAGTGTAGGTAGTTGGTCTTATTACTAATAATTCAGTTGTTTAAACATAAATTTTCACCCTAGAGACAGGGGTCACGTGTGGTCAGTGGAAGGGGCCCTGCCCCAGTGGGCCAGGCGTGATTCTACAGTTAATGACAACTATGTTTTGGTAAGTCCCTAAATGATGTTTTCTACCTTATTAAGCAATGTTTTCAATTTATAATTGTATCATACTGTATGATAGGGAATTGTCCATCTGTTTATGTCAAGGCATTTACTTTATCAGTTATAATTACTTAGTGGTGACTTTGATTACTAATATGTGGAAGATCAGGAATAAGTGGTCATTGGACCTTAGGGAAGAATGCCCAACAGGGCTTAATGAGATTTTTACCACTTCCAGTCAGTAGCTTGTAAATGTACAGATCCCTTTAGAAAGTTAAGTTTTGATCCTGTTTAGTGGTGCTACTGTTATAGTTAATATGTTATAAGATGTGATAGACATGGTGCAAGCATAACTTGTGCATGTATATAGGTATTATGTAACTGTCCCTACAGTTAAGCCAGGATCAGTCTGGTGCCCTCTCTCCCTTTGAAGTTACATTGATTAATTGCTCTAGGAGGTGGCTGGGAGAGGGCTGATCTTGAGTATTCCCTAGAGACATGTAAGTTGAGCAGTGTCCAAGACTTGCTTGTAAACAACAGTGGAATGACAGCTAGGCTAGTCAGGGTATGCACATGTGAAATTGACAACATGGTTGACTGTTGAATTTATTATATTAAGGCTGTTTTACATGTAGAGTACTAGTATTACATTAATACCTACAAGTATGATTATATATTAGTACTGAATAAGATAACAGGTATTTTACAGACAATATTGTGAACAACACCAATGTGTTGGAACTATGGTATTTAACAGATGTTGATGTGTCATCTTACACTGGACACTATGATATGCAAATAGCTTACTGGTTTGGTTTGTATTTGTACAGGCGAACGCAAGTCCTGGCTCACTCCTGGTTGTGGCCAGTCGTCTTTTAAGACATTCTTTAAGTCGTCTTTTAAGACTTCTTTTAAGTCGTCTTTTGGGTCGTCTTTGTTATTGTGTATAGTTCTTTCACCTTTTATTGTTGTTCTTAATGCTCTTGCTTTTGATTGTATTTTGAACTTTCGGTTGACATTTTATACTTTGATGAGGTACCGAAGTTAGATCAGTAGTGCAAATTGTGCAAGGTCTGAGAGACTTGGTTTTGTATAATTTTAGTAGTTAAACTGTAATAAACGCAATTTTATCTTCAAATTTGCCTTACAGTGGTCTATTCTTAATTTAGGCATAAGCTAACCACCCACAGCCTACATTATCAAAAAGAAAAGCACAGTCTGATTAACACAACTTATTTTATTAATGTACATAAGGTTTTTCCATGTTCTTATCCAAAATCTTCAGTGAACGGTCTGCTTCACAGCTTGATGAATGACAGTTCCAGTCTCTGATGCGGTTTTACAACCCTTAATGAGGATTCCTGCTGATGTGTCAAGTGTTCGTGGAAGAGAACGTATCGCGATACGAGTCGGGCGAACGAAGCAGCCATTCTGTGAACTGGTTTAGACACTGTTGCCTTGCTAGTTGCTAATGCCAAACAAAATCGCCGACAACCACTTAAAAGTTATTATATTGTACACGCAAATAAGCGCAAGGCGACAAGACTTTGGAGCGTTGCTGTGAGCCAGCCAGTGTAGAAATTAAAACGTTGTCAGCGGTCAAATCGACTAAGTCTATGATGTCATCACGACAAAAACGGTACCTATTAAACACTTGACATCACCGTACATTTCGAAAGGGTGTGTTTTGTCTCTAAACAATCCATTCCAGCGTAATCCTCATCTTGCTGCCTCGTTTAGTCGACGTACTTGTCGGAGAGCCGCCATTTTGAAAGTCCCTAAGAACTACTTAGTTGACTTACGCCACGGGGGTAGGAGGCGCAGGCTAAGTAGGGTGTTGCGCCCACTGCGTAGTCTAAGTAGATGACATGAAACGCGTAAATTCATAAGACAGTCATCTTAGTGCTAAGTAAACTTTCTTAGCCGCTAAGTAGGCGACATGAAACCGGCCCCAGGTGTTACTGAGTTCGAACCAAGCTGGTGGCCAAACTGGGTGGAACCTGCCAACTCTTCAAGTTTGGATGTGTCTTTCAGACGGGACACTAAAAGCTGTTGTTCCCTTCTGCCTGGTGTCTATGCCAAGGAAAGTAAAACTTCTGGTATGTTTTTGTGCTGGCACATTGAAAATCACGCAATGTATGTGACATGGCTACTACTGTTAAGCAGGGCTGCAGGCTAACACCAGCCAGTTGGTCAATGTATGTGACATGGCTACTACGGTGAAGCAGGGCTGCAGGCTAACACTGGGCTGTTGGTCAATGGCTAGTACTTTTAAATTGTTCAATAAATCTCAACATGAATTCTGATACTGGGACTGAACCGCTCCACTTATGACGGTCAAACAGATGAATAGGTAAACAGTATAGACTATGCTGAAGAGATGGGCAGTGTTTAATAGTGGCCACTGTGACCATATTATATGCTGTAACGCTGCTGACTAATATAATTTTTCAGTTTGTCTTTGATAAAAATAAAAACCTTATTACGGTTCTCATAGCTTTATTTAAAAAACAATACATTTTTCCCAGCGCAGTATTTGGGCTGTTAGAATATCGGCCAGGCTGGTAGATTTTGAAACTTACCAGTCCATTGGGCAAAAATGTTAGTTTTCACCTCTGCTGTGAAGTAAATAAACCTTCATACAATTGGCAGTTGTTGAGAGATGTTTTGCAGCTGTATGTGAACAGGGGCATGTCTGGGGACTGTTAAGGTTTAGAGTGACACATACCAGGACTCAGTACTCTGTAACATGCACTGCGTTTAACTTAATGTTTATCAAAAGCAGGGAGTGTAATTCCAATGAAAAGTGCATGAAATTACAGTAAACATTTCTTAGTATTAGTTTCTCAGGTGTTTGATACATTTTCTATGCCACTGTCTATAGCCTAGTATTCATTTATATAGGTAATGAGGATTGGCTGACATTGCCCAAGCTTCGAAACTGCATCCAATGGATTCAAACACTCGTCCTCTCAACAGAGAATCCGCTGTTTTAACCACCATGTTCCACTTGACATACTAAATGTCTCACAATATGCAGAAATTAATTATCATAGAAGCCACACAGAGATATAGATGTTCATGCAGTTAATTGCTTACTTAAAAGCCTCCACTTATAATCCATCAGGGGCCTGTATCGCTGTTCGCTAAGGTTCTTTTGAACTCATAAAGCTTAATTTCCATCATAAATGCCATTTTGCTCATAAAATAATAAAGAACTGCACAGATGGATCTGATGTAAATGCATGTAATCGCATCTTGTGACAACGGTTAGGCTCATAGATTATTATGGATTTTTTCCTTACAGATACTTACGAGAAAACAGGAGAAAAAAAACAACTATAGAAACTTGATGATTTCAATAATTAAATCAACCCATGAGTTATCATAATGAAATTGGTTCGTACCATACCTGTTTCCAAAACTCTTGGGACCTATTTGTTTCAAATCATGCTTGCTTTCAAAGAAAAGTTAAAAGCTGTTGCAAAATTGGATCACACAACACTAAAATATAGTGAAATTGTATGTTAAAATAGTCTAAACCTAAGTCTACATAATCCTAAAGCCTGCCTTCTGGTAATGCAACAACATTCATGTCTCGTTTATCTGCACACTTTAGTTCTCAAGGGTTTTGGCTGGATTAACGAAGCATGTGGACCAGTGAAACATCCTATTATCACCCATGCTATAACTATTGGTAATAAATGAGTAATGTATAATGAAATTTCTACTGCTTTATTATGTTATTGATCTCTGATAATGGACAGGACCTTTAACACAGAACAAACAATATAGCTGTAAATCCCCAAGACTGTTAGTTGTCTGATTTGGTACATTTGACGTTTCAGTGCTCTAAACACAAACTGGTTAAATTAATTATATTCCAGCATTATCCAGCCAGTTGGCTCCTTAAAAAGTATGCGAAAAAAGAAACATAAAAAAAATGGATTAATAAAGCAATTTACAGTCTATCGATATTGTTCCTAAACAAAAGCATGTGGATTACATAATTTACTAAAAAAACAGATTATCGAAGAACAGATAAATGAGACACAAAGGAAATAAAAATCCACAAACAGAAAATTCATAATACGTATGTTTTTGTGACACTTTCTGTTCACTCAAATGACGACCAATCAGCTTTTACAACAATTCAGAATTCATTTCTGAATACCAACTTTTGCAGCACAGCCTAACAGACTCGTCTCAATGCTAAACTACATCAATATTCCATGCAATTAGCACATCCAATGTACCAACAGATAAATCACTAAGCTTAGTACATTTCTCTAATAGTGATATCATGTAATAAGGTCCTGCCAGATAATAGCCTGATTTACCACTGGGCAGGCAACAACATGCCCATGATGCGCACACCACAAACGTTGGCCGAGCACCAACAACTAAGTAACATAACCTTGGGTCAGACCGCCATTTAAATGTCATTCGCTTTAATTTCTGCCATCACTAAGGTGCCACTGGCAGGCAACTGAATTGCCGAGAGAGGCAGAGCCCAACACAAAATTATGTTATTAGATAACGGCGGAGGGGCTTCCAGGGAGACTGGGTGGGAGATGGGTAGTATTGATTGGGCCTCTCCACTGCGATGGGACAAGTAGCACGAAGGAGGTCTCACTCTCACAGAGACAGCTGGGCAAGCTTTCAATACAACACACTTTAGCTGAGTGTCACAGCTGATGTAACTGGGGACAGATCACTATTTATTTTTCCATTGGTGACAATGTGTTTTAGTGCTGTTCACAAATTCGTGCATTGAGTATTCTGAAAATTAACTCTGCTAAATTCACATTTTTCATCAACCTTCTGGACAAAAATTAATCAAATTCTGTCATTTTTCTCTCCAGAATATCAATGTCCTCATACAAAGTGCTCCATATGAGATGGTATCCAAATCAGCTACATCATGTCTTCATTCACGAGGGGGGATCCTACAGACACTGTCAAGTGCATATGTTGCCAGCCACCCACTAGACATTTTAATCTGGCCATAGCTTCAACAGCATAAATGTCAGATTATTGTCCAACCAAGTTAACATTGTCACAACTGAGGCAACACTGCCACAACCAAGGCAGCATTATCACCACCAATGTAGCATTGTCACAACCGAGGCAACATTGTTACAACCAAAGTAGCATTGTCACAATCGAGGCAGCACTGCCACAACCAAGGCAGACAGCATTATCACAATCAAGGCAGCATTGCCACGACCAAGGCAGCATTGCCACGACCAACGCAGGCAGCATTGCCACAACCAACGCAGGCAGCATTGTCACAATCAAGGCAACACTGTCACAAATGAAACACTATTGTCACAACATTGTCACAACAGATGATTCATTGTCACAACCACCAGAGCATTGTCACAACCGAGGCAGCATTGTCACAACCAAGGCAGCATTGTCACAACTGAGGTGCACTGTCATAACACAGCATTATCACAACTGAGGCACACTGTCAAAACCAATACAGCAGTGTCACAACTGAGATAGCATTGTTACAAATGAGGCAACACAACTATATATGTAACAGGGTTGTATAAAAAAGGACGAATGACTTAAAATTAGCATGAAATGACTTCAGTATGACAGAAAAAAGGACAGATGCTAACTGACCTTGATTTTACAGACGTTGCAATGAGTTGAAACGCATTCAAATTCAAGTTCCATATCCTTACCTTGTCAGCACAGGTATCCTGTATGGAGACTGTCTCAGTCAGAAGTATGGAGTGGAAGCAGAACGATGCTGGCTTCTGTCAGCTACAGCTGACCTGGCCAGCCATATTCCAGGGGCACTGCAGGAGAGAAATGGCTCACATCACCTCTGATAGCACCATCACAAAGCTGACACACATCTGCATAACTCAGTGACATCGCAGGCAGTACATTTGGCAAGACACAGCAGTATTCCAGCAAACATTGGCAGTGGCCAACACAACACAGGAAGCCTGAGACTGATTCCACTCACAAGACAGAGCCCCACTCACACAGCAACTGTCAAATGACAGTCAATGAATTCCACTGATGAAGATGGATCAGCCTCCCACTGTGTGAATCAAGGATGCAGAGAGGAGCTGGAGTATCAGTGATCCAGCTGATAAGAGCCTTGGCTGATTACAGGCCAGCCCTGCATGCATACATATAAAGACAACCAAGAGAGTAGACCTGGCTCTCACAGTCTGTCCACCTAGAATGAGCAGGCACACACCCACAGCCTATCCCAGCCAGGAGTTCCCTGGTCTGTGACCAGCCACCACTGCAGTGTCAGCCATAAATATATTGATTCTTCCCATGTTAATAGGACAGTGACTTGCAGTGGCCTTAATCAATCCCATCCCTCGTTGCTTGATGCCGCAACAAGATAAAACTTACCCAAATAATACTTTGCAAAGGCATTTTGTAAAGTCAACGTTTAAAGCAAAAATATATGCAATTTTTTTTATATATAAAAACCATCTATGGACACAGGTCAAAAACCACTGGATAGATTGTGTTCAAAAATTGCCTCTCGACACAAATATTGGAGATAAACAAAACAACATCCAATTAAAAATGTCATATGTCAACATTAATTATTTTATTAAACAATATAAAAACAACTATATAAAATTATGTCCAAACGGATACATACATTTGACTAATCAACAGGTAAATTTCAGGTCTTTCCTCAATTTGATCGTCTTGTTCATGTTGTTTCAGAATCATTTTTACAATTTTGTATTGACTACAACAAGCTAGCTCGTTTGTGCAAATGTGTTAATTAGTTTTGATGAAATCATCGGACAAACTATTACATTATTTTTTACTGGGTCTGGTCAATGATTGTCAGAAAAGAGCAAAAGTTGCTCTGCTCCTATAATACATACTATAACATAGGCTTTTCACAGTTTAGCTGGTACTGCTAGTTAACCAATCTAGCAAGTCAATTGCTTCAGTGATTTGCACTCTTTGATGAACAGAATATCACCAAGTTTAAACATCATAATGTCAACACTAAACAACTAAACAAACAATGATGCATTCTTCAAACTTTGTAAGATCACTCTACGTGGAACGGGAATATGGTGTTCTTGTAAGATCACTCTACGTGGAACGGGAATATGGTGTTCTTGTAAGATCACTCTACGTGGAACGGGAATATGGTGTTCTTGTAAGATCACTCTACGTGGACCGGGAATATGGTGTTCTTGTAAGATCACTCTACGTGGAACGGGAATATGGTGTTCTTGTAAGATCACTCTACGTGGAACGGGAATATGATGTTCTTGTAAGATCACTCTACGTGGAATGGGAATATGATGTTCTTGTAAGATCACTCTACGTGGAACGGGAATATGATGTTCTTGTAAGATCACTCTACGTGGAATGGGAATATGGTGTTCTTGTAAGATCACTCTACGTGGAACGGGAATATGATGTTCTTGTAAGATCACTCTACGTGGAATGGGAATATGGTGTTTTGTAGGATCACTCTACGTGGAACGGGAATATGATGTTCTTGTAAGATCACTCTACGTGGAATGGGAATATGGTGTTCTTGTAAGATCAATCTACGTGGAACGGGAATATGATGTTCTTGTAAGATCACTCTACGTGGAATGGGAATATGGTGTTCTTGTAAGATCACTCTACGTGGAACGGGAATATGGTGTTCTTGTAAGATCACTCTACGTGGAACGGGAATATGATGTTCTTGTAAGATCACTCTACGTGGAACGGGAATATGGTGTTCTTGTAAGATCACTCTACGTGGAACGGGAATATGGTGTTCTTGTAAGATCACTCTACGTGGAACGGGAATATGGTGTTCTTGTAAGATCACTCTACGTGGAATGGGAATATGGTGTTCTTGTAAGATCACTCTACGTGGAACGGGAATATGGTGTTCTTGTAAGATCACTCTACGTGGAATGGGAATATGATGTTCTTGTAAGATCACTCTACGTGGAACGGGAATATGATGTTCTTGTAAGATCACTCTACGTGGAATGGGAATATGGTGTTCATGACAAAAATTTTTTATTTTTCATTAATAAAGGCAAAAAGTCTATGAGTTAGTAGTTTCACTGCCAATTAATCTGTGTCACACCATGAGAAGCACTAGATATAAACAATGGAACCGTTCCAAAACTGTGCAAGTGTGTTGTGTTAGAATATAATTGTTTTTACTTTACTGCCTACAGTATTTAAAATTACCTGGTAGATTGCACCTCCACTATTTTCACTTGATACGTGTACATCCTTGGCATTTTTCTATATAATGCAATCATGCCATAATTTTTATTTTTCACCGGTGGTCACGAACATGTTATTATAGTTTGAGAGACAGAGCCATGCTGCCAGTCTTCTGGGAACCAGCCAAGAATAACTGTTTTAACTTGGCTTGAAGGTGATTGATTCCTTGCCCAGCCATCTGATTTGGCAGTATGTAGAATGATGGATGACCAAAGCCCCAGGGTTGATTCTGGCATCACTGGGTGCATGTTATTACCCATTAGGCAGCAGGTAGATCTCCTGGGCTTTTCCACAAATCTATACCATTTGGTAAGGTTCAAGACTTTGTCAATAAAATGTACATTTAATGCTTGTGGAGAACAACCCGACTGTCACTGATGGATAGTATCCATTGAAAACTGCCTTTAGGAAAAGCTTAGCTTTACATATGAATGATGGACATAAGATTTTTGCATAATTTTTTGTAAAGGAATGTCATGGCTTCGAGGATCCTTCTATATAGCCCACTCTTCACTGCTAGAGAAAGAGATATGATATATGGCCATTTGCTTTATATAAACCAGACTCACATCTTAGACACAGAACAGTTTGGCCATAACATGACCTCAAGATGTGACCCCATCCACTCTCCAGAATGCACACATCTTTAAAAGCGGGTCATATTTAGAAAAAAAATTACATTTATTCCAGAACAAATTTTAATGTTTGGCCGAATGGGTTACCCTCTCAAATACAAGGCAACCCTGAGTGGTGCACACCTGTAAGACTTAAACAGAAATCCATAATACCCTCCAATGAGCCTGTATGACTATCTACTAAAGACTTGCACAGCTGACTATACACATCTTAAATATTCATGAAAGTCACTCTTCGGACATGTTTTGAATGAATAATCTGTTATTCGCACATCGTTTGAACAATGCAGGTCATACCCCATAACACAAAAATCCTTGTTTAAAATGCACTAAACCTTAAGGAATTTTTTTTGTGTCCAATAGACTATCAACTTTCAGAAAATAAAACTTCTGTTCATTCCCCAAAATCACATAACATGTGCACTGCCAGTTTCAATGGGTTTATACCTTATGAAGGAACGTATGTGGATGCTTGATGTAGATTATATAACTTGGAACAATCATAGAAAACAGGCACTGCATTGCGAACAATTGTATGTAACTATGAACTACTACTGTTCCGAGTTATGTAATCTACGTGGGTTGTCAGGCTTCGCTGCCGGTTGGTTGTTGAAGGTGGTGCCTGTGGTACCAGGAGGCACTAGACCAGGCACATGTGCCTAGTCTATGGTATACCACAAATCATGCGAGGGGTGCTGGCTTGTAAGGCTGCATGGCTTAAAATTGGTTCAAATTATAGAATGTTATTATTCTAATAAATGGTAGTGATAGTTTACTGTTTGTAGTGTTTGGCAAATATAATTCATGCATAGTTATGTGGATGCGAGTTGAATGTTGCCTAAATTGAACAGCAGCACCACTACAGAGAAACAAAATATAGCTTCAATCATCAATTCTAAGCTTTGCTGTTACAAGAGAGAGCAATCAGGAGATGTTGCAGTTGGCTGAAGTGGTAATCAGTGCATACATTGCGGGTAAATGATGTACTACCCAAAATTGCAATGTTTGCAATCGAGGGCCAACCACATCTGCATTTAAATTTCCTCAAAATAAAAAGTGTGCTATTATGCATGCTTTTAACAAGTTATTGGGAAAAACTGTTATCGTCCCACAAAAAATGCTTGGTGTCATTTGAAAGTCAAATAACCTGTCCTGTTATTTAAAAAAAACAAATACCGGTTAAATCCTTTTCCAAAACCTGATTGCAATAATGGGACAATCGGTCCCTGAACGCAGTTACTTTAAAACAACCAAACAACTAAAAATCTGACAGCTGACGAGACTCGGACCACCTTGTAGGATCACATTCACTACCAGCTTCAATATTATTGGTTTACTGAAGGGACAATGACATTCGATAGAGCAGCCCTGACGATAAATGTAAGAACTAGCACAATATGCAAAAATGCCCAAAAAGCCAGAAGAGGACATGTAAGAACCTGTAAGGAGTATGAGTAGTGGGTTCTGTTATCCCTAAAAGATATGCAAGTTCCACTATCCCCAATATATATTAAAGTGAAACAATAGTCATGGTTTTGGGGCTATGCATCTAGGAGATAATAAATACTAACCACGTGCAACTAAAATCAAGAATATCATGCCACTGGTTATCTCAGAATATGTTCTAAAAGTGGGAGATTTTGATCATGACATGTTCACCAGCAAGACCAATAAACGCATGTGCAGTTCTATGGAAATCGGGTAACCTCGCCTATTATGATGTATTAAGGGAGGCCGGCATACATAGAACCAGCGCAGTCTCAAACAAATGTGTTATTTTGCCAGAAAGAGGACTAGCTTAGTAAACAAAGGTCAAAATACCTTACATAAGTTGAGTTTGGATGAAAACAACATAGCCATACCGTACTGGCAAATATAGGAATAGGTGTATACAAATATATTTTCATTTGGTGAGTGAATTTTGCTAGACTTTGAGACTCGTGACGCAGGGTTATCTAATAGTATGGCACGGCCCATGAAATTAAAATGGTGTGTGATTTTCCTAGTAAACCATTGGCGTGATATTCTTAATTGTTGTTGCAAATGGTTATGTTTTAGTAACTCTTATGGGTGCACAGGCCCAAAACCATGACTTTAAGTAGGTGCCAAGTTTTAACAATGAAATATGTAGAGTTGGTTAAAAAATGACAATCTTTAAAAATTAAACAGTGGGTGCAACCCTCAACTTGTAATTGTCACAGTTTAGTCTTCTTCTTTGGCATTGCATTAGAGCAATTCCTTCAAAACAAAACATGTTTAGACTAGTGGTTTTCGCTGAGGCCTGAGCTGCCGTTGAAATTAGGTATTTTTTTAATACAATAACTGTTCATTCACCATATTTATCATATTATCGCTCGCCGAATTACGCTATTCTCTAGCCTAGACTAAATTACAATAAATACATACGTATAATGATATGAATTCACCCTGTCATCGCTCGTTGAATCGCGCTAATCCCGACTCTAGCTTAGCCTTAGCCTAATAACTATAAGTTATATTAAAGGCGTATATTAAAAGTACATTACATATTGTCGATACTAATATAATATGTGTAGATGCTCACGGCAAAACAACTTTAGTTTACTGGAAGATCAACTCAAGCAAATACATAATAACCCACAGTCAAATAATAACATTTGATAGTTATTAATAATCATATAAAATGCATAAATAAATAGATATAAAAATTATGTCTGCAAAAACCGTGACATGACAGTTGAGTTACAGCGAGTTGGCTGAAACATGCAATTATCTGAACAATTGGTATCAGATTATCAACTCAAAATATACATTTATTACGTAAAGAACTTACTTACCCATGGCCAATGTAAAAAAGTATCATTCTTCTCTGTGAATAAAAGTGTTTCTCATTACCTAGGCCTGTCAAAGAGTAAAAACATCAAGCTTTGCCTTTGGCTTTGCTTTAGGTTGAGCGGGACGCGACATATGGTAGCGCCATCTCGCGGATCCACCGAAACTAAATGTATGACCAAAACGAATGTCTTCAAGGTTCTGGTGAAAGACGGTCAATGTCTATGGCTGCTATCGCCTGGATTCCCGATGGCGGCTCTTGTGGCTTCACATCTGGGTTGCAGTAAATTCAGCCGATTATCAAATAGATCGTTGATAGCATGTTCGTCAGCTTGGAAATATGCACTGTGTGATTGTTTCCCGCTCTTACACAAACCACAGCTGAGCCGACTGTGGCAGGCAACAAACGTAAGACACGTCTTTTTTATCATGGCCCTCCGCCGGCTGTGGTGCCGACGCACTGACGCGTATCCATTACAATCATAACAATGCTTATGTTGCCCAACAAATCATTATACCTTGACATTTAGCACTAAGTGTTACGTCAAATAAAGGATATGACTCAGAATACTAGACGCTCTTTATATACTGAAGTTCTATTACGACTTGACTTGGGCCTTGTCTTCAACTTTGGTAAGGTCAAAAAAGACGGAACCGAATGACACTGTCACTGACAGTTCTGGCCTATGCCTCTGGAGCACAAGTACAAAGTAGAACAAAAGATGTCATAGTGACATAGCAAAGATCTGACTCATAGCAGAGCTTATATTTTATTTGTATTTACAGGTCCATGAGGGCGTATTTTTGTGAAGGGTTTTATGCACTGATACAAGCACCAACCTCTTCTAGTATAATGCCAATGAATAACTAGAAGAGGTTGGTGCTTGTATCAGTGCATAAACCCCTTCACAAAAATACATATATATATATATATATATATGGGATCCCTGTATCTTGTTTCAGGGTCATGTTTGCCACACAAGCAGGACATATACATTCACAAAGTCATCCAGGCTGTATGGAAGATTCTTCCGACAGGTGCATTTTTATATTTATTTTCTGCACGTGAATCAATCAATTTACTTTATTGTGCTCTTGTTGACAATCATTTTATTATCTTTGATATTTGGTTAGTAACGTTGTTTTAACTGATTATCAGTCAGCATGGTAAATGTTTGGTTGTTATGTGAATTATTTTAGTTTTCATAGTTCACTCCATATACATTATTTTAGTTTTGTAATGTAGTAAAAATTTTCTTGTTTTAGGTTTTATTTTGCATTGTACAATGAAAACTAGTCAGGGGTATTTAATTTATTTGCATTTAATTTAACCATTAACCTCAGAAATCAGAGTTGGGTTTCTGACAGTCAGAAAGGTATTTCTGACGAGACAGTGTCAGAAAATGTCAGAAACTACCTACTGGTAGGTTTCTGATGTCAGAAAATGTCAGAATCTGTCAGTTCCTAATCTCTCTTATGGATTTATGTATGGTATTGCTAATTATTTGGCCTATGAATACAGAAATGATATGCATTATTCATGCATAGAAAGAACAACAGTGATGTTACATACAAATTATTTTAATTAACATTTTCAATTAACACATTCATTTATTAATACTCCTGCTCTGAGTCAAAGTTGCTAATGTATTCATGTCAGTGTCAATCTGAAAATCTCTATACAACAATTTAACTGTTATTGGCATTTTATGCATACAATTTACCTTAATGTTCATCTCAAAGTTGCTAATATAATTTATCATTTCATATCAGTTTAGTCACATTATGCGTGTTATCCAACAATTGGACAATCTCTACACAACTTAGGGTAATATTATTAGCTTGTTACACTCACTTCAAGTCCATTGTCATTGACATTGTTTAGAAAGCAAGCCCAGTCAGTAGGACTGTGGCTCAATATCAACTCAAAGCAGTAATGTGATTTTTGCTTTGGGCAGTACTGGAACTGAAATCTTCTTTGATATTGCACCCCAACCCGCATAATGATATTGCACCCCAACCCGCATAATGATATTGCACCCCAACCCGCATAATGATATTGCACCCCAACCCGCATAATGATATTGCACCCCAACCCGCATAATGATATTGCACCCCAACCCGCATAATGATATTGCACCCCAACCTGCATAATGATATTGCAACAAGGGGAGCCTTTTATTGGCCAATCCTGCCTGTAACTACATTTGTATAGTATTGCTTAATCTTGACTTCAAGAACTCCACAAAGAAATCCTTGCCTAGCCTATTATTGCCTTCCCAATTGTCACTGACACCTGTCCAAAGTCCTAAGTCAGTTTATTGATGTCCTCTCCTATGTTATTGCTGGTTTGCACTTACACCCCAGTCTTTTCCTTCATGATTTTTGTGACACCTTTTCTGTTCTAGCTGCCTAGTGAAACCATGGTGCCACAATTATTTCTGTAATCATTACTATGTGCTAACAAATCAAGCAAATTCAAACACAATAATACACAGAGTAAAAGTTGTACTTGCATATGAATGGTAACAGGATAATAATGCAGTAATATATTGATTTTAAATTACAGTCTACACAGTAAATAAAGTTTCTGATGCTTTTTAGTGATATGCCAGAAAGGTATTTCTGATGGTTTCAGATAGTTTCGGATGGTTTATGACAGTTGCTGACGCTTTGGATGTCAGAAAGGTATTTCCAACGAGGCGGTAAATGCCATGATATTTACTGTGGTATTTACCATCTTGTCAGAAACTTGTCAGCCCTGTGAGAAATTCCTTCATGTGCTGTCTCTACTTTGTTATTCCTTCAGAATCTCTGCACTATAAAACTGTGAAAATGCAACAAATGTTTCTGTTTCTGCACAGTTGCGCCGAAACACCCCAGGAAGGAGGGGTTGCTTCCACCCTGGGGCATCATTTATTGCCCGTGACGTCATCCAACTCAACAAGAATGTGAGTAACTGGGTGATGGTCAAGTCAATGCTGTCATACGTGTGGCCCAAGGACAAACCAGGAATGCGACTACGGGTCATTGTGGCTGTCTGTCTCCTCGTCGGTGCAAAGGTCAGTGATACAGCTTGGTGGTGGTCGCCTCTCATACTGAACTTTCTCTCTGGCTAAATATGAATTGCTCAAAATGTGTAATGTTGTACATTATGCAGTGCACATATCCTATGCTGCAGTGAAGTACAACTGAATGTTCTTTCACTATAAGTCATATGACACTACAAAGCTTGAAACTTGAAAAGTACTCAGTACTTGAAAAGTATTCACCAGTAGTACAGTGTTTCAATATTCCTTGAAAACAAAAGTTATGTCCTTTAAGCTAAGGGAATAATAAAATATATGTTGATGTAACATTAAAAATCTGCATTTGAAATATGTTTGGTGTGCATACACACTTGTGATGTGTATGATCCAGATGTGATCCAGAATTTTTTATGTGTCATCTTCAGATTACATGCTGATATGTCAATGCATATAAATGGTTTGTAGCTTGTCAACGTGCAAGTACCTTTCCTCTTCAAGTACCTTGTGGATTACCTGAACAATCCAGATAATCTGCTCAATCTGGCCACTCCACAAGGCACGATACTCACCATGGCAGTCACACTAACCATTGGATGTAAGTACATCACAATATGATCTGTTGATAATCTCTTATTAAACTAACCACGCATATCTAATGGGTTCTCATATTGGTTGTACACATATATGTACATATAGCTGAGCATGGAATACTATGTGTACACTAATCATGAGGCAATCATAATAATCAGTTACCGGGGTAAATATTTTAACAAGCTTTAACAACATTGCTGTCCAAAACAAAAACCATGTACAAGCAAGTGGCCAAGGAAACCATTGGCTTATCGAGGGTCCAACAATTATCCATCTATGTGTAACCTGCCCCACTGATATATTTGTCAATTTTGTTTTTTAAAGATACTCAGGCTGCTAGAACATTCAGCATATAACTTGTTCTATCGTCCACTGTAAGAATGAATACTCTCTGATATCCAATCTACACCATTCCTCACTAACGTTACTTTGTGTACGCTAGTTCTTCTATCTTCCATAATTGTTAATGTAATCAACATCAATAATGCTGAATGTTGCTTCGTGGTCCTTAGATGGCCTAGCCCGGATTGGGTCTTCAGCTATGAATGAGCTGCGGAATGCAGTGTTTGCAAAAGTAGCACAAAGTTCGATTCGTCAGATAGCACGCAAAGTATTCCTTCATCTGCACAACCTAGACTTGAGTTTCCACTTGAGCAGACAGACAGGAGCCCTTTCAAAGGCCATTGACAGAGGAACTCGGTACGTAACTTTCATCTTACCTTGCCCTAGGTGTAGCATGACTTCTTAACATGACAAGATTCTCCTCTCAGATGACAACTTGGTGTTCAAATTAACATATTTGTCCTGATGTGATGTAGAAATGTTTTGAGGTAAGATGTTATGTAATATCTGCATATTTGTAACTTAACTATTTAGTATGAAATGAGTTACAGTTGGTAGAATTGTGGTTCAATCAGAATTTGTAATTGTTCATTTTCTTGGTTTTCTTCAAGAAAATTGCAAACAAAATAGCAATGAAAGTGTTCTGTATCATTATGGCTGTCTAATGTGAATCAAAGTGTCTGATCTTTCAGGGGCATCAACTTTGTCCTAGGGGCACTGGTCTTCAATGTTGTACCAACAATATTTGAAGTGTCACTAGTTACTGCAATTCTAGTAAGTGAGAACATCTTTCTTGTATCCCAACTTTAAAGTATACAGAATATATTACATAGAAACATGCTTAGATAGATTGCACACTAGCTATAGCAAATGTTGCCAAATAAATTTTATAGTTTTATTAACTTAATTTACTGATGTTCATGAATCTGAAGCATCTATTGTTACAGCAGTTGTGGTAACGACCAGTTCAAACCAGTTGAAGAAATTAATGTAGCTTATAAAATAAGATTAAGACTCCCTTCTCAATAATCTGTGGTGTGTAAATATTAAAAATAATATGTAGTCTGTCTAATAAAACAGTGCATAAATTTGTTAAAATCATCGAAAGGATTGACTTGAATTGTGTCAAGTGTACTATGGCATAAGGCATGTTGTAGTTTTTTCACCAAATGCAGTCAAAATAACTTATTAGTTAGTGTGGTGATTTAATCAAAACTAAGACCTTTGCAAAAATATTGAATTGAGGAGGGACCTTTAAAACACAACAAATGTAAAGTCAAACAATGTGTTAAATCATGTAGTAATATATGTGAGTGCACAGGTGTGTCATGTCTCTTCCAGTACCACCAGTTCGGAGTGAAGTTTGCTGCTGTTACTGTGGGCTGTGTTGGTGTCTACACCATCTTTACCCTGGCAATTACCCAGTGGAGGTAGGCAGCTTTTAAACACCCTGAATCACTACAAAAGAGACCAGCCTGGTTTATTACAGAAATAAATTTATGTTGAATTCAGAAATAAATTGATTATTGCTTGTGGTAATTTATTAATGTAATAATAAATCAATATAAATTGTAGTTTATCTGTGTTAGTACAGCAATCCCACCCTGTGTGTAAGTGCAGCGTTCCCACCTTGTGTGTTAGTGTGGCGTTCCTACCCTGTGTGTTAGTACAGCATTCCCACTCTGTGTGTTGGTGCAGCATTTCTATGCTGTGTGTAAGTGCAGCATTCCCAGTAAAATTTCCCACCCTATATTAATGTGCAGCATTTCCACCCAGTGTGTTAGTGCAGCATTGTAACCATGAGTGTTAGTGCAGCATTCCCACCCTGTGTCTTTACAGTCTTAATGCAGCATTCTCACCCTGTGTCTTTACAGTCTTAGTGCAGCATTCCCACCCTGTGCATTAGTGCAGCACTCACTTGGTGTGTTAGTGCACTTAAGTGCAGCATTCTCTGAGTGTGTATTAGTTCACTGAAGTGCAGCATTCTCTCAGTGTGTGTTAGTGTGGCATTCTCACAATGTGTGTTAGTGTAGCATTCTCTCAATATGTGTTAGTGCAGCATTCCCACCATGTGTGTTAGTGCAGCATTCCAACCTGGTGTGTTAGTGCAACATTCCCACCCTATGTGTTAGTACAGCATTCTAACCATGAGTGTTAGTGCAGCATTCCCACCCTGTGTCTTAGTGCAACATCCCACCCTGTGGTTTATTGCAGCATTCTCACTTGGTGTGTTAGTGCACTGAAGTGCAACATTCTCTCAATGTGTGTTAGTGTAGCATTCCCACAGTGTGTGTTAGTGTAGCATTCTCTCAATGTATGTTAGTGCAGTATTCTTTCAATGTGTGTTATTGCAGCATTCCCACAATGTGTGTTAGTGCAGCATTCTGACATTGTGTTAGTGCAACATTCCAACCGTGTGTTGGTGCAGCATTCCCACCCTGTACATTGGTGCAGCATTCCCACCCTGTGTCTTAGTGCAGGATTCTCAACCTGTGCATTAGTGCAGCATTCCCACCCTGTGTGCTGGTGCAGCATTCCCACCCTGTGCGTTAGTACAGCATTCTTACTTGGTGTGTTAGTGCAGCATTCACAAACTCAATGTTAATGTTATAGTTTTATTTTGGTGTCTTGCTGCTCTTGCATTTATTTTTGTATTTTATAAATATATCTCTTAAACATATATCTACTTTGGGTAATAATGTAATGTAAAACACCATAGAGCACTTGGTTGATGGCGCTATATAAATTCAGGACAAGATTCCGAGTGCAGATGAATGAGGCTGACCAACAGGCTGGTAACAAAGCCATAGACTCCCTCATCAACTACGAGACAGTCAAGGTACACTCCACAACACCTTGCACTGTCAGCTATCTGAGACAGTCAAGGCACACTCCTCAACACCTTGCACTGTCAGCTATCTGAGACACTCAAGGAACACTCCTCAACACCTTGCACTGTCAGCTATCTGAGACAGTCAAGGCACACTCCTCAACACCTTGCACTGTCAGCTATCTGAGACAGTCAAGGTACACTCCACAACACCTTGCACTGTCAGCTGTCTGATACAGTCAAGGTACACTCCTCAACACTTTGCACTGTCAGCTATCTGAGACAGTCAAGGTACACTCCACAACACCTTGCACTGTCAGTTATCTGAGACAGTCAAGGCACACTCCACAACACCTTGCACTGTCAGTTATCTGAGACAGTCAAGGCACACTCCACAACACCTTGCACTGTCAGCTATCTGAGACAGTCAAGGTACACTCCACAACACCTTGCACTGTCAGCTATCTGAGACAGTCAAGGCACACTCCTCAACACCTTGAACTGTCAACTATCTGAGACAGTCAAGGTACACTCCTCAACACCTTGCACTGTAAGTTATCTGAGACAGTCAAGGTACACTCCTCAACACCTTGCACTGTCAGCTATCTGAGACAGTCAAGGTACACTCCACAACACCTTGATCTGTCAGCTATCTGAGACACTCAAGGAACACTCCTCAACACCTTGCACTGTCAGCTATCTGAGACAGTCAAGGCACACTCCTCAACACCTTGCACTGTCAACTATCTGAGACAGTCAAGGCACACTCCACAACACCTTGATCTGTCAGCTATCTGAGACAGTCAAGGCACACTCCACAACACCTTGCACTGTCAGCTATCTGATACAGTCAAGGTACACTCCTCAACACTTTGCACTGTCAGCTATCTGAGACAGTCAAGGTACACTCCACAACACCTTGCACTGTCAGTTATCTGAGACAGTCAAGGCACACTCCACAACACCTTGCACTGTCAGTTATCTGAGACAGTCAAGGCACACTCCACAACACCTTGCACTGTCAGCTATCTGAGACAGTCAAGGTACACTCCACAACACCTTGCACTGTCAGCTATCTGAGACAGTCAAGGCACACTCCTCAACACCTTGAACTGTCAACTATCTGAGACAGTCAAGGTACACTCCTCAACACCTTGCACTGTAAGCTATCTGAGACAGTCAAGGTACACTCCTCAACACTTTGCACTGTCAGCTATCTGAGACAGTCAAGGTACACTCCACAACACCTTGCACTGTCAGTTATCTGAGACAGTCAAGGCACACTCCACAACACCTTGCACTGTCAGTTATCTGAGACAGTCAAGGTACACTCCACAACACCTTGCACTGTCAGCTATCTGAGACAGTCAAGGCACACTCCTCAACACCTTGAACTGTCAACTATCTGAGACAGTCAAGGTACACTCCTCAACACCTTGCACTGTAAGTTATCTGAGACAGTCAAGGTACACTCCTCAACACCTTGCACTGTCAGCTATCTGAGACAGTCAAGGTACACTCCACAACACCTTGATCTGTCAGCTATCTGAGACACTCAAGGAACACTCCTCAACACCTTGCACTGTCAGCTATCTGAGACAGTCAAGGCACACTCCTCAACACCTTGCACTGTCAACTATCTGAGACAGTCAAGGCACACTCCACAACACCTTGCACTGTCAGCTATCTGATACAGTCAAGGTACACTCCTCAAATCTTTGCACTGTCAGCTATTTGAGACAGTCAAGGTACACTCCACAACACCTTGCACTGTCAGTTATCTGAGACAGTCAAGTCACACTCCACAACACCTTGCACTGTCAGTTATCTGAGACAGTCAAGGCACACTCCACAACACCTTGCACTGTCAGCTATCTGAGACAGTCAAGGTACACTCCACAACACCTTGCACTGTCAGCTATCTGAGACAGTCAAGGCACACTCCTCAACACCTTGAACTGTCAACTATCTGAGACAGTCAAGGTACACTCCTCAACACCTTGCACTGTAAGTTATCTGAGACAGTCAAGGTACACTCCTCAACACCTTGCACTGTCAGCTATCTGAGACAGTCAAGGTACACTCCACAACACCTTGATCTGTCAGCTATCTGAGACACTCAAGGAACACTCCTCAACACCTTGCACTGTCAGCTATCTGAGACAGTCAAGGCACACTCCTCAACACCTTGCACTGTCAGCTATCTGAGACAGTCAAGGCACACTCCACAACACCTTGATCTGTCAGCTATCTGAGACAGTCAAGGCACACTCCACAACACCTTGCACTGTCAGTTATCTGAGACAGTCAAGGCACACTCCACAACACCTTGCACTGTCAGCTATCTGAGACAGTCAAGGTACACTCCACAACACCTTGCACTGTCAGCTATCTGAGACAGTCAAGGCACACTCCTCAACACCTTGAACTGTCAACTATCTGAGACAGTCAAGGTACACTCCTCAACACCTTGCACTGTAAGTTATCTGAGACAGTCAAGGTACACTCCTCAACACCTTGCACTGTCAGCTATCTGAGACAGTCAAGGTACACTCCTCAACACTTTGCACTGTCAGCTATCTGAGACAGTCAAGGTACACTCCACAACACCTTGCACTGTCAGTTATCTGAGACAGTCAAGGCACACTCCACAACACCTTGCACTGTCAGTTATCTGAGACAGTCAAGGCACACTCCACAACACCTTGCACTGTCAGCTATCTGAGACAGTCAAGGTACACTCCACAACACCTTGCACTGTCAGCTATCTGAGACAGTCAAGGCACACTCCTCAACACCTTGAACTGTCAGCTATCTGAGACAGTCAAGGTACACTCCTCAACACCTTGCACTGTAAGTTATCTGAGACAGTCAAGGTACACTCCTCAACACTTTGCACTGTCAGCTATCTGAGACAGTCAAGGTACACTCCACAACACCTTGCACTGTCAGTTATCTGAGACAGTCAAGGCACACTCCACAACACCTTGCACTGTCAGTTATCTGAGACAGTCAAGGTACACTCCACAACACCTTGCACTGTCAGCTATCTGAGACAGTCAAGGCACACTCCTCAACACCTTGAACTGTCATCTATCTGAGACAGTCAAGGTACACTCCTCAACACCTTGCACTGTAAGTTATCTGAGACAGTCAAGGTACACTCCTCAACACCTTGCACTGTCAGCTATCTGAGACAGTCAAGGTACACTCCACAACACCTTGATCTGTCAGCTATCTGAGACACTCAAGGAACACTCCTCAACACCTTGCACTGTCAGCTATCTGAGACAGTCAAGGCACACTCCTCAACACCTTGCACTGTCAACTATCTGAGACAGTCAAGGCACACTCCACAACACCTTGATCTGTCAGCTATCTGAGACAGTCAAGGCACACTCCACAACACCTTGCACTGTCAGCTATCTGATACAGTCAAGGTACACTCCTCAAATCTTTGCACTGTCAGCTATTTGAGACAGTCAAGGTACACTCCACAACACCTTGCACTGTCAGTTATCTGAGACAGTCAAGGCACACTCCACAACACCTTGCACTGTCAGTTATCTGAGACAGTCAAGGCACACTCCACAACACCTTGCACTGTCAGCTATCTGAGACAGTCAAGGTACACTCCACAACACCTTGCACTGTCAGCTATCTGAGACAGTCAAGGCACACTCCTCAACACCTTGAACTGTCAACTATCTGAGACAGTCAAGGTACACTCCTCAACACCTTGCACTGTAAGTTATCTGAGACAGTCAAGGTACACTCCTCAACACCTTGCACTGTCAGCTATCTGAGACAGTCAAGGTACACTCCACAACACCTTGATCTGTCAGCTATCTGAGACACTCAAGGAACACTCCTCAACACCTTGTACTGTCAGCTATCTGAGACAGTCAAGGCACACTCCTCAACACCTTGCACTGTCAGCTATCTGAGACAGTCAAGGCACACTCCACAACACCTTGATCTGTCAGCTATCTGAGACAGTCAAGGCACACTCCACAACACCTTGCACTGTCAGATATCTGAGACAGTCAAGGCACACTCCACAACACCTTGCACTGTCAGCTATCTGAGACAGTCAAGGTACACTCCACAACACCTTGCACTGTCAGCTATCTGAGACAGTCAAGGCACACTCCTCAACACCTTGAACTGTCAACTATCTGAGACAGTCAAGGTACACTCCTCAACACCTTGCACTGTAAGTTATCTGAGACAGTCAAGGTACACTCCTCAACACCTTGCACTGTCAGCTATCTGAGACAGTCAAGGTACACTCCACAACACCTTGATCTGTCAGCTATCTGAGACACTCAAGGAACACTCCTCAACACCTTGCACTGTCAGCTATCTGAGACAGTCAAGGCACACTCCTCAACACCTTGCACTGTCAGCTATCTGAGACAGTCAAGGTACACTCCACAACACCTTGCACTGTCAGCTATCTGAGACAGTCAAGGTACACTCCTCAACACTTTGCACTGTCAGCTATCTGAGACAGTCAAGGCACACTCCACAACACCTTGATCTGTCAGCTATCTGAGACACTCAAGGAACACTCCTCAACACCTTGCACTGTCAGCTATCTGAGACAGTCAAGGTACACTCCTCAACACCTTGCACTGTCAGCTATCTGAGACAGTCAAGGCACACTCCACAACATCTTGATCTGTCAGCTATCTGAGACAGTCAAGGTACACTCAACAACACCTTGAACTGTCAACTATCTGCAAACTTATCAGTCATCTCAAAACATGTAGAAAGTGAAACATTTAAAGTAAGATCGCCATATAAAATAAATGTTCATAAATTGTTCTTTTTGCCTGGTATAATTCTTTGTTTAACTGTTTGGTATTTTTGTATCAGTGACTATCTTTAATGTAACCAACGTTTAAATGGTTCAAACAGAGACACAGTTGCACAAATATTGCCATCTTGTCTCAAGTTTCTGGCTGGTAGTGCTATTACCAAATACATATGGCTAATATAATACATCACTGTTGTAACACACTTCTTCTCATGCTGTAGTATTTCAACAATGAGGTGTTTGAGGCCGACAGATATGACAAGCATCTCGCCAGGTTTGAAGAGGCCTCCCTCAAGACAACAACAAGTTTAGCGCTGCTCAACTGGGGTCAGGCCGCAATCTTCAGTGTTGGTCTCACTTCTATCATGTACCTGGCAAGTAACGGCATCGTTGCAGGCAAGTGGCGTACTTCACCTGCAATGACATTGTAGATTATGGTCCTCTGAGCCCCCTAGTGGCAGCACTGATTTGACTCTTGTTTCCCTGTCGTGGTCTGTAGAAAAAGACTAACTAAGTTTGTTGACATATTTGTTTATGTATTATAATTGAGTGGCCTATCAGTATTGATATGGCCTATCAGAACTGATACAATGACTGTTCCAAGAAGTGTGTAGTGTTTGCAGGTACAATGAGTGGCCCAGACAGCATGTAATGGTCTGTATCAAAGAGTGACCTGTGTACTTTAGTGGCCTGTGTTTGCAGGTACAATGACCGTGGGAGACCTGGTGATGGTGAACGGCCTCCTCTTCCAGCTCTCCATCCCCCTCAACTTCCTGGGCTCCGTGTACCGCGAGGTGCGCCAGGCCCTCATTGACATGGAGACAATGTTCACTCTACTGCAGCTTGGTACAGACATCAAGGTCAGCTCCTTCACTGTCTAAAAAATCTGCATCTTGATACTTCTAATAGGCTAGTCAATGTGTGGTGTGGTAGCGTAGTGGTTAGAACATTGGGCTCTCAATCTAGAGAACCCGGGTTCGAATCCTCTTGCTGCCGTTTCGAAGCTTTGGCAATTTCATTCATCCCACATAAATGAGTACCTGGCTACAGACAGAGGTGGATATGAGAATGAATAGTCTTCGCACAGTAATTGCAGCATGGCTGAATGCTTCCCAGAGAAGTCGAGATGGCGTTAGACTGAACAGGTCTGCCGGGGGTGAAGTGTAAAGTGCTCTGTTCTGAACAGTCCCAATGACTGGATACCGCGTTATATATGAACGTACCTTTTTTATGTACAATATGTTATTAAACCCACCACAAAATTAAAACAATCAACTGCTTTAAACTATTATTACACAAAATATACAGAATGGAAAATTGATACTGCTGGATATATATACATTATATACATACGAGATTTGGTGGCTATCTTGAACACCATTATGAATTTCACCACGGAACCCATTTATGCTGGTAACATTTAATTTATTATAAGTCTTCACTGAAGGGATGGATGGGGCACAACATACAATCATCAGATAGATGTTTGACATTGTCTTTTATCAGTTCATAACGTTTTACATTGTGATTATAATTTTTTTATTTCATTTTTTAACTTTTAATGTAACACTTATACTGCTGCTTTTTAATCACTGGAAAAGTGTTCGTTCCGCCTGCTATTCCCCATGTAGAGTTTATTCCTTGACACTTGGGGGGGGGCATCTACAGTATTATAAAGAAAGAAAGATATACTTGTTTGAAATCCAAGATGGCCACCAAAGCTCATTTTGTTTTCTTGTTGATCCACTAGGTGATGCTAGTGGTATTTGCAGCAGTGGGAATTGTTGAATAACCTAGTTGGGTATTGGTTAATGATGGTTTATACAGCCAGTTGTGTGATTCGTGTATAATGTCATCATTAGGACATCTCTGCTGGTCTCTAGTGATTCTTGTCATCATGCACTTTCAGAACGTCGATGGTGCTCCGCCCCTTGAGATCACGAGGGAGAATGCCACAGTCACGTTTGAGGATGTCGTTTTTGGCTACATAAAGGGCAAGGATATCCTACAAGGAATATCTTTCACTGTGCCTGCTGGCAAGAAGGTCGCCATTGTTGGTGGAAGTGGTTCTGGGTATGATGATACTCTTCTATGCAGTTCTCACACTGCAATGTGTTTGACGCAGAATCAACATTAAGTGCATGAAATTTATGCAGTTAAATGAGTACAATTTCTTTGTGTCGTTAGTTTAATAACGTCTTCAATGTTTGTTTTTTAATGTTGCTGGGGTGACAGTTATTTCCACTTTTTCCTTGTAAAACAATAAGGGTTGATCGTCTTGCTGTGACCTCTTTCTAAAATTGGAATTGCATATGGCAGGGTGACATTCTAATAGCATTAAGTAGTTTTTAATGCAGGTATATATAGTTTACATATCTTATTAACTGTTTCCTCTACTGCCCCTTTTTTGGCATTATTTTGAATTGTGGATTTGTCTGCAGTAAGTCAACCATTGTGCGTCTACTTTATCGATTCTTTGAGCCCCAGTCGGGCCGCGTTCTTGTCAACAACCAGGATGTACACAACGTTGACATCGTGAGTCTGCGCAAGGCCATTGGGGTTGTACCACAGGTGAGCACTGGTTCATGTTCGCTTTTATATCATGCAGTAGCTATTACCATAGTTGACCCCAGTACCATCGATACCTGCTTTATCACCTACCCCCTATTCCCGAACATTTAGGTTTACCCGCCCATTCACTATCTCAGCCACATACAGAAAATATTTGTTGATCAAAAAGTAGCTGATAAACATGCACAAATGCCTCAAAATAGACAGAAAGTTTTTTAATATTCTTTGGTTGGTGCTTCAATGTCCATGCATTGGATAGTTCTAAGTCTTGCCAATTTTTTCCACTGTCTTCTTTTTATATCATTGAAGTGTGTCCATATAATAGACTTTAATAATAACCAATTACTGCAAATGTAAGCCTTCGAGACACCAGAAATAATGAGATTTGATTGATGGCAATAAGGATGATCAGCCCGGAAGTGAAAGCACTATTGAATTTCTAGATTGGTTTGGCCCATGTAGTGACAACTTTAGAGGGCATACACTTTGGCATGTTTTGATTACAGGATTCGGTCCTGTTCCATGACACGATCTTCTACAACCTGCAGTACGGGAAGATAGACGCCACCTCTCAGGAGGTGTTTGAGGCAGCTCGCATGGCAGAGATCCATCACAGCATCCAGGGCATGCCGCATAAATACGACACACAGGTCGGGGAGCGCGGACTCAAGATCTCAGGTCAGTTATTAATAAGATACTTTATTATGTCGTTTATTTCCTTGTTGGAAATCTTTTAAATATGAAAATCAAATGGTCGTTTCTGTGATATCCCGTGTGTTTTCTAACATGGTTAAACATGGTCAAACATGCACGAATTGAAGAAGAACATCATAAACATTTCAGTTGCTTTATTGGCATTTATCTTTCAAATGTGATATTTTTGCCGAAATATGCAAGGCCTTGCTGAAACACCCTTAGTTGACACCAGGTGTGATGAATTTGAATGACAAATTACCCCAGATGTGACATGTGACTCTTAACGTCATTTTACAGTGGAACACAAACGTGCAGAATGGCATAAATAAAAATTTTAAGGCGTCGCTTGGGTCTAAACGCGTTTTATTTTCTTATTTCATTATCACTGAACCTACAGAGCTGAAACTTTCATAGATTGCAAGTCCAGGTAAGAGTAATGCTGTGAATTTTTTTCAGAAAGTTTCATACATATTTTCCCACGGTATGCAGCCATCTTGGATTGAATGTTGCGTGTGACTTATATCAGTAACCATTGGATTTAGAGGACTCAAATTTGGTGTGTAGTTACTCCACATAATCCCAATGAAAACAGTCAGTTGACTTTCCAAGTTTTCAAAA
This sequence comes from Lamellibrachia satsuma, assembly GCA_033239005.1. Taxonomy (NCBI): domain Eukaryota; kingdom Metazoa; phylum Annelida; class Polychaeta; order Sabellida; family Siboglinidae; genus Lamellibrachia; species Lamellibrachia satsuma. The sequence continues at coordinate 9,288,931 of BSQZ01000002.1, read as the reverse complement.
AAATTTTGTTTTCATGATTTTTTTACATCTGAATGTATTTTTTCATCATGAAATTTTACATTGATGGTTCATTATATAAAATATAAATAATGTTTTCTAAAAAGTTACTAGATAGTTTTCAAGAGCATACTATCAAGAAACACTGTAGAAAGTTTCAAGTAATTCTGTCAAACAATAGCAGAGATAAGTGACACGGGAGGCAGTAGGTGTGAGGGAAAACATGTTTTTGAGAAAATCGTGTTCAAAGTTTATGTACATTGGCACATACATTTCAACATCTGAAAAGCAACCTAGATGATTGAAACTTTGCATGCATATTACTGAATGTATAATCTATCAAAAGGCAAAGTTAAGAGTCATTGGCATTGTAAAATAAATTTCACACAAGTCCGAGTACCCGACACCCATGTCCATCGTTGCCGACACAGCTGATCTCACCACGACAAATGGGACATCCGTCGCCTGAGTCCCATCGATACAGTCTGATGACAGATTTGCATTGATGACCTTGTCGCAACTGGTGCAGAAAGTCTCGAGGCCACACACCACGCCGAGGGTGCGGTACGGTCGACAGCTGGGGTGGAGAGTGTATGCTTCCTACACAACGTGCATAGCAGGTTCGCAACAAGTGATGGCAACACGGCACAGCGTACAAGTACTGTTGAAAGATCTCCATCAGCATCTGTCTCATCCTCAACCAGGAATCGCGGGACACCTATCTCCTCCAGAAGATCTGCATAACCAAACTTCCGTTCAGTGACAGACAGTCTCCGAGACGGATCAGCTGGTACTGTTGATGACCGCATTGATGCCTGGAAAAAATACACAATATAAATGTATTTCATGAACAAAAAGTATCCAAGACATGTTCAACAACAAAAGCCCCCCCTTGCTACGTATGCAGGGGTATGGCATTGAATGCAATTTATTTTATTGGCATTGCCATATTATACACACACACACACCCGCGCGCGCGTGTGTATATAGGCTATGTATACAATAATTACCAGGGCAAATTGTAGTAATATAATAAACCATAGACATAATTACAACTCTGTTTCTGATGTGCCTGGATGGACCCTGGGCCTGAATGTCAACACAACCACGAACATCAACAGCATGAACTAGATCAGTGTCAAATCGTTTATACAGTAATAGTTATGCCACAAAGGCGATGTTTGGATAAAACGCAAGTGAACATATGAAATATCAGAATTAAACTTACACTGCGTGCCATTCTCGCTGGCACCACGGACGGTGATGGTCGAAGTCGAAGAAGACGAAGTTGTCGCCGCAGGTTCATTGGCGAATTCAACCCTCAATGCCTTCGCATCACACGCTAACTGCAACGATGCAAACTTTCGCTGCCTCCCAGTACCGTAACCGCCCACTCGCTTTCGACCAAACGGCATAATGTCGTTTTACAAAGCGATATAAATGAACGAAACTCATGGGATAAAAAAGTCGATCGAATCGAACGTAGCTGGTATTTCAAGCTGACGTCAGAGGATGGAAATTAGTATTACAACCAATTAGAGCGCTTGATTTGAGGGAATCCGACATCACGTGGTGATGTCCGGCGAATCGTCGTGGCATTCCCCATTCCTTTGTCACCGAGATGGTTCAGAGGCGATCATTTATAGTCGGAATTACTTGGATACCTCCGGGCACATTTTAAAACTGTTTGTACCATCATACAGAGCGAAAATGGGGCTTTCCCGTGATATGCGCCATGTTGGAATGGCAGCGTTTTCCGGCATGCAATGGCTCGCGGAAAATCACCTAATGTCCCATTAGTCTCGGTTCATTTGACATAAACAAAGACTTAGCAATGATAGGCATCATACAAAAGACACGTTTTATGACAGAAACGTGTTTATTTCGACAGTGCAACTTACATGAATGGCAAGTTGAATAATATTTATACACGGAAATAGCAACAACTCGAAATTCATTTTATTGTCAAAAATCCGTCAAATCCGACCCGAGTCTCCCGTTAAGTTGAAGCTCTTTTATAGCGCCACTATATACAAGGTGCTTTACTCCGTTATCAGAGCTAGTTTTGGCAGCAGCTTATTCAACACAATTGGTGCAGTTCGTGAAATTTCAGGTGGACTCTTGATTGACGATCTGGTAGCCCTACTTCTGTATGTAGCATGCCAACTCTTACGGTTTACCTGTGTGTCTTACGGGTTTTCTGAAATGCTATAATCTTACAGGTTCATAATAAATTCCTTATGGTTTTTTGTGTTCAGAACAAGGCTGTACTACCAGATACGACTCGCATTTTTCTAATGGCATGGCTGGAGGAAAGTAAAAAGAATTAATTGTTCTCAAGAAGAGTAGAAAACAAATATAGATCTTAAATAATCTTTGTGTGGAAAATGAACTTACTTTATCCTCAAGAAAACATATTAATCATATCTTATGCCAACTTTGTAAATAGGAAAAAACAAGCCTAAAAAATGTATCTTACACTATCCTAATAATGGATAATAAATCAGCCTTTTCTGGACTAAGACAGCATAAACAATACACTGCTTATTAGTGACATGCGAATATGATCTGCATGCAGCAAGGGCCTTGTTAGGTTGTGTGAGACTGTTTGTGTGTGTTTGCAGGAGGGGAGAAACAGAGGGTGGCGATAGCGAGAGCTATCCTCAAGAACCCTCCCATACTTGTGTATGACGAAGCGACTTCCTCTCTCGATTCTATCACAGAGAATGTAAGTACAGTAGCTGTGTAAAGTACAGTAGCCGGGTGTAACCTTGTAAGTACAGCAGCTGTGTAAGTACAGTTGATGGTTAAGTGCTCAGTAAGTACAGTGGCTCTGTAAGTACAATAGCTGTATGTACAGTAGCTCTGAAAATACAGTAACTCAGTAAGAACATAAACTTTGTAAGTACAGTAGCTCTGAAAGTAAAGTGCAGTAGTTCTGTAAGTACTGTATCTCTGTAAGTAAAGTAGCTCTGTAAGTTCAGTAGCTCTGTAAGTAAAGTAGCTTTGTAAGTAAAGTAGCTCTGTAAGTACTAATATATTGACTGCTCAATCATGTTTTAATGAACCACACTGTTTTAATATTATTTGACGATTCTGGTGCCTTTCAGAAAATCCTTCAGGCGCTCAAACGTATCACCCACAACCGCACAACGATAGTGATAGCGCACCGCCTTGCGACAGTGGTCGACGCTGACATCATTCTGGTTCTGAAGAATGGACGCGTGGCTGAACAGGGAGATCACTTCAGTCTCATCTCACAGCCAAACAGCTTCTACTCAGAGCTCTGGTGCAAACAGAACCAGCCGGTCGAGGCCAACAACAACAAACTCGAGGCAGAGATGGCAAATGACAAGTTGGACACAAACGATACAGAAAGTTGGAAGTGATAAACTCTCAAAGAACTCTAACTTTCTTTGTTGTAATGCCATTGTGCACTGACTTGTGCTGCATCTGAGTGTGTTCGCATTTACCGTGAATACGAGTCTTGAACTCGTGTGGACAACTTGTTTACGTTCAGTGCAGTCCATCCGGAAGTAGAATCACACATTTATTGTGACTTGCATTCTACTTATCATTGGGTCTATTTTTCCTGACATTGTGATAGGGTTATTATATTTGAACTTGTCAAATTGTAAAATACGTAAGTAAATTTGAGCCACGATTAAATCAATGGTTATCTCCATGATGACTAGCAAGGTGAAGGTCGCCAATTCAGGCACCCCTTTTTTCTTTTGAATTCCCAACTTGTAAATATGACTTGTGTGGTGTGCCAAACATTAGTTACAAGTTGTGAACTTGTATTCATGGTAAATACTTTTAATTTTGCACCCAAACATAAACATTCATTCATACATACATGCATTCATGGTATTTTCATAGAAGCTTTAAATGTTGGTATCATAAAATAGAAAGGGACATAGAAAGGACTGAGATTTTGACAGGCTTTAAAAAAAGCATAATGTTTGTTATATATTAAATCATATTGATGACTAGATCTTGGCCAGTCTGTTTTGTAAAAAAACACCCAAATTAATACTTACAATGCTAACATATATTTTTAATTAATTTGAGATTGTTTTTTCGATGAATTTACATTCAAACTGTCACTATTCACTAGTAGAGTTAAATATCTGGCACAATAGTTTTTTTATAATCTACGCTTCAATATTTATTACTAGTTGACATCTGTATTTAAAGGTCTCTTCTCAATTACATTTTTGCTCGACTCGTTTCAGACTAATTTCGGGGGAAAATCAAACCTATCTAGTATCTTGGCAAACTGTTAAATTAAATGGTCTGGCTCTGTAATATACTATAAAAAAGGCTATTCACATTTTTACAAGTTACCCGGTCTAATGATGAAAGTGAACTCTTGAAGATCTCAACACTACAGATTTGAACATTAACGAACCTGATTTGTAATGGGCTAAATCATTTGAGAAGGGAGTGTTATGGTGAAAGTTGATTAAAAAATATTTTGTTATATTTGTTGTAAGAGTTTCGAGAGTGGCTAGACTGCTGGAAATGGGCTGAGCTCAAACAGTCATTTTTATTGTAAAATCATGGTATAATGAATAAAAAAATTTTTAATATCTGTTTATGAATATTGATCTTGCCATTTAGTGTGCAGTTTAAAGATGACATTCAGATTGAAACACTCAAATTAAACAGATAACGGTCAAATTATATTAACAATAATTGTGGTTCATTAAAAGACATTTGGGTGGTCAAGCTGTTGGAATAGTTATAGTATACTATAGTTGTAGTATACTATAGTTATAGTATACTGTATAGCATGATAAAAATGGTCAGACATTGTACATGTAAAGGTGACTAAGCTTGATCAATGCAAAAATTGGAAATGTAATTTCCAAAATAGATCAGTATTTGTGAGATAATGCAGCAACAGTTATTTCATGTGCATACCGGTCCTGTTTAAATATATTAAAATGATGAACGGAACAACATTTGATGAGTCTATGTTTCTAATGTGAAACATTGAGGTTCCTCATTTGTATGTTATGCTTTATTTTGCACAGTATCATATTTGAGGCATAAGTTTTGCCATTGTATTTCTATTCCATATGACTGGGTCTCAGATTTCAGATGAAGCAATTATTTCGGAAATTGCTCTTTAACCAGAACACTGAGAACTATATTCATAAATATAAAAGGAAGAGCAGGATTTCTTAGGGACAATTTCCCATACAAAAGGCCTTTAAAAACATTGTGCATTGTAATTATACATCAGTGTAATGTATACGCATTGTAATTATACATTAGTCTAATGTATGCACATTGTAATTATGCATCAATATAGTGTATGTGCATTGTAATTATACATTGTAATTATACATCAGTATGTGCATTGTAATTATACATCAGTCTAGTGTATGTGCATTGTAATTATAGATCAGTCTAGTGTATGTGCATTGTAACTATACATCAGTCTAGTGTATGTGCATTGTAATTATGCATCAGTCTAATGTATGCGCATTGTAATTATGCATCAGTCTAATGTATGTGCATTGTAATAGTACATCAGTCTAATGTACGTGCATTGTAATTATACATCAGCCTAATGTAGGGCCTACATGTCCTAATGACCTGTTTCAACCTAGAATGTTACTGTTATGAGGTTAAAAAAATTTATGAATATTTAGAAACTGTTGGTGAGGAGACTAAATGATCAGAATTGCTAGGAACTTTCTGTGTCATACCGTGCATTGTAAATGTTACATTTCACCCCAAAATCTGTGTTTGGATTAGGTGATTCATGAACATTTCTTGCCATTTGTATTGTTAGAGACATGTTCAGGAACATTTCAAATTTAAAGGTACACTGTGAAGAAATTGTATTGAATTTCTTTATATTCTAATCACTTTCTATATTATGTCTGGCTACCACAAAATTAACTACATTTACTCACTCCAAGGAACACATTTTTGGTGTTGTGTCATATATTTTCATGACTTATTCCTATAGCAGGGTAAACACTATTGAGTGTGGGCCGATACCTGGAAGCAAGACTGTATTACACAATAAAGTTATTGTGATACTTACATAAGCTTTAAAAATGTTGTTCTGTCCTCTTTGAATATCCGTTTACATCTATATAAACATAAAAATGGTGAAAAAACACACATTGTTGTCTCACCCCCACTCCCCCCTCCCAACCACCCAGGAGGTGGGAAAACTTATATTCATGTCTCATCGACCAATACACATGAAGGAGATTTTAATCATCTCAAAATCAAATAGATTTAATACAGAAGAAATTATATTTTGGCAAATTGAGCATTTCATGGTGGTACTTCATTAGTTTCAACACTAATGCTTTTGGGCAGCAAAGTCGATGTTTTTGAACATAAGGCTGTTCTAGGAACATTATTTCTTTGGTCTGAAGTGATTTCACAATTTCTCGCATATGCATTCATTCATCGCGAACAAGAATGGCATATCAACATGGTGAACGTAAAAACAACAACTATGAGTCCGCTAAAAAATTTACGAAAGTAGAGTAGAGGAGGACGTTTCCTGTTTCTCTAGAGAGCACAGGGATTGAGGACCAACAATTTCTATTTTTAATCCAGGATAGCTTTCTTACTCAGCACGTACTAGAACCAACCAGGGGAGAAAATGTATTAGATATAGTTTTGTCATCACAAAAAGAATTAGTGGACAATGTAAAAATATTTGAACCATTGGGTAACAGTGACCATAATCAAATACATTTTGACATTAATGTAAAATCAGAAAGTAAAAATAAGAAAACGTACAAGAGAAACTTCCACAAAGGTAACTACAAAGATATGAGAAAATACTTAGCAAAGCTAGATTGGAATAACATGCTGATGAATAAGACTGCAACTGAATGTTGGAATATTCTAAAATATGAAATTGAGAGTATCATCGATAAATTTGTTCCCTTAAAAAAACAAGGAAAACGGTGTAGAAAGAAACACTTGTCAAAAGAGGCTATTAGTAAAATAATGCTAAAACAAACTATGTGGAGGGTTTATAGGCGTACCAGAAAGGACGAAGACTATGCAAAATACAAAGAGGCACTTAATGCAGCTACAATTGAAATCAGACAATCTAAAAGAAGCTATGAGCAAAAACTAGCATGTAACATAAAAAATGACAGCAAGAGTTTTTATGCATATGTCAGGAGTAAACAAAACGTACAAGACAAGGTTGGACCTCTAGAAGACAGTGCTGGAAATATAATATCACAGGGGTTTTTAATGGCGGAAGACCTAAATGGTTACTTCAGTTCAGTGTTTACCAAAGAAGATATTAGTTCATTACCAGTTGTTGATGCTAAATTTCAGGGGGCTAAATCTGACTATTTAGTTCCGTTAGTTGTAACTCCGGAATTGGTAGCTAAGAAAATAAAGGCAATGAAGGATAACAAATCACCGGGAGTGGATGGGATTCCTCCAAAATTACTAATGGAAACAGTAGAACAAATCAGTATACCACTTGCAAGAGTATTCAACTTGTCATTAAAAGAGGGAGTTGTTCCGTTTGAATGGAAAGAAGCAAACATCATACCATTATTTAAAAATGGTTTGAGAAATAAGTCAGAGAATTACAGACCAGTGAGTTTAACGTCAGTGATTTGTAAATCATTAGAAAGGTTAATTAAAGACCATATGGTGGATTTCCTCCTTAAGCATAAATTATTAAATTCATCTCAACATGGATTCCTTAAAGCGAGGTCATGCTTAACAAATATGTTATGTTTTTTGGAAGAAATCACCAGTTGGATAGATGTGGGATCGCCAGTAGATATTATCTACTTAGATTTTCAGAAAGCTTTTGACAAAGTGCCACATCAAAGATTACTACTTAAATTAAAAGCCCATCGTATCAGGGATAGCATAACTGACTGGATAGAACAATGGCTGACTGACAGAAGACAACGAGTTGTAGTAGACGGAGAAGTTTCAAATTGGAAATCGGTTTTGAGTGGGGTACTTCAAGGATCAGTATTAGGTCCTATATTATTCTTAATTTATATCAATGACTTGGACGACAGTATAACAAGTAACGTACTGAAATTTGCGGATGACACAAAACTGTTTAGAAAGGTTAATACTGATGGTGATAAACAACATTTACAAAACGATCTAGACAGATTAGTGAAATGGACTGAGAAATGGCAGATGTTGTTCAATTTTGGGAAATGTAAATGCCTACATACAGGACATAGGAACTTGAATGTAAACTATAAAATGGGAGATACTGTTATGGGTACTACTGTAAAAGAAAAGGACTTAGGAGTTACAATAAGCGCTGATATGAAAGTTTCAGAGCAGTGTGGTATTGCAGCTTCAAAGGGTAATAAAATTCTTGGATTGATTAGAAAAAACATAACATACAAGGGAAAAAAGTTAATTATACCTCTTTATAAAGCAATAGTTAGACCTCATTTAGAATACTGTATACAAGCATGGAGACCATATCGTAAGAAGGATATAGATACGCTTGAACGCATAGAAAGGAGAGCAACTAAAATGATTCCAGAACTGAGAGACCTTAGTTATGAAGAACGCCTGAAAGAATATGGTTTAACAACTCTAGAGACGAGGTTAAGAGGAGATCAGATTGAAGTTTTTAAGATAATGAATGGGTATGAAAATATTATAGAAATATGTTTTTCTCACTCAAGAAGGATAGCAGAACTAGAGGACATGAGGTAAAATTAGTAAAGGATCAATGTAGATTGGACATCAGGAAGCACTCGTTCTCACAGCGGACAATACATGAATGGAACAAATTGTCTACAGTCCAGATTGTGTAACTACTAGCAGCGTGAATATGTTTAAAAACAAGGTTGACACATATCTCAGGAGGGCGGGCTATAAGTAGATGAACATTGTTGGACTCTCGATAAGCCAATGGCTTCCTTGTCCACTTGCCATCTGGGCCTTTGGCTTGGATGGCAAATCTTGTTGTTGTTATTCCATGAGCCAATGTTGACACTAAAGATACATGTTAACACTAAGGATATTTACATAAATGTTGACACCAAGGATACTTACACACGTGTTGACACTAAGGATACTTACATACATGTTGACTTACGGAAACGTTTAACACTAAACTCAAAATTGAATGCTTTTCAGCGCCATTCAGTTTATTATCCGTCTTTCGGATCATAACTTCCTCGTTAAGCATAAATTATTAAATTCATCTCAACATGGATTCCTTAAAGCGAGGTCATGCTTAACAAATGTGTTATGTTTTTTGGAAGAAATCACTAAGTGGATAGACGAGGGATCGCCAGTAGATATTATCTACTTAGATTTTCAGAAAGCTTTTGACAAAGTGCCACATCAAAGATTGCTACTTAAATTAAAAGCCCATGGTATCGGGGATAGCATAACTGACTGGATAGAACAATGGCTGACTGACAGAAGACAACGAGTTGTAGTAGATGGCGAAGTTTCAAATTGGAAATCGGTTTTGAGTGGGGTACCTCAAGGATCAGTATTAGGACCTATATTATTCTTAATTTATATCAATGACTTGGACGACAGTATAACAAGTAACGTACTGAAATTTGCGGACGACACAAAACTGTTTAGAAAGGTTAATACTGATGGTGATAAACAACATTTACAAAACGATCTAGACAGATTAGTGAAATGGTCTGAGAAATGGCAGATGCTGTTCAATTTTGGGAAATGTAAATGCCTACATACAGGACATGGGAACTTGAATGTAAACTATAAAATGGGAGCTACTGTTCTTGGTACTACTGTAAAAGAAAAGGACTTAGGAGTTACAATAAGCGCTGATATGAAAGTTTCAGAGCAGTGTGGTATTGCAGCTTCAAAGGGTAATCAAATTCTTGGATTGATTAGAAGAAACATAACATACAAGGGAAAAAAGTTAATTATACCTCTTTATAAAGCAATAGTTAGACCTCATTTAGAATACTGTATACAAGCATGGAGACCATATCGTAAGAAGGATATAGATACGCTTGAACGCATACAAAGGAGAGCAACTAAAATGATTCCAGAACTTAGAGACCTTAGTTATGAAGAACGCCTGAAAGAATGTGGTTTAACAACTCTAGAGACAAAGAGGTTAAGAGGAGATCAGATTGAAGTTTTTAAGATATTGAATGGGTATGAAAATATTGATAGAAATATGTTTTTCTCACTCAAGAAGGATAGCAGAACTAGAGGACATGAGGTAAAATTAGTAAAGGATCAATGTAGATTGGACATCAGGAAGCACTCGTTCTCACAGAGGACAGTAAATGAATGGAACAAACTGTCTACAGATTGTGTAACTGCTAGCAGCGTGAATATGTTTAAAAACAAGGTTGACACATATATCAGGAGGGCGGGTTATAAGTAGGTGAACATTGTTGGACTCTCGATAAGCCAATGGCTTCCTTGTCCACTTGCCATCTGGGCCTTTGGCTTGGATGGCAAAATTAAATTAAATTAAATAATCATTATGCCACTTAGTTATTAGTTTGTGCGGCATGTGGCGCCACAAGAGGTGACCATTGGCGCGGTCTACTGCTCTCTTGCTGACAAAGTTCGTACCCATAAGCCGTAGGTGTTTCGTGAATGAAACTTGAAACATGTCTACTATATAGGCATAATATGTGTCAAGTACAGGTTAAAATGAAATTCAGGATTTGCTATCGTCCACGTGCGTTCAACTGCAAACATTGTGCTTGGGGCAAGTTGTTACAATTGTATTGGGGCAAGTTGTTACAATTGTATTGGGGCAAGTTGTTACAATTGTATTGGGGCAAGTTGTTACAATTGTAACAGCAAATTGTTACTACTGTAACAACTGGCTTAGCCAGCGAGTTGTGTGCCGACCATGACTGAAAGAACTAAATTTATTTAACCACGATGTGCGAACTCTTTGTTTAACATGTGAAGCCTAGCGTACTAGTTTATAACCAGTACTATAAATGCGGACACCGTGAATGTGTTTAAAAACAAATTTGACAAATATCTCAGAAGGGGGGTTAAACATAGATGAAAAAGTGTTGTTCTCTCGATAAGCGAATGACTTACTTATCCATTTGTCATGTGGGTGGTTTGCCTTGGATGATAATCTTGTTAAATTGTTATGGCACAGCCCTATTTGATCAATTAATAAATATTGCATTAATTGAAATGTGGATGTTCGTGCGCGTGTGCACGAATGTGTACGTGTGTCTATCATTCAATCAAGTTGAAGTCGCCTTACATATATATTGCCATTCACTGTGTCATGCTCCGTTCAATAATTTGTATTCAATTCACAATTGTTTGTTATGTTTTTATCCGGGGAACGAGATCACTTTGGTAATTAAAAATTAAAAGCTTAATACATCAAGCTGTGGACACCTACATGGTTATGCACACTGTATAAGATGTATAAGTGTGTATAATCCTATTAATATAATAATAGTAGCATTTACGAGTGACATATGTTTTGCGATCCACACGTTCTTTGCTTTAACAATGTGCCCCGTATGATGTTGTTCACGGGGCTAGTTGGTACAATCGACCGCGCCTGAGAAACTTCATATATCTACCTAAGTGTAATATGGAATGTCATATCCGTATCCTGTAGCATGCTAATACAAACCGGAAAAACGTAAGGAATGTTTCTTACGCCCGTAAGACCATCACTTTTCAGAAAATCCGTAGGACTTGTTGATCAACCATATACTTAGTCACAAATACGCAAACACCGCACGACTATCTACGACTTGACCCTTGACTCGTGTAGGCCCTAGCGTTAGGTCTTGTTCAATAATGTTCAATCAGGCTGCGTGTGGCAGGCTAAGACCCCTGCTGCATCCTTGTAGCGATCGATCAAGACGACCTACACAGATTAAGTCATTAACGGAACCTGGCAACCATAAGCCTATTTTTATAGTCACATAGTAAGAGTCCAACACGTCGTTGATCTTAACCAAAGGCTGGCCAACCCTAGATTCGGTCGGATTTGTTTTCGGGTCGATCGTTCAAATGCCATTTCGGGTAGAACCACTTTAGCGAACTGACAAATCCGAATTACTTAATCCAGCATTCAAAATTAATTAAACCGAATTGCATTGTGGTATACATGTTCACATTCTGTAAATTTGACATTGTGTCGCTGAATGCTGACCGACATCTTGAGTGTCCGATTTACTTTTTCTTCAGCTTTTTGTCCAGGTGTCCTGGTTGCCACAAAAAGGTTATTAAAGTATATAAAACATAAAAAATATGTTTATTTTAATGGATTTATGAAAACAGTAAAACTTCGTAATACGTGAGGGGTCAAAACACCAACATTGACGCGCCGATACAAATCAATGGACATATTGCCAGAGAGGTTATAATATTTTGGTACGAGAGCAGTGTAATCAACCCCGCCGGAAATCATGCCAAAGACATTCGTACAAGAATTGGCAAAGCAAGATGCGCCTTCAATACTATAAACAGGATTTTGAGCAACGGCAAACTCTCAACTGAAGTGAAAGTCAGTCTTAATAACACATCGGTAGAAACGATTATACTATATGAAATTGAAACCTGGCCGCTTACCGAATAGAACGGAAACAGATTGCAGAGAATCCACCTGCGCTGGTTTAGACGAATAGGCCCTACTACGGATCGATTATTATGATCACATCAAGCATGACGAAGTTATTGCAACATCGAAAGAACATCCGCACCCTGACGCCACCGATAAAAGATTGTGCAATGAGCTGGCCACGCACTTAGAATGTCGCCGAATAGAATCCCGCTGCGAACCTGTCACTTTCCACCATCCAGAAAACGCAAGAGAGGTCGACCACGAATCACATGGTTCGCAAGAACGACCAAAACAACTATCCAGTTTAACTCGGAGAGCTTCCTCGTTTAGCTAGTGATCGAGCAGTGTGGTTAAGATGTGTCGATGTCTGGTGTTCGGAAGAATACAGCAATGGAAAAGAAAACAAGAAGAACAAGACATATAGGGTGATTTATTCACATTTGTTATGTGTGTTTCAACTGCCAAAAAGAAGAACCCTGTAAGTTGACGTTGTACCTGACCAAAGCTGATGGCTTGCTTGCTGGGCATCGTCACTGCCAATACAAAACGTATACTGCAATGTAATAAAGCATAATTTCTGTTTGATCTTGCTGATTTAATCCACCTTATGATCGGTATTGTGTGCAGATACAATGTTCATTTGTTCGTACCGTACAATACGATCACGTTGCTCCTTGTGTGATATTACCGTACTAGCACAGCACAGTGTGTGCGTACTACGAGGAATTCCGTACGGTCACGATGACTCCAAAAAATAATTTCTTCGCGGATTAGCCCCGTATAGCAAAACAAATGGACTAAAATGGTATGTATCAATTAGTTAAACAGTGGATGAGTTTCATCAAAGTTTCAAAGAGATAGAATTGATAATCACAATCTAATTGTTGTGGTTGAATGAACAATTACTAATTGAAGTGTTTACACATTGATTATAGGCGTGCACCTTTCTTATCAGAATAAACAAGATTACTTACTTACGCACTTAAATACATTCTTTAAAGCAATGTGCGATAGTAAAACAAACCGGGCTACAAATGGAACGAGGCACAACACAGACTATATATATATATATGCACGGTAGCAGTTCTGTTAGATTATTGGGTTGGTGAGCATCATCCACGACTGGTCAATCCACTAACGTAGAACATAAGATTCACACAGGACGTTATTAATTACAATGCTTAGCTCAATTACTTAGATGATCTCGAAAGGGCAGGGGTGAACAGCCAAGTGTAGACCCAGGAGAGAATGGCAGAAGATCGCAATGGACGGAGATGACTCGTCGAGAAGGCGGACCAGACTAAGTGGTGTGGCTACCCCCTCCCCCCGCAAGGGACCCCGGGGAAGAAGAAGGTCTAATTACAAAATAACTGCACATATTAATGAAAACAACCAAAACATGACACGTGACACAGTACAGTACATAACAGTTACATTAAATTACAATCATGTTAGTCCATTTAGCTTTGTAAAGAAAGCACATGTATATTGTGTTAACATTAGTATGCCCACGTAGTACCCATGTAACAATCTATTTCGTATAAATTAGTTTCTTTCGAGTTTCGTTCGTTCTAGCAAAAAGGGAATCGGCGAGAATCACATACGACTACCCAAAGTCCTGATCAATATGTTTAATAATACGGTCAGACGTGTGGCTGTCTATATCTGTTGGCGATGTTTCATAATCTAAACCACTGGTGGATCCATATGAATGCATAACACATTTCAACTTTGTCCCAGTCGCCGCATCAACCAATGAAACCATCACCATGTATCCGGTAGAACGTTGACCCAATCGCGGCTCATCTAACAACTAATGGTTGACAAATGCTGCATCGCTCTTCGGCTTTTCAAATCACAGGAATATCTGCTTTATTTACTGTGAACGTGAACATCTGAGTGCTACTTGTGTGCATGTTGGTTCATTTGATAACAAAAGCGAATATCAGTTTATATCGTTCTCGGTGACGTAATTGGTTACCCTGCATCGTGGTTGCAATGCAGATACACTGCCTATTGTCGATTTAAATTATAAATGATAATATGGTGTAATGTGTGTCCATCCAGAGTTGACGGAGACAGAACCACTGGCATTCATAAGGAAAATATAGATACGCTTGAACAAGTACAGAGGAGAGCAACTAAGATGATCCCAGAACTCAGAGACCTTAGTTATGAAGAACGCCTAAAAGAATGTGGCTTAACAACCCCAGAGACAAGGAATTTAAGATAAGATGAAATTGAAGGTTTTAAGATATTAAATGATTATGAAAATATTTATATAAATATTGTTCTCACTCAAGAAAGATAGTTGAACTAGAGGATATGCAACATTAATAAACGATTAATGTAGATTGGATATCAGGAAGTGCCTACTCGTTCTCACAGAAGACAATAAATGAATGGAACAAATTATCTACAGATTGTGTAACTGCTACCAGCGTGAAAAATGTTTAAAACAAGGTTGACACATATCTCAGGAGGGCCGGTTACACATACCAAGTTGATGAAAAATGTTGGACTCTCGATAAGCCAATGGCTTCCTTGCCCACTTGCCATCTGGACCTTTATTTTGGATGGCAATCTTGTTAAATCTTGCTAAAATCGAAATCTCGCCAGGTCTCGTCCATACCTTTAACACGTAACTTCCGGCTCAGGACGCTGTTTCTTAGCAACGCAACACGAGTCGACACCAAACGTTCACATTTTCACGTTTTGTCTAACTGGTGAACAGCAAATAAGACACGGGGCCTGGGATAAGGCAATGATCAAGTAACGCTATCATAAATATGCGGTTACGGTTGAAATAGAAAAGAAGCTCGTAGCATTTCGGGAAATCAAGGAAAGGAGTTTCGCGGAAGACGTATAGGTAGGTGGACGTCTGGACGTGAAGCTACGTCGCAGACAATTGCGTGGGGAAGCAATGTTCTGCTGTTCGTAAAATCGGGCAAATTGTTCTAAAATGCATGAGACAAGTATATGCGTAACTGCGTCTTGTCACGGAGACACAATAACGTATTGCGTCTTTTTAGGCCTACGTCGCAATACAAACCCAAGATAATCTTCTAAAAAAAATTATTAATAAAATCATCACATAAAATAACCAAAGCCATCACCAATAATTGTTCAAACGTATATTATCATCATTACATACATACGTAGTTAGGCTAAACATATTATCATCATTACATACATACGTAATTAGGCTAAACGTATTATCATCATTACATACATACGTAGTTAGGCTAAACGTATTATCATCATTACATATACACGTAGTTAGGCTAAACGTATTATCATCATTACATACATAAGTAGTTAGGCTAAACGAAGCAAGCTAGTTGGCTAGCATGGACAAATGTACCGTTCCGTTCGATTTTGCTGTAAAATAGTGTACATCGCTGTGACTAATGTGTCACTTTACCCCTCATTCCCCTATGTTTACATCAGCCATTCCAATATCACCCGTGTTCCAAAGCACGCCTTTTCTCAGAGACGAACAGTCTTGGTTATGGTATCCATATGTCCTCGTCTGACCGTCCATGCTACTGTTTATCCAGTAATTATATTACTGAGAAACTGGACGCACTCCTCGAATAAGATCGTAAACAGTTCATTTGAACAGGCACGTGTCATTGTACTATTCACCCCGACCAGGTCGACACGGGACAACACGGAGCAGCTTTCCTGCCAGAAGGTCTTTGTTGGTTGCCTTATTACAACTGTAATTAATGGGCCATGTGTTGCGATATTTCTGGTACAAGTAAGCATTGAATCGGCATATACACTGGGGAGTGTGCTGTGAAATTGGGCACCGTGCCCTTCAATTACCTGATACCCATACGCACATTTCAATGATATAATATTATATCCCTTTCAGGCTCAGTTTCTAACGGTTTTTTCTCGTTGAAAAATAGTGTGGAGAAATGACCAGAAAGAGAGATACCCACAAAATGCATGCCCGTGGGCTTGAGCATGCGTACGAATAACAATATACCTTAGAATTGTATAAAAGTATGCCCTGTATCAAATCGCGCAGGTTTCGAAATCTATTTCAACGCATACGCGCCGATTTCAACAATGGCGCCTGACATTCAAGCCGTTGCAGTGCAAATTTAAAGCAGTGGCGGCAAGCCAGAAATAGGCGAGCAGACCAATATACAAATAGCGCAAAATAAAATTATTGGGCCCTAAATTACGCTTTACATAACCAAAAACAATATACTGTCTGGAATACCTTTTCCCCGGACCCGCTCTTACACGTATTGGCATTCATTCACCCGGGTGAAAAGCGCGTAAATCAGTCGCCTAATTACCTCGCGAGTTAAATATAAATTAAGCCGTCGCGCCTCGCTGTATAATATATGTTGTGACATCAATGGTGTGACTCAAGTACGGTTTAAGTAGGTCGTACCTGTCAAGTGAAGGATAGCACGTGCCAGATGTCGCTATTGAGAGATTCAGGTACACGTAATGTACCTCCAACAAGCTCTTGTGAATAAATTGGATTGCCGATTACCAACCTACCAAGTAGTTGATGTATTTATACAAACAGAGAAAGGGCAATATGACCTTAACCACATTCACAGTAAACACAAATACACCGGGAGTTAACGGGTTATCGAACTGCCAAATCACACGGAAAGCTCTTTGCAGTGTTGAGGGGCTGTATTGAACTTTTGGATCGAATTTAGATTACCAAGCATGAGGAGATTACCAAGCATGAGGAGATTACCAAGCATGAGGAGAAAGTTATAAATAAAAGTATGAGCGTGTGTGTGTGTGTGTGTGTGTGTGTGTGTGTGTGTGTGTGTGTGTGTGTGTGTGTGTGTGTGTGTGTGTGTGTGTGTGTGTGTGTGTGTGTGTGTGTGTGTGTGTGTGTGTGCGTGCGTGCGTGTGTGCGTGCGTGTGTGCGTGCGTGTGTGCGTGCGTGTGTGCGTGTGTGTGTGTTTGTGTCCTTCTGACGAACGAACCCAGTGGCAGTAAATTTACGTACTCCTGATTGGACGTTTATTTGTTAGGTAGTCCGTGTCTGCGTGGTCGTGATAAAGTTCTGATTTGCACGTGGGTTCACATTCAGCACGTCTTCATATGGCTTCAGCGTGACCTCTGCGAATGTGTTATTGTCGTGTGATTATGATTCATTCCAGATGCCACGTTCTAGAGAGTTATTCCAAATGGTGCGGTCCACGCAGACATTGTAGGAGTACGATCTATAAAAAATATTCCAGGTGCCACGTTTTAGATAGATATTCCAAGTAATACGTTCTAGAGATATATTCCAAGCAGTACGTTCAAGAGAGACATTTTAATCAATACGTTCTAGAGAGATATTCCAAGCACTTCGGAGGGAGGGAGGGAGGGAGGGAGGGAGGGAGGGAGGGAGGGAGGGAGGGAGGGAGGGAGGGAGGGACGGAGGGACGGAGAGAGAGAGAGACGAGATGAGAGAGACAGAGAGAGAGAGAGAGAGAGTATTCTAGGCACTACATTCTTGATAAGTATTATAAGTACTACGTTCGAAAAAATATTCTAGGCACTACGACCTACAGAAGTATTCTAGTTATTACGGAGTATTCCAGGTAGGGCCTACTACACTATAGGGATATAATATTATTCCAGGTACTTCATCCAAGACAGATGTCATAAGTTTGCGGCGTTCGTGATATTGATGATTTGTCCTAGAATTAGTGGCCACTGTTTGGATGACCGCTGATAAATCATGCCGTCCTACACTGACGCCGGGCTAGCTGAGGCCAGTGCAACCACTCTGGCTCTGTGCTAATCCCACATAGGTTCACACGGACAACCTCCTCGGCTGAGCCCAGGCCGCGTGTCACAGGCCTTGCGAGTACGGATGCGGTCCCAATGCGAGTCCCGGGTAGCGGTCACGTCGGTATCCAACGAGAGAGCCCAGTTAACGAGTCCACTGATGCTTTGTATGTTATCCAGGGCGAGCACCTTAAACTTGTGGGTTCCTTCGGGTTATCCACACGAATGAAATCACCGGGGTTATAGGTGGCGTCAGGTGAGCGTGCCGAGGTACAATAAACCGGGTGTTGTTTCTACCGAAAATAGGGCAGCACTCGGTTTGTTTACTCACTCTCTCCGCGCGGTCGTTAGGTCCGATCTGGGTCGGTCTGTGTCTGGCCCGCGCGTTCCACGGCATCACAGGGCTGACGGACGGCACTGTTCACGAAGCTGTCTGTCAGGTCTATGCCGGCGTGACGCTGCAATTCGTGATGGCGGCTCGTGAAAACAACCAAACACATGACGCATGTAGCACTACACGTCTGATTACCGTTCATAAACGGCGCATAGATCTCAACAAACAACATCCGTGTGCGTGATTGAGTTCACTTGCTGTGTTTTAACGCACAAACACATTCGTATATTATACGTGCTTCCATATTATTTACATATGGGTAGCATGATTTATACCAGTTAACATGCCAACCATATTTGAAGAAAAAATAGTAAGTTAAATATTATTTCGTGCCCTTTGTACATATAGGATATCTTTTAACATACAAACTGGGGAGCAACCCCCCCCCAGCTCCCCAATGTCCCCAGCCTTTTCGGTTGTCATTCTGGTTTGTCCCGATCCCGCCTTATCAGCATATATAATGCCCCTTATTCAACACACATATAGTGCCCCTTATTCAACACACATATAGTGCCCCTTATTCAACACACGTGGATTGTTTTCATCAGAGCATTTTAGTGAATGTCCACCGGGTGCCATATGTCTTGAAAGGGCACTTTCAATAATTGGCAATTCGAGATTCACCATTAATTTTCACGGCCAAATTAGGCGAGGGACACGACACGGAGCAGTAGCTCCCCTTTTCCAGTGAGCCAATTAAATTGGCTATAAAATAATATTTTGTATAGTAGGCTGCTGCATGTAGTAATGCACAATTTTAATTACATTTTTTAGAAAAACAGTGGCCTTCTTTGATATTTCATGATTATAATTATATATATTTTGCTATTGACTTTATATATATATATATATATATATATATATATATATATATATATATATATATATATATATATATATATATATATATATATATATATATATATATATATATATATATATATATATATATATATATATATATATATATATATATATATATATATATATATATATATATATATATATATATATATATATATATATATATATATATATATATATATATATATACATATATATATATATACATATATATATTTGACTTTTTGACCACTGACCCTTTTCGTAATATTGCCCTCGCCAGTGGAAGTTCACAAAAATGCTCCGATGTATGTGCACTAACAGGTGTCATGTGTGACGACCCTAAACCTGGGTCAAGGACACGGACGACTCTGTTCGTGTATTTCGGAAGTCATTGGTTGGAAAACACGAGACATATTGTCTTAACGCAATTGGCCTTAAACCTCAATGACACAAACGCACCTTTACCGGGCTATTGATTGGCAAGCGCATTCACTCGCACGAACCGACGCCACCTCGCGTGGCCCCCAGAGCGTGGCCCCGGTATCTGAGCTACGATGACGTAGCACAGTGTAGACTATAAATTGAGAGCCGGTGTTGCGCTGCTCCAGTCAGTAAATACGTGAAGCTCCGGCAACAAGTGCAGTCACGGAGCAGCAGTTGACTGCAGTCAGGTACTGTACCGCTATCGTTGAATGTCTAGTCTAGACCACTATTGTTGGGTTGCAACGTCTTGCGTTACTTAGAATCTATGAATACTGTTAGTGACGTCTATGGTACGTTGCCAAGCCTACATTTAGGAGGATGTCGTTAAGATTAGATCCACGTACAACGTATTTGAGCCCATCTATGAGTGTGGCCTACTTAAAGTGTGGCTAGCAAGTGGCTGGGTTATGTCAACTAGTTGAGTTCGGTAGCGCTTTATAGTGATAACCTCACCTGTATGGTATTTGACAGTAGGGTTACGTCATCGACTCAAGGACAAGGTGTACATTACATAATATCCTGTTGTTTGGGATTTATAGAGAGACTTTGTTTATTAATAATTTAATCATTATATATGTCGACGGTGACACACTGTAGTAGCCTTGGAGATGTAATAATAATGATTATTATTAAATCATTATAGTTGTCGAAGGCGTCACCCCATAATACCTCCTGGTTGAGATGTATACATATTTTATTACGTCACTATAGTTGTCCATATTTTCTCTGGTTGGATATTAAATTTTGTTGTGTCACGCCCCCCCCCCCCCGGCAGAGGATCTAATGCATTAGATCGTTAGCGTTATTGTCACAAGCATGTCTCGCTGGAAACTGCTATTAAACAGTGTCTGAAATATATCCGTAGAACCTAGAACTTCGAATGTCTCTCTAGAGCGTACTACCTGGTATGTCGTACTACCTGGTATGTCGTACTACCTGGTATGTCGTACTACCGTATACATGGAACGTCTCTCTCTAGAATGCTGCACCTGGAATGTCTCTCTAGAACATGGTACCTGGAATATATCTCTATATTATATAACGTTCTACCTGAAATGTCCGGTGTTGTAGTAGGGGCTTACGCAGAGCATGCAAACATGGAGGTGTGGCGGGAAATAGAAGATTGGTTCTATAGTATAAATTGGTGGGAGGTTGGTTTAAAAAAATAAGTGGAAGGCGGGATTAGTGAGAGGGCGGGAGTTTGATCCCAAAACCAGGTGGGAGATGGGAGACGCCCTTAAGGCTCTGATGATTGACAATATTCGTAGCCCAACAGCAACGATTTTCTGATACCATGCATTGAGCCTAAGCCATTGAATAGTTATTAATGCTGCATAGAGTCTAAGCTTTGTCTTCAATGTCAAAGTTTAGCGTGATGAACGTGCGTGAATCGATTGTCTTTTATATGACGTGCGGCTTCATAGGGTTGTTCGTTGTGTGCCGTATTGAATCGTTTAGGCTTTGCTACACAAAGAAGTTCGCATTCTTTTCACGCAGAACGAAATGACAAAACAAGCCATCTCATCGGTGATGTCAAGTACTTTGTGGAATATGATGGTATGGTTATAAAACATCGAATTCTAAACGGAGGTGACCAGAAATGGGATCTTCTGACTGAGCTGTGGCGCTGTTGAAAGTAGTTGGTTATTAGCTGGACTGAAAAGCAAACAAACACTGTTGTGCTAACGGCTAAGTCAAATACAAAACAAGTGTCGACTCTTGAGAACATCGATGGAGAGGAAGCTTTAGTACTTTGGCCACATTGCAAGGAAGAAGGCGTTAGGCATTTGACGTTAGAAGGTGTGGTGAATGGCAAACGATAAGGATGACAGCAGAAACCCCGGTGGTTGGATGAGACCAGGAGAATGAAGGGGCTGAATGCAGCAGAAGCCACGGAAGTTGCTCAGGGTAGTGGTGGTCAACAGTGTACCAAGGATAAGTTGAATGGTTGTTTGTATGAACTGTAACGTACAATGCATAGCGAATGTTGAAGGGGTGAATGCTAAATTGGAGCTGTATCCTGATATAGACACGAGCGGTGTATGGATTTCACAGACGAAGAGGTGAAGCAGGAAACTAATCCCGGAATATCCGAAATCGGTAGTTTTTAGTTGATATAAAACCAGCCATACCAAATTATGTCAAGAGTTTCGCATAAGAATAAAGCCGTATGCCGAATGAATGTCACAGAGCCCGTGCGGCTGAAAGTGACATATATTATTTGGTTGCCAACCGTCAGACGAGCGACAAGTCTGGTCCAGATACCCAGCAGACCAAAGTCCAACGTGACTCGGGACACGAAACACCCGTCAGCGGGTTTGTCCTCATACTGCCCGGCTGTGTACGTGGACTTACACTGAAAAACAATCGGTCAACAATAATACGTAGCCCCCACGATAGATTTCATCTGGTGATATTCATATCGGTCACGACCCGTGATGTCGCTACCATCGGTACACTGTAATGTCAGCATGTCTAGCCCACAATAGCACGCACCGTGATAGACTGTACAAGTACTGGTCAGTTTAATAGATTATTATAATATTCCTTACTAATTTATTCTGACGTCATCATGGTCGTTATTTGATGACAATTCTGTGTTGCATGGCAGTCACGCTAAAACTGGCTTCTATCGTTTCATATTCCATCTAGTTGATTGGTCAGCTACGTATAATGATCTGGATATCCTCTAGGTCAATGTCTAATGCTGCAAACAAATACATACGCTACTACGACCCCTGGCTCGTGAGGACACGGGGTTCATGTCCCCTCCGTCGTACCAAATCCCTTCAACGTGCCAATGAACTGCGGATTAGATCGTGATCAGAATTTAGCTATACACGTGCCACACTTGAATAACCCGTCAGCGTCAAGTCTAGACTGGCCAAATAACGAGAGCACCATTATAAGTGACCCACCCGTATATGACAATAGTTTTATACCTTCGCCGAGATAGACTGGTTATTGATTCCGATCAATCACTCGTTTCAACATGTTTACATCGCGGTCACCTTATCTAGTGTCCTGCTGTAAACAACGTCAACGGTTACTACCAAACAATAAACAACTCACTAATATAATTAACCGTGGCGTGTGCGCGCCATGTTTTGCACGAACATGCATTTGGTGCCTAGATTTGTCCAAACCATAGAGTTACATCATTAATCATCCCCCTATAAACTAACGGGTGTTCTATTTATGTCTATGGTCCAAACGCATCACGGTTACTTCTCTCTTCGGCTGTCCGTCGTAACGACGATGACACCGCGCTGATGACAAATCTTGTGCCTGGAGCGACAATGTGACACCCCTTCCCTCGCCAGACTAACCGCTTGAACTCATCGACCTCAGTTATAATTGTGGGCACTACCGAGGGCCGACGGGTCTTAATTTGTCACGATGATGGCCGTGCCTGATTAGTAATCACACAACCTATAACGATACTAGTGGCTTGTCCACAGCTTAAATGCTCACTACTGAAACATCCTACATCCTCGCACAAAACCGTAATATTTCTACGCCCATTAGACCGCCAAATTTAAGAAAATCTGTAAGGCGTAGTAGCCGTACAGGTAAAGTGTAAGAATTGGCACCTACATAATTATACGGTAGTTATCTTGCAGTGCTTTGCATTACTTTACATAAAGTAGTTCATACAAAGTGTTTGGTCTGGAAAATGTGGAAAGTGCATCTCTGTAAGGCAACAGTTTACATCGTCATGTGGTGAGATTCAACGTTACATACCTTGCATTTGGAATCACAATTAATTTAATAAAATTATAGCTTATCATTGGTATTAATTGAGGAAATGATAAGAAATAATAGCATAATAATAAATCTTCCTTGTGTCAGTGTACATTGAAATGGTCAATATATCATGCGAGAAAGCATCGACCGACCCCCACGAACTACCGCTGTACATGTGTACAAGTTTACCGTCAATTCACGTATTTTAACCTTTCTCTACGTTCATAGTTATTTTAACGACACATTTGTAGATCCCCGGAAGTCTGAAGCTACAAATCAGCCATGTTGTCCTGTATACAACGGGTGATCGCCGCGGAATCGCTGAATGTCAGCCGGACATGTTCGGCGGCCGTGTCTAACTCCGTGTCCCGCGCTGCCGGTGAACAGCCGACATCCTGGCAGAGCAGACGACATTTTGTGACCACACCACATCGGAGTCAACAAAAGCCCGGTGGCGCCAAAAAGACGTCCATGTTTAGCGTTTCCGGTTGGCGGAGCTGGGTTTCCGGTAGGTAGCAGCACTGCAAGTATGAAATGGGGCACCCGAATTTTTTTATGAACAGGGAGAACGGCACATTTGCAGGCTACGGCATTTTGCTACCCACTGGATTAAAAGTGCAGTTGCCGTCTGTATTGATCTATTGAGGTAGGCAAAATATCATAATTATCGAGGAAATGTCACGGTGATTGCCGTGCAAGTGTGATCCGAGAACTTCAGAATATGTTTCGAATAAAAATAATGAAATCGGTATGGAATGACTCCATGAATGCTAGACGAATATATGGACCATGGACACTTACGGCGACCAATATTAACCACATACACATCAATGGGTGTGCGAGAAATTGACGTTTAACAAAATATATTCAGAGGATTCTGACTGACCATCGTAACGTTGTCGGAATAATTGTTTATTTTATGATGTTTTGGCGTGCATAAACATACAATCCAGACTGCTCGTAGACAAACGTGAGAATGTGTACGTTTACTTCTTACGGATTGTCTTAGATTTGACCGTCTTACGGGCGTACGGGTTTGCACGTATGCGAACATGCAGTGCCCTTCGTCAATGACAGCAGTCAACCTCGCCGCTACGGCTACTCTAATAATCGCACGTAGGCAATAACTGGGTTCACCTAAGTACGAGCTGACAGCTCATAATATCACGCCGTATCAACGGACCAGCGGTAGATACAGCAACGGGTCTTTCACGGAACGTGACGCAATACAATGGTCTGCAACACGCCATTCTATTCACACCGCCTCCAAGCATGTGGCTGGCTACAAATAGCATGTGGCTGGCTACAAATAGCATACGGCTGGCTACAAATAGAAGACGACTATTCAACGTTTGCAGTTTGAAAGTGCGTCGACGGTTGTACTTTTTTCTCGACGATTCTGATTATATTGTTAATCAGTACGTGTGGGCAGGCACACAGCTCTTCCCGGAAAGTGCTCGTAGGTCTATAAACAGAATGGATAAACCGTGACGCGGCACATTTTATGCCCTGTCACGGCGGGTCTGACCGGGACGGCTGTATAACACGCAGCGTTCTCGTGTACAGCGGATCGTCTTACAATGGAGACGATCAGTATCGGCTAAGCTGTCGTCATACTGCGCAACGCGGGTGATAGACGGCAATCGCCTGTGACTTTGTCGAGAGCAATTGACCCCGGGATACGGCGAGCCAGTGACACAGGCCGGAAGTAGAGGCCTACTTTCAACAATACACAGATGCAAGATACCGACTGTAATCACAGCGGAATCGGATGCACTAATCAATAAACCGTTAATCGAACTGAATTCCACCAGAGGTCAGCAGGAATATTTATTTATTTATATTAATACATTCGATTTTGTCTTATTTAATTGATGCCAAATTGTATCAATTAATACCCGCAGAACAGGTTATTGTTTGTATTATTAGTCGGTGTAGCCGCTGAAGATCATAATTATACATGGGAGTTAGTTTTTCGTCAAATAAACAACGCTTTACTGATATCGGGTCTATATTATGTCATCGATGTGTCAGAAATATGAAATATTATGTTAAACGACTGATGTATTGTCCATTTGCGATTCGAAACCACCTGCATTTGCAGAACAATGTTTGCCCGGTTGTAAATCTTAGCGTAGCATCTGGGTCGTCTGGGAAAAGTATAATTCCACATTTGTTGTTGTTGTGGGGGGGGTCTACCGGGGTTGATAACAGTCTCATTACTGTTCGTGAAACTGTTCATCAAGTTGGAAGAATAATATAATTTAGATTTTCTTTTAATCACAACTATAACGTTTTCTCATTATTACGACGTTTCGTCAACCGCCGGAAGCCTTCTTCATGAACTGAATTCTAGAACAACTTCTCGTGGGACAGCCAGAATTCAGTTCTTGGAGAAGGCAGCCGGCGATTGCTGAAACGTCGTTGTAGTTGGAAAACTTTATAGTTTTGAGTAAAATAAAATATAAATTATATTTTCACTACTGGCTCATGAAGATGCTGGTAACACCAGCTACGGTGTACTAATGAACTAAGTCGTCCCTCCCAGATGACTCGGACATGTTCAAGCCGGCCTCTGGTCGCTATCATCTGTACGTCTCGTACGCGTGTCCGTGGGCCCAGCGCACGCTGATCGTGAGGAAACTGAAGGGACTAGAGAAAGCCATCTCCTTCGATGTCGTCTATTGGCTGCTCACGGACAAGGGATGGCAATTCGATGACACGGTATGTTGTCACGCTATGCCCACCTTCCCGGTGTCTCATGGGTAATTTAGAACAGTTATTTCCGCCCAAAACGTATCACTACTCCTCGCCAAAATTGCACCCTGTAATTTCGTAATGAATTAGAAATAGTGGTTCATTTTATCACAACATTATGTCGTTTGTTTTACACAATTGTTTATTTCGTAAATGTTACATGTGTAACCTTTTAAAAAAGGTAGTAAGAATTCGTCCTTAATTTTTTCCAACGAATACAATGGAATTAAATACACGTATATATATATATATATATATATATATATATATATATATATATATATATATATATATATAACAGAAAGAGTGGCTCGACATTACTTTACCTGACCCTCACCCCTGTACAGCAGGGAACAAGGCGGAAGAGCGCATATGTAGATCATACAGGTAATTTACCCTAATGGAAGAAAGTGTAGGACAGCTTACAACATCTGCACTGGACAGAGTTTAAATGACATATGTCTTTAAACGATACGAAGCAAGCTTAATAATCTTATGTAGGCATTGTTTGTGTACCTAAACAATAACAAATATAACGTTAAGTATTACCTGAACAAAGAGTGAGTGTACGTCTCCGAAATGTCCCTAATGCTGAAGACTGTCGGTGTTCCAGAAGCCGGCATCCACTCGAGACAGCGTGAATGACTTCGAGGGGATGGGAGCCGTCTACAAGAAGGCTGACTCTGGTAAGTCCACCAGTCCCTCTGTCTACCCAGACCGTTTCTAACGGGAGATTCCCGCGTTTGGTACCCGCCATATCACGTTCTCACGGGCGTTAGATGACATCTCTTTCCTCTTGTTTTTCACAAAAATATCCTGTTTTCCGACTGCCTACCCTTTAAAAAAATAATTTTGCTGTCTTTGAATTTGCCGGGCTGAATCACAACTTTAATTTTGATTGGTCAATAATCGTGTATTTGACGTATCTTCCAGTTTCTCTGCATTTGATTAAGTCCTGCAATTGAAGGGCGCGACTTTATATCGCCTAAAAATCTCCAGCCTAGTATGCCATATCAGAAACTTAATAGCTCTGGTTTACCCCGCACACCAGTGTATATTCTCAAGTATTTGATATAATCCTGTATAATCCTGTGTAAATATGTGACAGGTTGTTTGTTTATATTGGAATCCGTGATCAGCAGCGAGGGAGAATTACTTGTGACCACAACTATGACGTCACGCGTCATTGTTTCTTTCGATCACAACTACGACGTCAGGTGTTCTTATTTCTTGCGATCACAACTATGACGTCACGTATGCTTATTCCAGAGTACAAGGGCAAGTACACGGTGCCCGTGCTGTGGGACAAACAAATGAACACGATGGTGAACAACAAGTCGAAGGATATACTGCGCATGCTCAACGCTAACTTCCAGGAGTTGTGCGAGACGGATGAACAGCGACAGTTGGATCTATACCCGGCTCATCATCAGGAGGAGATCGATGACCTGACCGACTTCATCAGCCCGTAAGTCACAGGATCTCCCCCTCCTCACCTTCTTCGGGCTGGTGACCCATAAAGCAAACAGTGCATCTTTCCGGCTTTGGCTTTGTTCCACAATTTCCACCCAGTTCTCAGTTTTTCGCCAGGTTGTCTCTGGGCGACCCACTTTCTGTTTGCCTTCCGGGGTTAGAGCTGCCAGGCTGTGGCTGTCTTGTTTATTTCCTAGGACTTGTCTGATCCAATTCCATCTTCGTATCTTTACTTCACGTCATTTAAATATCTACATATTTTCAACACATGAAGTAAAATCAATGTAGAAATCTTGTTTTCAAGGAAGTTTCAGATCAGATGCAAATGACTCTTGCCTTCAATAGAGACACGTAGTTCGTAATGTCGGCAAGCCAGTTTTCCCCATACAGTTTCCCCCGTACAGTTCACGCCGCTCGGCCCGCTTCTGTGTTGAATGTCCCAGCTTTGTAACCAACAGAACATAAGCTAATGCAGACTATCCATGAACTGTGTTGATACAGTTAACGATATGTTAACTTGTGAAGTAAGAATACAGTAACGTTATTTTGTGACATTTTGTTGCTGTTGCATTGACTTACAGCTCTAGAATAACAGAATAATAGTAAACAAAACAGTGTGACCAGAATGTGACTTCTTTTGCAGCAATCTGACAAAAGGCGTCTACAAGGCGGGCCGCGCGATTACCCAGCCGACGTATCAAAAGGCAGCCAAGAACGTCTTCATGGCGCTCGACAAGGTAGGACGGCTCTTCTGTCTAGTTCATATTTTATATTTCTTGTCTGCTGAGAATAGGATTCCCCAGGGAGACATATGTTTGCCTCGAAATCCAGCCACTCTTCCACCCAACCTTGCATGCCAGTATCTGTCGGTATAGGTCCGACTGAGTGAGGATAGCAAACTCACCCGTCTTTCGTTCATTCGTTTGACATTCAGTATTTATAAGCACTCGTTCACCTGTCCACTCATAGCTACATTGGATAACCTGTCCACATATAGCCACATTGGACAACCTGTTCCGCTTCCACATAAATCCACGTTGGATCAATAAGTCCAATTCTGTGTTACTCTTCATGATCTGTGTGTGTCACAATAATAATTATGTGTAGACACACTGTCGTGGATCCACGTCGTCGTGATCTGGGTATGGCTTCATGATCTGTAGGTCATCGTAATCTGTATTGGCGTGCTGTATGATCAGTGTTGGTATGCTGTATGATCTGTGTTGGTATGCTGTATGATCTGTGTTGACATACACGGTACGTATATGTGTTTTAGTTCGAGGAGATCCTATCACAGAAGCGCTACCTCTGTGGGGACCAAATGACAGAGATCGACATCAAACTCTACAGCTGTCTTATTCGCTTCGACACCGTCTACCACGGACACTTCAAAGTGCGTACATTCTCTTCACAATGCTACTTACAAGAAACGCACCCGTGTATGTGTGCATGTGCGTGCGCGTGTGGGTGGTTGGATGGGTGGGTGCGTGCGTGCGCACTACTGTTGCTTGCTGATCCATACATTAAATACAACCTCGTAATAGCAAGACAATATTACTTTAACTATAAAACGGGTTACGTCTTATGTATATTGGGAGTGTTAACGTATTTATCGACATTATCCTGATGCTGAATTCGGCAATGACCTCTTACTGTTTGCAGTGCAACCGGAAGCGAATCGTCGACTACCCGAATCTGTGGGCGTACACGAGAGAGCTCTACCAGATACCCGCTTTCAAGGAGACGACCAACTTCGAACACATTGCAAAGTTCTACCAGGTCAGTCGAGTCCACTGCTAAATGCTAAATACTCCGGACGATAACCAATGATGTGTACGCTGGACATTTAGTACAGCATTTGAAATACGGTTGTACTAATGGTGAGCTCTTGAGTAGAACCACAATAAAAGGTAGGATCGAATCTTGGGATAACATCGTACCGCGTTTAATCGATAATTGTGTAGCTTGGATTACCTACGACTCCCCGTGCGACATATCTATAAATGCATGAACAAATATTGAACAATGGGTTGCTGCCACAACGGCAAAATCATAGTCGTCGTTGTCTTCAACATCGTCGTCGTCATCGTCATCATCATAATCATCATCATCATCGCTGCGGTGATGGTTCGCTGTTAAGTTGTTAGGGGCTCTTTAATATCCGACTCCTGGGATACATCCCTGCAGCCATCTTGGATACGATTACCATCAGGCCCGTAGCCAGCTTTTCACAGGGGGGGGTAATTTTTCTTCAATACAGATTCCAGGGAATAAAAGCAGTCAACATGAAAAGCACGAGGTCAAAAGCCCTTATCGTGAACCCGATAAGGGGACTCACATAAAAAGGGGTTCATATTTTTTGAAAGGGGGTTCACAAATAAGGGGGTTCATGTAAACTCCTGAATCTCCCCTGGCTACTGGCCTGACCATGTCTGCGCTATATATATATATATATATATATATATATATATATATATATATATATATATATATATATATATATATATATATATATAATTAACACGTATGAAAATTGCATTAAGGTAAATGCTGTATGTTGTCACCACAAATATACATCTATACATTGACTTGACACCGTGTGTTACCGTCACCAGGAGAGCCAGCTTCAGATCAACCCATTCGGCATCGTCTCCATTGGACCGGAACTCGACTTCGACGAGCCCCACGGTAGAGACACCTTCAAGGCAGGAGAGTCAATGAAGAAAGCCGCCGCGTCCGCATAAGTGGAACGAGTTAGGGCCTCAGAGGCTCTCAGGACGCCACGGAAACTAGGAGATTGCAAGCGCGTTGTTAACACATACTGCGATGTTTGAAGTGGTTGAGTCATTTATCATGTTTTACTTTAACAAAGCATTCATGGTGTTTACGTCGGTAAAAATGGTTGCCTTCGTAACGTTTTCACGGAAAACAGTGTGTTGTTTATTTATACGAGGACATCAAATGATATGACGTTGTGGAGCTGAATGATTTAAGAAATTCGATGAGAACTTTTACAAGGAGATTGTTACAAGTGAACATATTTCAGGTGATGACAATCACTTTGCTCACTCGCACATCGTGTCGTGATTTTTGAAGAAGTTTATTTCTTTCTAGGTGTTTGGTATTTAAAAATGAGTTGACCATTTAGACACAGCCCGACATCGTCGCAGTGCGGTCGGATTATTTGTCGCTCGTCGCATTTCAATGCAACATAGATAATCTTGCACGATGCGATTGTAGATACAAGCCACAGATAAATTGGCTAGCTTCAGAATATGGTTTGAAATGTTTTCACTTCCATATGCGCCATTGCTTTGTTTCGAAAACAACGAAACTTGGTACTCGATGGTGACGTCATCGTTGCCACGTATTATGGGATTCCTACCCCCTTTGACGTGATGGCTGTAATTCAAACTGTGCAACATAAACTTTCAGCATACAGTACAAACGATTCGAAACATTGATTCATATCAAATATTCTTTGACTTTACCTCGATTTCTAGTGGGGGAATCGTGGACAAAATGTATAACATACCGTTGCTTGTAAAAATGTCCCTGACGCACGATCTCTGTAATACGTGTGGATATATTGTATGTGATTATGTACGTGTGTGTTTGTGTGTATTATAAATACAGTATTCTTTCCGTATTGTTTTGTTTCTTTAATGCAATACTTAGTTTTACAGTGGTTGAGGTTTGTCAATTCTAAGATGTCAATTCTAATCAATAAATATGTGTACAAAACGTGTGATCTGTCACCCTTCATTTCTGTGTGGTGAAACCCATGGTCTCTTGAGTGTTAGAATACAGTGGTCAGCAAAGAGATTGACAAGAAAAAAAAGATTACTGTATGAGTGCGTTCACTTAATAGGCCTCATATCTAATGCTGCTTACTTTCATACTCGCTTATACAATGGTCTAGTTGCTGTGCTTCAAAAGTCATGGTTTCGGGGCCATGCACATAAAACAGTTACTCAAACATAACCATTTGTAACTATTATTAAGAATATCACGCGAGTGGTTTACTAGGAAAACCTTGTGGAACACACAACATCTTAATGTCGTGTGCCGCGCCATAAGGAAGCCAGGGGAAGTTTGGGCAATTTTCACTTAAATTAACCTTTTTCTTAAGGTGACGTAGATAGGGTACATACACTTGGTATGTGTATGTTCCCTATTCCATCATGTATCAGTAGACATATTCAGCTTTTTCTTACTAATGTAATTATGACATTCGCCATTATCCGACCCCTTCTCAACTGCGCCAACCTGTCCTGTATACGAGGTAGGTTGGCGCACCTCCTGGGGTATGTTGGTGCATCCCCTGGGGTACGTTGGCGCACCTCCTGGGGTATGTTGGTGCATCCCCTGGGGTACGTTGGCGCACCTCCTGGGGTATGTTGGTGCATCCCCTGGGGTACGTTGGCGCACCTCCTGGGGTATGTTGGTGTCTGGTTCTGTGTATGCCGTCCTCGCTTAATACGTCAACTTCAGTCTAGGTTACCCGATTATCATAGAACTGCACCTGCGCTTATCGGTCGCGCTGGTTAACATGTCAGCCCTATGTCAACTGGAGAAATGACAAGAGTTTCCCACAATTAGAACACATTCTGAGTGAACCACCAGCGTGATATTCTTGATTTTAGTTTCGCGTGGTTAGATTTTACTATCTCATTTGGATGCATATAGTAAAAGGGAATGATTAATGATGTAACTCTATGATATAGCCTCAAAACCGTGACATTTGTTTCGGTTTAACGCTGCATGTTTCAACAGTCACAATATACGGTTACGCAACGGTTCCTCACACAACACTCTAGCCAGTCTAGGTCACATATTTTAACGCTGTCCCCTCCACACAGATGCACGTGCGTACGCTACTACTGCCTGACAAAACCCTGTCAAGGTCGTCGATCAGTCTTGTCACTGCCATTATAATACAAGGACGAGACCACGGTAACGTTTTACCAACGATTTTGTTTTTCAAAAACGTATAGCGTTGACATTAACAATCAATTAACTGATCTCCTGTGTGAAATTCGTGGGGCATGGTAGCTCAGCGGTAGAATGGCGGCCGGTTCATCGAGTGCACTGCTGCCTAAAACCGTTGGTCCCTGTCTATTCCAGGAAAAGTAAAATATCCCACGTAGGGAAACGGAAAACACCTGTCGTGGACTCACTATCTCTAAAGAAACGCCATTGTTGCAAATGCACCATAGGTTGCGTGCATATAATCTTCAAATGTGAGGGATTTGCTCCTGATATCAATATGAAGAAGCCCGGGGACTGATTTTTAAACGTTGGTACTTTCGGTCTATTAGACACTGCGTTGTTGCACGAGCGGTCAGCGACTGCCCATTGCATTCACTTTAAAAATGTAATGTAGTAGTACAACACAATTAGCTTTACTAACTTTTCCAATGCAAACGAGCAACATCAAACATCACGTACAATCCACACTTTCCAAGAAACATCAAACATCACGTACAATCCACACTTTCCAAGAAACATCAAACATCACGTACAATCCACACTTTCCAAGAAACATCAAACATCACGTACAATCCACACTTTCCAAGAAACATCAAACATCACGTACAATCCACACTTTCCAAGAGACTTATTATGCAAAACTGGTAGGCCTATATACCTATTAGGAGATACCAGGGCTAGTTGTTATAATTTTCAGTTAAAGTCACTTTTTGTGAAAAGTATGTTAAATGCATTACATTAACAACGTCAACGTATACATTACATTTAAGTCAACGCATACATTAAATTTAAGTCAACGTTACATTAAATTTAGTATTCGTGTTAATAAAATGTACCATGGTATTGATATCACATATTGTAGTTTGGTTAATGAGTGAAGTTTTCCAGGCGCGGTCTAATGTAATAACTAGCCCCGTAAGCGGAGCAAGTTGTTACATCATACGGGGCACGTTGTTACAGCAAATAACGTGTGTATCGCAAATCAAGTGTCACTCGTACATATTACTGTTATGACATTAATTGGATTATACACACTTACACACGGTGTGCATAACAATGTAGGTGTTCACAGCTTCGTAGACTAAGCTTTTAATTTTTAGTTACCAAAGGGGCTCATTCCCCGGATTCTTACAGAACAAACATTTGTGAATGACGCGCGTGCGAACATCCACATTTCAATTAATCGTGCAATATCTAGTAATTGCTCAAATAGTGCCATAAAACATTAACTAGATTGAACAAGATTTTCACCCAAGGCAAAACACCCACATGGCAAGTGGACATGGAAGCCATTGGCTTACCGAGTCCAAAACATTGTCATTTATGCAACCCGCCCTTCTGAAATATGTGTTAATTTTTTTGGCGCTGCTAGCTTTTCTGGTGGACATCCAACCAACTACTACTGTCTATGGTGTGCTAATTTTCGTGAAACGTATCTGTAACAACTTGCCCCTGTATACAACTAGCCCCGTTCTCCCCAAGTAATGGTAGATGAATACAATAGTAATGGTAGATGAATACAATAGTAATGGTAGATGAATACAATAGTAATGGTAGATGAATACAATAGTAATGGTAGATGAATACAATAGTAATGGTAGATGAATACAATAGTAATGGTACATGAATACAATAGTAATGGTAGATGAATACAACAGTAATGGTAGATGAATACAATAGTCTGCAATTGTTGGTCTGTTCTGTACTAATAAAGTCACGTGCATATAACTGTTTTAATCAAAACACAAACGTAGGCTTAGGTATCTATCGTCAAAATAGTAAGTTCGTATAATATAGTAAATAGCAAAGCAGTTGCGCGTAGTTCTGGAACTTTGTGAAACATCATCAATAAATAATCTATCTCTGTCGTTGTCTCTCTCCTTTATAAATGTTACATTTACCATGCGCATTTTATTTACGTAATTGTGAGAATTATTCGCATAATATACTGTAGTCCACAGAAATGTGTGGATGAATCTCTACATGAGAACGCCGTATTCCTAATTAGTCGAGGTGTGGTCCAGATACGACTGGTCGTCAACAAAATGTCCTACGTACGGTGGGGCATTCGGACGGTGGCGCCACCTAGCGACCACATTTAAAAACCCTCCCGGCAAACCCACATATATTTATTATTATACTTGAACACTGGACAATATGTCGAATAAATCGTAAGTATCGCAATAACTAATACATTTGTTCGCATTAAAATACATCACATAATATTTACAATTGAATATTGCATAATACAATTGTGAAATGAAAGCATATAATTTCTCATGTTTTACATGTTTTTAAATATGCAAAATATATAAAGCAAAATATAACTGCGAATACGTTACAAGTATATAAGTGTAGGCCACACCTAAACGATAGTGGAAGTACCCGGAAGACTTGCTGCGAAGTCACATGCGGAGTACATTGTTACTCGTGAATACTTTGGGGAAAGTCCCCGGATCTGTGATAGAAAGTATCAGGGTATGATTACCCCAGCCCTGGCCCTCAACCCTTCGTAAACTGCTGAGATACCCCCTGGGTGGAGCTGGAGGGTGGGTCAGGTATTCGTCAAAGCACAGTGATGCAGGTGGTATACAGAGTATACTATCAGGACGGGGCTTACTCGCGGGGTACTTCTTACTTTTATGACATTCTAGCATTCGTTGTGTTCAAGCAGTTCAGTAGCAAGAGACGTTTTCTGAGAAGGCAACTATTGATTAATAGTGAGAAAAATGCGTGACTTTCACCGGGTGATATTTGTACTTTTTTTGGGATCAAAACGATGTATTTATGTAGATTTTAATTTGGCTGTGTTGTGCACATTTAAAACTGTATTTGGCCCTGTGCAGTGCATATTTAAGGGTCTATCGGATTGCTTCAAGTGTTCTGATAACAAGGGAACAAAGTGATGGTTTAACAACCATAAAAGTATCGCATAAATGGTTTTCTTTTCAACAGTAGCAAAGAGGAGTTTTTTTACGAATGATCTGCATGCAACAAAACACACACTGGATGGGACTTTATTGTCACAAACACACAGGTCTGCTCATGCCGTGATGGTCAATCATGTACACGGTTCAATTACTATTATACAGTATTATTGCACAAACAGATCCTAAATTCCTATAAAACAAAAATACAAAATGGCAACATGTACAGACGAACTGGTGAAATAATAAATCAACAACGTTAAATCAGTACAACGCATCGCAACAGATGGTACACCACAGAGTAACCACCATATAACCACCACATAACCACCATATAACCACAATATAAACAACGCAACAGTTCACAGCTGTGACTAAACAGTAATTTCCTATGTTGTATTAGCATGTACTTTGACTGGGATTAGTAATACTAATCTTGAAACTCCCTCAACTGATTTAGCACATCACGAATCAGGTTCGTTGATTTTCAAATTTGTAGCGTGTGAATTGTTCAAGTAATATGCACAGTCGGTTTAACAAAAGACTGTGTGCATTTGCTAAGACCATGGAAAGAATTGACTTTGATTGTTAGATCAGGTAATTTACAAATGTGTGAATAGCATATTGTTATAGTACAGCTGGACCATTTCGCTATTTATTTGCCAAGTTTTTTACCAGACCGGGTCCATACTAACATAATAGTTTGTCTGATAATGTCACCAAAACTAAAAAAAATACAAGCTAGCATATTGTAGTGGTTACTAGACAGGTTAAATTTTTCATGAAAGGTGTCTGAAAGACAAGCAAACAAATCAAACTGAGGCGGAACCTTCAACACATCTGGGATATGAAAATAGCCACATGGCAACAATGGCACTTAGAATGGCTTCAAGTAACACTGCATTCGCCGTCACATGACACCGTTGAACCACACCAGAAGCTGCAGGGAGCACATTGCAGCGTACATCCATACACTGACTGACATTCAAGATGACAGCGACCAAGTTAAGTCTCAGAACACAATACATAGATGTCAACGTTACCGTTTTTCAGATAGAAAATACAACTTTCCTCGGTCCCACTTTTTGGATAAAATGTCTAGCTTTTGGACAAAATGTTCTGCTTTTTTCATAAAAACAAATCATCATAAAATCTATGTGGCCATTCTAGGTGCATATTTCTATGGTTTCATGTGATTTCACATTTTCTTGTGCATGCATTCAACTCGAATGAGAACAGCAAATCAAAGTGGCGATCAATAAAAACTTTATGTGTGAGTCGTCTCCCACTTTCCACGAGCAGATGTTGACAACAATGACAATAAGATTCTTTTACAATCACAAAACATGTCCCCATCTCAAGCACGTGCATCGTTGTACTTCACTATTTTACCTTATTCTCTGTGTTACTTGCTATGTACATTTAATTGGTTTGTCACTGATGCTGAAGAAATATGTTACCACCGTTAATATAAGATGATGTCTGGCTACTTGCCCCAATGTGAATTACATATCAACAGTCAAACACATCCTAATAAAAATCATAAATAAGCATAGCAATTGTATATGAAAACCTCTAAGTGACACCATAAAGGAATAAATTGTGCAAAATTATGAAGACTGCCAACGTCTTCAGACAAATATACGGAAAAGGTGTTAGTTCAATTCCAAATACAACCTAGGATGTGATGCTATATACATAGAATTCTATCAAAGGTAATGTTGAAAAAATATTATAGACATGTATTTGTTACTGACAGGTGTCTGTTACTGACATGTGTTTGGTTACTGACAGGTGTATGTTACTGACAGGTGTATGTTACTGACAGAAGCATGTAACTGACATGTGTTTATTACTGAAAGGTGTTTGTTAGATATGTTGATTGTTGCTAAAAATGTCATTTATAGACATGGATTTGTGATACACAAAGAATGTGTCTGTTACGCTGAGATGTGCAAGTTGGCAGCTTCACTGACCTCCCTCCTCAGTTCATTCCAATTCAATTCAAATCAGGATCGTTGATGTTGAAATATGTAGTGTGTGAGCAATATGCAGTCGGTTTAATAAAATAGTGCATACATTTGTTAAAATCATTGAAAGATTGACTTTGATCATTAGATTGTGTACCTAATGAAAGTGTCAATAGGTCTTACATAGACCCCAACAACTTTGCAATTTTTCCACAAAATTTTGACTGGATCTGATCAAAAGCAATTTTAATAGTTTGTTCGATGATTTTATCCACACAAAAAAAAATTGTACAAACACACTAGGATATCATAGTGGATACCAGGTAGTAGGTAGGTTAAATGTTTCACAAATTGATACTGAAACGAGAAGAGCAAAAATATTGAATTGAAAATGACCGTCAAAAGCTGCAATTAAACTACAGATCATCAGTACTATTGACTCTGACTGAGAATGTTCCATTTCCACTGATGGTGGATTCACCCAGTAAGTGCTACGTGTCCGGGTCAAGCCCTGTAGAGCAACATCCTCTGTGCACATGTTCGCCCCACAAAGCCTGCGTACTCCCTCACCTCGGCCTCGTCGCCCTTGTCAGGACGCAGAGACCTATAGATGAAGTAGGGCATCTTCTGTCGCATCGTCAGCACCAGCACATACTGCATGTCAATCTTGCTGTCCTCATCCACTGACAGATCAGAGACAGCCATGTTAGCAATACGTTCACATGATACATGCACATGTCTATTAACAATATCAGTGATGTTAGGCCTACTTGGAATTTTCAAAATATGTATAGTATAAACTAGCTGCTATTTCTAACTTTCAATTAGTTTAATATGTACATGCTTGTGGATCTTGAATCCGAATAAAGATGATAATAACAAAAAAATATATCTATACTACTGCCAAATTGTTTTTAATGAATCAACTTTTTATTTGACTGTTAAAGCAGAAACCCTTTGGACCGGAGCAATTTGACTCTACCATGTGGCCAATTCACTTAAGCAGCACATTTTAAATTCAGCGAGAATAGGGGTGATTATGTCCCAGCTAATATATTTGATTCTACAAAATGGCTGATTCTGTTAGCCATGATTCTGTTAAGCAGAATTGTATGTTATGTGTTAGTTATATGCAGTGCTTGACTGTTAAGTAATACATAAGAAGTGATATGCTACCGCTACAATATTGTTTATTAAAATACATCACTTGAATTAATAGACAAAGCATAGACAAAGTGGCTGTACTAAAGATTAAGTGTCACTGATTTCTGTCTGACACTAAAGAAATAATAATGACAAAACATCCATAGTGCCTCAATATTCAGGAACATGAGCTCAGAGGCACAACAAACCAATCCTCAGAGCGAGGGACCGCTGAGGATTTAAGGTTGAAATGTAATTTTGAAAAATAAATCTTGAAGGTAGCTACAGCATTGCTTCTGATGATTTCAGAGCGATATCTTACCAACATCTGGTGAGGCAAAGCGACTGTACTGGCTGGCGTCTAACTTGGGGGCACATTTCTCATGTGGGTGCCACGTGTAGGACTCCGGACACAGCAAGTAAGACGCAGACAACTTGCCCTACAATGTACAAGAGAAGAGGGTAATACAAACAGAAAATACTTAAATACAATGTACAAGAGAAGAGTGCAATACAAAGAGAAAATACTGAAATACAATGTACAAGAGAAGATTGCAATACAAAGAGAAAATACTGAAATACAATGTACAAGAGAAGATTGCAATACACACAGAAAATACTGAAATACAATGTACAAGAGAAGAGTGCAATACTGAAATACTTAAATACAATGAAGTTAGTTTCAATTATGCTTGAGACCCAGTAGTACAGTGCACTGATATTGATATTTTTTAAATGCTCCATGTTACTTTGACAGCCCTACCTTGTATTTCATCTTGGGACATGAGTGTATGTAGAAGCCCATGTAGTACTGCTCTATGGACGGCTCCAGGGTGCGTAGTTGCCGTGTGAAGGCCACTTCTCTGTAACATACACCACAGCAACATTGGGACACTTCTGTTTCCCTTGGTTCAACAAACAACAAAGTGAGCTGGACTTTCTTAACACACTTTGCCCAGATATAATGGAGAACATTTTCACCCACACATCTTTGGTTCATTGAATTGGGGCAGAGTTATTTTTCACATTTGTTCAGGTGGTATGATATTAATATATATATATATATATATATATATATATATATATATATATATATATATATATATATATATATATTACGACTGGTTCAGAAGTATGTATCACCCAGGCAATGAGCATCCTTAGTGTCAGTAAATATGGGAAAAACAATAACTACAACATTATCTAGTTAAAGGGATGTCCCAGGTTAGCACTGAAACAGTCTTTTAAAAACACTTGAACACATTTACAGTGTATTATGTACTATATGAAACGAAGGTAAGATAGGATTTAGAAATGCTGCTGGGGTTGTTTTGTGGGAAGTCCCATTCATATACAGTACGTCTAATTAGTTTATTTATTGTAACAAATAATATTTATGCAATGAAGTAGTTTGGCTGAACAAACAGGAACATTTGTGACAAAAATGTGATTGTTACCATTAGTCTAAATTTCAGGTTTGCTGAACCCTTTCATTCTAATGCGCCTCTTAGCCCCGGCTTCTGAGGGTTTAGGCATGACAGAAATATTCATATTATTAGTTTTAACATATTTTAGAATGACTCTATCCTTGCTGTTTTAAAAGCTATAATTCCTCAGAATCGATTGTATAATCATTCTAGTATGTTAGATAGGATAGCTACAATGTTACAATAATGTTGCAAGTCTTTTCTAGTCAAAAACAGCAGTGCATAGGAAACAACAGACATACATACAGACAGACACTTTGATATATATATATATATATATATATATATATATATATATATATATATATATATATATATATATATATGTATATGTATATATGTATATATGTATATATGTTACAATCAATCTGCATAATCAGTCATTTCGTGTAATAACTGACATGTTTAGGCATTATGCGAAATGACTGTTTCATTCAGGGATTTCGCAAAATGACTGAAAATTCCAGTCATTACGCGAAATGACTGGAAAAAAGGCACTGTTATTACAAAGTTTGACTGAACATTTCAGTCATACTGTATAATAACAATATGCATACTTTTGTCATTATATATTGTTCCAATGTTAATTGTCAGCTTTCATAATTCTTCAGACATTAAGATTACTCAAGTAGATAAACAAAGTGAATAAATATTTGCTATATATTTGCAAATAGCAACATTTTGCTAATAATTTATCCCTCTCTGTGTACAAGATTCTAACCCTCCCCCTGACAGTTTGATTGACAGCTATCTCACTAGTGTTCTCTGATTTGATGGACAGGAATGGATGACCCAACTATTCTCCAACTGGGAATGCCAATTGCCTAACAATGGTGACTGTCTCAGTTGGCTATTGTGCATTGCCAGTCCATATAAAAAGAACACAATCAGTAGGTGTAAATCACTTACCTCACAGTTATCACATTAGCACAGGATAATTACAAAGTACAATTTAAGGAAGAACTTTACAAAAGGTTTCAAATATGTCAAAAACATCTAATTCCCAAAGTGGAATATTTCAATACCATTGAACAACTCAAGCTTGCAGCAGCTGATGAATCTTTGAAGTCACGCCATAGATACTAGATACTCAGCAAGTAAAGTCTTATGTTTCGCAGGTATATAATTTTCCAATGCAGTGACATCGAGAAGTTGATAAAGAAACAAAATACACTGGGGCACTACACCTCATAATAAAAACATTAATTTGATAAGTGGTTTCGACCATGTGGAGTAACTTCAATTCCTGGTGTTCTACATAAGAAATATTTGCTGGCAGCACCAAGTACCAAGGCGTAGATGGATATTACTGTGATAATGTTGTGTGTCCTGAAATTTGGCATAAACACCAAGTTATCCCATCCGGAGGATGGGCGTCCCTCTAACAATAAGTGCTGGCCACTAAAGGTGACAAGTTACCTGAGTGCGGAGTATGTGCCGAGAGAGAGGAAGGAAAAGGCTGGGTCGTAGTAGAGGTAGACGGAAGAGACGCAGTATGGTAGGATGTCAAGGACACCCACTCCTATGAGCTGGCCATCGAGCACATAGTGCTGATGGAACGAACCAAATCCGCTCTCAAAGCCACCCTCTCTGTACATGGGCTGTAACAGCAACACAATATAAGTGACAGATATACACCAGTAAAAAGTCATGGAACCATCAAGTAATTGACGCATATTCTCTTAGACCTCACCTAAAACTTCGCATAAGAAACTGTTAACAATATGTTGTATCTATGTTTAGAATGCTGTTTTTCTAAATATGTTTTACATTATTAATCAGTTGTTCTCTCTCTCTCTCTCTCCCTCTCTCTTTGCTGTCCATCGTGTTCGATGATGACTTTACTGAAGGGTGGTATCCTTGTGCTTTGTTCTTCGGTGAGAATTCAAGCCTTTTTGTGCCACAAAAC
Organism: Lamellibrachia satsuma; assembly: GCA_033239005.1. Taxonomy (NCBI): domain Eukaryota; kingdom Metazoa; phylum Annelida; class Polychaeta; order Sabellida; family Siboglinidae; genus Lamellibrachia; species Lamellibrachia satsuma. The sequence continues at coordinate 9,246,475 of BSQZ01000002.1, read as the reverse complement.
CTCTGCTGCAGTCATCAGAGAAGACGGTAGGTATAGAAGCACCTAGAAGGCCATGTCGACGATCGTGCTCATGTTGATACTTTTGTGTTAACAACTTTTCTTCTATATGAATCTTTCCCTGATGTATGGCCCACCTCCACTCCACTTTGGGAGTCTATCGCTGCTCATTCGGGTAACATGATCAGTCCAGCGGAGTTGGGATGCAGTCAGAATGGCTTCTATACTTGACATGTTGGCCTGTCTCAACACGTCTACATTTGAAATGTGGTCTTTCCATGAGATCCGAAGGATTTGTCGTAGATGCCGGAGATGCACTTGGGAAAGTTTTCTGATGTGGCGATGGTAGAGTATACGTCTCAGCTGAGTACAGTAGCGTTGGTAGTACAATTGCCTTGTACACCTTACATTTTGTGGAGATTGCAATGCAATCAGTTGTTAATTAATAAACAACTGATGAAAAATTTATAAAATATTAATTACATATTAAATGAGAGTGCCCAAGACTGGCTTAAATCAACATACTACTAAACTGGGCTCCTGTTTTAGTAGTATGTCGATTTCAGCCAGTGTTTTTATTAATATTTTATTAGTTTTCATAATTTATTAACTAACTAACTACTGACTAATCACATAAAAATATGGCACAGAAACAGATTATGTTGACAATTTGAATAATTTCTTGTTTGGTTTGAGCATATGCGTGAAATACTCCAATGACTTTTTACCAGTACTGTATATAAACTTGAAATTGACAAACCTGTACAATGATAGCTTACCATCAGCAACTAGTTTGTCTATTTATGGTGGGAGCTATATTTTGGAATTCTCTACCAGAAAAAAATTAAAAAGTGCTCTTTAAAAAGAATAAACTAAAAATATGTTACGTTCTTTCCATAATGTTAATAGTTATTTAGTGCTTAAATTTCATTCACTTGTTGATAAATATCGATATGATAAATAATTAGGCGTACTACATACCAATTTGATTGTATAAAACGTCAACATTTTAGTTTGGGTTCTGTGTCGGTCACTAGCTTGACAAGTAATGACTTATTCTAGTGACCCATCCTCAATTTTGCACTGTTTTAATTCGATTTTGGTGAATAAATGATTATACTATTATTATATAATATTACAAAATAAAGTCTTCCTTCACATCTCATCCACAAATTATAAGATGAAACATAAAAGAATCAACCTATATACTAAAGTCTTTTGAAAGAATTTAACTCAATCAGACTTTGTGCCTTTACTTAACATATATCACTACTGATACTCAACATAAACCATTCAGTGAGCCACACCTCGAGAGGGGAGTCAACTAAAAAGTTTCTAAAAGCTTCCTCGTCACAATCATCTGGTGCATCTTTGTGTATGCTCATTTGATACTTGTGATATACTGCAAAGGACTCTTGGAAACTGCTCTTGAAGTCGGCGTTTGGTGGACTACTACGTATCAGTCGAATCTAAAAACAAAGAAAGCAGTAATCACTGCAAAGCCAGTACCTGCAGTGGGGAATCGACAAGAAATCGTGTGAACTGTGATTGGCTAGGCTTATCGGGTGGGTCGCCATGTATTGCCATCTGATATTTCTTGTAGATGGCGTACGACTCAGCAAATCTCGCTTCAAATGGAATGCTTTTAGGATTGGAACGCACAAGTTTAATCTGCAAAAGTCAAACAGAAGAATATTCTGTATTAATTAGGGAGTTGCCTGAAGAATAACAGATATGCTATTTTAATAATCTCTCTTAACTGATGCTTTGTACATTTTGCTTTGATATCAAAATTTTTTACTTTTTCTCACTATCTCACAATTTTCACCCATAACATTCAAGCATAATTTCTCAACGAAGATTTCATTTGTGTGTCCATTTTATTCCTCTTAATGCCAATAGCATAGGAAAAACTGATACCATATTAACTTAAAGGAATGTATGAAGCTTGTCATATATATATGTTAACTGGAATGATTGTTTTAGTGGACATTGTCACTTAGATTGGGACATTGGCACTTAGGTTGGAACATTGTCACTTAGGTTGGGACACTGTCACTTAGGTTGGAACATTGTTACTTAGGTTGGGGCATTGTCACTTAGGTTGGGACATTGTCACTTAGGTTGGGACATTGTCACTTAGGTTGGGATATTGTCACTTAGGTTGGGTCATTGTCACTTAGGTTGGGACATTATCACTTAGGTTGGGTCATTGTCACTTAGGTTGGGACATTATCACTTAGGTTGGGACATTGTTACTTAGGTTGGGACATTGTTACTTAGGTTGGGACATTGTTACTTAGGCTGGGACATTGTGACACTGAATTTACTATAACATTTTGGCTTTGTGAAAATAATATCCATACAAATCATGTTACTCTCATGATTTTTCATGTCGTAATAATATTGTAGCAAATACATGATTAGTCAATGATATAAAATATGCCAGTTTTACGACATACATCAAGATCGCTTTACGGCAGTAAAAGACTGACCATTACATCCTCCCCTTTGAAGATGAACCATGTTTTTCATCGGGTGATTTATTGCTCTGACAAATTCCTGTTTAACACAATTTCGTATGGTAAATAGACTACACCAATAAAGATTAAAACTTGAAATATAACATTGTTAATTTAGATTAACCTCAAGGTAGAAAAAGTTAGAGAATTTGGGCATTTTAATTTATATATGATACCCATATCAGCTAACCAATGAAAATTGTGCACTGCCATTAAATACCCAAGAGTGGACCAGTCCTGAGTATTCACAACAACTGGCAGATATTACCCACCTCTAGTTTATGTGCAGGAGTGCGCGATATATCATTCAGGTAATCCTCCAAAGACTTCGGCTCAATACCAACATGCTTCCCCTGAAACCAAAAGTGAAGATAGCATTAGGTTTATCACAGCTAAAGATGCCTGCGCTCTTCAATTTCTTGCTCATCTCATTTAGAAAACAAATTTATCCTATCTAGCATTGACTACGACATGCTGGTTCATTTGTGCAAATTTTTTACTTAATTTTGATGAAATCACCGGACAAACAATTAAATTAATTTTTGTCGAATTCAAGTGTGTCTGCAGCACCGAGACAAATAACTGGATCATGTGCTCAAGCCATAACCAAATAACTGGATCATGTGCTCAAGCCATAACCAAATAACTGGATCATGTGCTCAAGCCATAACCAAATAACTGGATCATGTGCTCAAGTCATAACCAAATAACTGGATCATGTGCTCAAGCCATAACCAAATAACTGGGTCATGTGCTCAAGTCATAACCAAATAACTGGATAATGTGCTCAAGCCATAACCAAATAACTGGATCATGTGCTCAAGCCATAACCAAATAACTGGATCATGTGCTCAAGCCATAACCAAATAACTGGATCATGTGCTCAAGCCATAACCAAATAACTGGGTCATGTGCTCAAGCCATAACCAAATAACTGGATAATGTGCTCAAGCCATAACCAAATAACTGGATCATGTGCTCAAGCCATAACCAAATAACTGGATCATGTGCTCAAGCCATAACCAAATAACTGGATCATGTGCTCAAACCATAACCAAATAACTGGATCATGTGCTCAAACCATAACCAAATAACTGGATCATGTGCTCAAACCATAACCAAATCAACAACATTAAAGATATACATCAGAAGCTTATCACATTGATTATGCATCATCATGTAAACCAAATGTGCACCAACTTAGCTGTTTATGTACCGTTTTTGTGTGGTCATTCTGTAATATAAAGGGTATCGAGATAACTACCTTGAAGCGAGATATTTGGTCTACTTTGTAGATGTGTAGCTTAAAGGTGCCTCCTCAATTAAATTTTTTTGCTAGTCTGCTAGTCTCATTTCAAATTAATTTTGCGAAAAACCAAACCTACCTAGCATCCACTACAATATGCTAGCTCGTTTGTGCAACTTTTGTAAGTAGTTTTTGTGAAATCATCAGACAAATTGTTAAATTACATGCTTGTTCAAGCATTAAGTGACGTGAAAATCAAAATGCTGAAAAATGACGATTTTCGCCCTTGGTTAAATTTCGTAACTTTGTCATGTGATCGGCAAGAGGATTGAAGTCATGCCCAAGATCGGCATTCACCTGCACAGTGTGCACCATTTTGGACATCCAGTATTTTGATCCATACCAAATCTAATGACTAAAGTCAATTCTTTCGATGATTTGAAAAAAAATAGGCATTTTTTATTAAACACACTGTGCACATTACTTAAAACTATTTACACACTACACATCTGGACAAAAATTAAACTGGATTCACGATGGGCTGAACCATTTGAGGAAGCAGTTTTAAAGGGAAACAAAAGTTATGGTTTTGGGCCAATAGGATATGACTATGCTATTTGCATCTAAACTCAGCCTATGCAACATATGGCCTTTGTCTTATCCCTTTCTGACATAGCAGCCCATTTAATTGAAAGTTTGCATTGCTTGTGTATATACTCACTGGCCCTTAAGTCTAGATTAACCGATTTTTTAGAACTGCATAGGCACTTATCGATCACACTGGCCAACACTTCAGCCACACCCTAGCGGATACATTTTGCAACAACAACAGCTCATTACGTGCATGTGTTGCCCTTTCGGAAATCTTCATTTTCATCAGTTTTGTTCACGTTATCTCGAAAATTTTTATTTCTATATTTGTCATGATAAAATATGGTGTAACCTGAAAAATAACCGTCAGAATTTGATAATGTTTTCAGTAGTGCAAAGCTAACACATATAGCTGTCGCAACTTTCAAAGTTTTAACAAATGTACTATTTTGTCTTTGCAAATTGTTATCAAATGTCAACATTTTATTAATATATTCTATTTCTATGTATACATGCATGTGGAGAAATTACTACTCTTCAAAATAAACACAACTTGTAATTGCCAATATTGAACAGTTTTTTCTACAGATTTTTGAACACAAGGAGATAAAATCGCTCAAACTTTGCCAGAAATCCTGGGAACATGGTGGCATATTTTAATAAAATCCTGGGGCCTAATGGGTTAACTCTTTTAGGTGCATTGCCCCAAAACCATGACTTTTGTTTCGCTTTAAAGCAGTATCTGTATAAAGTGTTTGCCAGTCTACCTGCATGACTTCTTTCACTTCTCCACTGTCTCCAGTCTTCAGTGTCTGCTTCTGTCTCCATCGTTCCAGTCTCAACTCCTTGGCTTTCTTGCACTGTGGTTTCTGTGGGTCTGGTCCATTCCCTGACAACACCACCGGGCGAGATCAAGTTCAGTGTACTGCTTAAATAATATTTTCTAAAACCAGAGCTTATCAATCATATTTGTGTTATTACAATATCTGTATAATTATTATATGTGATACGTTGGTATCAGTGTAAACATTTGTTGCTGTAAGTTCAGTTATAATATGATCTTCACTTCATCGATCTGCTGTAGGAGATTATGTTGTAGATTATGTGTGTATGCATGCATGCATGGATGTTTAAGCACGCACAAATGTTTTTTAAACTAAAAAATTAGATATATATATGTGTGTGTATACTATTACTGTTATGATTGCATGTTTTTACAGTGACTGTACGTGCCTATGAACAGGTTGGTCCCAGATATACATGGCACTTTACAAACTTTAGTAATAACTGTTCTTGACAGCCTTGAAAACAGATGACCTGATCACATACCTGGCCTGGGCGTCTTCCTGGGTTCACTCCTGGGCACATTCCCTTTGCTCTGGGTAGCCGTGACCTTATCCTGGCTATTGGACTCCACTGCGGCAATCCCAGCAGCCGAGCTAGCCTTCACATCACACCCAAGTTTCCCTTCAGTTATTTTCCCTTTTGCCCCATCTTTTGCTACTCCTACCCCCACAGTGGCTGTCTTGTTAGGGGCCGTCTCCATGGCTCCACCCCTATCATCACTCTCCCCACTGACTGTCCGTTCACCTGTGTTCAGATACTTGTTGACTCGTCTGATGACTTTCTTTTGTGAGCGTGTCAGCTTGAAGTCTGCCACCTGACAGCGAATGGCGTACTGCGGACAACAGGTCACGTTCATTGTGGGCTTGTAACAATACTTGCCACTCCTGAAGCAGATCAACAAGTCAACAATTATTATTACTAAATAAAATAATACTAATTATTATTATTACTAAAATTTTTAAAGCGTCATATATCCGATACCAGCTTGTTCATAGGCTTGCGCATACATGTACAGTCATTGTAAAAGCATTCATGCAATCATAACTATACATAGTTAAAATTATATATTAACATGAATAAAATTGAGATAAAGAGTATAAGATTGAGATAAACAGATAAATTATGGTAAATAAATAAATAAAATACGTGTTCACAAATTATCCTCATTCAGAGTTTGCTTATTCGTCAGTGGAGTTAGGCAGTTTTTCGGATGTTCTTAAACTTAGTCAGTACGTCTGTACATCTTGTGTGTTCAGGCAGTGAGTTCTAAACTGTTGGTGAAACTACCAGCATATGCAGAGTGAAGGTTGCGGGTTGGTGAGAATGGCATCAGGAGATCAGTTCTATATAATATCCTGGTGCAATGCCATGGGTAAAAGTGGTCCAGCTCTGTATACTACGACATTCACACTTTCACAAGTTACCTGGTCTGACGATCAAAGTCAACTGTTTTGATGAGTTGAGCACAAGTGTGCACTCTTTCAGCAAATCGACTGCACATATTACTTAAACTATTCTCATACCACATATCTGAACATCAGCGAACCTAGTTCATGATGGGATAAATGAATTGAGGAGGGAGTTTTATAACTTTGTCGTGAACTGATTTAGCCTATCACGAATCTGGTTTGTTGGTGTCTGAATATGAAGTGTGTGAATAATTTAAGTAACAGTTAATGCTGATCATGAGTGTGACTTCCATCCTCTCGATGATCATATGACAAAGTTGCAAAATTTATCCAAGGCTGAAATTCATGAGTTTTCAGTGTTTCCATATTCACTTCAATTAATGTTTGACCAAACATGAAATAATTTCATAGTTTGACTGATGATTTAACAAAAAGTACATACCAACATTGCACAAATGAGTTAGCATGTTGCAGTGGATACTGGGTAGGTTGGTTTTTGGCAGAATGAATTTGAAATGAGACTAGCAAAAAAATCGAAAGAGGAGGCACCTTTAGAGAAGTATCAAAGTGACACACCTTCTCCATCCTCTGTCAATGAGATCTTGATAGTCCTCTGTGGTCATTGTGTGAGCCCACATCCCTGCAACAACACATTTACTGGTCAAGTCTACACATTACCAGTTCACTGACGTGGCTGTTAAGTTCAGATTAGTATAAGTACATATATATATATATATATATATATATATATATATATATATATATATATATATATATATATATATATATATATATATATATATATATATAATACGTATGTATGTGTGTATATATATATATATATATATATATATATATGAATTTATATATATATATATATGAATTTTTATAATAATCTGAAGTTAACAGCCATGTCAATGATTATATATACATTATATATATATATATATATATATATATATATATATATATATATGCATGCATGCATGCATGCATGCATGCATGAATGTATGTATGTATGTATGTATGTATGTATGTATGTATGTATGTATGTATGTATGTATGTATGTATGTATGTATGTATGTATATATATATATATATATACCTGGGCTAGCTCAACTGGTTAGCCATTTTGGCTAAAGCCCCCTTTTTTAAGCCAAATACAAATTGCTTTAGCCAAATTAACACTCATGTATTCTGCAAGCTTTTCAACGAAAATGCTGGTGGCCAAATTGGCTCAAATGGGTAACTTTTGTTTAGCCAAATCCGATGCCATGTGACCTTTGAACCGAATGGCCACTGGTAATGCTAGCCTAGTATACATACACATATATATATATACATTATATATATTATTAATGCCAATATATATATATATATATATATATATATATATAATTTTTATGTGTATTAACATTTCACAGCAACCCTTCAGAGGAAGTGACCGCTCACATTAACACAAAGTATGCCATTATATTTTTATACAAATTTAATCCCAAAATTTCAACATAGGTCTACATATAATATTATAATATACAATGCAATATCTTCTATCAAAAACTACTGATCCAATGTTCATAAAATTTTAACTGTGTATGACCTATTCATCAGACAACTTGGTTTATTCATTGAAAAAAATAGCTCAATCAACCGGTTACGATTCCCTATCCATAACCCTAACCGGTTGATTGAGCTAAATGACTGGTCATGTGTCAGTGTTACTGGCAGTGACATGGACTGTCTGTCTCCGAGACTGAGTGAGTGACACTGACAGCCGGTGGCGGTGCGGTGGTGGCAAATCACGCGTGGAATGAAACTTCTCTCCTAAATTAATAACTTTGCTAACCTCTCTTAATTTACATTTACTAAACGATACTCGCCATGTGAGGAGTTTGTGTCCGGCGAACCGCAATAGCCACATCTGTAATGTTCATGCTCAGCAAAATATTCGACAATAGACGCGTCCGACATTGCTGTTCGCGGTTGTCAACAAATCAAATGGCTGAAGAGGAAGTTGCACAACCGTGAGCCTGGTGTAGACGTTATACCAGAGGTTTTCAATCACATCGAAAATATGTACGCATCCGCATTCAGCTGTCAAACGTGGATGGAAATAAACCAACTCATATGGTAAGCTAGATGTAAATTGGTTGCTGTTTAAAATAGCAGAACTGTCAACTTGCAGAACACTTATATTTAGTGTCTTGTTTATCGGCTAGGTGGCAGTCTGATAACTCACAGTGGCGACCAGTGGTGGTGGTGCAACGAACCATGGGCAGTGTTAGAATTCCAAGACAAGTGTCGTTTAAAGTTAAAAAGTTACTTTTTGACAGAAACGCGTGGGGCACAGCAGCATGTCTTCAGACGACGAACTCATCAACCCTAGCATACCAGCCCGATATATCTCCGACAGAATTCGGTATTTATGTTTAGATGCGTATTTACATACCAGTTCCCCTGACCCAGGCCATGCATGGTCACGGTCAGAGACAGAATCGCACAGACACAGTGACTGTCACAGACACTCGCGCCTTGTATTATGTAAACAAACACGTTTACAAGTCCCACGTACCATCAGAAAGTAATACATGCTTCCATGATCAATCCACGCACACTGTCATTTTATAGTTCCTCTGTCACTTCAGCCATGACTTATAACATTTAATTCCAAACATATGGATTATGGGACTAAGCTTAGTTAGGGCATAGTCACAGGCATAAGCCACACAGGCATAGCCTGCCCTACCCAGCCACTAGGTCAGGACAAGGAATGGTTTATTTTCAGATTTTTCTTCAGGAGCATGACTTATTAGTCCATGACACGTTTGTCCCGTTTCCATGTGTGTGATCGTTTTACTTCCCCTGGCACAGACAATGAATTAGACACAACGTACCAGGTAGAGCTCGAAGGGACGAATGACGTTCACAGTCTTTTCCGAAAGACACAGGTACATTGGGTTGAATTAAATCACTTGAGCCGGATTCTCATGTATATGGTAACTGTCAAACTCCCAAACGATTGGCTTCAAAAATGAACAGATGGCTCCAACAGCTATTATGGAACTCCCTTTCACCACACCTCCTCACCTAATCTGCCTTTAAAACACAGTGCTCAGCGTAAACTTATCCATGGTGTGGGTATGGAGACTGTCTATGTGTGCATGTGGCAAAGCAACGACAGTATCCACACACACACAACCAACCTATTAAAAATTTTCGTTAAATATCCTATACATAAAATAAATAAAATATCAGATAAAAACCATTTCAGCAACTTTAATGATATTAGTCTTTTAATCGAATGTACCACCCATAGCGCATGCGCACAGTCCACCACAAACTCCTGCGTCAGCCCAAGTTTGGGCTGTTTGGAGTAAACCACTTGAGACTTGAGAATAGCTTCAAATCTGACCTTGCAAGCCACAGTAACACGCATCCTGTGTAAAGTCATTGAACACATTATTCTAAGCAACATGTGGAACCATCCAGGGCTCGGTCCAATTGTAATTGATTACAGCAAAAAATTTTATTGTAATTGATTATGGTTTCGAAATTTTGCTGTAATTGTAATTGTTATATTTTGCATAATCGAAAATTTATTTCAATTACAGTAAGCTTCTTATCACAAACTACCTGATCAAGCTGTCGACAAAAATATAATTTAAAGTCTCACATGAGTTGAAAATCAAGACTAATAATAACACCTGCTTATATATTTAAATTTAAGTTACAGTTTTCACTGTCTGGTGGGTATTACTGGTCCGTGGTGCTAGTGGTGGGAGCCTTAGCGATTAACCTTTTCAATAAGTTGGTAACAGCCGGGAAGCAATAAACAATGCACAGACATTGTCAGACAGTGGCTAAGCTGGTATTCAAACAACATGGAAAGACCTGTAGCCTGGTATTGCTTCTGAAAAATTAGCTCGGTGAAACATTGCAGAGTTAGTAAGCCAATTACACCCCTTGTGTTGTGGAGGACTGGAGGCAGGTCAGGTAGCAAGGCCCATTCATATGGCCTCTCTCCCCATTCCAAACTCACACAAAGCTTCACTTCATATTGTGTGATTTTGTCTGTAAGGAATATGTCCTGTAGGATTATGTCTGGATACTGTACTGTATTTTTATATAATAAAATATGTTTTAAACAGCTATCTTTTTATTTAGTATAATTCAAAGTCACAATTCAACAAAATGTACAAACATAACTGTTATATTAGTTGATGTTGTGTACAATGTATTGATATTCAGCCAAACTTACAAAAATACATAATTAACAAATGCTGAATATATTTGGTTCCGCATAATGTAATTGAAATTGAAACAGCGTAATTGTAATTGATTTGGAAAATTTTGAATGTAATTGTAATTATAATTGAAATTAAAAATGAAATAATGTGTAATTGGACCTACCCCTGGAACCATCTATACAAACATAACATTATCCTCCACTTTCAACACAAATTAATGCAATACTCCTTGACTTTCCCAAAGGCTTTGACAAAGTCCCTCACAAACGCCTTCTATCTAAGCTAACCTACTGGAAATATGCAAAACTGAATCCAGTCTTGTCTATCAAACCATAAACAGAGAGTCTCAGTTACTGGAGCCCTGTCAGACATTGCAGATGTAACATCTGGTGTCCCACAGGACTCTTTCTCTGCATAGATGACATAGATAGAAACATCAAATCTCCATGAGCCTTTTTGCAGATGGCAATATTATGTATTGAAAAATTACTTCTAAAACTGATCACAACATTCTCCAAACTGATCTGATCCAACTCCAGACATGGTCAAATAAAAGGCAAATGGTATTTAATATATAAGGTATAAACTTTTTGAAACTGAATGTGCATACCGTAGAAAATATTATGGAAGTATATGCCTAGCATGTCTAGAATTAACTAATCAGTATCAGTAGTTGATAAGTATTTCTCATCATATAATTGTTTGATTGGTTGATTATTTTTCAGGAGAGACGACCAGAATGAACTTCTTCCAGTCACTGACCAGTGCCATGGACATAGTCTTACAGGATGACCCTACATCTGGTTACCAACTTTTTATACATGCTGTCAAATATGCTATGCAATTGTTGTTTAGAACTTTTTCCTAAGAAATACCACCAACTTACAATTGAAGCTTTGTCACAGCAGAGAAAGTGTACTTACAGTTGTACAATGATATTGCTGATTATATTGGATTATAATGAATATTTTGTGTATATGCTAATAAAAAATAAAAATAAATCCATGATACAGACATATATTTTTGAGTTTTAATTTTATTGGGAAATTCATTCAGGATAAGATAAATTAAGGAATTTGCACAATTCCTTTTTGCTCATTTTCTATCAGCATAAAGAGTTAAATGACATTTTTATGTGACCTTTTTTGCCCTTTCACCGCGAATAATTAACTAGAATGCTAGATGATATTAGATTGTTCCTTGTAAGAATATGTATACCTTTGTTAGAAATCGTTAAGAAAATGTGATCATATTTTGTTTGCCACTTTATGAGTTTCTGTGTTGACAGTGGTATTCGGTGAAGATGTTGCGTTTGGTGGAGTGTTCAGATGCACTGTGGGACTGAAGGAGAAATATGGTAGGTGAAGATGTTGCATTTGGTGGAGTGTTCAGGTGCACTGTGGGACTGAAGGAGAAATGTGGTAGGTGAAAATGTTGCATTTGGTGGAGTGTTCAGATGCACTGTGGGACTGAAGAAGAAATATGGTAGGTGAAAATGTTGAGTTTGGTGGATTGTTCAGATGCGCTGTGGGACTGAAGGAGAAATGTGGTAGGTGAAAATGTTGCATTTGGTGGAGTGTTCCGATGCACTGTGGGACTGAAGAAGAGATATGGTAGGTGAAGATGAGAGCACAGTATAAAGGCGTTTGCCCAGTGCAGTTCAACTTAACATATACAACAAATTGCATTGTTTAACTGATATGCAGCTAGCTGGGGGTTTCAAATAATTTAAATGTCCCAAGTCTCTTAAACTTTCCATCAGAAAATCTAAGGTAACATTGTTATACTTCACGTTATATTATTTACGTCTTTATTACTGTAGTTTGTTTACTATCAAAATGGATCAACTCCATCTTTCTTTTTCAGTTGGAGCTGGAAATGTTTCATGAACTGAGAGGAAACATATTTTCCAGAAGCTCCCTGGTCCACCCCAGTGACCAGAAAACATAAGATCAGAAACTGTTGCATTAGCCCGAGATACAAAATGTGGAATACTTTACGATATGATGACTTTTGTGCATTTGATTATAGTTTGTTGCACCTCTGAGCTCTGGTTCCTGAGGATTTAGGAGTTATGAAAGTTACATAGATGTTTTTGTATTGCTTAGGAATGTTTAATGATATTTCTCCCGTCATTAACAGGAAAGCATCGTGTGTTCAACACGCCATTGAGTGAGCAAGGCATTGTGGGATTTGGGATCGGCGTCGCAGTAGCTGGAGCCACGGCTGTCGCTGAGATACAGTTTGCTGACTATATATTCCCTGCATTTGACCAGGTACATAATAACCAAGTGTTCACTCTGCAGTTCACTCAGCTGTATAAACGAGTACCTGGCAATACAGACAGTGGTGGATATGTGAACGACTAGCCTTCGTGCAGCAATTGCAGAATGGCTGAATACTTCCCAAAGAAGTTGAGATGGCCTTGGAATGAACAGGTCTGCCAGGGGGTGAAGTGTAAAGCGCTTTGAGCAGTCCTATGGACCGAATACCGCGCTATGTAAGAACGTACCTTTACCTTTAAATGCTCTCTCTGAATAACCTTCACAGCAATGTCATGTTGATACTGACTGGGCACTGAAGCATCATGGGTATTGTTGGAAAATTGTGTATTATGTTTTAACTGCTGTATGCTTCTAACATGCATGTTGTGTGCAATGCAGTAGATGTGGATACAATTACACATGACTCACCTCACCTATCTTCTTCGGGCCCAGTGGCCCATAAGGCTGAAGTGAATCTCCTCAATCTTGTTTTGTCAGCTGCAACACGTCTGGCTTCGTTCTAGCTGTTCCACCCCAGTATACGTCTTTCAATAGTTGATTGCCACGTTGTCTTTGGTCGCCCAACCTTTCTTCTACCTTCTGGCGTCCAGGTCAGTGCAGTCTCACAATTGCTGTTCTTCTCCATTCATAGGATATGTCCTACCCACTTCCATCTTCTTAACTTGACTTCAGTGCTGATTGTCTTCAATTTTGTTTTTGCCAGAATATCTCGATTTGATACAACATATGGCCATCGAATTTGTAGGATTCATCTTAAGCACTTGAAAAAAAATGTATCTAACTTTCTGTTGTCTCCTTCGTTAATTTTCCATGTTTCACTTCCATACACTGGTTTAACAAGTGTGTTAAAAAGCCTCAATTTAGATCTCAATGTGTATATATTTGAACTCAATATCTGCTTTAGTTTCATGAAAGATACCCGAGCTTTACGAATTCTGTTAACAATGTCATTGCCACCTCCTCCTTGCTTACTAATGTTCGCTCCAAGGTAGTTATATTTGTCCACTTCCTTTAGCTCTTGATCATCGATTAGTATTCTGTTTTTGCACTTGCTGTTTATCCTCAATATTTAAGTTTTCTTTTTATTAATTCTTAATCCTGTCCTTGCTGCAAATTGATTCAGTTGTCTTGTCTTTGTTTGCATGTGTGTGTAGCATGATGACATGAGTGCTATGTCGTTGGCAAAGTCCAGGTCCTCTAGTTTTGACATGAAGTTCCATCTTATCCCTGTTTTTTTTCCTGCTATTGTGTTTCTCATTATCCAGTCCACTACTATCAAGAAGATAAATCCAGACATTACATCTCCTTGTTTAACTCCAGTTTTGACCTTGAACCACTCAGATTCCTCACCTTCATCTAACACTGCACATTCACTATCTTCGTATAACATCTGTACAATGTGGATTATCTTGCATGGAATTCCATAACTCTCCATAATATTCCATAGACTCTCTCGGTGCTCTGAGTCAAATGCTTTTTTAAAGTCCACAAACGTGATGTATAGAGTTGCCTGCCATTCCACTATCTGTTCTATAATATTTCGTAAAATAAATATCTGTTCTACTGTTCCTCTCCCACTTCTGAAACCTGCTTGTTCGTCTCTCAACTTGCTGTTAACTCCATCTCTCATTCTGTCAATGAGTACTCTTCCGAATACTTTACTAGGAACAGATGTCAAAGTAATTCCTCTACAATTCCCGCACTCTATGAGGTCACCTTTCTTCAGTATTTTAACGATCAGTCCCTGCTTCCACGTTTTGGCACTTTCTCTTGTTCCCAAAATGTTCTGAATAATTTGACAAGCCATTTCTCTGTTGTATTCATGTCTGCTTTTAATAATTCTGCTGTAATTTTGTCCTTGCCCCCTGCTTTCCCGTTTTTCATCTTCCTTAGCGCTGTTCTAATTTCTGCTTTTGTTATTGGGTCAGTGCTGATTTCATTTATGATCGGATCTATCTCCACCTCTGTTACAGGGTCATCAGGTATAGGCCTATTAAGGATTTCCATAAAGTTTCTTTCTATTGCTTCTTTCTGGCCAATCCTTCCGTTATTAAATTTCCACATTTGTCTTTCACTGCATTTGTTGTCTTACGTTTGTCATTACTCAGAGTTTTTGTAATATCATACACTTCTTTCATTCTATCATTATGTGCTGCTTCCTCTGCTTCCATGGCAAGGTGGTCAACCCACTTGTCTTGTCTCATGCTCTTCTTCACTTCTTTGTCTTTACACCTATATTTATCCATGTAATTCTGCTTAATCCTATCTGACTTTGTCTGCTCGATGTTGTTCTTCAGTCGTTTTCTCTCTTCTACTAGTTCCCACGACTCCTTGCTGATCCATGGTTTTTGTACTCCAGTACTCATTGAGCTGTTCCTTTGTAAGCATCCTCAAAGTCTTGCCATTGTTTCTCAACTTCTTCATTGTCTGTTTCAACGTAGTCTTATAATATATCATATTTGTTGCTCAACTTCAGTGAGAATTGGGCTTTAATAGCTGGTTGCTCTAACTTAATTATATCAAACTTCTTTCTGATCGCCTTGTTCTTTTTTTTCTCTTTAGTTTCAGCTTGATTTTTGATCGCCCTAATTGGTCCATTACTGATGTCCGGTGTTGCCTGCTCACTAACACATGGTCTATTTGATTGTTTGTCTTATTATTGCCACTTCGTGTCTGTGTATGTTGTCTTCTCTCCCTGAAAAATTATGCTCTCTCCAGTGTTCATCTTGACTTTTCCTTGTCCCATCCATCTGCATTCACTAATGCCCATGACATCTATTTTATATTTATCCATTTCTCTTGCAAGCTGGGCTGATTTCTCTATAGAGTACAACGTTCTTACATTCCAACATCCTATATTTACATTAACTTTTGGCTTGGTTAACGAGTTGTCAGCCTCTGAACTTCCGTTTGGCTTTGATCCGGAAGCGTCATACAGTCCAAATAAATGATGTCATTATCCACTGGTATCTGGGCCATCACCTTCCTGTAGCCATTTCCAGCACAAGCTGGCTTTTGAAATTCACTTCTGGTTTCTGTAACATCATTTGAGCTGGGAGGGTTGTTGGCCCTCCGCAGTAGGTTTATTTTCGGGGTTTTCCTTCCCTTAGCCATAGCCTCGTTAGCCCAGCACAATGTACTAGTTACCAGGGTGCACCACGGGGAGGTGAGGTTGACTTGAGTGTCTTTATGGTTGAGCGCATAAACACCCCTTACACACCACAGTTACACTTGAAACTGACATAATACCATTATGTTATTTGTTGGTAGATTTTGCAAACATTGTATTAGATTAATTCTTTGTTTATGTTAAATTCAGCATGTTTCTAACACATTGTTTTACTCTTAATCAGATGGGGACCTCTCATGTTTTCAAATACATATTGACCTGACGTTGAAGCGAAGTCCCTTAAAAGGGGTAAACCCCAGTCAAGTCCTTACATTTTAATCATTCTTTCTGTTAAAGGAGGCTCTAAGCTCCAGTCTAAAGTCTAGTTCATATGTATGGATGCATGCATATGTACACATGTGCTGTATGAGCTGCCACAGTTGCCCCTAAGAGGTCATGACTTCCGCCTCTGGAATGAACTCCCAAAGGAAATAGTTACCATCAAGGACATAAAGATAAAGAAAAGAGTCGACGTCTTCCTTGGTGGAGAGACACAGCTGCTAAGCCAAGAAAGAAGCCAACGTAGAGAAAAGACAGGCTATAGCATGCATGCACGAATTATATTATATTCAATCCATGTTATTTTATATCTGTAATCGCTCATAATGCAATCCATTGGAGAGTTTGGTGTTTGAGGATATTGTCCATCTCTTACGTAAACCTTTTCATGTCTTCAGATTGTCAATGAAGCAGCCAAGTACCGATACCGGTCAGGCACTCTGTTCAACGTCGGCAAGTTGACCATCCGTTCACCATGTGGTGCTGTTGGACACGGTGGTCTGTATCATTCCCAGACACCCGAGTCCTTCTTTGGCCATGTGCCTGGTCTTAAGGTAAATCACTTGTACAGACACATGCACACATGTCTGCATACAGCACATGCATCAGGGAGTTAATGGTCTTTCCTAAATTTTTTCCCATGTCTCATTTCAGACCCATTTAACGAAAAGTTGAACCTATCTAGTATTGATTACAACATGCTCATTTGTACAAATTGTTTTTAGTTTTGGTGAAATCATCAAACAAACTATTAATTTATTTTTGACAAGATTTAGTAAAATTTCAGCAAAAAAAGCGTTATTATCCACCCTTACATAATGTAACATAAGGCTATTCATTTTAAAATCTGATCAGCCCGAAGCCACACCCATCATGTTATCTCACCTGTTTAGGTTGTTATCCCTCGAGGTCCGATCCAGGCGAAGGGTCTGTTGCTGAGTTGTATCCGGGACCAGAATCCCTGCATCTTCTTTGAGCCAAAGATTCTGTACAGGTCAGCTGTGGAGGAGGTTCCAGTCGGAGATTATCAGCTCCCCCTAGGGACGGCAGAGGTCATCATGGAAGGTATGTCTCTTACGGTTTACCTATAAGTCTCATGAATTTTAAATTTAATGGTCTTACGGGTATAGGTGACATATATGTATTTTATACAACAGGTTTTTTTGTGTTGCATGATAGGGCCAATGTTTGTCGTGGCATGCGAATAACATGTCAATTCAAAACACATCTGAAGATCAACTCCCGTGAATATTTTAGCAGTGCGCAATCAGATACCAGTGTGCGGTTACATGGTGCACTATGCACTACAAGGCAATTCTGGCACAAGCACAAATGTTGGTGCCATCTGGGAAATTATTTTTGAACAGGAATATGGCCATATTTGAGGACTACAACATTTGCTGTATCATGATTAGAATTTCTAGTGGATGTCTGGAAACATATGCACGTATTAATTACTGTACGGCCCTTGTGTCAGTGCCTGTACGGTCCCTTGTGTCAGTGACTGTATGGTCCCTTGTGTCAGTGACTGTACGGTCCCTTGTGTCAGTGACTGTACGGTCCCTTGTGTCAGTGATTGTATGGTCCCTTGTGTCAGTGACTGTATGGTCCCTTGTGTCAGTGACTGTATGGTCCCTTGTGTCAGTGACTGTATCGTCCCTTGTGCATGAAGACATGATGTAGTCGTTTTGGATGCCATTTGTTTGGGAGCATCTTGTATGGTGATTTTCTGGAGAGAAAACATTACAGAGTTTAACAAATGTTGTCCAGCAGGTTGATGAAAGAATACATATTGACATAGTTGAATTTTACAATATTCAAAATACAAATTGGCAAACATCATTAAAAACATTAACATTTTCGCCAGTGGAAAATAAATAGTGATCTGTCCACGTAATCAGGCAGCGTTATTGTTGGCAATATTCTATTTGTCTCTATATGGAGACTGTGGGTGGACACATTGGATAGGTGCAAATAGAATATACACCAGATAAGTGTGATCACTCCTTTATCATAGCACATTCGTTACAAGTAATTTATGCTTAGGTTGATCAGAGAAATATTGTAGACCCTTTGTGTTGTGGTAGAAACAAGATGTGTTGTGGATGCAACCACACACTATGCCAGACACAATACCACACACTATGCCAGACACAATACCACACACTATGAATTAATGATGATGTAGTGTTGTCCTGTCCAATTTAGTCTTTCTTAAAGACGTTCTTGTACAGGGTTTACAAGCTCTCTCTGGTTAAACCAGTTGTGGGAAATAAAATTTATTTATTTTTATTTATTTATATGTTAATCCATTGATTGCAACTACAAGTATATTAAATTGCTTCTCGTTTCTCCCGGTCTGTCACTACAAATGTTGTTATGCTGTTTAATTATCCAGATGTAGGCTTTCATTCCACAAGCCTACTTTCTACACAAATAATTTTGACATGGTTTTTACCAGGATTGGTTCAATTACAATTGTCAACCAAAGTTACAATTACACAGCTTCTTGAAGGCTAAATTACAGCACTTAAAACATAAATTACAATGCTTAAAAAACAATTACGTGGGTTGAGTATAGCAACATTGTTTTCATTAAAATGAAGATAATGTGTACCATTAATTCTAATTTTTAAAGAAGGTTTTTGGTGATTTCGTGCAATTCTTACTGCCAGGGTTGGGTATAATTACAATGGTCAGTTACAGTTAAAAACTTGATTACAATTATGGTGTTCTCGACATTTCTATTGTAATTGTAATTAATTACAAGTTATACAGTTACAGTTGGAACCAACCCTGGTTTTCACATGTTGCATGTTGTTTTTCATCAATGTGACACTTTTGAGAAAGCCCCCAATAGCTCTGTGCCAGGTGGTTCGTGCTACTTGACCACAAAGTAGACAATAGTAAATATTCAGTTGATGTATCAAATATACCTTTGGCCTTGGACAGCGTTGATCGCTGTCGTATATCACATTAAATTGTATATGTATGTCAGCTAGAGGCTCGCCTTTCGCTTCCTGGGAAAGATGAGGATCCGGTTTGCTAAACACATACATTTACTATTTTACTTACTTGCTTAGTCCTCTTCGTGCCCGGTGGCACATAAGGCATCAACAAGAGAGCGCCACTGCTGTCGGTCTGCAGCCCATTTGGTGATGGTATTCCATGTCAAGCCGCATTCTTTCATCTCCTTCTCCACTGTTCGTCTCCATGTTTCTTTTGGGCGACCATGTCTCCTTTTTCCATCTGCTGTCCAGCGTAAAGCTGTCTTGGGCAGTGCGCCAGGTGACATTCGGTACACGTGTCCAAGCCATCTCCATCTTCTCTTCTTTATCTGTGTGGCCAAGGATGTTGCATCTGTTTTGCGGTGCAGCTCTTCATTAGTGATGGTGTTGGGCCAAAATACTTCTAGGATCTTCCGTAGACACTTGTTTTGGAAGGTCTCAAGTTTGTGTGCTAGCTTGGCTGTCAGTTTCCAGCACTCGGAGCCGTAGAGAAGTACACTGAGAACATTACTATTCTATTGTACAGTCTCAGTTTTGTTTCCAATCTCAGTTGCTTGGATTTCCAGATGGGCTTCAGCATAGCAAAGATCTGACTTGCCTTTCTGAACCTAGCCGTGGCATCTTTTGCAGAGTCTCCATCTGTTGTGATTTTGCTTCCCAGGTATGCAAAGTCCTGAACGTCTTCCAAAGCATCACTGTTGTTTATGTTGTTTATGGTGATGGGGTTATCTGTCTTGTTGATCCTCATCAGTTTGGTTTTTGCTGTGTTGAGCTTTAACCCAATCTGTGGTGCTGTTGTTGTGAGTTTGTCCATCTTTTCTTGCATGTCCTTGTGCCTGTTAGACAGCAGTCCAATGTCATCTGCATAGTCCAGATCTTCCAAGATCGAGGTAAGTGTCCATCTGATGCCTCTGTTTCCATTTTTGGTGATTTCTATCATCAGCCATTCGATGGCAAGGATGAAAAGAAATGGTGAGAGAATGCATCCCTGTTTTACTCCGGATTTTACGCCAAAGCTGTTTGACATGTGACTGTTACAGGTGACTTGACACTGGACGTCTGTGTAAAGTATCTTATCACATTTACCATCTTTTGTGGGATCCCGTAATGACGTAGTATTCTCCACAGAGATTCTCTGTGAAGGCTGTCAAAGGCCTTTTCAAAGTCAATGAAGGCAATGTAGATCGTACTGTTCCATTCCGTGCTTTGTTCCAAAATCTGCCGTAGCGTGAAAATGTGGTCGATGCGTGACTTGCCTCTCCTGAATCCGGTTTGTTCCTGGCTGAGGATTGTATCAGTAGCTGCTGATATTCTCTTCAGGATTATGCGGCTGAAAAACTTGCATGTCATTGATAACAAGGTTATTCCCCGCCAATTGTTACAGTTCCCTAAGTCGCCCTTCTTTGGTAGCTTGATAATTGTGCCTGTCTTCCAATCATCTGGTGTGTCTTCTTCATCCCATATTCTCTGGAAGATCTGGCAGAGGATTCTGGGTGTCTCTTGTTCATCTGCTTTCAGCATTTCTGCGCAAATGCTGTCACTTCCTGCTGCTTTTTCATTCTTCTGGGCTTTAACGGCTTCTCTGACTTCTGCTTCTGTGATTTGGTCGAGGTTGATTTCAAGGTCCTCTGCTGCCTCCGGGATGTCTGCAAGTCTAGGTGGATCTGCACGATTGAGAACCTGTTGGAAATGCTCCTTCCATCTCTCTATCTTCTCTTTCTCGACTGTGATTATCTTTCCATCTGCATCTTTCAGTGGGAGATTCTGGTTTGGACCTGTATCTCCTTTCAGCTTCTTGGTTATTTGGTAGAGTGACCTCATATCGTTTCTTCTTGCTGCTGCTTCTGCGTCTTCTGCGAGGTTTTCAATGTAAGTGCGTTTGTCTACTCTGGTACTCCGTTTTACTTCTTTGTCTTTTTGTGATTATTCTCTTGAAAGCCTTTGTTTGAGTCTTGGGGACTTTGTGGTGAGCAGCTTTTTTTTTATTCCTTTCCTTTGGTCTATTTTGTCCCAAGTTGATGTGGAAATCCACTGCTCTTTCTTTGCTCTTCTGTAGCCTAGCACTGCTTTCCCTGCTAGCTCCATGGCTTATATTAAAATGCAATAAACACGTATTTCATATCTATAATCATTCTTATGTGTATCTTACCAAAGTTACTTGACAATAATCATGTGCAAATATAAAATTATTACCTTTTTGTGATAAAAAGTGCAACATCATTTGACATTATTCGCATGGTGTAGGAGTTGTTTACGAACAGTATTTGACGGTAAACTAACTCACAATTAATTATATGAAGCACGTCTTCTGCTTCTTGATGACAGTATACAGATGGTATGTCACGGAATACACATGTAAAATGGTTCGTGTCTGCCATGCTCAGCTCTGTGTCAGAACCATCTGAGAAGAAAGTTCATTTTGGGTCCGATTTTCTAAACACCTAGTACTATACTTGCCAATATGATTTGGCCATTCTATTTGTGTCTAAGCTCAACTTATGCAACGTATTTTGGCTTTTTTACTTAACTTATCCCGTTCTGACTTAGCAGCTCACTTGGTTGAGAGTTTCCATTGCTTCTGATAGCCCTTTGATTTCGGTTGAAGGCACTTAGTGCAACTCACCGAAAGTCAGTTTCTTAGAACTGCCAGGCACTTATTGGTTGCCCAAGAAAGATGTCAGCCCCCGGGAAAACAGATTTGACAAGATTCTTCTACTTTTCGAAAAAAATTGAAAAACCACTAGCGTGATATTCTTGATTGTTGTTGGAAATGTTAGTTTTATTAACTCATTTAGGTGCATTGCCTCAAAATATATATATATATATATATATATATATACCAGTGTATATATATATTTATATATATTATTCAGATTAATAGCATGAAATGTGGACCCTGTAACATATGCCAAGCTTGTGGCTGAGCCTCATACAAAGCTACCTGGACACAATGCTCCCAGAGCCCACACTTCGACATAGCAATACAGTACATGTAGTAATATTCCTACAACACAAGACAATTCATGGCATCGTCACCAGCACATTAAAAAATTAACCCAACACCGACAATACTCGACACAATGCCTATTTGCATATACTGCATCACTGGACTACACTACTTGCTAAAATTCCTACTCTATATCTTTTTGTAACCTAAAAGGTGTGAGCCTCAACGAACCCAAGTTACACTGGACTAAATGAATTGAGGAGGGAGTTTTTAAAGGAACTTTTAAAACACAGTTAATGCTGCAGTGCACCATGGGAACTGTGTTAAAATAAGAAATAATGCAATTGTGGTATTATCGTATAGAAAGTGAATGACTGTGCAACAGCAATGTTTATCACAAAATAAATTTCTCATAACGTATCATGTCTTTATACTTGCGCTGTGTCTAAGTTTTTATTTTGCAGCATTTTTGGTATCATACTTTATGATAATTGTTCGTATTTAACATGCATTGATGAAACTGATACCATTGACTCTACTTTTAGCGACATCTTAAAATAGTGAAGTAGGAATACAGACATCTATATTATAAAACAGAGTTACGGCTTTCTTTATATCCTCGTAAAAGATTGTATCTTTGTCAGTTTCACATGTGTGAGGCTGAAATTTTGTAGGCATGCACAGGGGCCTTTGGAGATTTAACTTGTTTTATTCCTCAGGGGTCTTCTTGGGGGTCATTTCAAAAGGCCTGTAGCAAAAGTTGCAATGGCAGAATTTTTAGTGTTTCTATATAATCGTAAAAATAATTATGCCTACAAATCTGTCACTGGATGTATGCAGACCTACCTAGTATCCACTATAACTTTTGTGCAAATTTTTAATTTAGTTTAAAAAATTTCCATGGAGCAAAAGAAATGCTATAATGGCCGCAAATGGCGAAGCTAGCTGCAGTCTGACTCTGTGTGATGCAGGAAGCGATGTGACTCTACTGGGTTGGGGGACGCAGGTGCATGTGCTGCGCCAAGTGGCTGACCTGGCACACGACAAACTCAACATCTCGTGCGAGCTGATCGACCTCCGCACCATCCTGCCATGGGATAGCGCCACTGTTGTTGAGGTGAGCAGCACAATCACATTTGTAGCATACATTTATGTAATATAACCCCTGTGTTATTTAACCATCTGTGTGGTTAAGTTATATGTGGCAAGGTAACCATGCAGAAAATTACTGTAATAACCTTGTACGTCAAACCAATCCTTCCAGAAATATTTTATAAAATTTTATGATAAATAATTATAATGTTTTCTTATATAGGACTAGGACTTTTGTCTGCCTAGACAAAGCGCTCGTATTTATTCCATTATCAGAGCATGTTTAGGCAGCCATTAAGGGGTCGTTCACAACTGTTAACATTTACCCACGCGTACAAAGTGTACCAACTGTCAGAGCCCCCTTCTGTCCCTGAATTAGTATTTTAAAATGTTGATAATTTTCCAAATTGAAAAATATCGATGTAACAATGTTATGACACAGTGCATGTATACAGAACATACAATTAAGAACCACCAGAATATGTTTACAAACGTTTATCTCTAATAATTATATTAAAGTTTTGTGCTTTTCTAACAACTCTATGATATGTGTGATATTGATTATTGTGTAACGCAAAGTTTTGAATTTCAAAGATGTCGGACTGTATTACAGCGCCATGTGGTGACTAGATACGTGATTTAAAACAGTAGTACAGTAGTTCCATCACATGATGCAACGTTGGTCATATTTCACATGTGACCGACGTGTAAAAAATGTGAACGTGGGCCATGACCTCCCCCCTTTAATGTGCTATGTGCGAACAAGTAAATGTCAACAGTTTTAAACGGTCCCTAATGCGGCACCTATATGGGCTTTTGACATTTTCCTGCGTTGGATCTTTTTCTTTCCCTGGCATAGACAACATTAGAAAGGACGAACGACACAAGCAAACAATAATATTGCACATATTTCAAAACAGCAGGAGGCGGACTCAAACCCCTCTTGATTGATCGTTTGGCACTCTCACCCCGAGCTACTTCGCCCCCGATATGTCATTTGACACTTTGTGTACAATAAAATATCAAAAAAATTACGCATAATTTACACACAAAAAGACTATATGTGACAGCTGTGACGCACACCTACACAAACATGTTTGTGTAGGTGTGTATGGGATAGCAACGATCAGATCAAGTGTCTTACAGCGGTAGAACATTATCGAAAAAAAAGGGTGAACTACTTGAAGATTACTTTTGTGGGGCACCGTAGCTCAGTGGTTAGAACGTCACATTCTCAGTCGAGAGGAACGGGGTTCAAATCCACTTGCTGCTGGTTCAAACCTTTGCTAATTTTGTTTACTCCACGTTGCTTCAGTTCACTCAGCTGTGTAAATGAGTACCTGGCTATAGACAGAGGTGGATACCTATGAATGAATATATTTTGCACAGTAATTGCAGCTTCCCAGAGAAGTAGTCCCAAGGACCATATACCACACAATACAAGTTACTTTTACCTTTTTCATAACTGTAATGTTTATTGTTTCACAAGAGCAGCAATGTAAAAAAACAATGATGAGGCCAACTTTCATATAATATCAATCATTCCGTAAGTGCACATACGGTATTTGAGCTCTAATGTACCATCATTTCAAAAGCACAAGTTTGCCAATGGCTGTGTTTTATTCAGTGGGGGTGCAGTCAACAGCCCAGGTGATAAATAAGTAACAATTTAGCCTACTTTACTACACAGACGTTAGTTATCAATCTCACAGTTTTGTGACAAAAAACTGAACTTTTATTGTTGAACCGGACAAGAAGAAAACGTGACTTGCAACACAAGCCGTGTTTACCAATGTCCTTATGATCTACAACAACACTTTGACAGATTGATGATTAATTGCTGTACTTAAACTTACTGAGTACAGAGTGTTTGAATAGACAGTGCTGTGAAATAGCCTGAGAGGAGGTCTGGATAACATCTGGGGATTTTCTCAAACGTCTTGTAGTTTTCGAAATTGAGCTCAAGTGGCATAAAATGTGTTTGTTATTTAATGGTGTATTTAATCAGGGATTTAAAGAATCCATGCCATTTTTTCATTGTCAATACACCATATCCTGCCTAAGTAAACAAGTCTGAGTCTGAGATTGAGCACTAAAAACATTTATAGCTTCTCTAGTTTGCAACACTCATTTAGAAAATGGGATATCTGTCATGTGTTCCTGGAATGTCTGCTTCACTCTCTATTGTGCACAAAGTGTTAGATGAAAACTTATGAAATATCACTTGTAGTTATGGGTTGATATAATATTAAAGTAAATTTTCATATGGTTACCTATCTACATTTAGT
The DNA here is from genome assembly GCA_033239005.1 of Lamellibrachia satsuma. NCBI lineage: Eukaryota > Metazoa > Annelida > Polychaeta > Sabellida > Siboglinidae > Lamellibrachia > Lamellibrachia satsuma. The sequence continues at coordinate 9,220,548 of BSQZ01000002.1, read as the reverse complement.
TTTAACTGTGCATTAACATTTCGTTTTATCCCTCTTATATTCAGTAAGATTTAGCCATTCTAGACCATTTAATTTTGAATATTCTAAGAAGTGTCACGAACATTCTTGGATCTGGCGCTATATAAAATAAATTTAATATTATTAAATATAGTTTTGATACTAGAATAATTATTGCATCTTGTATTACATAAGATTATTTTAACCACTTTTTGTTACCGATAAATTAACATATAACACAGTTAACAACTATTAAACCATCTAGTATTGAACATAACATAACATAGCTGGAAAGGTACCAAGTAAGGGTTCATTTTCTGGGTGAGATATTTGTTTGGCGGTATATTTGGATTCGAAATGAGTCAATTAATTGTTGAAACTATGAAATTGCAGTTTGGCGGTAGATTTTGGTATGAAAGCAATAGGTTATGAGATTATGTAAAACAAATTAAGAAAAATCAATAGTCCTATCACCAAAGTGGTAAACCTGTGGAATTGTTGGAAGTGTGCGATAGTGAATCAGTTGCCTCTCGCCGATGAGATGACCTATCGACTGTCCGCTCGTGCTTTCAGTCGGTCAAGAAAACTGGACGTCTGCTGGTCAGTCACGAGGCTCCAGTCACGGGGGGCTTTGGTGCAGAGATCGCATCCACCATACAGGTATCTCAAAACATTGACTCATTCACATTTAACTACCCTGCTTTTAAAACAAGAGGGTTGAGCAAATCATAAGGAAACAAAATTGGACTATTTAGATTAAATAATTACAATTACTCAGCATCACAAAAGCTCAATTACAATTACATCATTCTGTCTTACAATTACATCATTCTATCTTACAATTACATCATTGTATCTGGCAATTACATCATTCTAACTGGCAATTACATCATTTAATCTTACAAATGCGTCATTCAATCTTACAATTACATCATCCTACATTGCAATTACATCATTTTATCTTACAATTACATCATTCTATCTTCCGATTACACCATTCTATCTTCCGATTACATCATTCTGTCTTGCAATTACTTCATTATATTTTCCGATTACACGATTCTATCTTCTGATTACACCATTTTATGTTCCGATTACACCATTCTATCTGAAGTGATTTATTCCATTCCTGTTCATTTGGTGGCCATTGGCAAGATTCGCAGATGCAAGTCTTTTTTCTTTCAAATGATCTCATTGGTGGAGAGGGCCAACACACTACATATTCATCCAATCACAGTGATCGTATCGAAAATAGTTGGGGAAATGTTTGTTGACATCGATGGGAAGTAACACGTGGGTAGTAACACGCGGGTAGAGTTCTCCATCAAAACCACGCACAGCAAACAAAAATTACGATCACCCTATACTCCCAAATTTTTAAACCAGATTCACATGAATCACAAAAACATTATTTTTGGCCCTGGAAAAACCAGAAAAGTCTCATCCCTGAATTACACCATTCTATCTTCTGATTACACCATTTTATCTTCTGATTACACCATTCTATCTTCTGATCACACAATTCTATCTTCCGATTACACCATTTTATCTTCCAATTACACTATTCTAACTTGCAATTACATCATTCTATCTTGCACTTACATAATTCTATATTACAATTACATCATTCTATATTGCAATTACACCATTCAATCTTACAATTACACAGGGATGTGACAGGCACAAAAGGAAAAACCCTGAAATAATTTGACTAGATGGTAAAGGCCCGAAAGCGAGGGGCGTCAGTCAAAGATTGATGCGGGGGAGGGTGCAGGAGGGGCAACCCCTTTTGCTGGGGGGGTCTGTGTCTCCCCATGACAATTTTTTTTATATGTGAATTCTGAGACACATTGGAGCCAAAACAAAATGTTAAAAATCTGGACTCTCACAAGGAGCAAAATAAAAATTTTGCTTTCTAAAACAAAATATATTTCAGATTGGGAGGAGTGGGGGGTCAACCTACAGGGTTATCTAACAGCTACGCTGCAAACTGCTTGATCCATCTATCCGTCTGGTCTGGTCATGGTTTTTAACAAGTGTCATCAACATTTTCACAGTTGGGTTCCACTATATGTGTAAGTTTTATATTTTAATAGAATCTAAATTCTTAAGTCTTCTTATGTAGATTCTAGCGCATATTATCGCCCACAAAACACTCGTGAAAAAACTAAAAATTTTACTTCTAGTGCTACCCTCTTAATGAATTAGTAGATGGGACACATATGAAAACAATTTCAGGTATAAATTAGACTCTGAATTTGATGTGTCATCACGAATTGAGAAAAATAACTGAGGAAGAGTCGACGTAGGCCCTAATTAGAGTTTTCGGCCCCCGAATGGATACATGGATAGTGAAAAATAAACTATTTTTAAGATTGATTTTTGACCAAATTAATAGATGGGGCAAGAAAAGATCATGAAACTGATAAAATGATTATATTTTATTAGCCATTTGTAAGAATGGATGGCTTTCATTGGGGCATATATGAACTGGATTTTCAACTGAAGTGATTTATTCCATTCCTGTTCATTTGGTGGCCATTGGCAAGATTCGCAGATGCAAGTCTTTTTTCTTTCAAATGATCTCATTGGTGGAGAGGGCCAACACACTACATATTCATCCAATCACAGTGATCGTATCGAAAATAGTTGGGGAAATGTTTGTTGACATCAATGGGAAGTAACACGTGGGTAGTAACACGCGGGTAGAGTTCTCCATCAAAACCACGCAGAGCAAACAAAAATTACGATCACCCTATACTCCCAGATTTTTAAACCAGATTCACATGAATCACAAAAACATTATTTTTGGCCCTGGAAAAACCAGAAAAGTCTCATCCCTGAATTACATCATTCTATCTTACTAATCAAGCTAACGTAAGTATCATTATGTTATGGAATTCCTCATAGATGCATCTCATCTTAATGGGTTCATCTACGACCCCAGGAAGGATCCATCACTCGAAATTTAATCCACTATTGCCCTGAATCATAGAATTACCATGAATTGTAATATTGTATATTGTTCGCAATGCTAGATGTTTTGTCTATGATTGTTCCAAGTTACATACAATTGTTTGTAACTCTGCATGTTTTCTACCATTGTTCCAAGTTATATAAACCATCAACTGATCAGTTCGATGTTACATGCCTGAGGGCATACAAATGATGATAAATATTTATTGATTGACCTCTTTTATTCATTGGTTTTTATATACATCCAACTGATTCTAAGTAGCCGTCTATAGGGCATCATTTCAAAACCATTTATTTTGTCTTGATAAAAATATTTACTGGTATGATAATAAATTACACATGCCAGGCTTCCTATGCATCCTGGAAAGTACTGTATTCCTGATTTTTTACTTCCAGAAAAACTGTTTTATTTTTATTTTATGTGCTGAAAAAGTCCTTGATTTTTGCTACTGCCCAAATTCCAAGACATTCTCAGGAGAAGAAATGTGTGTAAATATCATCGTATCGCTGCAGTCACTGGAGGTTGACGATTAGATCAATTTTATTTATGCTTAAGGCGTAATATGTTTTGCCATGCTTACTGTTACATGAAATTGCAGATTATTAAAGGTTTCATTACAACATGTGTTATCTGTTCATGACTGATCTCATTGGGGGACAAATGACGTGTCCTTGAAATTATAAATAATGTCCTGGAATTATGTTATAATGAAAGGGTAGGAACCCTGATAATATGCTACATTTTGTGTTTGTTTATAGGATGAATGTTTCCTACATCTCGAGGCTCCGGTCCAACGAGTGTGTGGCTATGACACTCCATTCCCTCATGTCTACGAGCCATTCTACTTGCCCGACAAGTGGCGTTGCTTTGAGGCTTTGAAGAAACTCATTAACTATTGAACCTGCTGCATAAAGCCTGGTTGATGTTGATCTGCTGTCGGACAGCGTCATTTCTGGAGGCAGACATTAATCTTTAAAATGCATTGCAAGACTCTAGTGATCAACTATACTTTTTCATTCAAACACCTGATCTACCTTACTGCTATATGGATACATACCGCTGTATACTGTCAGATGTGACACATTCATATAATATGGAAACAAGGGCATTACTAGAAGTTAAGATAGCATCATTTTGCAGGTAGACAAAATCAACAAAAGAAAGTGCTAATGGCAAACTACGACTAGTTGTATCTATTCTATTCGACTGCAAAATATCTCATGTGCTTTTACGCAACAACGTACCACTCAGTATTCTGTGAAGGGACCAACAGTTTTATGGCTTATGGAAGAGTTAGATAGAAGCTTTTTTATGGATGAAGTCATCAAGGGTAAGGGAATTTTGAAATGAAGCTGAAGTTGGAGACTCAAGAACATCTTGACTTCTGTGAAAGTAAACGTTAAAGTATATGACAATCCCATGGTGAATAATTTTTTATTGAACAACACGTACAAATGTAACACTGAAACGTGTACGTTTGTGTTATCTTTCTTGTTGTGCATGTGCTGATAGAGCAAAGCCTTTGTTATGCTAAACATTATTATTCAGGAAGACGTAGATTTTGTGAGATGCAGATTGCAATATTTTTTATATACCAGTTTACAAACTGTTTTGTTTAATATTAATATGTTCTTGTTTTAGCATTGGTGTTTGTAATATTGTGCAATAAAACTCGCAATGAATCGATGCATGCTTTCAAAAGGTGTTGACAAATGACCAAAATGCTATTAAAGTGCTGCCAGTAAACATCAGTGACGTTATCAGGATTGTGGTAGAGTTGCCATGCAAAAAAACAAAACAAAGAGTTGTCATGCAAGAGACCAAGTTGGACATCAGTAGTGTCATGAACAATTCCCAAGCAAGATAGCATAGTTACCCCACATGGCTGGCTACCTCGATTTTACCAGTATCTGTCTGTGACATAGACAACCATCTGTCGCCAGTCTATGACGTATTACGCTAGTTGTCTATGATGTAAATCGCTTGTCACAACTGGTTCCTGTCTGTGACCGTGGTTTGAAAGATGACGTAATATAATAATAATAATTAACTTCTATAGCACCTATATTCTCAGGAACCTGAGCTCTGAGGCGTAACAAAACAGAATCATTAAGCATAATCGTGAACAGGGACACGCAAAAGTCATTATCAGAACGAGGGACAACTGAAGATTTTTGGTGAAAATGCAATTTGGGATAAATATGTATAGAGTATTTTTCGGAAGATAGCTATAGTTTCAGATGTTTTCAAACTGATGGGGAGTTCATTCCAGACCCTAGGTACATCGACAGAGAAAGCATGTTTGTCCAAGTTAAGTTTCGTTTTAGGCACAATAAGTTGTGAAATTGATGAATTGATGATCTGAGCTGCCTAGGAATATTTGTAAGATGCAGAAGACTAGCCAAGTAAGGTGGTTGTGTAGCTAGAGCACGATATGTAAGAGTGGACGGCTCAAAGCCAGTGTAACTGTATAAGTAGTGGTAGTGACGGTGAAAACAGAGGCAGAAAATGTTGTACTTGTTGGAGTTTATCCATGACTCTTAGTAATGTTATTTAGTAGTGAATTACAATGTTTGTAACAACTACAGCCGTGAGACAAGTGTCACCGCTACGATCAAACACTTGCACTGGCGCAGCCTCAAACAAAGGAGACCCGATATCCGCCTTGTCATGTCTTATAAGACATTGCATGGCAATTGGACATCTTCCCCAACTCATACGCCTGGTGTGATTATCTCGACACGCATTATGATCGAGCTTTTTACCCCGTACAATAGCCAATTGAAATAACCTGCCAGCCAACGCAGCTACAGCACCAAATTTGGAGATTTTCAGACAGAAGATCTCCAACTTACAACATTAATTTTTTCACGCTATAAACTTTTCCTCTCCTTAGAAATGGCTGGTGACCGTATTTCGTTGTTGCTTACTGCCAATAATAATAATAAGGTATGTTTTATCTGGATTAAGCTTTAGCTTACATGTAAGGGCGTTTGCTACATAATATTTGCATACAAATCAAGTACTGTACATGTAGGGCTTATAGGACAAGAAGAAATTGTATTGGCGTCTTTTCGTTTTGCGAAGACGACATCGTAGTTGGCTGCATCCAATCGATGAAATACGTGTTAGCAATTTTAAACACTGACTTCTGCAAAAACTTCCAAACAATTTGCCCACATTATTGTATTTTATATTAACGTAGCAATGATTGTTGATGACATACACTCCGCGAGATGGCGACACATACATCGCCTGCAATCACACTCGTCGGAAACGCTACTCGCCATAATAATAATCTATTCCACACCTCTTCTCGCTTCGTCGGGTGTATTTCCAGTTTAATGAGCAGTTTATCTACTCAAGTTTAATTGTACAGTGTAGTCTTATATTAACAGTGAAGGTACTTTCTTATATAGTGCGGTACCTTGGCTTGGCCTTGGAATGGAGTTGGGTATCTAATACTATTAATTTTACTATCAAAGTCCTTTGATACAACGGTGTTGTTGGTAGTGTATTAGTTGTATACTGGAGTAGTACGCAGTAGTAACCAGGAAATAGCGATTGACGAGTGGAAATAAAACGATAACTAGGCGTTGGTGCGTGGAAATGCAATCAATGCGTTCTCAAGCCGAACGCGTGGGTGTCGCCGACTCGCCGTGTTGTTCGCGGCTGTTGCGTCGCGCAGTCGTGTCTAGTCAACAAAAGGCCGGAGGGCGACACTCAAATCGATTTCCATAATAAACACTCCGGCCGTCCATGCATACACGTGACGTCAGTACGTGCACGTACGTGGGGTGTCCATTCCGTGGTCAGTGCAGGTGTGTATTAATTACGTGACCAGTCCTGCAGGTCCCACGATTTATCGATTACGACGTCGCTAATTGTCGATGTATACTACGCTGTCGTCTCCGGATAGCGTGGGAGTGGAATTCCGATAACTAATTGCGTAGTTATTCGAAATGACGACAGCGAATCGTTGGAAAGCGATTGTCGCGTGTAATAATACAGAACTCGAGATAAGTATTTGTTATTATCGTGTCGCGGTGACGATCGCTGTGGCTCGATTACGTCATGCCGTCATCATGCTGTCATAGAAATCCGCCTACGACAATCATAAGGACAAGCGTGTTTAGGTAACGATCAGGCGGTGATTTGTATACATTTGCCGGTGTAGTTTTTGAGGGGCGAGCAATTGTTGGTGCACCAAAAAAATATTGCATTTTTTGCCTGCGGTGGATTGTCGCAATATACGCACCTACACACCCCGCAAAATCACATTCTGCACCATCCCTTGTAATACGTACGTAGTGCCTCAGTTCACTCAACTGTGTAAACGAGGACTTGGCTATAGCCAGTGGTTGATACATTTCTTCTTCGCGCAGTAACTACTGCGTGGCTGAATACTTACAAATATGGTTGATTTATGTTGGAAGGAACAGGTTTGTGCAATACAAGGCGCTTGAGCTGTCCTACGGATTGGATACATCGCTAGGCAAGAACGTACTTTCATGTGTGTTTACATGTTAAGAAGTACATAATGTTAACGACGTACATGTTAAACCAGTTTACTTCCTCAGCATAATAACAAATCATTGATAATAATAACAAATAATAACATAATAACAAATAATAGCATAATAACAAATCATCGATAATAATTCCGAGTGAAAGTTGAATGTGTTCACGTAAGGGGTCGACGCATTCAGCTTTAATAGTTCCATTCATAAACTTAGACAATGAACACTATTTTTAACAATATTCATAACAATAAATGGCATATTGGCCAATGACTGAGGACCATAGAATATTAGACCCACGTGACAATAGGTCCGCAGTCGTAGGCCAACACAACATTCATGGCCTTAGGTCCACAATCGCTGGCCAACACAACATTTATTACATTAGGTCCGCAGCCGTCGGCCAACACAGCATTTATTACATTAGATCCGCAGCCGTAGACATTTATGGCCTTGGGTCCGCAGTCGTAGACCAACACGACATTATCGGCCTTAGTTCCACTGTCGTAAACCAACACGACATTCATGGCCTTAGTTCCACTGTCGTATGCCAACACGGCATTATCGGCCTTAGTTCCACTGTCGTAAACCAACACGACATTCACGGCCTTAGTTCCACAGTCGTATACCAACACGGCATTCACGGCCTTAGTTCCACTGTCGTAAACCAACACGGCATTCACGGCCTTAATTCCACCGTCGTATACCAACACGGCATTCACGGCCGTAGTTCCACTGTCGTAAATCAACACGGCATTCTCGGCCTTAATTCCACTGTCGTAAACAAACACGGCATTTATGACATTTACAATCGTGAGTGACATATGACGTGTGTGGAAATACCGCAAACCACTACTCTGTCTGGGCATGGACCACTGTCACTTTTCCCATAGACGACCATTATAACGTTCTTGCGTCTACATTGAACATTTATCCTACCATTTTTTTTATTTCACAGCAAATGACAGACCCACTAAGACACCTGGTGTGGGAAATTCTTGAAAATGACATACCTCCTTTTCGCACAAATTACTTCAATGCATGACACCCCTGCATATCTGCAATGAAATTCACCGGTTTCCAAAATATGAGTGCATCTTGCAACAGGTATCCAACTGACAAATGGCATCATTTCAAAGCTTAGATGCTACTGTGCACACGAACATAACTTACACTCACTCATCCATACAATTTCTGCTCTCACTAATACACCCAAACTGCACAATTATTTTTTTCCTAGAGACTCTTTATCGTTGTAATGACGAATGCATTCTGACTGTGGCCCAACATTTGCCCATAATTACTCACTTCCGGCCCCCAACGACACGCTGTCCGCTGTCGTATTTCACACATAAACACATCTGGAATAAAAACCGAGAGAACAAACAATAACACATTTACTTCTATTACTTATTAAAACAACTAGCATTAAAACGTGACAATACCAATGGTTTATTTTATAATGACATAGGTACATTTAATGTGTTATGTCGTGCACAACTTTGGGACTGGAAGTGCATTATCTCGTCAACTGTCGTCACTAGCGTCCCCCATTGACAAAACGAGCAGAGGCGTGTGTACATGACACTACGTTCTGGTAATAGCAATTGAATATTTGCCTGACAACACAGTTGCTATTAGCTATCGCACACATCGCTGGCCTTGTTTGACACCTTAGAGGTGTTTAAGTTTCGCCGCCTTGAGCTACTTTGTGGATAACATGTTTCAAGGAAATTATAAAAATAATCGCAAACACAAAATCATTGACCTCCGAAGTATCGAATTAAATGTCACACGGAAAGTACCTGCTAATCCAGTCGCTGGCGTTTTATTTGTATACATATATGTAGGTAACAGTCGACTAATAAATTAACGCATCGGATCAGGTTGCATCAAACGGTGTTTCGCATCAGGATCCCACAGCACTTGTTTTATTTGGGGATTGTCTCAAAACAGCGAAAATGTCCCCGTGAAATTGTCCTCGCCCGTATTCGCCAGGTGGCATTTCAGTCGTCATGACACAAAAAAGTCCTGCATGCGGTTGACATCAGCACCCTTATGAACTGATCAAAAAGCAAAACGATTATATTGGGGAAAATACATCAATGTATCAATGACACGGTAACATCGGCCTGAGCGTACTTAGCTCTTTACATCGGCCTGAGCGTACTTAGCTCTTTACATCGGCCTGAGCGTACTTAGCTCTTTACATCGGCCTGGGCGTACTTAGCTCTTTACATCGGCCTGAGCGTACTTAGCTCTTTACATCGGCCTGAGCGTACGTACCTCTTTACATCGGCCTGAGCGTACTTACCTCTTTACATCGGCCTGAGCGTACTTAGCTCTTTACATCGGCCTGAGCGTACTTAGCTCTTTACCGTTTATTATAATTATCATCACCGTTTATTTGCTTCCAACATTGAACATTATATTTTTACAAGCAATACAATATTGGGAAAGGATGAAGATGAAGTAATACAACTTTTAATTGCTCCCCCATTCAGACATCTTGAAGAATAAAGACCATTTGAACGCGTCATCAGGTAACACTAAAGCTACAATTGCATAATGCAGTGAACATTTTCAATAACTCTTCTATGCAGGGGCGCGGTGGTCGTGTAACAGGGGCGCGGTGGTCGTGTGGTAGGGGCGCGGTGGTCGTGTGGCAGGGGCGCGGTGATCGTGTAGCAGGGGCGCGGTGGTCGTGTAGCAGGGGCGCGGTGGTCGTGTGGCAGGGACGCGGTGGTCGTGTGGCAGGGGCGCGGTGGTCGTGTGGTAGGGGCGCGGTGATCGTGTAGCAGGGGCGCGGTGGTCGTGTAGCAGGGGCGCGGTGGTCGTGTGGTAGGGGCGCGGTGGTCGTGTAGCAGGGGCGCGGTGGTCGTGTAGCAGGGACGCGGTGGTCGTGTGGCAGGGTCGCGGTGGTCGTGTGGCAGGGACGCGGTGGTCGTGTGGTAGGGGCGCGGTGATCGTGTAGCAGGGGCGTGGTGATCGTGTGGTCGTGTAGCAGGGATCGTGTGGTCGTGTAGCAGGGACGCGGTGGTCGTGTGGTAGGGGTGCGGTGGTCGTGTAGCAGGGACGCGGTGGTCGAGTGGTAGGGGCGCCGTGATCGTGTAGCAGGGGCGTGGTGATCGTGTGGTCGTGTAGCAGGGATCGTGTGGTCGTGTAGCAGGGACGCGGTGGTCGTGTGGTAGGGTGCGGTGGTCGTGTAGCAGGGACGCGGTGGTCGAGTGGTAGGGGCGGCGCCGTGATCGTGTAGCAGGGGCGTGGTGATCGTGTGGTCGTGTAGCAGGGATCGTGTGGTCGTGTAGCAGGGACGCGGTGGTCGTGTGGTAGGGCGCGTGGTCGTGTGGTAGGGCGCGGTGGTCGTGTAGCAGGGGCGCGGTGGTCGTGTGGTAGGGGCGCGGTGGTCGTGTGGCAGGGACGCGGTGATCGTGTAGCAGGGACGCGGTGATCGTGTAGCAGGGGCGCGGTGGTCGTGTAGCAGGGACGCGGTGGTCGTGTGGTAGGGGCGTGGTGATCGTGTGGTCGTGTAGCAGGGACGCGGTGGTCGTGTGGTAGGTCACGGTGGTCGTGTGGTAGGTCACGGTGGTCGTGTGGTAGGGGCGCGGTGGTCGTGTGGTAGGTCACGGTGGTCGTGTGGTAGGTCACGGTGGTCGTGTGGTAGGGCGGCGCGTGGTCGTGTGGTAGGGCGCGATGGTCGTGTGGTAGGGACGCGGTGGTCGTGTGGTAGGGGCGTGGTGATCGTGTAGCAGGGGCGCGGTGGTCGTGTAGCAGGAACGTGGTGATCGTGTGGTAGGGGCGTGGTGATCGTGTGGCAGGGACGCGGTGGTCTTGTGGTAGGGGCGCGGTGGTCATGTGGTAGGTCACGGTGGTCGTGTGGTAGGGCGCGTGGTCGTGTGATAGGGCGCGATGGTCGTGTGGCAGAGACGCGGTGGTCGTGTGGTAGGTCACGGTGGTCGTGTGGTAGGGCGCGTGGTAGGGCGCGTGGTCGGGGGGTAGGGCGCGGTGGTCGTGTGGCAGGGACGCGGTTGTCGTATGGTAGGGGCGCGATGGTCGTGTAGCAGGGGCGCGGTGGTCGTGTGGTGGGGCGCGGTGATCGTGTGGTAGGGGCGTGGTGGTCGTGTGGTAGGGCTTTCGGTCGAGGGGACCGGGGTTCGAAACCACCTCCGCCGTTTCGAAGCTGGGCAACTTCGTTCACCCGACTTTGCCTGTGTCTTTCGGAGGAGAGAGTAAAAGCCGTTCGTCTCTTCTATGTGGTAGAAAAGGAAACACCTGTTATGGACTCACAGAGCTGGTGATCTCATCCTCTAAACTACCATCGGCTTAGATATCCTGAAAAATGGATAATGTCAATGATATGAAAGAAAGAAATTATACAGCAGTTTAAGACGTTGTGAGTGTCGAGTTTGGATAATACATAAACCAGTGTCAAACCAATATAAATTTTGTAGATTATTAAGAGCTCATCCTTACTGTAGCTCTGTTTTATAGATATAGTGTAAATATGCAAATATAAACCACAAATATAACACAACAGTTTGCAAGACGAATAACCTTAATTAATTAACATAATAACTAGCAATACAATTATCTTTATAACGTATTTTCAAAATGGAATGATAATGAAATTAATCAGCAAGAAGATCAGCACGAAGGGAGTTGACTGTTCTCGTGAAGATGACACACGCAGACGATCCGGCCATAGTATCAGAGAGCAAACAGGAATAAGGAGATTCGCGGGAGGAGTGGAAGGAGGTGTTCAAGAAGCAAGGACTGACTCTGAGTCTGGAGAAGACAGACGTGACGTGGGTTTGACAGCAGAGAGAAAAGTTAAACATCAGGTTCACTAGGGATGGCTTTGTGAACCTTGACGGAATGGTCACAGTAGATGGGCGTTCAGAGGTACATCGTCGGACACAAGCGAGAGTGAATGCATGGGGGAAGGTAGAGGGAGTCATGAAGGATACAAGTGGGAGTGAATGCATGGGGAAGGTAGAGGGAGTCACGATGGATACAAGTGGGAGTGAATGCACGGGGAAGGTAGAGGGAGTCATGATGGATACAAGTGGGAGTGAATGCACGGGGAAGGTAGAGGGAGTCATGATGGATACAAGTTTGAGTGAATGCACGGGGAAGGTAGAGGGAGTCATGATGGATACAAGTGGGAGTGAATGCATGGGGAAGGTAGAGGGAGTCATGATGGATACAAGTGGGAGTGAATGCATGGGGAAGGTAGAGGGAGTCATGATGGATACAAGTGGGAGTGAATGCATGGGGAAGGTAGAGGGAGTTAGGATGGATACAAGTGGGAGTGAATGCATGGGGAAGGTAGAGGGAGTCATGATGGATACAAGTGGGAGTGAATGCATGGGGAAGGTAGATTGAGTCATGATGGATACAAGTGGGAGTGAATGCATGGGGAAGGTAGAGAGAGTTAGGATGGATACAAGTGGGAGTGAATGCATGGGGAAGGTAGAGGGAGTCATGATGGATACAAGTGGGAGTGAATGCACGGGGAAGGTAGAGGGAGTCATGATGGATACAAGTGTGAGTGAATGCACGGGGAAGGTAGAGGGAGTCATGATGGATACAAGTGGGAGTGAATGCACGGGGAAGGTAGAGGGAGTCATGATGGATACAAGTGTGAGTGAATGCACGGGGAAGGTAGAGGGAGTCATGATGGATACAACTGGGAGTGAATGCATGGGGAAGGTAGAGGGAGTCATGATGGATACAAGTGGGAGTGAATGCATGGGGAAGGTGGAGGGAGTTAGGATGGATACAAATGGGGGTGAATGCATGGGGAAGGTAGAGGGAGTCATGATGGATACAAGTGGGAGTGAATGCAGGGGGAAGGTAGAGGGAGTAATGATGGATACAAGTGGAAGTGAATGCATGGGGAAGGTAGAGGGAGTCATGATGGATACAAGTGGGAGTGAATGCATGGGGGAAGGTAGAGGGAGTCATGATGGATACAAGTGGGAGTGAATGCATGGGGAAGGTAGAGGGAGTCATGATGGATACAAGTGGGAGTGAATGCATGGGGAAGGTAGAGGGAGTCATGATGGATACAAGTGGGAGTGAATGCATGGGGAAGGTAGAGGGAGTCATGATGGATACAAGTGGGAGTGAATGCATGGGGAAGGTAGAGGGAGTCATGATGGATACAAGTGGGAGTGAATGCATGGGGAAGGTAGAGGGAGTCATGATGGATACAAGTGGAAATGAATTAATGGTGGAAGCTAGAGGAGGTCATGATGGATACAAACGGGAGTGAATGCATTGTGGAGGTAGAGGGAGTCGTGATGGATACAAGCGGCCGGCAGTGAATTCATGGGAAGGTAGAGGGAATCATGATGGATACAAGTGTGAGTGAATGCGTGGGGAAGGTAGATGGAGTCATGGTGGATACAAGTGGGAGTGAATGCGTGGGGAAGGTAGAGGGAGTCATGATGGATACAAGTGGAAGTGAATGCATGGGGAAGCTAGAGGGAGTCATGATGGATACAAGTGGGAATGAATTAATGGTGGAAGCTAGAGGAGGTCATGATGGATACAAACGGGAGTGAATGCATTGGGGAGGTAGAGGGAGTCGTGATGGATACAAGCGGCCGGCAGTGAATGCATGGGAAGGTAGAGCGAGTCATGATGGATACAAGTGGGAATGAATTAATGGTGGAAGCTAGAGGAGGTCATGATGGATAAAAACGGGAGTGGATGCATGGGGAAGGTAGAGGGAGTCATGATGGATACAAGTGGGAGTGAATGCATGGGGAAGGTAGAAGGAGTCATGGTGGATACAAGTGGGAGTGAATGCATGGGGAAGGTAGAGGGAGTCATGATGGATACAAGTGGGAGTGAATTAATGGTGGAAGCTAGAGGAGGTCATGATGGATACAAACGGGAGTGAATGCATGGGGAAGGTAGAGGGAGTCATGATAGATACAAGCGGGAGTGAATGCATGGGGAAGGTAGAGGAAGTCATGGTGGATACAAGTGGGAGTGAATGCATGGGGAAGGTAGAGGAAGTCATGATGGATACAAGCGGGAGTGAATGCATGGGGGAAGGTAGAGGAAGTCATGGTGGATACAAATGGGAGTGAATGGATGGGGAAGGTAGAGGAAGTCATGGTGGATACAAGTGGGAGTGAATGCTTGGGGAAGGTAGAGGAAGTCATGATGGATACAAGCGGGAGTGAATGCATGGGGGAAGGTAGAGGAAGTCATGGTGGATACAAATGGGAGTGAATGCATGGGGAAGGTAGAGGAAGTCATGATGGATACAAGTTGGAGTGAATGCATGGGGAAGGTAGAGGGAGTCATGATGGATACAAGCGGGAGTGAATTAATGGTGGAAGCTAGAGGAGGTCATGATGGATACGAACGGGAGTGAATGCATGGGGAAGGTAGAGGGAGTCATGATGGATACAAGTGGGAGTGAATTAATGGTGGAAGCTAGAGGAGGTCATGATGGATACGAACGGGAGTGAATGCATAGGGAAGGTAGAGGGAGTCATGATGGATACAAGTGGGAGTGAATGCATGGGGGTAGATAGAGGGAGTCATGATGGATACAAGTGGGAGTGAATACATGGGGGAAGGTAGAGGAAGTCATGGTGGATACAAGTGGGAGTGAATGCATGGGGAAGGTAGAGGGAGTCATGATGGATACAAGCGGGAGTGAATTAATGGTGGAAGCTAGAGGAGGTCATGATGGATACGAACGGGAGTGAATGCATAGGGAAGGTAGAGGGAGTCATGATGGATACAAGTGGGAGTGAATGCATGGGGGAAGATAGAGGGAGTCATGATGGATACAAGTGGGAGTGAATACATGGGGGAAGGTAGAGGAAGTCATGGTGGATACAAATGGGAGTGAATGCATTGGGAAGGTAGAGGGAGTCATGGTGGATACAAGTGGGAGTGAATGCATGGGGGAAGGTAGAGGGACTCATGATGGATACAAGTGGGAGTGAATGCATGGGGAAGGTAGAGGGAGTCATGATGGATACAAGTGGGAGTGAATGCATGGGGACGGTAGAGGGAGTCATGATGGATACAAGTGGGAGTGAATGCATGGGGACGGTAGAGGGAGTCATGATGGATACAAGTGGGAGTGAATGCATGGGGACGGTAGATGGAGTCATGATGGATACAAGTGGGAGTGAATGCGTGGGGAAGGTAGAGGGAGACATGATGGATACAAGTGTGAGTGAATGCGTGGGGAAGGTAGAGGGAGTCATGATGGATACAAGTGTGAGTGAATGCGTGGGGAAGGTAGAGGGAGTCATGGTGGATACAAGTGGGAGTGAATGCGTGGGGAAGGTAGAGGGAGTCATGATGGATACAAGTGGAAGTGAATGCATGGGGAAGGTAGAGGGAGTCATGATGGATACAAGTGGGAATGAATTAATGGTGGAAGCTAGAGGAGGTCATGATGGATACAAACGGGAGTGAATGCATTGGGGAGGTAGAGGGAGTCGTGATGGATACAAGCGGCCGGCAGTGAATGCATGGGAAGGTAGAGGGAATCATGATGGATACAAGTGGGAGTGAATGCGTGGGGAAGGTAGAGCGAGTCATGATGGATACAAGTGGGAATGAATTAATGGTGGAAGCTAGAGGAGGTCATGATGGATACAAATGGGTGTGAATTAATGGTGGAAGCTAGAGGAGGTCGTGATGGATACAAACGGGAGTGGATGCATGGGGAAGGTAGAGGGAGTCATGATGGATACAAGTGGGAGTGAATGCATGGGGAAGGTAGAGGGAGTCATAGTGGATACAAATGGGTGTGAATTAATGTTGGAAGCTAGAGGAGGTCGTGATGGATACAAACGGGAGTGAATGCATGGGGAAGGTAGAGGGAGTCGTGATGGATACAAGTGGGAGTGAATTAATGGTGGAAGCTAGAGGATGTCATGATGGATACAAACGGGAGTTAATGCATGGGGAAGGTAGAGGGAGTCATGATAGATACAAGCGGGAGTGAATGCATGGGGAAGGTAAAAGAGTCATGGTGGATACAAGTGGGAGTGAATGCATGGGGAAGGTAGAGGGAGTCATGATGGATACAAGTGGGAGTGAATTAATGGTGGAAGCTAGAGGAGGTCATGATGGATACAAACGGGAGTGAATGCATGGGGAAGGTAGAGGGAGTCATGATAGATACAAGCGGGAGTGAATGCATGGGGAAGGTAGAGGAAGTCATGGTGGATACAAGTGGGAGTGAATGCATGGGGAAGGTAGAGGAAGTCATGATGGATACAAGCGGGAGTGAATGCATGGGGGAAGGTAGAGGAAGTCATGGTGGATACAAATGGGAGTGAATGCATGGGGAAGGTAGAGGAAGTCATGGTGGATACAAGTGGGAGTGAATGCATGGGGAAGGTAGAGGGAGTCATGATGGATACAAGCGGGAGTGAATTAATGGTGGAAGCTAGAGGAGGTCATGATGGATACGAACGGGAGTGAATGCATGGGGAAGGTAGAGGGAGTCATGATGGATACAAGTGGGAGTGAATTAATGGTGGAAGCTAGAGGAGGTCATGATGGATACGAACGGGAGTGAATGCATAGGGAAGGTAGAGGGAGTCATGATGGATACAAGTGGGAGTGAATGCATGGGGGAAGACAGAGGGAGTCATGATGGATACAAGTGGGAGTGAATACATGGGGGAAGGTAGAGGAAGTCATGGTGGATACAAGTGGGAGTGAATGCATGGGGAAGGTAGAGGGAGTCATGATGAATACAAGCGGGAGTGAATTAATGGTGGAAGCTAGAGGAGGTCATGATGGATACGAACGGGAGTGAATGCATGGGGAAGGTAGAGGGAGTCATGATGGATACAAGTGGGAGTGAATTAATGGTGGAAGCTAGAGGAGGTCATGATGGATACGAACGGGAGTGAATGCATAGGGAAGGTAGAGGGAGTCATGATGGATACAAGTGGGAGTGAATGCATGGGGGAAGATAGAGGGAGTCATGATGGATACAAGTGGGAGTGAATACATGGGGGAAGGTACAGGAAGTCATGGTGGATACAAATGGGAGTGAATGCATTGGGAAGGTAGAGGGAGTCATGGTGGATACAAGTGGGAGTGAATGCATGGGGGAAGGTAGAGGAAGTCATGGTGGATACAAGTGGGAGTGAATGCATGGGGAAGGTAGAGGGAGTCATGATGGACACAAGCGGGAGTGAATGCATGGGGAAGGTAGAGGGAGTCATGGTGTATAGAAATGGGAGTGGATGCATGGGGAAGGTAGAAGGAGTCATGATGGGTGCAAGCGGGAGTGAATGCATGGGGAAGGTAGAGGGAGTCATGATGGATACAAACGGGAGTGAATGCATGGGGGAAGGTAGGAGAGATAGGTATCAAAACAGTTGAACATGACGTTTCTGAGAGCGTGTGTGACGCCGTCATGCCTTTGAGGTCTTGATACATTGGCACTGACAGAGCAACGACAAGATAAGCTTCAAGTTTGCCAGAACAACTGGGACCAGATAATTACAGGAGCAGAGAGGGTGGACAGAAGGAGAATGAATAATTAGAGTGAAGAGAGTGGGATGCATTTCAGCCTAATGGTAAGAAACTGGATGGTGTGGGAAAATCACTTGGTGCGGATGGAGGTGTGCCGAATATCAAAGAAAACAGAGGCAACAACCCGGCCTTAGAGGGGAGACCACAACCAGGCCTTAGAGGGGAGACCACAACCAGGCCTAAGAGGGGAGACCACAACCAGGCCTCAGGGGGAGACCACAACCAGGCCTTAGAGGGGAGACCACAACCAGGCCTTAGAGGGGAGACCACATCCAGGCCTTATAGAGGAGACCACAACCAGGCCGTAGAAGGGAGACCACAACCAGGCCGTAGAGGGGAGACCACAACCAGGCCGTAGAGGGGAGACCACAACCAAGCCTTGGAGGAGAGACCACAACCAGGCCTTAGAGGGGAGACCACAACCAGACCTTAGAGGGGAGACCACAACCAGGCCGTAGAGGGGAGACCACAACCAGGCCTCAGGGGGAGACCACAACCAGGCCTTAGAGGGGAGACCACAACCAGGCCTTAGAGGGGAGACCACAACCAGGCCTTATAGAGGAGACCACAACCAGGCCGTAGAAGGGAGACCACAACCAGGCCGTAGAGGGGAGACCACAACCAGGCCGTAGAGGGGAGACCACAACCAAGCCTTGGAGGAGAGACCACAACCAGGCCTTAGAGGGGAGACCACAACCAGACCTTAGAGGGGAGACCACAACCAGGCCGTAGAGGGGAGACCACAACCAGGCCTTAGAGGGGAGACCACAACCAGGCCTTATAGAGAAGACCACAACCAGGCCGTAGAGGGGAGACCACAACCAGGCCTCAGGGGGAGACCACAACCAGGCCTTAGAGGGGAAACCACAACCAGGCCTTAGAGGGGAGACCACAACCAGGCCTTATAGAGGAGACCACAACCAGGCCGTAGAAGGGAGACCACAACCAGGCCGTAGAGGGGAGACCACAACCAGGCCGTAGAGGGGAGACCACAACCAAGCCTTGGAGGAGAGACCACAACGAGGCCTTAGAGGGGAGACCACAACCAGGCCGTAGAGGGGAGACCACAACCAGGCCTTAGAGGGGAGACCACAACCAGGCCTTATAGAGAAGACCACAACCAGGCCTTAGAGGGGAGACCACAACCAGGCCTTAGAGGGGAGACCACAACCAGGCCGTAGAGGGGAGACCACAACCAGGCCTTAGAGGGGAGACCACAACCAGGCCTTATAGAGAAGACCACAACCAGGCCTTAGAGGGGAGACCACAACCAGGCCTTAGAGGGGACACCACAACGAGGCCTTAGAGGGGAAACCACAACTGAGATAGGAGGACTGCGTAAAGATGTAAGAACGACAGAAGAGGATGACAGGTGAAGGGAGGGCTGCCGACAGGGATAACAGCTGGTGCGGTGTAGCAATACTAGCCTCACCCCTTTATAAACAGAAAAACGAGGAAGACAAGTATGACTCTAAACAATACGCCGCCGTCAAACCAATTTCACTTAGTGTCTTAAATCGACGTTTTTGGTTCATCCGAACCGAAATTCGGCGAAAACCGGCAGAAGTGACTGTGCAGCCCGGCACTATATATGTATATAAATATGTAGAATCGCACTATATACTATATATATGGCCAGTTTTCCGGTCTGACGATCAGAGTAGTTTATTTCGGTGATCTTAGCAAAAGTACGAGTTTTTTTATTAAGCACACTTTGCATATTACTCAGATTATTCATGCGCTACAGATTTAAGCATCAACGAGTCTGCTTCGCGGTGGTAGGCAGATTGTGGCGGTCAGAAACCAGTGGCATAGTCGCAGAGCCGTAGTCTGCACCAGCATGTCACGACACATGACCTAACGAACAGGCTGGTGACATTTAATTTTTTTTCTTCAAATATCAGACTAATCTGTTTTGGGCAAGAATAATTGTGTTAGTCCGAAAAGGCACTGTGCATTTCGGCACTGCAATTGTTTCCGCCAGACCTTTCCCGCCGACGGTTTGTCACAGCTGGGTAATAATATTATGCATTCCAAACATGCAAGACCCAGCCGTGCCCATAGGCACTCCCTCTGATGTGAGCGGTTTATTTTTTATCAGTAAGACGTTATTTAGTATAGCAGTGACAATGAATTCGTGACTGACACCGCTATTGTTGATGTTATGGCGACCACGAAAAAGTATAATTAGCCCAGAAAGGTGAAAAAGCATGTTTACGAACAGTGTTACAGTGACGCAAGTAGCAATGCTGATTTATTTTGCCAGCTATCGTTTACTAATAAACTTAATTTACTGTTATTTACTGTTAATTTACTGTTATTCCATCGTCACATCCAGGGGCGTCCGCAGGTGCGTGCGTTCGTGCGTGCGTGCGTGCGTGCGTGCGTGCGTGTGTATGTGTAAGATGTAAAGTTAACATATACTTTGAGTTCACGAATATACGTCCGAAAAAAATACCAGATCCAGATCCATTGCCCTTCCCCCTTGCGGTCACGACCCAGCGTCTGAATT